>CM065918.1:38997483-39712980 GCA_033439105.1 Magallana nippona | reverse complement strand
TTGTTCAGAAGAGAAATTATTTCTTTTTGTAAGATTCAAATTTTTAAGGTGGCTTTTTAACTGACGAGTGGACATCACGATGCCATGGTTCAGAAATAAAATGTTTACAATGTCTTTGTATTGCAAGTCAAAATGGAAGTACTGGTGAATTAAGTTGTAGATTTTCTTCTGCAAGAAAGTATATGTATATATACATTATAAATTAAAATATTTAAGACAACTAACCCGGGACTCATTTCATGTAAGACAATTAAAATTTGCAAAGACATCGAACTTTACATTTTTTGCACATATATACATAAATATATATTACTTTAGTAGAAATTAATCTCTAATCGCTTTAATTAATATACTTACTTTCTGTTCCATTCTAGTGTCCGTTCTAGCTACTGATTAATTAGAGGGATGTGAGGGATGAATGTATTCATCAAAACGTAATAACGGATTCAAATCCGTTTGATCAGATTTTTCAAACCGAGAAAACGAATTTCAATCCGATAGAACAGATTGTTTAAATCGAGGGAACGAGTTGTTAATCTGAGGGAACGCATTAGTAATTCGTGATTACGGATTCTCAATCCGACAGAACGAATTGATAATCTGTGGGAACGAGTTGTGTAATTCGAGATCTCGAATTACTCTTAGCTTTTTTTAAAAATCACCATGTCCCTTCAGGGCTTTCGTATTAGAACGATTAAATTCGTTTTAACAAATTCAAGAATTTGTTATATCAAATTCAAACATATTTTTGATAGGTCCTAAATGGGCTGCCGTAGCTTCCGTAGAATGTAACAACAAAACTGTATTTTAAAAAAGTTTGAAGACACATGTATTTTGAATCTAAAATGCACTACCAGGTTATACTAAACTCTTCTTTGAAATGCATTTGAAAAATACAGGTAAATCCCAGTTAATAAGCAGAGTACAACTGTTATCAAAACACAATTCACACCTACTGTTCTGTACGGTACATAATTATCAAATGTGTGCAAAACGGGAACATACCCGCTAAGGTAGATTTTGGTAGATTCGGAAATGGCCGAATAATCACGATTTCCATTGCGCACACGTGACAGATTACCGAATGCACGCTTCGGCAATCTACGTAACTTCCGCCCAAACGAGGACGATATGGCGGAGAAAAGGTAGACGGTTGATCGGAAAATCCAATTTATATTGTAAGTAGATTTAACAATGAGACAAAAGTAGCACATCTGTCGTATGTGTTTGGACAAAATATTGACGAATCTGAATGTTAAAATGTAATAACACATGAAATTACGATCCTAATGCATTAGAAATGCGTATTCAAGCAGCGCTAATCAAAACGAAAGTAGAAATATTTCTTATCTGCAAGCTTCTTTCTTTGTATAAAAAACAATATTTTAATAGTTACTGTTTGTTTTTTATGTTCTTTTAGTGCTATGAATTTAAGTGGTTTCAATCTTCTGTGATTTGAAAGTTCGGAAATCGTATTCCGTGTAAAATGGATAAAGGCCAAGGAGACTATGTCGAGACACTCGAGAAAGGTAAAGTTTATGCTTGCATTGGTAAACTGTAAAAAGAACTGACGCTATGCAAAATTGGTAACACTTTTGCAGATTTCTATGTGAGGAACATTTTTTGTGTTCAACAATGGCAGTCAAGTGATAGTGTTCAAACTTAATTCAATAGTAGAATTTGTCAGATTTAACATGTCTTATTTTTATTTGACTTCTTAACCGATTAAGTGTCTTCTTAACTCCAGTATGACATAAATTGTTATTTGAATGAATTCAATAGCTTCATAATTTGTATAAGTTTAAACTGGGTTGGACATTTTGCATTTTATGAACTGTGAGGTGGCATATTAAAAAGTGTTAACTGTTCAAATCCAGCATACAAAATAAAACAATGATTCTTTGTTTAAGTCGTAAGGATTTCAGCTGTTTCAGTTCGACCAATAAAATGAAATCGATTGACAGGAAAAATTGATAACAGTACCGTACCATATATCCAAAAAGGCAAAGAGAGACTACACATAAATGGAGGGGGTGACAACTTTAAATAAAAAATAATATATTATATAGCAAATAAAAATTTCAAAGAAAACTGTGGCCTTATAATTTGTTAAAGTAAAAAAAAATGTATGGCAGTCTGTAGAATTTCCTTGTTCATGTGAGAAGTCCCTAGATAAATTCTTTTTAAATACCGTAAAGTCTCATGTACATGTATAACATATTGCACTCGTGTATAATATGCACCCCCCAAAGTTGGGTGTAAAATGTGGAAAAAACCGCTGTTTCTATGTATAATACGCACCCAAAAAGCGAAGAAATTTTCTATCGAGATTTTAGAAAAGTCATTGATATGTGTGTTAATAATGTAATCAAAGTGCTTAAAAGCAATAACGTTTGCAGATTTAAACCAAAACAACATTAAAAAAAATGATTTAATTGATTAATTATAGTCCAATTCTTTGATTGTTGTTAAATAAACATTGTGAAGAAACGTATGTATGTCATGTATCGTCATTATCAAGTTGTACAAATGATCAATTTTTTTTAACAGTGTCTAAGTAAAACAATAATGTTTAACTGCATAACTGGACACAAAGTACACAAGTTAAATCAAATCATAATAATTATTAATCTTTCTGCACTTGAGAACCCCCTGTGAAGTTCAACATGAGACATATGCATGCTTCTGACACCAGAAATTGTTAAACAAACATTGACCACGGGCCGAGTCAACAGGTGGCTGATTACGTAATGGTGAATACACTGGCGATAACTTTTTTGATGCAAGGAATAGTGGTCAGAGTGGATAAATATTTTAAATACATGGAAATAAAATTAAGAATAAGATATTTCTAACAAAGTAAGTTTTAGGGCTGGGTATCGGGGGGAAAATTTGTATTGCGATATAATGTGCGATATTTTAAAATGTATTGCGATATGTATTGCAATATTTTTTTAATCTAAATTTGATTTTTTTTTCAATGTTAATAGACTGTAATTGATAGATTTATATACATAATTCATTTGCACTTTAAGCCTATATAAAATTAAAGAATAAAACATTTTTGTTAATATGTAAACGGTGTGACCATTGGACCGAGCGCAGCTAGATTCAACAGAGTGCAGTTTGATTTTTTTGTAGAACAAAATTTATTTGAACGCACACGGTAGGATCCGCCTATCTACTCAAATCATATGCCAGAGTTAAACTAAACGTCGCGTGCTCAGTCTTCATTATGACATCATGTTTCATACGTAAAAGGTAAAAGTTTTGTCTTCGGAAATAGCCGAAGAAAAGTTCTTGATTCCGAAAATTTTTATTTTCTTCTTTCAATGCTTGTAATTTTCCAAAGTTGATTTTTTTCTACTTTATTCAGTCTCTAAAAGATTGGTTTCTTGATGTTAATGATTTTATTTTCCATCTAATAATTTGATAAGACATACGTGATACTAGTCATATTTCTTGATTAAAGCACTGTTAAAAGTTGTATAGTTTGCACAGTCAATTACTTTCATCTTAATTACTTTCAATCAAACATTAGAAAGTTTTTGATCGAGTTTCGGGACAAAAAACATCGACAAGCAACAGTCATATAATGATCGAGTTAACTTTTGTTTCCGCACAAAATGGTGGCCAATATGGCGGCGCCCAGGGCTGGAAGAAAATTTTTTGGCCCTTAGTACCCCTGATCCAACTTTTATTTTTCACTGATTTTCTTATATATACGTGTTACCATTAAGCCTCGCTTTGCGAGGCGGGCTTTGCCCGCCTCTTGCTACGCTCGGTATTAATTTATAAACTGTTTAAATAAAAAAAAACCTTGAAAAATTATATGATTTATCATTTAGCAAAACTAGACACATTCAATTATTATAAGGTATATTTGGTACAATGCATTTTAGGCAGTCCAATGATCTTGTGGAAAAAGAAAATAAAACATGTGCAACAATCAATGAATTTACAGCTACTATACAAAATTAATGTTTTGACCATGTTGACTGACTGTGTCAACCTGCAGGGAGAAATAATTACAACTGCAACAGGGCCTACTTCAAATTTTTTAAGGCGTCGAGCTAATGCTCGGCAGCCTTCTAGCGATCGTCTTGATTGGCAATCGTCCAAAATTCACGCGCTGCACCGCCTTTTAAATGCGCATTATTAAGAAATAAGTTCCTAAAAGTATTAAACGTATTACAAGGTTTTTTTCTATTTATTCAACTAAATTGTGTACAAAAAACCCAACTTTGCCTCCCTGGTGATTGACAACTCATTGCATAAGAATAAATTTGCTTAATCAAGAAATGGCGGATGAATACAATCAGGCCTAAGTGTAAAGATTCACTAGATATTATTTTAGTTTATCGCTTACATTTTAATTGGAGACAGTGCCCGATAGAAATAACATTTTAGATGTAAATTTATTTGTTATCGGGCACGGTCTCCAAAATAAATGTAAGCGATAAACGTATCTAGTAATTTCGTTGCAAAAAATAAACTCGATAATGCAGTTAGTTTGGTCGAGCATTTTAGATAGCAGGTGTTGTGGATTTGTTTGTAAACAACCATACCATAGGAAATCTTGTTTCAAACGGGAATTGAAATAAATAAATGTATGTTTTATTATTATAATTAGGGACACACTGTTAATGTATTCAAATTATGAACCTGTGAAAGTTGTTCAAAGACTGTTTGAAGCAGAAAGAAACAAATTATTTTTGAACTTTGGAATTTCTTCGATTTTTGCAATTATGATGAGTTATTGTATTAAAAAAGCACCACTACCTATTTTATAAGAAAATATACTGATTTTTGTTTTTAAAGCAGCAGAAAACATAATTCATATACTTTCTATTCTAAGTCTAATATCATTTGATATGACTATTAGTACAGAAATTCAAATTATTGGTATCATTCTATATAAAAGAAAAAAATGTCAGCTCGACGCCTTTGTGGCCGTTCCGGCCTTTTTATTAAGAATATCAGCATGTCAACATGTGTAGGCTTCAGTGAGGGTCTTTGAGCAGTCACAATATCAAAACCACAGACAGTCTGAGTCAGACTTTCCTTTCGCGACTACAAATTTAATTCAATCAGAATTTTGGAATCCCGAGCCCGTTACGAAATTCCGAGCCCAATCAATTAAACCGGTATGCCGGTATTAAAAAATGTATCGCGATACGATATTTTTTGTCCACATACCGCAATACACCGGAATACTGGTATTATTGTCCAGCCCTAGTAAGTTTAGTTTACACTCGTACAAATTGCTTGACACCCGATATTGGCAATCACACTCCCGCGGTATCCAGAATCACGGCCTGAAAAAATGGGGTAAAATTTTGTTCCTATGTATAACACGCACCCCCCACTTTTGATTAAATTTTGCCTTAAAAAAGTGTGTGTTATACACGAGATTTTACGGTAATTGTAAATAAAATTAGGTAATAATGAACTTGTTTATTACAGAAGTATAGATATAGCAAATCAATTTAGAGTTCTATAGAGGTGCAAAATAGCCAGATTTACATCTTTTACAGTGAATTGTTATATAGTTCTTAAAAGTTTGCAATACCAGTAGACATAATTGTTTAATAAGTTAATTTAATTCCACATAAATCTTTCAATTTACAATCTAATAATTTGAGATTTTCAAAAAAGATATTTTCATTTAATTCATCAGTAAGGACAAATGATAGTCAACTTGAAGAAAACATATATATTGCTATACTGATTATTACAAAGAAGATGGGGGAATAAGGTAGCTCAAATGCCCATTTGGTTTTGTCATAAAATACAATATCAAATTTAATTTGTTTTCAATTAAATATTATATTTGATATGTTATAATACTAGTTTACAAAAGGATAATTTCTATCTAAATTAAGTATGGAATATTTTAACAAATAATAAGATGTTTAAACGTTTAATTTTTGGGATACAAAATGACAATTTTAAAGTATATGTGGTCATCTCTCCACGTTTTTGTTGATTGAAATCAGTTAGATTTCCATTAAACCTTATTTAGACTATGACAAAAATATGGTGCTGAGACCCACGTACTGTAAAAAAGAAAAAGGCATTGAAGTTCTAAAAATGACACTATTTGGAGGTTTTGAAATGCATAGGCCATTAAATCAACCTATTCCAAGTACATGTATTTAAAATATTTAAGGGTTACAAACCGATGTAATGTTAAATATACATTGTTTTCAATAATGGAAAAAAAAATTTATCAGATTTGTTGATATTTTAATTTTGCAGTATCTTATTTGTCCTCATATAGGCAATTTACACACCTTATTCATCCAACTTCCTTGATATACAGACATAACAAAATTTGGATATAAAGAAGTCAATTTACTGGTCCCTAGGATTTTGCTATAACCAAGTTTTATTGTGATTGTTTTGTTGGGATGAGGGTTTATTTGATTGTATCAGATAAATCAGATGAAGTCAAGATAGTGAAGCTACTTTGGGCCAGAGTTACACATAGTTGCATAGGTGAGCTATATGGCCCATGGGCCTGTTGTTTAACTTTCAATGAGTTGTGTATGCAGGGCTTAGTCTTGGAGCAGTTAATAGATCAAAATGGTCCTAATGTTTGTCTTATCCCATAGGTAACCATCTCCACCAAGAAAATTATCAGTATTTATCAGCAGATCTCTCAGATAGAATAGCTAAAATAGGTTGGCAAAAATCGTAACAGAATGCATTTACTATTCTTACTTATAGAAAATGATGCGGACAACAGAGCATCAAAACGCCAGAAAATGGACATAGTACTGGAAGATCCTAGTAAGGCCTAAAATAATTCATCCAGCTGTTGTATTTCATTTGACTCTGATAGTCATTTCATCTGTACCATTTAGATGAAAGAGTTTCTCTAGAGTTATTTGAAAGTTATGATACATTTGTTTAAAGGTTATTTAACCATAATTATGTTTCCCTCGGTCTCCAAGCAACACACCAATAATTGTGTAGCTGGCTAGAACAAAATGTAGCAAAGCACGTATTTCAATCTGCTATACAGTTAGTTTTCAGGTTATGTTCTATAGGATATAAGATGAAGAATATATTTCTTTAATAGATTAAATACCAAAAGTATTTTATATCAATACAGAGAAACCAGTTGAAGCTGTGCAAAAAGGTTTTTCATATTTGCGAGAGCGCATGCTTACAGACCAAAGTTTATTGGGCTACCTATCTGATTGCTCTGCTCTCCCTGATGAAATCAAACAAGGAATGAGAGAAGGACAGGATTTTGTCAGCAGTGGACGCGCTATCAAGGCGATTCTCCGACATGGACCTGAAGAGTGTAGGAAGCTCATTGATTTCATCAGAGGCTCACAGCTGCATGCAGAGTTCAAAGAACACCTGTCAAATGGTAAATTTGTATATCATTTTTGCCAAAGGCAAAGTACGCCAATGTGAAATTAATTTTTTGTACTTTTGTCGAGTCTGAATGTGTTCATGTTATTTTCAACTCGAGAGAAATATCTAATGTACCAGCTATAAATGTGCAAACTGTATGTATGTAGGAGATACTTTTATTCTACCTTTACTTTCAGTTGATGTGGATTCGGAAAAATTTGATTTATCCATTAAAATGGTGTATGAACACAGAACTACATTATATCAAGAAATGGAGCCTTCACTAATAGCAGACATGTTGTTGGAAAAACTTGTGCTGAACATTGACGAACATGACACTGTAGAAAGGGCTGCCACGAGGAAAGAAAAATGCATAGCGCTGCTGTCTTTAGTGGAATACCATAAAGACAAGATTCAGGATTTTAAATGTGCATTGAAAAAATGTGGCTGTTCATCAGCATTGGATGAAATTAAGGAAAAGGAGCCACAACTGCCAGGTATTTGACTTCAAGGAGTGATTACTGTAAACAATCATTTTTCATTCAATTCTGTTACTGAAAACCAACTCAATTTGTGACGCCTTTTTTTTAAATTTATCAGTGATAAGCTTGTTTTCAGCGACTACATTTCATAACCAAGCTTTCCTCAGTCAAAAATAAAACAAGAGACATGTTAAAGAACTTGTTAGCATCGAGAAATGTTTGCGATAAAGAACTCACAAATTTTCTCACACGCAAATAAAAGTTGGTTTACATGCTTATGGTTTGTTTTTATATTTTTTGACATATATAAATAAGCATTGTATGTATATATATTTTATCTTTATCCAAAGATGACCCGGTGGATTGTGTGACAAGAACCTATCGTTTACTTTATCAGAAAATTAATAGAGAAGATCTGTATGAATACATTAGAGAAAAGGAAAGTGATCAAAAATTACCAGATTCTTCAAGGGAAATTATTTGCAGTCTCATGAAATCTCCAAAAGGCTGTAGAGCTTTGTTGAATTACTTAAGAAAAGAGAACTTGTCTTTATTTTATGAAGTGATGAGGAAATACAAGCTTAAGAAAGACAGTAAAATAGGTTAGTGATGCAACATTTGTTTGAAAATGGATTCCATATCAACACTATTTTTGATTTGATTATCATATCTAATAAATGTTTTTATAACTATTACTTACAGCAGGAGGACATGCTGAGTGCAATGTAGATATTGGAAATGTACTATGCGAGTTAGATTTTCTGAGGAAAGAGATGGAACCAATCCCATTCGGTGACATTTTATTGGAGGAAAAATTAATTCCTTCTTCTCTTCATCAGTTAGTTTGTCAGGAATCTTCACGAAAGACTCAAGCTGAGAAGATTCTTGAAGAACTGCGACAAACTTTGGAAAAAAAATTTGACGAAGCAGAAGAAAAATGGGAACGCCAAATATATGAAATGCAACGTAAACATGAAAGTACAGGTCATAAACACAAAATCCCACATTCAAGAACTCAAATCCCACCAATTGACAAAAATCTAGAAAATGAATTTAAAGCCCCAGATATTGAGTACTGCATTTCCCAGTTGAGATGGACAGGAGTGCTAGAAAAGCTTAAAGAGAAAGGAAATTTCTTTAAGGATTGTATGCCCCACAGTTATACATTGTCAAGTAAGTTCATCTCAAAATGTTTCACATTGTTATAGAATAAGTAGTTGTCAAACATGTATGATTATAATGTATCTTTTATTAGTAAGAATTAGTTTAGGTTTTCAAGCAAAGTTCACTAATAGAAACACTTTAATTAATCTGCAGATTATGATGGTGAGGAAAAGTTTGTCCTAAAACCAGAGACCATAGCATTTAATGAAGGTATTGTGTAATTTTTGTTTGTGACAAAAAAATTTGATTTTTTTCTGCATTTATTTATTTGCATGTTTAAATTTAACTGTGAAATTAGATTGTAATAAACTGTTGATAAAATGAATTATCTGAAAAATAAAATTCATAACCAATTAGGAAATATTCCATCTGCAATGGTGTTGAGCATTAAAATTCTCAATTGTACAACGGATTTAAAAGAAAGGCAGCAAGAAATGGTTAAATTCCTCAATTCTGACATGACACTACGCAGCCGAATATCCAGATTCTTACACATGAGAGTTGATAAAGCTGAGAGTCCTCTAGTGTTACATCTAACATCCCTCACAGAAGAGGCTAGCCAACGTTTGTTGTCAGATAATGACCATATCATCCAAAAACTGATCAAAATATTGTTGGGTATGATGAACATTTCAATATCATTGTTTGAGGAAAGTAAAAGGCTGGAAATTCATGTTACAATCACTGAATCCACATCAGGTTCCAACAAGAAAGGTCTGCATTACTGTATTCTTCGCTTATTTTTCCTTCTTTTGAATTTTTTTTGTATCTTTATTAGAAACACACTGACATTTTTTGACATGTACAAATTATGAATAAATTCTTTATTACTGATTTATCTTTTTTAGAAGACTCTCACTTCATAAAAGTGAGAATACAACAGTATTGGGACCTTCTTGTTCAAGAGCTAGAACCCTGTCAATTGTTAATGTGTTTTGTGAATGAAGGATTGATGACAAAGGCAGAGGAGCAAATCATTCGGTCATGCTGGCAACGGCAAACTAGGGTTGCCGCCTTCTTAAAGATTCTCCTTAAAGCCTCGGAGGAACGCAGATTTGAATATTTCATTCAGTTGCTAAGACAGCTAAATAAAAAAGACATTGCTGAAAAACTGTACTGCAGAGACACGATCACTGTGCATCAAGATGCTGGTAATAAAACCATAGAAATGGAAAAAATCCTTAACTTCCTTTGTTTCTCTCTCTTTCTCTCTCTCTCTTTCTCTCTCTCTCTCTCTCTCTCTCTCTCTCTCTCACAAAATGCAATGACAGTGAATTGTCTCTCATTTATTTTCTAGATGAATCCTTAATTGTTACATTCTACCAGCTTGTATAAAGATTGTTTTTACTGCTCATTCATTTGGTTTACAACTTCTAACTTTCTTTTGCAGAAACGGCAAGAAAAAATATTCTTCTACACTTGGATGAAGTACTAGAGAATACTGACTCTTATATCACAGAGCAGACCCTGAGGAAACGTGACGACTCCGTTATCCCTGAAAGTGTTTGGCCGGAGTCTGGGTTCAGTCGGAAAGGACGGGCCTACAGCTTGCTTTTGTTTGTATTTGAGGATGATTCTCTTGTACTGGAGTTCAAAAATGCCTTGCAATGTAGAGGATTTGGTCATTATTTCCAAAATATAATTGCAGACACAACAGAGGTCTTGCAAGGTATAAAGTGGTTAAACAATATTGAGATTTGGAGACTTATACTGTAATATTTGGTAGTTAAGAGGTACTATGTAACAAAGTTTTTGCAGAGGAATAGATTTTGCAAAACAATGTATATAATTTTTCATAAGATGGTTGCAATTACTCTGATTATTACTAACTTTCTGAACTGTACTGCGGTACTTCTAAAATCTTTACTCACTTTAAATATTGGAAACATTTTGCACAACCAAAAATTCCATGTTTTACAGTTAGCATAATTCTGGAGTTTTTATAACAAGTTTGACTATTTTCTTTTGTAAGAGAAAAATGTGGACAGAATGCAGAAGAAGCTGACAGGGAGCTCAGTGTTTGAATGTACATACAAGACAGCATTCAGAGGTATTTAACAATTATCATTTTAAGAGTATTAAGATTTCAATGCATTATATGTGTATTAAATTAAACAAAAATCAGTGTAATCGATTAATAATCAATTACACAAAATTCCACAATGAAATCCATTATTAAGTAATTTTTAGTAATCGTGCCATGCCTGGTATTAGTATTAAAACTGAAGGATTTTTTGAGATTCACCAAAATAAAAAGTGCTTAATTTAAGTTCCTTATTGAGACAGGATTCGTGTTACATGTAGCTTTTAAGGATTAACCCTTGCTTTGCAATATTTTCAACTTCTTCGCTAGAACCACATGGTACAATGATTATTACTAAATTGTTGAATTAAAGAGCCTTGGGTTTTTTTACTATACAAAATGTTACAGTTTGATATTATCATGAAAGCATCCTGATTTACAAGTAGTATAAATACAATTATCGAAACCATTTACCCTAGGGCCAATTATAAAACCTTCAGGATGCTGCCAAAGTTTAATATAGTCTTTACTTGAAATATTTTCTTCACAAGATCTACAGAGCTACAATTTGAGACATTACTATCCAAGGTTCATGAATCACAATGTAGATCCAACTTGTTCATCTTCCGTCCATCTGTCCATCCGAGATCTCTTGTCTGGAGCATATCTTCTCTCCCCTTGCCCCAGTCTGGCTCATACTTCACATACAGAGTGCCTTTGGGTAAAGGGTGTGCAGTGACCTTAAATCAAGTTTCTAGGTCTAAGGTTAAGGTCATAGCAGAACTATCTGAAAATCCTTGTCCAGATCATAGATTCTCTCCCCTTGGTCCAATCTGGCTCATATTTTACCCACAGAGTGTCTTTGCTCAAAGGGTTTGCTTTGACCTTGAATGTTTTTAGGTCAAGGATCAAAGTCATATCAGACCATGCCAAAAAAAAATTCAGAGTATATATACTCTTCCCTTAGCCCTATCTGGCTCATACTTCACATAAACAGGGCTTTTTGGTAAAGGGTTTGCAGTGACCTTTAATTAAGTTTCAAGATCAAATGTGAAGGTCATAGCAGATCTCTTTAAAATCCAGATTTAGACCACAAATTATGTGCCTACCTGAAAATTTCTAAGTCATAGATCAATATCAAAGCAAAATCTATCCTATTTTCCATTATTTAAGCGGAGCCCTTTGAGATAGTCACCATCTCAATGATGTCTAGTTAAATTTATAAATATTTTGATTAGTGCAAAGCAGACACTTTGTCTTCAGAAATAGCATGGGTTTTTTATGGCGTCGAGCAAAGCTCGAAAGCCATCTAGGGATCGTACGGCCGAAAGTTGCCAAATTTTAAGGAGCTGAACAACTCATGCTGTCAATAAATCCGCGGAAATGAGTGCAAAGTTTTCTTATGTGTTTGAAGAATAAAAGATAACATACTTCCATTTAAAATAGAACTGTACATCAGTATAACAAGTTGGCAGATAAAAAATAGTTGATGTTTTTGATAATGTTCATATTTTATTGTAAATACATGACTTGGTTTCAGCGGATGAATACACTTGCACCGAGACACATGCGATACATACACAATTTGTTTATGAAATATACCTTCCTGCAAAACAGATCATTTTGTATCCATATCGAATGTTGACGATGCACAAATGTTTGAACTTTTAGAAACAAAACTTCCTACATCAAACGATAAGTATATCTACAACCAAAAGTAATTTTAAACCAACTACAAATGTTATTTGGACCCATGTGATTTTTAAATCAATTGATAATTAGAGACAGTGTTTTTATCAGCAATATACAATATATAGAATTAAATACAATCATACTTTTAATACTAATTGATTCTATTTGAATAGAGAAAAAAAATATCTATTTTTTTTTTTTACTCCTAAGATATTTCTAACATAAGATTTTTAACTAATGTTCAAAACTTTTTAGGAATTAGGTGAGTCAATTTGTAATGAATTGTAATTTAATTAATTATGTGATAAAAACATAATTTTTATTAATTTGAAAGTAGTCGAATAATGTATTGGTCTTTATATTTGTTTTTAAAAAGTAAGTATAATTGATACCACTTTCTAAATGAATTGTCAATAACCAAATTGGAATGATTTCTGAAAATTAAAAAAAAAAAAATCACATTTCATTTTGATATTTTTAATATTTTAGTCGACTGCATAAAATCCATATTAAATTTTATTTTTGTTAAATTGACCACCCGACTCAATTTTTATAAAAATTAATCTCCAGCAAAACAATAGGAAAAGTTGATCTCATGTTAATGTAAATACATTACTTAGAGTTACAGAATCATACATGTAATTTGTTTTAAGGATTTTTTTTAATCTATAGTACCTAAATGTACGTGTGATCAATGAAGGAGAACCATAAATAACACACAAAAAAAAAAAATTATATGCATTTTTGTTTAGTGGAGATTATTTTGACTTTTTAAAAAAATGATTCAGGTTTTTACTCTTCAAATTAACTTCAACTCGACGCTATTGTGGCCCTTCAGGCCTTTGATTTATAACTTGATGCACTATGTGTGTATCATTCTGTAGAATGACATGCAATTTTTCTACAAACATTGCCATTTTTTTTTAGCAAGTGTCAAGGTGTAGCATAGCCACTTTTCCTTTCTATTTCAGTGGAATATGATCCTGCTGCCAAAAATAAAGACAAAGTTCCTATAGTTTCCCATGATTACTATTATGAAGAAAGATACAGGCGAGGTTTGTTATCATTTTGTTTTCAAACATTTTTAAAGACTTTTATTTGTTTTTGCATATTTACCAAAGATGTCTAGTGTTTTACAAATAAGATACTACTGTTATCCACTTGTGCTTTATGTGACTGCAATTATCAATTCAGGGAGGAGGTTTTGGGCCATGGAAGAAGTTTTCGATTATCCTGACTTTGATCATAGACGATTTGAAATGATGATGATGAGAAGGAGACCACCAATGAGACGCCCTCTAGGGGAAACCTCAAAGCCTGCGTCAAATGAACCGGAAGAAAAAAGTATCTTCCATTTTATTACTTGCAGATCATTAGTCAAAGCATACGGTCACAGCAACTACAGACAAATCCAAACAGCATTCATTTTATTTTCATTCTTTTGTAAACTGCATTCATGCTTTTTACAAGCATTAGTTTTTAGTTTAAATTTACACACCGTAAAGTCTCGCATATAACACACACTTTTCTTCAGCCAAAATTGGATCAAAAGTGGGGGTTGCGTATTATATATAGGAACAAAATTTTACCCCATTTTTTCAGAGTGTGTCTCTGGATACCACAGGATATGCTGATATCATGTGTTATGCAAGTTGTATGAGTGTAGACTAATTTTATTTTGTCAGAAATACCTTATTCTTAATTTAATTTCCATGTATTAGAATATTTATCCACCCAGACCACTGTTCCTTGGATCAAACAAGTTCTCGCCAGTGTATTCCCCATTATGTAACCAGCCACCTTTTGCCTCGTTGCGTGGTCAATCTTTGTTTAACAATTTTCGGTGAAGCATGCACCTGTCTTGTATCAGAATTCATGGTCCATTCAAGTACAGGAAGATTAGCAATGATTATGATTTGATTTAACTTATTTACTTTGTGTCCCGTTGTGCAGTTAAACGTTATTGCTTTACATAGGCCTAGACACTGTTAAAAATAGATTGATCACTTGTACGACTTGATAATGACGATATACGACATACAAATGTTTCTTCACAATGTTTATCTAATAATTATCCAAGAATTGGACTAATAATCGGTTAAGTCATTACATTTCACATTGTTTTTGGTTTGATCTGCAGACATCATTACTTTGAAGCGCTTAGAAAACATTATCAACGCATACACATGGGTGATTTTAAAAAAATCTCAATTGAAAATTTCTTCATTTTTAGCTCACCTGAGCTGAAAGCTCAAGTGAGCTTTTCTGATCACATTTTGTCCATCGTCTGTCTGTCTGTCCGTCCGTCCATCTGTAAACATTCACATTTTGAACTTCTTCTCTAAAACCACCTGGCCAATTTCAACCAAAGAACTATGTGCGGGATAAAGCGTTTTTATGCCCCAAAATTCAAAGTTATGAATAGAGCTTTAGAAATTTGCTAAAAGATAGGTTATTATATATTTAGTTCAGGTTTATAAAGATAAATTGTCTAATCGAAGTCATAATAGAAATATTATATGTTTATAATAAGCTAATTTCACAAAAAGTACGTATTTTAACCAAAATGGAGGATTTCCTATTAGTTTTTTGAAAAGGAAACATCGAGCGCATGCTTGCTCCAACACCATTTTTTAATATGATATGCAAAATGATATGAACAATGATACATGTTAAAATGGTTTTGGAGCAACATTGCGCTCTATACCTCCTACTCTTGAATATGAAGAAAAACAGATGAAATTCTCATGCTTTTGAGAAAATGCGGGAAATGGCCCATTTACGTGACGTCATAGAAGCATGAGGAATGATCGATGTTGAAAAACTTTTAGATTTCTGTAACAAGCATATTCAGTTTTATATTTTATCAAAATATCTTTATGATATGATGTTTTTTTCAAATTTATAAAACACGGGGGCAGAAATTAGACCTTATCGCATATAGTTCTTTGGCAGTACTGTAGAAACTGTAGAAAAATGGGGGTGCATTTTTAAAAATCTTCTTCTCAAGAACTACTGAGTCAAATTCAATATAATTTAGCATAAATAATCCTTATGGAAAGGAAAATATAAATTGCAAAAATTATGGGTTAATTCTGTTTCAAATTTGAGTAATTTACAAAAATAATAAGACAGAGAGAATGGGGGGTCAATCATTTTAACTTCGGGCTCGATATTTCATATATCAAAAACCAGGTTAGAGACAGAGGACCAGTCTAGTTTATTAGGAGCAGCCATGTTGGACTCATGATAAACGGGTCAAACTGACAATGAAAGATGAATTTGCTTGTTCTGCAACAGTTTACCTGCGAAGGGAATATTTGAAACATCCAAAATATATTTGTGCCGTTTTTATGAAGTAAATTGAGGTTAAATATTTCAATGCGTTGACATTTTCACTTCTGAAGGTGGTTTTAGCGTGTTTTGATTTTCGTTTCGTTTCTTTTTAACTTGAGGAGAACTATCTATCGCCTGTATTTTGGAATTTTTATGTATCGTATCAAATATAGACTTCTGTAAATCAGGCAGCTAATTGTTTACATATACCTGCGCAATATGAGCAAACTCTGATGCACTACTATTGATACATTTAATTAGGTACGATTTCTACGTAATGGTTGATTAATGCAACATGTTTTGTTAAAATGCTCATCATTTTCAGTCTAAACGGAGAATTTTTTCGCTGCTAGAAATATATAAGTAAATATATGATGAAAAATAAAGTGTGTTCTTTCTTTGGTTTAGTGCATTTTTCTTTTGTTTTAATTGTTTTCAATTTTATATTTACTAACCGTATCTGAGAGTCAATCTTTGAGTTATAAGCAAAATTTTGCGCACAATGCTATGTTTGTACACCGAGCTGAGGTCATGCTTTAGTTTGTTTATATTTTATATATTTTAAATGCAGCTATGCTGAATAGGAAATACCAAGTTTAGAAATCTTAAGTTGAATGTAAGAAACTCATGTGAACAAAAACATGACTCAATCCAAGCTATGTATCTTGTTTATAATTCTACGATTGACGCTGAAATTTTGGTTGATCATTAGAAATGTCTTGCTAAAAGGATGATATGCTATAACTACTTTCTGGGGCCCCCTCCTTTTTACGATTAATTATATGGAATCTACACCAATTTTGATAGTTTTTCAGACACAAGTAAATAAAACCGACGTCTTTAAAACAGTTTTCATAGTTCTGACACATTACTGTTATGGGGATAAATGCATTATCGCTATTCTTAAGAAAATATTACAGCGGAAAATCATCTTGATTAGTAGCCATTTGTTGTTTTTGAAGAAAGATGAAAATAATGGGTGGGCCTTAGTAAAATAGAGTGATATGCCTGTCAATACATGGATTATAATAGCTCTTTAACATATCACGTGACAACATTTTTCATTCAAGTGTATTCATCGATCAAGTGAGTAAGGTTATAAAACGTCACATGAGTTCACGCCAATATAATAACTAGTAAGTAGTTGAAGAAGAAAATGTACCTATATGCTCATATATTTTGATCACTTTATAAAGGGGGGGGGGGGGGGGGGGGGGGCAGAACTAAAATGAAGGGAATTGGAAATTCAGTGTACCCCTACCAGAAATTTAGTTTGATATCTTTCATAGGATCTTCTTGTGGTAAAAATGGTATTTCATAAACGTACAATGTCAAAGATTAAGTGTATGCAAAAATAAATAAGTGTAAAATTCGGATACTTTACGGTATTTATTTTTTGTAATTCTACCGAAGGGCCATATGGTACAATATCCTTTGAACGCCCATACATGTATAAAGCCATTGTTGCTCAGGTGAGTGATGTGGCCCCATGGGCCTCTTGTTTGGGTGCATATTATACATAGGAACAGCTGTTTTTTTTCAGCATTTTACACCCAACTTTGGGGGTGCATGGGGGTACACTATGAAACCAAATGATGTGGAGTATGTCATTTTAGCTCACCTGAACCGAAGGTTCAAGCGAGCTTTTCTGAACACCTGTTGTCCTTTCATTCATCCATCCATCTGTCTGTCTGTAAACTTTTCACATTTTTTACTTTTTCTCTAAAACCACAGGGACAAATTTAACCAAACTTGATACAAGGCATCCTTATAGGAAGGAGATTCTAAATTGTTCATAAAGGGTTAAACCCTTTTTAAAAGGGAGATGATTGCGAAACAATGAGTGTAGGGTGTGTCTTTAAAAATCTTCTTCTCAAGAACCACTGCACCAGAAATGCATATATTTATACAAAAGCTTGTATATATAGTGAAGATTCTAAATTATAAAGTTTGTGACCCCCAGAACAAAAATGGGGCCCCAGACGGGGTTCAAAATTTAACATAGAAATACATAGGGAAAATGTTTAAAAATCTTCTTCTCAAGAATCACTGCACCAGAAATGCCAATATTTACACAAAGGCTTGTATATATAGTGAAGATTCTAAATTGTAAAAATTGTGATCCCTGGACCAAAACTGGGACCACAGGAGGGGTTCAATGTTTAACATAATTAGGAAAATGATTTAAAATCTTCTTCTCAAGAAGTACAATGCAACAGTTTGGGATATTACTATGCATACATCCTTGGCTATTGTAGATTCTAAATTGTTAAAACTGTAACCCCCAGACTAATACTCGGGCACCAAGAGCGGTTCCATGTTTAACATAGATATGATTAGGAAACATGTTTAAAAATCTTCTTCTCGAGAACTACAATGTTGCAGTTTGTGAGATTACTATGCAAGGATCCTCAAATAATGAAGATTTTAAATGGTAAAAGCCGTGACCCCAGGAGGAACACTCGGGCCCCAGAAGGGATTCAAATTTAAACAGATAAGCATATAGGGAAAGTAATTAAAAATCTTCTTTTCAAGAACTACAACACTACAGTTTGTGAGATTATTATGCAAATATCCTCAAATTGTAAAGATTCTAAATTGTGGAAGCCGTGACCCCCAGACTAATACTGGGGCCCTAGAAGGGTTTCAAAGTTAACATAGAAATAAATATGGAACATGTTTGAAAATCTTCTTCTCAAGAACTATAGTGCAACAGTTTGTGGGATTACTATGCAAGCATCCATGGCTATTGTAGATTCTAAATTGGTAAAACCGTGACCCCGGACTAATACTGGGGCCCCAAGAGGGGTTCAAAGTTTAACAGAAATAAATAGGGTAAATGTTTTAAAATCTTCTCGAGAACTACAATGCTACAATTTGTGAGATTACTATATGCATGCAACCTTGGATAATGTAGATTCAATATCTTTAAAATAGTGACCCCTGGACTAATACTGGGGCCCCAAGAGGGGTTCAAAGTTAAACATAGAAGTAAGTAGGGAAAAATGTTTTTAAATCTTCTTCTCGAGAACTACAATGCTACATTTTGTGAGATTACTATGCCTGCAACCTTGGATAATGTAGATTCAATATTTTTTAAAAAGTGACCGCTGGACTAGTACTGGGGACCTAAGACGGGTTCAAAGTTTAACGTAGAAGTATACCGGTATATGGAAAATGTTTAAAAATCTTCTCGAGAGAACTACAATCATTCAATTTGTCAGATTACTACGTAAGCATCCTCAAATAGTGTAGATTCTAAATTATAACAGCGGTGACCTTTGATCTAATACTGGGGCCCCAGAAGGGGTTCAAAGTTTAACATAGAAATATATAGGGGGAAAATGTTTAAAAATCTTCTTCTCGAGAACTACAATGCTTCAATTATCCTTAAATAATGCAGATTCTAAATCATTAAAGCTGTGACCACTGGACTAATACTGGGGCCCCAAGAGGGGTTCAAAGTTTAACAAATATAAATGGAAAATGTTTAAAATCTTCTCGAGAACTACAATGCTACAGTTTGTGAGATTACTATGCAAGGATCCTCAAATAGTGTAGATTCTTAATTGTTAAAGCCAACCATAAACCTTGGACCAATACAGGGGCCCCAGAAAGGGGTTCAAAGTTTAAAATGGAAATAGCATATGCTACAAAATAGAATGTTACAAAGAACTGTTGTTCAGGTGAGCGGTGTGGCCCATGGGCCTCTTGTTTTTTGTATCACCGGTATTCTGTTTCTTACTGCATGCACCCATTACTTTGTATTTTGGGGCTTGTTTTCTTAATACCCATCATTTTTGTGATACAAGTATTTTATCTTGTAGAAAAATTCGTCAGAGAATATAAAACTGTGGCAGCTATTGACTTTGGAACCAGTTACTCTGGTTTTGCATTCTCATCACAAGAAAATCATCTAGAAGTTGTAACAGGGAAGTGGAAAACTAACTCTTCAGAGTTACTTGAGTCTTTGAAAACTCCAACTTCCCTCCTATTTAAAAGTAGTGGAGTAGTGGAGGCGTTTGGTTACGAGGCAGAGCAAAAATTTAAAGCATTAGTGGAAGAAAACAAGCATCATGATTACAGATATTTTAACCAAATAAAAACAGTGTTACTTGGAAAACATGTATGTATGATCTTTGTTTTAAATTTAGATACATCAAATAGACTTTAATATTAATATAAGCCTCTAGTACTATTTTCTTCCATGTACTTGCATATTCCCATCACTAAAAACAATTTAACCATGAACAAGATTTGTCCGTTTGAAAGATTTCATAGTCTTCATTTTTGTCTTCAGTCAGAACATAAATTGATTTTTACCCAATTGATTTGTAGCAGTGTGATGAAAATTTAGTTGTGTTTGACCACATGGACAGGCCTATGGATGCCCTGAAAGTGTTTGCAAATGCAATTGGGTTTTTGTGGTGGGAGTGCAAGGAGGCCATAAAAGAGAAGGGATTAGACAAAGATGATGTACTTTGGGTTATGACAGTGCCCTCATTGTGGGACAACTTTGCCAAACAATTCCTGAGAAAAGCAGCAGAAATGGTGAGTTAGTGTTTGTTTCTTTTTCTTCATGTTCTAAAATTCTTATAGATTTTAACATTTTAAAGTTGTTTGTGCAATTATCTTGTCTTCTTTAGTAAGTTACCTCTCACATACATGCCTTTAAAATAAAACAATACTATAACAGCTTGTTTATAGGTTAAATATATAGAATGGCTTCTCTGTTAAGAGATCCTTAGTGTGAAGCATAAAATCAGAATTGCTACCTTGCAAGGGAAAGAATTTTACTGTGGCAGCTGGGCCATCTAGTACATGTTTATTCACATAGTAGTTTCAGACAAACATCATATGTTCTTGATTTCAGGCTGGAATTCCAAGACAACAACTGATTTTAACTCTTGAACCAGAGGTGGCAGCGATATACACTATCAAAGGATCCCAGACTGATCTGGCGAGTGATTCCAAGGACCAGGATGCCAGTGGGACCAAGATTCTACTGGTGGACTTGGGAGGTGGGTCTTTGTACTGCAGTTATATTACTGTATTTACATTCTATCCCCACCGTACATGTTAATAGAGCCATTTTAACAAGACCTTGGACATTCAGTAGGTTGTAGCTATCTATTTAACAAGTTAAAAATGACGCGGTTTCAAGCGAAATATGCACCAATTGTGTAGTCTTAGCTCAAAAGCCAGACAAATCTTGTTTATTTCAAAGAGCCATAGCTGAGTGGCTAGCAATGAAATAGACAGGCCTACGTCACATTGCTGTTTAACACGACTACCCAAAGTCCAAGCTCTTGTTAAAATGGTTCTATTGTTGCAAATTCATCTAAATTTGTGGACATTTTTGAGAGACTTCTTGGTATTTGTCCACATTTCCTTGCTGTCCTCTATTTAATGAAGTCCTTTTATTAAGATTGATTTTTACAAAAAAATTTAAGAAGAGGTCATTTTAGTATATTCACAAATTGATTTGCAGAAGTTATTTTTGTGGGTTTTTAAAAAAAGAAAAATTAAATGGATGTTCAGAGCTTTTTGCATTTAATCTTCTAGGTGGTACAGCTGATTTTTCCCTGATGGGTGTGGCAAAGGACGGTGGCTTAGAGTTACTGCATGAAGCAGTGGGAGGAGCGTGGGGAGGGACCACGATCAACACCAGGATCTGGGAATTACTGGAGGAACTTTTAACGAAAGATGTCATTGATGAGTTCAAAAAACAAACTTCCGACTACCTGGAAATGGAGAGTAACATTGAATTAAAGAAGCGAGATCTTTCTGCTGATAATAAATTACTGTTATTAGTATATCCATCCCTTGTTTCCATTTGTAAAGATAAAACTGGGAAAACATACAAAGTTTTGGTTGAGGAGTCAGAGCATGCTGAAGATGTCAAAGTACGAACTGGAAAAATAATTTTTGAGCCCAAGATGATCGAAAAAATCTTTGAACGTACATTGAAAGAGTGTTTTTCAGTCATGGATGAAATCTTAGACAATGGAAAGGATGTCAAAGATATAATCCTTGTAGGGGGTTTTTCAGAATCAGAAATCATCCAAAAGCAATTCAAGAAAAAATACGATAAATACCGTTTGATAATTCCAACTGACCCAGGGTTGGCAGTGCTTAAAGGGGCCGTTATTTTCGGACATAATGATACCATGGTGAAGTGCAGAATCAGTCCACACACATATGGAGTTGAAACATTGCAGTTTGACTTCGATACTGATCCAGATGACATGAAGAAAGTCATCAGTGGAACAACCTTTTGTTCTGGAACTTTTCATAAAATTGTTTCCAGAGGTGAAAAATTACAAGTGGCCCAAAGTACTGAAGTTGATGTTTTTTCACCCAAAATTTCTGCTAAGCAATTGTTTTTAAAATTTTATCAAACTGATAAAGAAGATATAAAATTTGTCACAGATGAAGGATGTGAATATATTGGAAAACTGACAATAAACATACCGGACCCACCATTTGGTGTCGAACCATTGGTGCGTTTGTCCTTCAAATTTGGGGAGATTGAAATAACAGTGGAAGGGAAGGAGGTATTGAAGGAGAAATCTGTGGACACTATTATCGATTTTCTGGAAAGGAATCCCTAAACTCCTTAAAATGTTATCACAGTAATTCAGTTCTGACAATTCTTTATTTTTTTTTGTGTGTTATCTATTCTGACATATTTATATGTAATGTTTAACTGTGTGTACTAATGATCATTTAAAACTTGCATATTAGAATAAGAAGGATTTTTGATGTAAGCAATACGAGTTGATTGTCGGTCAAGTCAATCTTCACAACCACTTGTCTAAAGGTACAAGGAATGTTTTGTAAACAATTATATCATGGACCTATCTCAAAAATGAAACAATACTAACATTCTAGCAAGTAAAAAGTGCATGTGGGCAAGTAAAATTTGTAAGGAACTTGCCCCATGGATAAGTGGATATTTCAGTTATAAATGTTGAGAGCTGAAATTTTATATGAATTTTTATTGTAAAATTTTACTTTACTCTTTAGTTTATTTATTATTTTTTTACTGTACTCTTTAATTTAGAAAATTATTTAAATGAATATGAATTGTAATCGTTCTGTTTGCCATATATGTATTACTGTGGAAAAAGGCTATAATGGAGGCAAATTCAAATTATTGTTGTCTTTTTAAAAAATTGTTTGGCTGTCTTTTTTTTAGTACATTAGTCTTTCTTTACTGTGATGAAAAAAATTATTATATAGGTTTTGAATACATTACATGCAGATTCTGAAATTCTGAATTCTAAAAATGTCTCGGATTGCTTTAAGTTTTTAATGATGTACTAAATCAAGAAATAAACAAAAGCAAAGTCAAAATATACAAAATGTACGATACTTTTAACCACTAGAAATTTATGCAAGTTTTTTTTAGAAAATATAGATCAAGTTTGATCAGCATGTTTTTTTTCCATTAAATTATAACTTTACAATTATGTACAGGTATAGAAATATATTTGAATGTACATTCTTTTAATAGAAACTTTAATGCATATACGTGTATATACATAATGTGTGTAATGGATTTAAGTTTGCATGTACATTTTTACTTTACAAGAGATAATTAACTTTTATTATCATTGTGAATTACCATTTATATATATACATTAAAGGATTTTTAATTTTGACTTATATTTATAAGTTAATTTTGACAATAAAGGACATGTCTACTTTGAGCAATATTTGCAACCTTAGTCTATTTATCTGGTATCAGAAAAATATCTTTAGTGACGCTGACCATGAACTTCAAATTTTATTTCGGCAGGCAAGTATTTTTATTGCAAAATTTGTGAAGGGGAATAACTCAGTTTATATTTTGAAAAAAAATGAGTTAATCCCCTTGTTTCACATATATTTACATTTTCTAGTGTCTTTGTCCAAGAAAAGGGTACAAATCAATTTTGTAATGTATAGTCCAATACATTTCATCAATGACTATTTTAATATTTAATCATTCTATTGCTAAAAATTATGTAAATATAAGTAATAAGAAATCATTTTTAGCTCACCTGAACCGAAGGTTCAAGTGAGCTTTTCTGATTGTCCGTCGTCCGTCCGTCCGTCTGTAAACTTTACACATTTTCGACTTCTTTTCTAAAACCACTGAGCCAAATTTAACCAAACTTGGTCCAAAGCATCCTCATGGAAAGGGGATTATAAATTGTTAAAATAAAGGGCACAACCCTTTTTAAAAGGGAGATAATTGCGAAACAGTGAGTAAATGGTGTGTGTCTTTAAAAATCTTCTCAAGAACCACCGCACCAGAAATGACAATATTTACACAAAAGCATGTATATATAGTGAGGATTCTAAATTGTAAAAATCAAAGTTAACATAGAAATATATAGGGAAAATGTTTCTTAAGAACTACAGTGCAACAGTTTGTGGGATTACTATGCAAGCATCCGTGGCTATTGAAGATTCTAAATTGGTAAATTCGTGACCCCTGGACTAATACTGGGGCCCAAAAGGGGTTCAAAGTTTGACATTGGAGTAAATGGGGAAAAATGTTTTTAAATCTTCTTCTCGAGAACTACAATGCTACAATATGTGAGATTATCATGTATGCAACATATGATAATTTAGATTAAATTTAAAAAAAAAAAAATAGGGACGCCTGGACTAGTACTGGGGACCCAAGACGGGTTCAAAGTTTAACGTAGAAGTATATATGGAAAATGTTTAAAAATCTTCCTCTCAAGAACTACAATGCTTCACTTTGTCAGATTACTACGTAGGCATCCAAAAATAGTGAAGATTCTAAATTATAAAAGCTGTGACCCTCGATTTAATACTAGGGCCCCAGAAGGGGTTCAAAGTTTAACATAATAATATTGAAGGATATGTTCAAAAATCTCCTCAAAAACTACAATGCCTCAATTTGTGAGATTACTATGCAAGCATCCTAATATAATGTAGATTCTAAATTAATAAAGCTGTGACCACTGGACTAATACTGGGGCCCCAAGAGGAGTTTAAAATAGAAATAGCATATTATGCTACGAAATAGAATGTTACAAGGAACTGTTGTTCAGGTGAGCAATGTGGCCCATGGGCCTCTTGTTAATATAATGAGGTGATTAAATACGGTCGGGCATGATCAAATCTATCATAAAGCCTTTCGGGATTTATTAGATTTGATCACTCCCGATCGTTTCGGGCTTTACTAAATTTGATCACTCCCGACCGTATTTGATCACCTCATAATACTCAAAGAATGATTCTTTATTCCTTAATATGCATTTTACCTGGTGCGGCTTTGAGAGGGAAAATTGGGCTTCAAATGCTCAACATTAAAAAAAGAGCGGATCGTAAATTTCTGATGTTGGATTTTGGTAATAATTTTCGTGCGATTAAAATTAATTCAATTTGTAAATATATCTTCATATACACGTATATATTTACATCCAATATAAGTATGTATCCCTCTAATTCATTGAATACCGCGCGTCAGCGCGGCATGTATGGGCAGCGGAAAGGGCAAAAAATACATTTTAACAAAATTAACAGCAATTTAAATTCAACAATCCAAATTAATATTATCAATGACCATAAATGCAAAACCAACAGTCTTCTTTGCAATATAAATATACATAAAATCAACCAAAGGTGTCTTTATACAAATCAAACAAACAAAAAGTAAAACCAACATACATAAATGCAAAACGAACAGACATCAACATAAAACAAGCGGACGCACAAAAACAAACGCCAGGTGGCGTGTTAGGGAATCAACACACGCGGTGTCCATTCAAGTCGTACACATACCATCTCGTACACAGGTCATCTCGTATACAAAAAATCAACTCGTATACAAAACAGAAAAGAGAGTTATAATCTTACACAACGTTTTTTGTATATTAAATTATGTTTTACACAAATGGCTCAAACATGTTCTAGTATAGGCAATTGTACCCGGTACATTCCGATAATCTAATGACTTTGCTATAAAATCCCTCATCAAAACAGATATATCTATACTACTATATAAAAATATTAGTGTTAATTAAGTAATTAATTAATAATCAGCAAAAATAAGTCTTAAAAATCCGAAATTTGAACCGGAATAAATTTAGAACTATGTAATCGCCAAGACCTGAGTTTTCGCTTCACACAGAAACATTTATACAAATAGAGCGAATCTTCATGAAGTGACGAGTTTTACAGAGAATGTTGCTGTCAAAGCGTTCCGGTATCTCAAAACGATAATCACACGATGTTTTAAAAATAAAAAGCTGCATGGATGGAATTGTAATTTCCGTAAATTAGTCATTCTACATGATATACCTTTATTTATGTTTATGATTCCACAATCTTTCGATAATAAAAAAAAATTAATTATAAAAGGGAATATCTGAATTACTGCTTGCTCAGAACTTGCTTTTACAATGTTTAACCACAATTAACTAATTTAAAACTGATATTTTTTGTAATTAAATATATCTTTGAAATCTTAATTAAAAATCACATATTTTTCCTTTTACAATATCAATTATTTAATACAACTGTAAATTGCTATACTATAAAGTAATCAGTTTATCTTTAAGCAAACTTTCCGTTTTGCATACGAACTTCCTACAATACATAAAACATTTTTAAGCCTTGCGTACGAGTATATTTTTGTGTAGGACTTGACTTCTCGGTTTTGTATACGAGTTGACTTTTTGTATACGACATGAACTATGTACGAGATGGTCTGTGTACGACTTGAATGGACACCGCGCATAATGCTTCTCGGAAACGCCACCTGGCGTTTGTTTTTGTGCGTCCGCTTGTTTTATGTTGATGTCTGTTCGTTTTGCATTTATGTATGTTGGTTTTACTTTTTGTTTGTTTGATTTGTATAAAGACATTGGTTGATTTTATGTTTATTTATATTGCAAAGAAGACTGTTGGTTTTGCATTTATGGTCATTGATGATATTATTTTGGATTGTTGAATTCAAATTACCATTAATTTTGTAAAAATGTATTTTTTGCCCTTTCCGCTGCCCATAGGTATGATAATTTTTCTGCACCGCTTGGTGTGTTACAGGACCGACGACATCCAAAAATAAGCATTCAATGCTTATATTTATATTCGTACTGATGTCTGTTTTTATGAAATATATGTGTATTGTCGCTGTAAAGCCATTATATATACGCTCTCAGTCATGGATATAAAACAAACATGGAACAGCCATATTAACATGGTATTTAGTTCGCTTCCGCGACTAAAAATATAGTGCCTGAAACTTTGTAGAGAAAAATCTTTTTCACTAAGGAGTAGATTATTTTTCAAAAGAACATATCAAATTGGTCTTACAAAAATGAATATACACAAAACACGTGAAGACGTTTATATTTGTGCACATGGCGTGTGAATTATCAAAGTGTATTCATAGAAAATTGAATGTCGCAGAATTTTAATGCAAACATGAGGGGAAATATACACTGAATGAAAATATACATGCATGACAAGACAGAAATCTACGCGATCCTGTGAAATGACCTAACTGACGCATTCTAAATTGTTTTTGAACGCATTGTTTAGCTTTTTAGGTTACCTGAGTTTTACTCAGGTGACCTAGCTATTGCTATCTGTTTTCGTCCGGCGTCATGCGTTAACAATTTTACATTTTTAACTTCTTCTTGAAAACTACAAGGCCAATTGTTACCATTTTTGGTGTGAAGCCTCTCTATGGTAAGAGGAAATTCAATGTAAATTGTGAAATTCATGGCTCTACCACCCCCGGGTCGCCACAGGCGGGGCCAAATATGAAAAAAAGCCAAATTTTCAAAAATCATCTTCTCTACTCCCACACATGTGGGGAAAAAACTGAAGGCATGGTTATGATGTCCATGAAGCCCTCTACCAAAATTGTGAAATTCATGGCCCCTAGGTCAGGGGTTCAGGCTCTAGGGTGGGGCCAATATGACCATATAGTAAAAATGTATTAACTCTTAGAAAATCTTCTTCTCTACTCCCATATATATTTGAGAAAAACTAAATGCATGGTTATGATGTCCATGAAGTTCTCTACCTAAATTATGAAATTCATGACCCCGGGGTCAGTGGTTTAGGCCCTAGGGCGGGGCCAGTATAGCCATATAGTGAAAATGTATTAAATCTTAGAAATTCTTCTTCTTTACTCCAACACATATGGGAAAAAACTGAATGCATGGTTATGATGTCCAGGAACTCCTCTACCAAAATTGTGAAATTCATGGCCCCTGGGTCAAGGATTCAGGCCGTAAGGTGGGGGGGGGGGGCAATATGGCTATATAGTGTTAATGCATATAATGTTTAAATATCTTCTTCTTTACTCCCACACACCTGTAAGGAAAACTGAATTAATAATTTTGTAGACTAGGAAGCACTTTAACATGATTATAAATTTCATGTCCCCAGAAATAGGGGTTCTGACTCTAGGGCGGGGCTAAAATAATCATATAGTGTTAAAGATTTAATGTTTTAAAAAAATCGTCTTCTTTACTTCTGCTGATACTGAATAAAAACTGACTGTATAAAGAAAGAAAATAAAGCCATCTATCAAAATTTAAAATTTCATGTCTTCCAATGTAGGATTTGAATCTAGGGTGGGGCCAAAACACTCATATAATGTATAGGGTAGGGGTTCTTATTGCAGGGTGTGGCCAAAATGATCATTTAGTGTTAATGTATATAATATTTAAAAAATGTCTATTGACACAGAATAAAAACTGACTGCATGTTTAGAACAAAACATTAAGTTGTCATCTTTAGTACTATTTCACGTCACCTTCATGTAAGGCAAGTGTTATGGCTGAGAGAGGGGGTGGTATATATTTGTCTTATTATTTTATTCTGCTCGGGAATTCCAATGAAAGAAATGAGTAAATTCACATATTTAGAAAAGAGAAAGAATATAGATGTCTATGAAAGTTAAGATATTGTGAAACCATTTGGAAAGAGTTCAGGGGGAGTTAATGGAGTCATCTTCCTTTCTTCTTCATAATGGAGTTATCTTCCTGCTTGTTAATATTAATAAGTAATTAATCATAGAATATAATGTAATTAAGAAGTTGTATGATCAAAAGAGTTATGCAAGTATTTTATCATTTGAAACAAAAACAGTTTTTGAACTTTCTAAATAAACAAATAGACTTGTTAATAGTAAAGTAATAACTGGCTAACCAAAACACCGTTAAGCAGTACATGTAAAATGCCAGATGGTGAACAGTGAATATTCATTAAACGGAACAGGAGTATTGAGTAACACATAGGAAACTTCTTTTAGCTTTCTTGGGGGTTTTTTTTTTGGGGGGGGGGGTTATTTTTTTGTTAAAATGCCCACAGGGAGAGTTTCTGTCTGCCCCTGGGGATGGGGGATGGGAGGCTGTTTTAAATAAAACTTGTATACTAGCCACCTTGTTTTAGTTTATCTATGAAAACATATACACATAAAACCTATCTTGTGAAAGTTGACAAGTATGGGAAAATTATTTTCTATCAAAGTCTTGCACCTTTTCAATATTAGGTCATGCACTCTATTATGATCTTTAAGTTTTTCGCTAAAATTATAGGTTTCATAGTCCTTTTTGAAAGATTTCAGGCAGGGAGGTGGTCGTCGTTACAATATTATAATTTTTCTACTCCAGAATGAAACTTAATTAAATGCATATATGAGACTCCTCGACAAGTTTGCGTATGGGCTATGGTACTCAGGTGACCGTTAAGGCCTATTGCCTCTTGTTAAATTTTAGCAGCTATAATTAATACATATGTGATTTTACATCGTTTATTGATGTCTTCTTTGTACTTTTGCTGTTGATTTTTTGCATGGATTATTTCAAGTTAATATATCGAAACTGAAGCTACATTGAGAGCATGGACTTCGACGACTGACCTCAGACTTTCAGGTAGCCGAGTTACCATGGTAACCTTCACATTTATGGAATTGGTTGTTCCTTATGTGTAATGTTCTAACCGACTTTGCTAATGATTTACGTCCTTTTACACACTTCTTTATGGACATTTGTTGAAATGATTAAAAGATAGCTGTAATTTTTAACAGTAAAACGCTTTCATTGCTACATCTTTTGGTTATTAAGGTTTATAAAAAAAACCTGTGGGCATCCCTGTCACAGCTACTGCATGGAGAATGCCCCTATGGTGTGTCCTGCCCTCATACCCCCACCCCCCCCCCCTCCCACCACCACCAGATCAAAGTACGTTTATCCACTAGAATATAAAAAAAAGTCCAGATTATCTGATTTGAAACGCCCCCTCTACCGCCAAAGGTTTCAATACACAACAAAAAATAGAAAGTCTACTGCAGTACGGGGATTTTGCATTGCAACAGACATGAAAACACCCGGATGATAACGTTAAAAAATTGTGCGAGGTGTTTCGAGTAATTCTGAATCGAGAAAAGATGTAACCTTTCCCATTTTAAAATCTCCGTAAGAAATTTGTTTTCGTTCATGATCATTTCTCCGGGTAAAAAATGGACGAGTGTCAATGAAGAGATCTTGGATTTTCCCCTTATATCGATTTCATTTGTACTTCTTTGACAGACATGTACATTTTCGTTGAAATTGGTCACAAAGTGAGGGAAGCAGTAATTTGTGACAGAATATAGGTAGTATTGCAACATTTTTTTTTTTTTTACATAACCCGCTTAATATGGTAATGTAATTTTACTGCAATCTTTGGGGGGTTTTTGTTTATACCTGCATGAAGCACCAAAGAAAGCATTTTATTGTTTAAATATATTCTACCAATTTTCTGATATTCAGAGTATTGCGCAATTATCTTTTTTTCGGGACTAGTTCTTTGCTTATGTAAACTTTGATGCCCATGGGCATGCCTTCTGGGGACATTCATTTTTCCAGACAGACTTCGTATTTAGTCAAATCAAGGGTCGATTGTAGTAATTGGATCAAGGTCATTGATAGAGGTCAAGAGTCACCACTGTTACTGAGGAATCTATTATTAGAGGACATAATATTTCACATACTGTGTAACGGATTGTTCCTTTCAAAAATTTGATAATTGTCACATTAGATATACAAATTTTGATTCTAAATAATCTAAAGAATGATGTAAATACGCCCCCCTGTAAATTGACAAAAAATTGATTTCGGAATTTTGTTTTCATTTTTACATTTACTTAATCTTTGGTACATCTTTTCTTATATAATTCCATTTTCTATCCCAGATAAAATAATCACATGGAAGATATATATCATTATATATGGTAGCGGTAGACTGTTTACATTCAATCCCCGCAGACTTTTAGCTCGGCCCCACACTTGAAAGCCTTTGAAATACAGAAGCAAGGTACCGATACATTTTTCTTCTTCAGCTGGTCAACGTATTTTGTCAAAATCTATCTATGTGAAGGGAGATAAATGTACCTCAATGTGCTCGTATGTAACTTTTTTAAAAATGCAAAAGTCCAGTTGGCCTTCCCCATTATAAAGTGATGTTGTTTACCTTATGTGAACTCGATTAACCTTTCATAATGTTACATGTCTGTACTACGGGTGTCATGTGACCTCCATGTCGGTAAGAGTGTTCGATGTGACTGTATATGCCATTAATCTTTATTAATGCGAATGCATTATTTGGAAGTTGTATTTTCAACGGATGTTATTTCTGATCGCTAAGTTTTCCCTTAACTGGTGAGATTTTGGCGATAAACAAAGTCATGTGATATGTAATCGAGTCTTGTCCGATCTACTAAATTTTTATATGTACATATCCTCTATTGTACTAGTAGGGCCAATCTGATTAAAATCAAATCTTTGATCTGTTCCGACAATTTCGATGTCGCTACACAAAGATCTGTGTAGCGACATCGAAATTGTCGGAGCGGATTTAAGATCTGATTTTAATCAGATTGTGCTTCTCATATACAGTGATCAAAGCTATTCACACTTATCAAGATGTATCACTTTTTCACTCTCTTTTGAAAAAAATCAAAATCTTGGTAGATTTTTCAATATTTCAACGTATGAAAAGGGGCTGGTGACATATGTTTAGGGATATCATCCTTTTTGTAAAGGACAAGATTATCAAAATCGCGCGTTGACAACGTTTTAATCTTAATTAAATGAATTCGTAAATTTGTTGAATCGGAATACAGACTTGCAATAGCTCATTTGATCAATAAAGAATTTGTAGTTAATATCTGGATATTTTCATAATTGACAAGTCACAATTACTATAGTCCTTTGATCTTTCTCTTAATTATTGTTTATAATATATCTAGGGTTTTTTCCCAAATCAATAGTATGATCAAGATGTTAACACACAAAGTATTGGACATTTAACAATACTTGAATGACATGTTTTAACATGCATAAAAATGGTCTATGATCAAAACTTGGTTTTTAAAGTCCTTAGCATACCAGGAAGTTATACTAGTAATTCGCCGTATTTATCATCTGAGATCCTATTAACATAAGCAAACAGAGGTAGGGTAACTTGGAACATATCTGATTCTATCTATAGGTAAACCCTGGCTGTCACTTTAAGAATTTCCAGCTTTTTTTAAAAACGAAAGTAAACTGAATTGAATTCAAACCGAAACCAAATGTATATACATGTAGCTAGTTCATAGTGTCGAATATACTTTACACGAATCAAGAAGAAGAAAAAATGCTTTGAAATCCAACATCTGGTAGGTATACTGTTTACAATGAATTATTCAGCTTTTTTTTAACATTGTGTAACATTTCTGGAAATTTTGATTTTCTCTTTGTTGTGAGTCTTGAAAGGGGAAGATTGAAAGTATTTGTTTGTTCTCTCTCTCTCTCTCTCTCTCTCTCTCTCTCTCTCTCTCTCTCTCTCTCTCTCTCTCTCTCTCTCTCTCTCTCTTACAATAACACCTTCATCACTTTGTGCCTAGAGATTAAAGGGACTTGGACACGATTTTAGATCAAATTTTTATTTTTTTATTTTTATGTATACAATGGTTTACTTGTGCATTCTGAATGATTGACCAAACTTTAAATGTTAGATGTCAAGTGAGATACAGACGTAAGAATTCATTGTTATGTAAACAAAGCTCGCGTCTTATATTAATTTTGTTTACAAATAATGTAAATTAAAGAAATTACCATTTATTTGACAAAATGACTCGTGGCAAACAAGTTAAACCGATTCACTGTGTTCATAAATAATATTATCAACAAAAGAAAGCACATTTTCATCGACACTTTTACCAACACAACACATATGTTAATAATAATAAGACTCGATTTTCGTTTACAAAACAAAGAATTTCAAACTCTGTATATTGCTTGTAACTCGATATTTGACTTTCAAATTTTGAGGAAGCATTAACAATATACATATTCACCATTCTAAAAATTAAAAATGGAAAAATAAATTTTGAAAATTTTGAGCTCAAATCGTGTCCAAGTCCTTTTAATTACTTTTCATACCTTTCTCAAACGTTGGCATATCTATTGAATATATTGAAACCATCATACCATCTGTCCGTCTGTCTGTATAAACATGGTTTGGTTTAATCCCTTAACCTAGTAGTTACCTTATGACCACTGGTAAGAGTTCGCTGCTCAAAAGTTAACCACTGGTCAAATAGCCAAACCAGTGGTTAAATATTTGACAAAGTTAGTCCGTCCCCAAAAATGGATCGCGTATGATCTTGATATTAGCAAAATTAATGTAAGTAAAAGAATATAGATACTAATTTTCTAAACGATATATTGATCAAAAATCGATAAATATTCATTGTCGTATGTTTTACTTTTAAATTCTCATTAATGTATCTGTGTTGACACCAACGAAAGAATCCTTAATCGGAAGAGAATGTACCATGGCATTTCCTTCCCTCGCACTTCATTTGGTGAAGTGTTCTGAGAGGCTAGTCCAGTGGGCTCCAAAAGTTTCATTATATCTCAGAAAAGAACATTAAGGAAGGAAACCCTGAAAATTGATATGAAACCACCAATACATTTACGCTTTTATACCGGTATACACTAAAGATAAGGAAGTAAAGGAAGACTTGCAACTTCAAAAAGACCACAATATGAAATTATGAAATATCGTTTAAAAACCCAAAATTGTTTAACAGCATATTTTTAAACAAATGTTTTTGGTTTGAAAAAAAACACCCCAATATATTCCGCCTTTATGATAATGTAAAAACATTTCAAATCGTTTTGCTGGTTTTTGGGGGGTTTTTTTTATTGTGTTAACGTATTCTAATGCTTCGTACTATACTTTCTAACATTTGAACTAAAATACGTATGTATTTGTATTTTTAAAAAAAATAGTGAAATCAAAAGTGAGCTGAAGTTTTGTGACGCCAGAGACTGATGTGGGGCGGGGTTCAACTTATTTTTGACCTTATCTACATAAAAGAACATTCATACAGTCAGTAAAAGCCACAAAGTATATAAATGTATGAAACTTACTTTGGGGGGTTGATGTTTTCATTCAGAAATACCGAAGTTTTCATAGTTCTGCATCTTTGTATTGAAGAATGTTAATACACATGTCTACACATATTTTTTTTTTTGATATTCAGTCAAAATAAAAATCAAAATGGCAAGAAGACTTGCAAGATGCACATCGGTGGGAAACCTACTGGACGCAGAGGATACAGAGTCAACGTCACACCAAGCTGACGAAGAGGATATGCAGAACAGCTTTCTGCCAGGTCTTCTGGGAAGAAGAAAGTAGGTTTATTTTTCAGTTTTATGAACAAGTCGTGATAGTTGTATTATATCAATTTCAATTAAACCAGTCTGAATCGTGTAAAGTTTTATAAAGCAGTTTAATTTCTGGGGAATATTGGCTTTATACTGAGTTTAAGGAGGACGACTTTAGTTTTCGATGCGCATGTTTTTGCACATTCTAGTAAAATACAGTATTTATACCTTTCAGGAAAATGTTTCGATACTATTTATTAAATTGAACACAATTAACAAAATAAAGATAAAAATATTTATATTTTTTTTTTTAGGAAAACTTAATTTTTAAACAATTTTTCCTTTGTCCGTAGGTGAGTGTTGCCATTGTGCTTTTATGAGTTATGATAAAATGAAGCTTTGTAGAAGTACGTTATAAGAAACAACATAAAAGAAAAAAAGTAAAAAGTTTACGCCTTTGAAATTTTACACACAGAATAATGCTATCATCAGGGTTATTATTCTTAATTTTTGAATGAATCCATTGAACCAATCTTCATTTGTAATACTCTAAAAGTATATCAAAATTTGGTGCATTTTGATATTTTGAGATGACCCCCACTTAAAACCTGACGGTAGAATTTAGATTTTGTTTACATATAAGGTAGACAATGATATTACTAACCACATATTACAATTCGAGGAAAATCGCTATTGTAGTAATTTTTAATTTGATTCGAAGTGCGGAAACTGACGATTTCCTATATATTCCTATAGTAAATGTACAGGATCTGCATTTTGGGATGAACTTTAAAAAGAACCAGAAGGTAGATTTTCTTGAAACTTGTCATATATATTAGAGTTAGCGTAAATTACATATGGTTACAAAATAAATAGTTTTGCTTTTTTAGTTTTTACGCAAAAAAACCCCCAAAAAACAAATTGGCCTTCTTAAATCATGTTTTACATTCCATGGTCATAAACTGAGTCACCTTAAATATCAACAGTCCTGAAATAATGCCGAAGTAGATCTCTGTAGATGGTTGAGACGTCTACTTGCAGTGTCTAGTTCACAAGAACTTGATTTAACATACCATCATCAGATAAATGTAAAAATGTCATGCGTTATATGAAACAGTTTTATTTTAGCAAAATATACTAACTACTAGTACTTGGTCAAACTCAGAATGTTATATTTCCAATCAGGTTACAATTACCATTAATCCCTGTAAAGTCCCAAGAATGTAAAGCAAGGATAGGCCGGGTGACGGTCAAGTTGAAGAAGGGTTTGGTTTACGACGAAGAGGTTGACGCAATAGTTAACAGTACGTCACGGACGTTAACGCTTGGTGCAGGTAACGCGTCACGGGCAATGCTGGAGAAAGCAGGGTCTTCCATACAAGAGGAGTGTAAAAGGAAATATCCCAAAGGAATTCAGTTCGGAGAAATAGCGGAGACAGGTGGCGGAAACTTGTACTGTGGGTACATCTTTCATGGCTGTCTGAAATATTGGACAACGGGAGAAAGTAATGACGTTGAACAGGTTAATCAATATAATTCTAGTTTTCATTTATTTTTGTTATTTTATGATGGTATGAATTATTTACAAAAAAAAAATACCGTATTTTACGGACGACTCGTCGATGTGGACTACAAGTCGAATTGATCATTTTAAGCCAAAAATTAAAATAAAAGGTAATATCCAATCACACAACCAATTTTAAATGATTAAAACCAAGATTTTTAATGCTATTTTTGGAAAATTTTCCGAACTCGAGTCTTAGACAAGTCGATCTGGACGATAAGTCGGGTGTTCTGCTTCAGAGAAAATAAATATTGTCGTATCGTCCGAAAAATACGGTAATAATAAGCTTACCGGTACTGCATAAAAAATAGAAGACTTTTGAGAGAACTACTGGTACTTAATATTTAAATTATATATTATTTCAGATCTTAACAGATTTTGTGACGATGAGTCTTGAGAGAGGCGATGAACTACATATAAATTCAATGGCTTTTCCCGCTTTAGGGACAGGATTCCTGAATTTCCCCGCCCAAAATGTAGTGCGACGTTTAGTCCAATGCGTTAAAGATTTTGAAATGTCACATAAATCAACCAGTTTAACAGAAATACGTTTTGTGATTTTTCCAAAAGATACAAAAACTTTTGAAAAATTTGAAAACGAATTCAATCGTTATTCTTATTCTTTACTCCATACACCAGGTTCAAAAGGTATTTATCATTTTATTGGTGTCTAAGAACATTTTTTTCTTCAAATTTTAATGAAATAAAACACCTTATAATTTTAAAATTCTTTATAGGAAATTTATCAACGAAACCAAAAGATGTTGAGTGCCCTCTAGATAGTCTTTTGATAAAACTTGTTGCTGGCACCCTTGTAAATCAAAAGGTGATGTCTTTTTACTTAGAATTCCATAATGTTTCGGAAAGAACTATCCAGTTTTACAAAAGGATGCATGCTGATATATATATATATATATATATATATATATATATATATATATATATATATATATATATATATATATGTGTGTGTGTGTGTGTGTGTGTGTGTGTGTGTGTGTGTGTGTTCATTTGGTTTTGATATTATAGGTAGATGTCATTGTCGGTACAGTTCCTCAATTAAAAGCACCAGGTACAAATCATACTTCCAAAGAAATCACTCGTGCAGCTGGTGCAGGAATAGAAGCGGAATTCGCCGAGAAATATCCAACGGGCATCGATATCGGTGACGTCATATCTACCGATAGCCACGCAATAAGAAATGTCGAGACCGTATACTTTGGGGCCCTACCAACATATGCTGCAAGAGAACGAGATCAGAACTTGCAGGTACTCTCTCTCTCTCTCTCTCTCTCTCTCTCTCTCTCTCTCTCTCTCTCTCTCTCTCTCTCTCTCTCTCATCATTGAGTTAAGATTACGTTTGATACTTTTCAGGCGTTGACGTTATTAGTTCAGATGTGTCTGGATAAATTGGAAGAGGATGGCCACAAAACAATTGCCATTCCTACTCTAGGTGTCGGAGACTTCAAATATCCCGTCAGGATGTCGGCCGTTACAATCGTTTCCGCCATCAAAGAGTTTTATAGAGCCAATCAAGATTCTGATATCAGTACTATCATTATAGTTGTAGATATCACCGAATTCGATTTCTCAAATATTTGGAAGGTACGGGTGTTATTTACCTTTAAGCATTCTTCAATTCTAGATGTCTGTTCAGTCGTTAAGTTTTTGTATATGTATATCATGATTTCTCTTTGGGTCAACTTTTTTGACAGTTGATCCAAATTAACTAATTCAAAAGGTTTAGCCTATTAACTTTTTGCAATTGAGCAATCGTTATCAAATACGGGATTAGCTAATTGATATTTTTGTACAGAAATGCCACAAAATTAAACGAAAATTGCATCCCACAAATAAATTCAGCAATGTGGCACATAATACTACAATTTACATTTTTCTCACTAAGGTGTTCGAAACAGAAGTCGTGAAGATAACTCCTCCGAAAATGAAAAATGCAGCTCCCATAATATTACCAAAGCCGCCACCGACCAGAGGGTCACGTGACTGGTTTTCTTTGATGTACGAGGAAGAGCTCTGTGTCCCCTCGTACTGGACCACATATAAAGGTGGAGAGAAAATCAAGGTGTGCAAACGGAAAAGGAATCGCCGACCGTACAGACTGGTCGCTGTTGACGAAGTAACGCGGAATCTCGTGGTCAAACTCGTGGAAGACACGTGGGATTCTCACCATGTGGGTCACGGAAACGACGCCAAAGGCTTAGACCAGCTGATGTATCGAAAAGTACGTGTAACCAAGGTAGAGCGCATAGAAAATCTAGATCTGTACGAGAGCTATGTCCAGGAGAGGCAAAGGTTTTTTGACAAAGCAAGGACAAGAGGAAGACCGACACCCATAGCAAATGTTGCTAAATCATCGGGGAACATTAAAACCAGTACCATTCTATCGTCTCACAAGTCTGGGGCGGGTTTTACTTCTGACATTTACCCAGAGATCAATGAGTATTACGTGTTTCACGGCACGCTGGCTGACACAGTGGACTCTGTTCTGACTCAGGGACTGGACTGCAGGATGTCTAGAGGAACCGCCATGTTCGGACAGGGTGCATACGGCGCCGAGAGCTCCACAAAGGCGGATCAGTACGTTGGTATGACATGCAACTTATTTTTATGTTTTATGTCTGTGGTATTATAAAGTGACAGATTATCAAATTATAAGAAAGGTAAATTATAAATTTCTGCAACTGAACAATTTGAACAAATGATTTGCTTAGTTCTTACTTATTTTTGGAGATCGAGGGGGGGGGGGGGGGGGGTCAATCAAATTCAATGTGTAATTTATGATTGGTTTTGATTGAATGAAAAAAAGTGATTGTAAAATCAACCTCTCCAAGTTTTGTTGTTGAATATTTAGTACAAGAATACAAGTAGGAAGGATAAATATTCATATCAATGAAATGTATTTGTTTTATTTGCAGATAGGAAAGAAAACAGGCAGAAAATCCCACATCAGATGTTGCTAGTGCGCATGTGCCTGGGAGACATATGCTTGTACGACCTACCCGTTGCACACAGACGGGCGCCTTGTAAGCGCTGTAGAAATGACAACTGCAAAGCTCACAAGCCGAAAGACTTTTACGACTCAGTAGTCGGGGATGGAAAATGGCTGTTCCGAGAGTTCATTGTCTATGACAAGCGTCAGGCCTACCCGGAATATCTCATCACTTATGAACGTGTTTAATGTTCAGTCTTTGTTAATTTTGCTGCTAATTTGTTGTTTAAAAAACGCTTGCCATTCTCAAACTCTTTCCAAGATTTTTTTCTTGTCTTTATTGCTGCATTTTGTTCTATTTAGCACCTCTTGGTTAAATCTCTATCATGCATAAACACGAGGGCATGTACACAATTTGTATACTAGTTTAAGGTTTTTATTCTTCTGTTATTCTCAAATTGTTTGGAATGCATGTTTTATATACAATTGCACTATCGTCGATGCCTCTTGTAATTATTGTGTGGTGAATTTATGAAATTTCAGAAAATTTCGAACAGCAACTCGTTTACATGATACTTTGCAGTTTTTCTATAAAAATCTCAGAGAGTCTGTAAATTGTCCAAGTCCTCAATAAACGTTACTACTTGCAAATATCTCTATACTTTTAATTCAAAATATTTACATCTACCGAGTATGATTCCCTCTATTTCTTACGGAAACTTATTATAGTTAATTCATATCTCTATAGAAACAGCCAGACTGAAATCTACGCGCCCCGTTTATCGATTGGTCGAAACCTATAGCGACTGAAACTGACAGCACTGAAATCTACACGCCCCGTTTATCGATTGGTCGAAACCTACAGCGACCTAAGAAAAATCACGGACTGCACGAAATAATCACGATGATGTCAGAGTCAAATTCCCATAGGAGAAAATTTGGCTGTTACTTTTAGCTAACATACTGGGTTATGTATTTTTTTCTGTAATTAATGTCGCCACCTTCATATTCCGAATGAATCACCAAAATAAAGCATTTTATTGCTTAAATGAATCGATAATAACTATGAGATTGTATGCATAATATACAAAGAATTCATACACTATGGGGTTTATTAAAGTACGATTGATGTTAATTTTCGAAAAATGAACCAAAATCGTTTGGCATCCTCTTGGGAGGACAGAAATTAAAATAAGCTATCTCATAGAAGAATCGAAGCCTGGTCAGCAACATAAACATCGAATTCTAAATCTTTTTGTCATGTATACATTTGTTTCAGACTCGAAATTCAAACACAATGGTAAACAAATGGTGGTAAATGTATTCTGATGGTTTGATATATTCCAGACGAGGACCCAGCGATATGGAAAAGGTGGGGTTCCTATCGATGAAAATCAATACGTTTATAATTCAGTATTTGTCAAAAAACAAGGACTTTTTGAACTTTTTAATAACTTCTCGGTAAAATAATGCTTTGTAATGAATGGTGTGGTAATGCAACAAGAAAGGTTTTGTTTTTCTTTTTATGCAAAACGTTACGCTTGTGTTGTAGTGGTCATAAATGTAATAGTAAGCCTATCTCTGTTTCACCTGTTCGCGGTATTTTGCTCTTACTGCTCCCAAATGCTCATTCAATTCTAGCCTCGGGTCCAGGATAGTATATAGCGAATCATACTAATGACACAAATCATCTGAATTAAATGAAAGTAAGTAATTAAAGGGTTGGCAAACCAACGCTGCACGCGTAGGGATGAAGCAATTTTCTCTATATTAGTAAACGCGAGAGTCCAGTATTTGCACCCCAAAGGCCTACAATGGCTATCAAAACACACTACGCCAAATTCAACTGGTTTCCCAGCGGTCTTCCGTTGTATCTTAAAATGGTTCCCGCCATTTTGCAGTTGATCGTGGTTTTAAGCAACATTTTCGTCGTTGTGATTTTTCTGAGGAAAAAAATGTATGGCGGCATCAACGTGATTCTTATTGGGATGGCAATAGCAGATGCGGCATGTGTGTTTTTGCTGATGGTATCGTACTGGTTCGCTCTGGTTCTACATATCCATTCCTCCGGTTCATTCACCGAGAATCAGGTCCATTTCCTGTGTGTGACGTACAAATATGGAACAATCGTCTCCATAACGTTCAACATGGTCTCGATATGGCTGATGGTGTGTCTGGGAGTTGTGAAATTTTTACTGGTGCGATTTCCATTGCAGGCTAAGTACATGGTGACCACTTGCAGACTGCTATTTGCAACGTCGCTGGTTTACGTGATAGCCATTCTGTTAACGTTTCCTCACTATGTCACTGATAATTACGATATGTCAGCTAAAATCTATTACGGAAAACCCAAAGAACAAGATATTTTCTACTGTGCTATTAGAAGAAAAAGGGATGGCGATTTCGTTCTGTATTTGGAAAACGACGATCGGTTGGTGCGATGCATTTGCGTTCATCTCATCCCCATTGTTGTACTGCTGTGTACAAATTCATTTTTCTGCTACAAACTTGGAAGAAAGAATGGCATCGTCAACCCTTCTCCGAAATTCATACGATCTGTGAAAATCGTCTGCGCACTTACCTTCATTTATTTATTGTCAGAAATACCATTTACAGTTTTCTTAAGTCTACAGTACTATATGACGGTCGCAGAGAAGCCAATCAGCTTCCTCGTTACAAACTCCTTGCATATAACGTTTACGCTTTACGTACTGCGTTTCCTGAATTATCTCAGTAATTTCTGGATTTACCTTGCTCTCAATAAGAAATTCCGTCAAACATGTTGTTCTATGTTTTGTCGTCGAAGAAGTTGATTTGTAATAAAGTTTTTAATGAGCTTTCTATTTCTTTTGATTTTCTTACATTTTTTCAAAAGTAAAATTCAGATTTTATCAAAATTACATATCAAGTCCATTTGAAAGTTCGTCTAAAATATAACTATGATCCAATGTGTGACCATATTATATAGATTTTACCTGGAATTATAAAAAAAAAAGTGGTCAGAAAAATGACGTAATAAGGTAAAAGTAATACATCACTTTGGTGTACCCAATTCTGCTTAGCAATGTAGTATGATATCTGGGATTCAGTTTAGTTGCACACTACTATGTGTGGAAAAGTCACACTATATGGCTTTCAAAATTATACATCACTAAGTGATGACTGGCCCAGTGATTCACCATAAATCATCGAACTTACTATGGGGGTTGAGCACTAAAACTCTTCTTTTTTTAAGTCTAGCCATGGTTTGAATATTTTATAAAGATCACTCGACTGAAAATAATAATATTACTGCAGATGAGGAGGAGGTCATGTAATCTGGAAATAAGAAATCGATATTTTCAGTGATATTTGAAATTCAACAATAAAATGACCAATCACCCGTAAATATTAGACGAACACTGTTCCAGTATAACATGTACATTGTATGCAGACCCTGGACAGGGGCTAGCAATATTAAGACGATGTATACATCATAGCTAGGGGATAAAAAAATTAAGGTTGCATATTTTGACATAATCATACTTTTACATTCTTTACTTTTTGTAATTTATTGAATTAGCCTCCGTTACCCTGGCAACGGTTAGCCCCAGCAACTAATTTTTAGTGTCTTTTTGCGTTTTCACCTACGTGTGTCCATGTATGAATATGATACAGAAAATCGGTGATTATGCGTGGCCAGACCCTTATTTAAATCTTTTGTTCTTATATAGAATTGATATTAACATACTCGTATTTTTTCGTTCATGTGCAACTGAGGTGCAAAAAGAACTATATACCGTATATTATCACAAGGGTCTAAAGGACTATACGATACATGATCAGGGCCTAAAATGGCCCCCTAAATGATCATCATTTTACTCTAATTCTTTGTTTTCCTTAATCAAATATACTTATGAATTTTTTTCATACTTTTAATTTTGATCAGTTTAAAAATATGACATTATAAAATTAATTTAACCTTTTCCCGCAATTTCCGCATTTTTAGCATAGAACGGTTCGTTTTCAATATATTCGATCAGTGCTTACTATCTGACATCTACCGAGTATGATTCCCTCTATTTCTTACGGAAACTTATAGTTAATTCATAGCTCTATAGAAACTGACAGGATTGAAATTTACACGCCCCGTTTATCGATTGGTCGAAACCTACAGCGACCTAAGAAAAACCGGGGACTGCACGAAATAATCATGATAATGTCAGACTCAAATTTCCATAGAAGACGATTTGGCTGTTTCTTTTCGCTAACGTACTGATCTACATTAACAGTGATTTAGTTAATCTAACTTACTTTTTACAACCAATTTATTAATTTGTGAAAAGAAAGATGTAAATATAATCAATAACACGATTTCTTTTATGATTCATGCGGGTTATGAAGGTAGCGATCATTGCAGGTTATGTATTTTTTCTGCAATGTCGCCACCCTCATATCCCGCTAGAATCATCAAAGAAAGCATTTTATTGTTTTAATAGTCGAGGATTCTTTGAAAAATATAGTTCCTTTCATGATCAGCAGATACAACATTACAACAATTGTCTAGAATATCGATGTATATTTTATATTTGTATGAAAGAAAACAAAATTAACGTAAAATTATTTTTAAAAATATTATTTTTTTTTATTTAGAAATATTATTTAAAAAACTACCTTTCCCCAAGAAAAGTAAATGTGAAGTATTCATATTCCTACGCTAGCTGCCTCCTCGGTATTTTTCACGAAAATATAGGTTATTCGATCTTCGATTGACAATTTTTTCACAAATGAATACTGCTTATATTATTACAATAATTTTTATTAAATATTTAATTATTACTTTCATGATTTGTCCGTTAGTTTTCACACAATCTCTTCAGTGGTTAAATATTTATTGTGTGTGTTTTTCTTTTTTTCTTTTTTAAATGACGGAATGGTTATGCAATACCTGCCGCAGCACCATATTTCTGATCGCACTCGTGTAGACTCTGTGTGCACTTTTGGCTAGTGACGCGCAAGACTGGTGTCACTATTTGCTTTGAACAGGAAGAAATATGTACACCAGTTTCTTTAACAAGTTCAGTGATTTTAACTTAGACATCGGTTGAGCACAGTCAAATTTCAAGTAATTTTAAAGTCGAATATCTTGGATATGGGGTAACCCATAACTATTCTTGTTAACAGTTAATCAGTTTTTCTTTCAGAAAACATTGAGCAGATAAACCATCTTTTTTAAAGTTTATACACATTTTTTTTCAATTTGATTTTTCAATTTCCTCCGTTCAGTTGTTCAGAAATTATGTGATATAACTGTACTTTTCCCCGTCATTTTATCACTTTTATTCGGAAAGGGTGGGGGTGTATTGCAAGAGTTGTCGTTCTTAACCGGATGTTGACAATTTCAAGTTTGTTTACAGCTAAATCATAAATGGGTAACAAATTTAGTAGCAAATTTTCAAAGCATTTGTGTAGTGCATCTGATAAAAGAGGGACTAAAAGGAAACTAGAAAATGATACGGACAGTCCACAGAGTTCTGATAAGGAGGAGGCGCGTTCACAAGCTGGCGAAAGCCCTGGAACTGGAAGTAACTTTGAAGTTGGCCTTGCCCCGCTGTCAGATATACACACACCAAAAAGGTTAGATTGAATATTTTAAATATTCTAAACACACATTTTTACAATGTCTGTGTTAAGAGGGCTGGATAGTCGTGGCCATTCGTAGACTGTACCGACCTCCTTTAAAAGAAGAGCTCTGTATAAACATACAGGAAATTAACTAAAATTTATGGAATTTTTCTACACTAAATAATAGTTTATAGCGTAACAAATCATGTCGAAAAATTTAAGGAAAATTTGATGGTTAATTTGTTGACCACCAAGCCTCCTTAAAGTATCAAATATGATGTTATTATAGGAAGTGCATACGACACAAGTGTGACACATAATATCACTTCTCCAGCTTGTTACTGCTTGGTTTAATTAAGTAATTGATTTTCTTATTTCTGCTATATTGCACTGTACCCGACGTTAACAATATTATTGCTATCAAACCTATGTAAGCTATTTTGATATCTTTGTATTTATTTTTGCAGAAAACGTCTAAAGTCAACATCCAAATACATTTATCAAACATTATTTCTTGATGGTGAAAATAGTGATGTCAAAATATATGCACTTGGACAAGAATGGAATCTGCACAAAATTTACTTGTCTCAGGTAAGGTATAAAAATCCAACATGGAATTAATAAGGGGTCATTCTTTAAGTTTTATGATGTGATCAAATGCTATCGGGGGGTGATCAAATCCAATAAAGCCCAATTGGGTTTGATCACCCCGCCCGTATTTGATCACCTCATAATATCCAAAGATTGATTCCTTATTACTTAATATTTATGTAATTTTCATCAATATTACAATTAAAGATAATTAAAATTTCATTGATGAAATGTATTGGACTATATACATTATAAAATTGATTTGTAGTTTTATCATAGACAAAGACACTGGAAAATGTAAATATATAAAGATTGAATGTTGAGCTAAATGCATTTGAAGAGTTATAAATTATAATATCCAGAATTTCATAATGTCATTTTTTAATTGCCTAGGTTGCATGTTTACAAATGCATAATTGTGTATTCAGAATTCTCCATTATTGTTGTTTTTATTTTTTGTATCTTAACTTTCTGATACAAAAAATTTCATTGAATAGGAATTACTAAGTTTAGTCACCAACTCATGCAATGGACAGCATAAAATTTTCTCCTTCCCATGGCTGTTTGACCACATAAAGAATTATTAAACTTATAAATATTTGCACAATATTTGAGACATACCAGTACATCATGATGTAGCTGCAAGTCTGTAGCTCCTGGTCTGAAAAAATTTTGATGGATGAACTGGGAGCTACAGTTCCTTATGTATTAAAAACTTGCTATTTATGGTGCACAAAAATTTGCACTAGTTTTGGGCTGATTAACCTTATTTCCACATTTAATCTGTGAAAATAATTAGTACCATTAAATTCTTCAGACAATTTACTATTGATATTGTCACTTTACTTGCCTCAGACTTTCTCTTCAGGTTCTCTGATCCTCAGCCTCAAGGTATTTTATTCATCCTAAAAATGTTATCCATCCTTCAAACTTTATAAATGAAATAAAATAAAAAGAAAGTTTTTGATGGTATCCATGCATTTTATGAAGTTATTGCAATTTTGGCCACAATGAATATAATGGAATAAATAACGTATACAAGTTGAGATCAAATTTGAAAAAAAAGGTCTTACCGTGCAACGGTGGCTCGAACCCCTTTACCTCCAGGTAGTAGGTCTCCGTGGAGCCACTAAGTCAAGAAGTTCGTTGAATGGCTTAGTGTAATATTAACAATTTAAGACTAATTAAATTTGTCTATATAAAAGGCAGATTTATGGTACGGATAAAAAAAATCATGATAATTTAGAGTTATCGAACATTTCTGAGGATTGGAGATCGTTAAACAAGCTACCGGTAACTGACATCGTAAAATGAAATATGTTAAATTCACATGCAGATTGAGACTCGTCATTTTTACATGTAGACAAACTACACTACTTCACTTTTCAGGGCTGGTGATGGTGTTAAAAAGAATATCAGAGGCAAATAAAGTGACAATAGTTTTAAGTAAAATGTCCAAGAACTTTTTGGAATCAAATTTTTGTACAGAATGTGTTCAAAAATAAGATTAATCAGTCCAAAACTAGCACCGTAAATTGCAACATTTTAACACGTAAGGAACTGTAGCTCCTAGGTTGCCCATTCAACACACGGTGCACTTTAACTGCATTAGCAATAAACCATATGCTTTATATGCATCTTCGATTGGATAATCAATGGTCACATTAATGGCCTCTGATCTCCCATTATCATTTATGCTTTACTTGATTTGATCAAAATTGAAGGAGCTATAAGATATTCCCTTCTCAATCAACCACCTTCATAGGGAAGAGGATTGTGCATAACGCTGTGATAAAGGATGATATAGTTTTCCATGTGTATGCATGTACTACCAAAACTAATCTTGGGAGAACATTAGAGAATTCTACTGTACATACTTGTATTAGTATCTTAATTATTGAGTTAAACTTCTCAAATAATAATTCTAGATTTTAGAGTTTTATAATTTCAGGTGCTGTATATAGTTCTGTTTTTTTTTTTGTAAAATTATATGTACATTTTTCATTGATTTTCCAGTCTCCCTACTTTGCCTGCATGTTTAATGGTTCTTGGCGAGAGTCTCTGCTATCCGAGATTGACTTACAGATTCCAGACCCAGCTATTGACAACTTAGGTAACACATCAGAACAAGACATATAGGTCATATGGGTCATATGGCAGTACATTCATGTATGGTATTTTTTTTTTTTGGGGGGGGGGGATATTGCACAACATATTATGATAACTAAAAATTAGGTCTGAACAACATATACCTTGTAACACATGTAGTTTCAGTCTATTTTTCTCACTCTAGTGGAACAATTTGAAATAAAAAGAAAAAGAAAAATGTATTAGAAAAGAGTTCTGATTTTGAACATTAAAACCACACATAAAAAAAATAGAAATTCTAACTCTATGCAAAGGTGATTATAGATAAGGCAAATGGATACATATGTAAGGATTTTTATTAGAGATTGTAAAGTTAGAAGACTTTTAAACTTCGTTAATGGTTAAACTTTAATTTTTAGCACTGAAAACAGCCTTTGGCTCCCTGTACAGAGATTATGTGTTTATCAAACCAGTGGAGGTGATAGGGGTCCTGGCTGCAGCATTTCTTCTACAGCTGGTCAGTCTCTTCCTCTTATAATGCAATATGTGTTGCACACTTGTGCTTGGAAATTGATACATGTTTCTTAATAAATTTGCAAACTGTTGCAATAAAATATGAGAATGAGTAAAGTTACATCCTGGTAAACAAATAAACAACAAACTTGAAATCTTCATGCGCTTAATGATTTCACACCAGCAAACTCAATTTGACTCAGTTTGTGTTTGTTTCAGGATGGTCTAAAACAGCAGTGTTTGACTTTGATGAGCAACACAATCAGGTGGGAGTTTGTCTCTACATAGAAACACAAATTTATATATACTGTAGCATTCCATATGCAAGAATTCCTATTTCATTTAGTCTCTCTGTTATTCCTTTTAATAAAAGTCTTGGTGTTGTACCTGTTTCATTTGGGTAAAATTTCATGCACATGCCATTTTGTACATTTTCCTACCTTTCTTGGTTAAATTGAGAGATATAATGATCAAAATTTGAGATAACAGATTAAATAGCATACATGTATGTTTATTATCATTATGAACGAAAGTTTGAATTCCTTGGTGTCCACTTACAGTGGTGATACTGTGTGCAGTTACTACGAAGCCTGCTGTAGATACAATGTGGAGAACCTAAAGGAAGAGTGCTATAACTGGCTGCTGACCAATGTCCTGACCTCATCTGACCTTGACCTCTTTAAACAGCTAAGGTGATTTTAAGTTTATAAGGACAATAACTTGAAAAAATCAGTAGTTTCACTTTGAATGTACAGTCAAACTTCATTATCTCAAACTAGATGGGACTGTTTAAAAACTTTGATATATCTGAGTATTCGAGATGTCGAGGGTAAAATACTTAAAAAATAAGTGGTTGGTACTTATAAATCATTTCGACATATCCATTGTATTCGAGATATCAGTGTTTGAGATATCGAAGTTCAACTGTATTTTAAGTATGTAAACAATGTGTCAAAATGATATAAATTTGTGGATGTTGATGCTATATAAAAAAATCCAAGGATACTGGTTCCTTTTGATAAATAGTGAATTTCAAGGAGGAGTTACTGGACACATACCGTTAAAAATAATCTTTTCTTATACAGTGTTGATATGATGTTGAACCTGATTGGAGATCCTAAACTGTTTGTTATGCAAGTTGAAATGGACATATATTCAGTTCTCAAACGGGTGAGTCCAATCCAGAGTGTCATGTTATTTTATTACATCATCATGGGTACAAAAAAAAGAGTATTTCATATTCACATTTATAAATTGATAAAAAAAATTCATTTCACATTTTGTATGATTATTCATTATATGAATGAATTTCACACAGTTCAGTCAGAATTTGGTTATCTCAAAGGCTACCAAAAATGGATCTATGAATTAAAAAAGAATGTCAACACAATAACATTATTCTTTTTTTTTTGCAGTGGATTTTTCTGAAAGAGAATACAACTTGGTGTGGTGACTACAAATCGATGTTATCTAGTATTGATGATTACTTTAAAAGTAAGTGTCTACACGTGTGTTAAAAAAAACAATAAACATTTAAAATTAATACATGTTTGACTACTGAAAACACATGTTATATACCAGTATATTAACACAACAATATGTACTACATTGATATGAATCAAGTCTACCAGAGCTCTGTTTTATTTGTAGGAACAGAAGACCCCGACTGTTTCCTGGAGACAACAACTGGACAGACATACTTGCCGGCCTTTAGTCACATAAGATGGCAGCATATCGTAATAGATCTAGACTCTCTACTCATTCTTGAACAGGACAGGATAGTCAATCTGGGTAAGTAGGGAGCATGGGTTCCACAGAACCAGAAATTAATTTGACAAAGAAAAGCTGCTAAAATTGTCAGATTATATGTAGTATGATAAGATTATTTCCACATTTTATTAATTCATTTTAGATTGGATCAAACCGCTCTACCATGGAATGTGGAGAAAAATGTTGAAATTGGAACAGTCCAAAGACAAGGGGTAAACATTTATTCAATCTTGCATATTTTCAACTTAAGAAGCATTGGTTATCATTAAAATTTAGACTAAATTGATGCTTAAAAAATGTTTGTAGTTTACACTTTTTATTTGTTATATTTAACAGCCCAGAAGAAGTTCCTGATGAAAATTATTTTAATAAAACCTCCCTACGATGTGGAAGACTACTCAAGTGTGAGGGAGAGGTACATGTAGTTCACTTTATACTGTCTATTGAATTTTCTTATATGTCTATATACATGTACCGGGTATTACAATTAAATGTACTGAGGATATCTACAATAACTGATGAAAGTAATACTGGCTCATAGCTCCTCACATACATTATTGTATGGCAGGGCTAGAGACTTTTTTACTTGAAGAGTGTGCCCATTTTTAGGCTATATTTACCTCCTATAAATGAAGAGCTCTGTATAAAGATCTAGGAAAATGTTCAAATTTTATTCGGTACTTATTATTAGTTTATGGCCAAAAATATCATATTTAAAATTTTAATGCAGATCTAATGGTTAATTTGTTGACCGCCCAGCCTCCTTAAAAAAAACTGTACCTTAGTGAGAGATTTTATTAATTCAATAATGTTAAAATGTTTTAAAATTTCATGTTTTGAGAATGTGGACCTAACTCCTAGCATTACTTTTGATTTCAGTACTGCTGGCGATGGGTGGGTTATAACTATGGAGTTGATATCCTGCTAACGTATGTCAACAACCTCATCTTCATCAAACGCAACACGGTCAGTCAACCGAATCCTCACTCAGCCAGCCTGGATAAACTCAAAAACCTAGCATACAGGTAAAGAAAATTAATTTATCAGCAAGGAAAGCATCCATAAAGACCATTTTAACAAGACCTTGGACTTTCAGTGGAACGTAACTATCTATTTCTTGCATCAAAATAGGTTAAAAATGAAGCTGGTTTCGAGTGAAATATGTATAGATTGCATATTCTTACCTCAAAAGCCAGACATATCTTGTCGATTTCAGAGAGCCATGGCTGAGTGGCCAGCAACGAAATACACAGGCCTACGTCACATTGCTGTTTGACACAACTACCGAAAGTCCAAGCTCTTGTTAGAAAGGTTCTAAATTCAGAAAGGCTGACAAAGTCATAGTCATTTGTACACTATACATGTAAATGGAGAATCAATTCACATTGTAATTTTATCCAATTGGTATCTGAATGTTATTTTACCAAAACCACCTAGATGTACTTTATACTATTGAGTAAAAAGCAGTTTTGTGGAGGAATGGATTAATAAAACAAATGTATGTTCAACACATATGGGAAATTTTTAAAATCCATTAGGTATTGCTAAGGTTAATGTCTTTGATCTCAGTCTAAAGACTGAAGTAAAAACACAGCACCAAAAAGTATCAAACAGAGCAACAGAGATTATTTTCGTATATCATAAGAACTATAAGAATTATAAGATACACAGCTAATTGTGATTCACATGAATTTGCAAGTTAAATTATATAGATAGGATTTCGCTCCACATACACCTAGGTTTTATTATGGGGTTTTTTCTCTCACAAAATGATATCCCAAGAACTGAAACATGAGCCTGAAACGTGAACATGCAATTGCCTAAATGCTAGGCACAATTGCCTGTATATGTTTGGAAAGTTGTGTCTTGACTGTTTCTAAGAGTATAAGAGTTGAAGTGTTTGATTTTTCAGGCTGACAATTGCTTCAGTTGACAAGGATGGTAAAGTTACGGAGAGAAAGAGCAGTGAAATCCAGAAGATCTCTCTGCAGAAAGATGAGGTAACACCTATACATCATGTCTCTGTTTCAGGGTTACATCATCTCTGAAATAATCATATTGAAGCTGATGGATAAAACACATTATTCAAGATTGGCTGGAAATTTTAAGCTCAGTCTAGTAATTTCATGGCCTCCAGTCACCTTTCAAAACAATGTTAGTTAATCCATAAAACAGAACAAAAAAGCCAATACTACCGTAGTAATAAATCAAAACTGAAGATCGCTGATATCATTGTTTCTTATTGTCTGCCCACTTTAGTCCATTATCATGTTTTCTTAGCTTAATCATGCATCTCTGATCAAAAGTTTTCCAGCTACTGACCACAAAGGGCTCTGAATTTAACATAACAATAATCTTCTTTGAGGAACAAAGATGCTAAAGTTTGTGAAATTAATATAAATTATATATATGAGCAGCTTAGTCTGCATATTCGCTAGCCAAGGGTTTACGATCCACTCTGCTCCTCTACAACATCTTCGCTAGCCAAGGGTTTACGATCCACTCTGCTCCTCTACAACCCAAGTGTTGTAGAGGAGCAGCTTTGGCTAGCGAGGATGCTTAGTCTGAAGAATTTAAAAGATTTCTCTGTTAAAAGTCATGCTCCCATTGATTGGTTTTTGAACATTTTTACTGTATTTTTAAAACAATGGTTCATGTATTGGGCATACAACTTACGAGTACATTGTCCTCTACTTATCGGTTTTAAGAAGTGACAGTTGGATTACAATATATGTACTAGTAAGAGATGTTGCTCATGAAGATTTTTCTCTTTTTCCCACATTGATAGAAATAATTGAACTTGCTGGATGAATTGGGGGGGGGGGGTCCAATTAGATGACATGTTAACCAAATTATTCTATAAACGGTCATTCCTCCTTATTAAGTTGTGTCTAGTATTAACTAACTTGTCGGGAGCTGTCTTTATCTGTTTCATGTGAAGAGTTTGCTTTGTGGCTGTCTCCTGTGATAACAATTACAAAGAGAACAATTGAAAATAGAATTAGAAGGAAAAAAAGAACCCTCCAATAAACGTGGAGATACTAGTATACATGTTATAACTTAACTGAAAATATTGCACTTTGCAGAGTCTATTTACAATGAACAAAAGTTTTAAATTAATTTACAAGACTAACCTAAGTTCATTTCATAGGTAAATATTTTTCACATACTAGAAAATTCACATCTGAACAATAGAACAATATTCATCTTTAGGGTGGAGTCTTTATATCAAGTCAAGCTTCTTTAGTCCAGATCCTGACCTTCTGGTACAAAAACAAATTTCTCTCTGGAGGTAATCCGAGGTCAATGGAATCGTGTGAAAATGTTATTAATGTTATATTCATTTGTTATTGACGAGACTTAAATAGAATTGGCGTGTGAATCCTTACAAATTTCCCAAAAAGACATTAACATTGGCTTGATACGGCTTCTGAATAAATAATGAAAGTGATGTGGTGGAAAAACCCATTAAACAAGGGAGATTTTGTAATTTCAGGAAACGCTAGCCATGACTGTGAACAAGGCATTCACGTTCCCACTATACCTCAGCATGAACATCTTATTGACCGGACAGCCCACCTCGCAGCCGGACCACATCGATATCTGTTCCGTGGCTCGGTCCAGGATATTACGTCATACTGCGTCACAGACACGCCCAGTGATCACGTGCAATGCCGAGTCGCAGACGGAGTGCCCAGCTGAAAAAGCTGCCAAATCTCTGGTGCAGGATGTGTCTTTATCCAGCGCCACTGTCAAACGCTGCACCACTGGAAAAGTAGTCTGGGATTCTGCCGCCGGCGAATCCAAGAAAAAGCTCACCGTTGTTCAGACTTCCGGTAGCAATTCAGCATCTGTTGAACTTTTGTCGCCTAATACTTCTACTCAATCCAGCGAAAATAGCATTGATAAAAACCACAGTGAAGTCCTCAACGGTTCCTCAACCCCTTCGTCCGTTACTTCTTCCAAACGTGTTCTAAAGTACCCTGATGATGAGGAAATCCTTTAGATCTATTTTTACAACAGCCAGGTTTTACGCGTTCATGACTTTATGGTGTTATAAAGATTTAGGCATTTTCTTACACAAGCAGTGTTTAAAAGGGACACCATTTTCCATTACTTAAACTATGCAGAAAATACGCATTTAAAATGTGTACATCGGTATGATCATATGAACATAATTTGAAATTAAATATATGAATTCCTTAAGGTGTGTGTGTGTCCTTATAACCGGACCAGATCTGGTCAGGTGAATTTAATCATTTCAAATAGTAATGAGTGGTAGAAATTCAGAATTGTTTATTCTCTTCATACATGAATTTATGGTATACGTGTATTTGATTGATGACATTTAATGACTGTAGTATGCAGATTGTGTTCCTAATCCTTCATATCTTTGCTTGCTTCCTAATTGCAAACATACGAATTTTTGTGAGACCAAATATTGTAATCTTTTTTAAAACATTTTTATGTGACGCGAAAGGAAATTAGCAGATACCGAGCATTTGTTCCTAGATTCTGCAGGAAATCCTTATTACCATCAAGGCTGTCATCGAAACCCCGCAAGACTGCTGAAGATGTATTGCAAATAAGCACTGGCACACGCGTGCTCATCATTAGCAAGCTTCTCTATTATTAACGGATGAAGTATTCTTAGTATTTGTTTTTTATTACATCTGTTCGATTTTCATTCGAGTAAAAACATGCTAAAGTTAACACAAGTTGGATATTTTCCCTTTGTAACTATTTTTATCCCAAAAATTACTAGTAACTTTTTCAATTGAATAGAATAGAAGCCAATTGTTAAAACCTACTGTGTGTTTTACAATTTTCTTCAATGTATGAACGTTTCTAAAACAGATTATCAGCAAAATCGAGTCAAACAGCAGAGGTCAGTAGTTTTCTGTGGATCTTGCTCTTGGTTTCTGTGGACATTTTTACGTTTACAGAAGAAAGAATGAAAATCTTTTATTATTTTATATGAATACAATACCTTTATTATACGAACGCATTAGAAACGTTTAAAAGAAAGAAGTATTCGATATAGTACCATCTACCTTTCGATAAGTAAATCAGTTACATATATATAGGTCCACAAGTAAATCTGCTTGGAAACTTTTCATTCTTCTGTGGGCAGCCCACTACTTCCGATATTAGTGTAGTACATTATTGAAAAGTGTCTTGAACAAAACTAAACATACTTCACTTTTTTGGCCAGAAATAACGGAGGCTTCTTACAAATGTAAATATACAAGTCAAATCTTGAAGGGATTTTGATATTTAAGTTTATAATTTCCCAGCCTTGCATTCACATTAGCTATCACTCGCATTAGTGATGGACATCAAACAGAGGTAACACTAAATTCAGTCTCTCAGCTATATATATATAATCTCATTTGTCGTTAGTAAAAGTTACATATTAAAAGGGAAACAGCTGTTGTTGCTCGGGTTTATTCTCCATCAGATTGCCAACATACATGTATTTGGCCCCTGCAGCTAGTGTATAAATAATCCGAGATTCCTCCAACTGTTGACACGTCCCTTTTTGAATAAATGTTTTTCAAACATCAAATAATAAAAGGCGGGGGTAACAGTCGGAGGTGTTTCGGATTAGGGTTTAGACCAAAATGAAGCTTAAAATGCAAGCAATGAGACTCTCTGATACGTCTATATAAGGGCTATGCTACTCGGGTGACCATCAAGACCTATAATTATGTCTCTTGTTTTCAAATCCTATTGGAATTTGAATTCCCATAGTAATTCATTAAGCCGTTAGGAAAATCATAAATATATTGGAATATTATTTTCCTACGGAAATTATTATTTTTCCATTAGAAAATAATTCTATAATAGTAAGTATATCATGACAAATGAGATACATCAACAACAAAGAGATTATAAACTCTTAATTTTAGCAATGGTCTATCAAAGTTTTCGGACACTCGTCACAGCTTTGAAATCCACTGTTGGACACAGTGTTTATTTCCCTCGTCATTACAGGGTGATAGAGAGAGGAACGAAGCGTAAATAATTGTGTTTCCGACGATGCGCTAAACATGGCCAATAAAAAAACAATAGTATAAACGAATTAGTTTGTATATTTTCCCTTCACATCCCCAACAGACATAAGAATTATTTAGACTGGTTCTCTGTCTCTATCGTACGAAAGAGACTGTATATCGCGCATATCAGACAGGCATTGCCAGTCTAAAGAATTATTTTGTTATGTGGAAGTATGATGCTAATTAGGACGACGATATTACTTTAAATCTGATTTTCAACAAAATATTGGTTTTTCTGTGTCCAAAAAAAAATGATTCTTTTTATTCGAAATTGGCTTTTCTTAATAACCGAGATTTGAAAAAAACGTATAATTACATTTGTTCCACTGAGTTTTTTCTCCTTTTAACTCGTAAGAAACAAATTAGCAGAAGAAAACCGATACCCAATTCATGAATATAATCAGTTTGAGATGACAATTTGCCCGCGTGTGAATATCAGACCGTAATTATCAACGGGCAAAATAAACCTCCGCCAATAAGACATTGTTAAAACTGTTTAGAATTTTATTTATACTGTCTCTGTCGAATTATAACAAACTATTTTCAGAGAGAGAGAGAGAGAGCGAGAGCGAGAGAAAGATTACAGTTGAGCTCTATTTGAAGACATTCTTTTCAAACTGATTCCTCTTCCATGATGTTCATGTCTGAAGCTTCCGTTTTTGAAGGAGGAAATTTGTGTTCCGTTCATCTGCACTCGGCGCATACTTCCAGCGCTGAGATCTGAGTAGTCTCCAAGCTCTCCATCTTGAAACAATTTTCTGCAACACGATAAGTATGACAGCATTTTCTGGTATTCTCGCTTGAATTTAGACTGAAAAAAAATCGCATGCTAATTATATTGGGGTGCCAGATCAGTAAAATCTGATAATTAGGTTTTTTTTCAACAAAAATATCAATATGCCTATTCACATGAGTTCTAGGTGTAATGACCAAAAATTGCTTTTTTAATTCGTCGGTGAGCCGAACTACAATGAACCCATACCCCACCCCACCCCCTCCACACACATACAGAGAGATGATTTGAAATACAATTTATTGCATACCCAAATTGAAACAATGTTGTTATTTTTTATTAAAGTTTAGATAATTGTTTACAAATAAATTAATTCAGGTGAAAGATTTGCATGTATTTCAAGGTTTATCAGAGTTAAATATAATTCAACGCGTTCAAAATGAATTAACTCAATACATGTACATTATACGGTGAAATAAATTACACGTGTACACTACGAATCAATCTTCTAGGCAAAATCACTGACCTTATCATTTATATATTATTTCAAGCGTTCACTTGAAATGTTCATTGCGTGAATGCGTGTCCCAAACGCGCAATGTGCAATGTGTGTTCACAGACGCAATGTCCCAAACACATCTCTAAAAAACACATACTCTGTCTGTCTGTCTGCTGTCTGTGTGTCTCATCATTACGTAGCAAGTAGACTATAACTTTTTAAGTACTTACATTAAGGAGACCATAAACAAAGGGGTTGTAACAGGAGTTGCTCATAGCTAGCCAGTTGCAACAAAACCATATAATATGAATATTTTTATAGCTAAAAAACAAAATAGAAAAATTAGCACCAGGCGTAGAAATATATCGACATAGTTATTGGTTAATAAAATAAAATCACATAAAATATCAAATTTTAATCCTAGAAAAAAAATTCAAAATTAAATAAAGTTTTTAAAAAGTCTTACTTGTTTACGGCGGGGTATATTTGTGATAAAACTTGGTAGATGTGTAAAGGCATCCAACAAACGACGAACAGACAGACCACGATGATGAGCATTTTCACAACCTAAAAGTGTACAAATACCTGCCCATGGTGAAGAAATAAGATAAATATTAATGAAGACAAGATATACACACTACATAACACAATAAACCTCCCTATCCCTTCCCGGCCAGGTTTTCGAACGCTGGAGATCCGCGGAAGTTTTTGGTAAGCTTATCTAGATGGCCGAATGGTAAGCGAGTGGGTTCCGCATGTTAAGAGTTCGAAACCTCTGCTGGGGGGATTAAGGTGATGCTCCAAAAAAGGGAAAGTATAGACATGTATGAACACCGGTTGAAAAAAAAGTACCCATTGTATATGACATCGAAACGACTTCACTTTGAATTAAACCAAAACTTTCTCAGCGACAAAAAAACAAAACAAAACAGTTTGCTCAACATTGCGTTTTGAAATACATGTTAATCACAAAACTACCTGTAAGACAATATAAGTGTATCAATAAGACCCTGATGAAAGATACAATTTTACTTCGCGGAATATACAAGTTGTTGCATGGCATATATAGCCTAAATCCATTCGGAGACTTTCAAATACTGATAATCTCCATAGAAATCAAAATAATATTCTTGAGATGACAAAGTTTTTTTTTCAATAAACCAACAGATTGAAAAACACGATTGTAGTTCTGTTACTCTGTTCCTTGAATAAAACAAAGTCCAAACGTTTTAGATATTTGTTTGAAATTTTAATTTACAGCAATCATAATTTTAAAGTCATAGTTTTATATTTGGTAAATTCTATTTCAAAAGATATCCACCTAATGATAGCTTGTACAAATTGATATATTGCTACCCTATTTAGTCTAAAATGTAAGCGTATATCTAGGGGAAACTTTCATTTTGTCCTATTCGTTGTGGAAATTATTTTCTCTTTCTGGATAAACATTAAAACTAAAAAAAACTAAATATATCATGTGTTACAATATACTAGTATTGAAAAAAGAGTCGAAATACACCTCGATCTTGATGTTATTAGTTTCTTCGCACATATATGCTCTAAAGACAACGACAATCTGAATTATTTGGTGTCAAAATAATTGTAATAGAATACATAACTGGTTTAATAAGAGAGCAAAGGCGTGATTGATTGGTGTCTGAAACCGATAAACTTATTGTGATTCAACACATTATGCTTGTTATTTGATCCAACCTCGCCTTTTCTTGATACCACTAAATCAAAAATATACGAGAATTTGAAATCTGTTTTTCAATCTGTGAAAGACGAAAGTATAGTTCACAGATGATTGTCATCTGTTCAAAACACGTATATATTTGGAAAGACTGTCGCTCATCTTTCTTTTTGTAAAAAATTGTAGGAAATTGAATTTAAAAAAAACCACACACACAAACAAAACAATAATTAACATGGCCACGTATACAAGTACTTACTCCGTGTAACTGATTTCTTGTTAAGTACTACTCCGCCTAAGAATCATGCAGGGTTCAATGTGTAACTGATTTATGACATATCATCAAATTTGATAATACTCCAGCAAAATGATGTTCAGCTTACTTGTAAACCTTTGTATAATTTCTGTATCAATACGCGTTTGCATGACAGAGAAATCATGGGGTGAAGAATTCCATCACATTTGAAGAAAGACTATATAAATCATAGTTAATTAAGCTCATTTTGCTTAAAAATTATATAATTTTACATACAGGTATATAATGGACATTTTATCACATACTAAACTGCATGAACCATGCAATTATCGCAGCCATCAGAATCAAGTTTCAATTAACATGCCTTACATTTGTGCATTTAGAGTGGGTAATGAGATTATTAACAAGGGGTCTTTCCTTTATTTCCCCTAATGGTGCAGCGTTTTAAACGATTTCTGGATACCAATTATTTCACTATTCATTTCGATGATGGCAACCGTGCGATGCAATTGTGTATAAATTGAATTTTTGAGTGTGGTTTAAAGAAATTAATATTTTCTGCTTTGATTGACGTATCAAAAGGAAAACTGGACGGAAACATTTTCAACTATTCTTCGTTTCTTTTTTCTTTTTTCTTTTTGTTATATGTTTGTATTGTTTTGAAACGGCAATTATAATGGAAATATTGAATTCATTTCACATCATTTAATTAGTTTTTTTTTTCAAATAATAAAAGGAAAAGTTTCTTCCAAAGTGTTAATTAAATGTACTGGGTTTTTGAAGTGATTCTATTTTATTTGCTTTATTACGAAGAACCATACCAAAAAAGGTGCAATATAACCCTTCAAAATAAAGCAGCCGTTCTCATGTTGTAAATTTTGTATAAAACTGCCACCCGGTAAATTAAAAATTTACAACATGACATTAGATTTAAATACACATTTCAGTCTTACACTAACTAAATAACGATATGATCGGTAGAACAGTTTTTAATAACCTATCAGATTTCCGATTTTCTCAGTGATAAATTTTGGATGCTAAGAAATTGTGTCCACCCATCTGTAATCTTTTTTTATCTTGTTAATATGTATGCCGCAAATTTACTCTTTTAAAAAGATCTTTGATTTGGTACAAAACATTGGACACTACCAGAACAAACAAAAAAATGATCAATGTATATTGATATACATTATAATCATATTTCAAATTGCTCAATTTTCATGTCCTTATGAACGTCAAATATGATGAGAATAAAATATACGTTAGTTATATATATATCAAACATGAGATGGTCTTTGAGAATATCGGTGCAATTGAAGTACCATATTATTGATATTAATGTTTGTTTTTAGTTGATCATATTAAATGTTTGTACAATGTAACACTGTTTCATTTTTATCATGAGATTGTGAAGTGATTTTTTTTTTTTGGGGGGGGGGGGGTGAATTTGAAAAGAGAGTTTATGTTAAGACATCTACATACATGTATTTTTTAACATACCATCGGAGAAACCATTGTTTGGCCAGCTCTTTTTTTTCAATATTTTCTTTACTTTATTGACAGCAAAGCTTATCATCTTTTTCGTTCTTTTGATACGCTGACTCGAGTTTGCTGAATATAATTTTGGAAAGATTAGATGTGGGGTGAAGACCTTTCTCCTGTCATCAATGTACTGGTAATTGAACTGTATCTTTGTTTGTCACCTCCCCATTCTCAAATTCCCATTCTCAAACCATTCTCATAATCATGTTTATTAGTTTTTACAAATCATCATACTATTAACTAATTAAAAATCAAATCCCTGAATTAGTGATCTATACATTTTTTTTTATGTGCGTTAAGTGTCTATATATTGAAATAATGTATATCTACCTTCATAATGCACTTTGAAAACAAGAGGTCCATGGGCCACATCGCTCACCTGAGCAACAATAGACAATAATATCCGCCTCATTGAGTCATATACAAAATATCTGAAAAATGTCGTATAATAGATCCTGTATCAAAAAAATTCCCCTGCATATTCTTATGTTTATCATTGAGCCCCTTTGTAACAGGATGATTTTACAAACATATCACATATTGAGCATTGCAGTTCTCGAGAAGATGATCAGACTTAAACAACTGTTTATATATGGATTATAAACCTACATCAAACTTTGAACCCCTTGTCAGTTGTGGGGCCCAAGAATTGTCCAGGAGCCAGTCTAAACAATATTAAAGAATCAACAATATGTCAAAATGCTTGCATAAAAGTAAAACCATATATGATAACATTTGAGTTTTTGTGAATAATTTAAATGTCTTCCTTTGTAAAATTGGACCCCCCACCCCCACCCCCCACATGTGGCCCAACCTACTCCTGAAGATTATGATTATGACAAATTTTAATCTACACTATCTGAATTGACTAAAGTTACAGCTTTTCTAGGCAAATTGTGTTTTAAAAGATAATTTTTAAAGATTTTTCCCTATATATTCCTATGTAATAATCTGACCCCCCCCCCCCCCCCCATTATGGCCACACCTTACTCCTGGGGATCATGACTTGAACAAACTTGAATCTACACTACCTGAGGATGCTTCCACATAAGTTACAGTTTTTCTGCCCAATCGGTTTCAGAGAAGAAATTTTTTAAAGATTTATTCTATATATTCCTATGTAAAAATTCGACCCCAATTGTGGCCCCATCCTACCCCTGGGGATCTTGATTTGAACAAACATGAATCTACACTACCTGAAGATGCTTCCACACAAGTTTCCGCTTTTCTGGCCGATTGCATGGTTTCTGAGAAGAAAATTTTTGAAAAATACCAACAAATTTTCAATGATTTTTAATTATCTTCCCTTCAAAGAGAATGTGGCCCTTCATTTTAACAAACTTGAATCCTCTTTACCTAAGAATGCTTTGTGCCAAGTTTGGTTGAAATCCGCCCAATGGTTCTGGAGAAGAAGATGAAAATGTAAAAAGTGTACGGACAGACAGACGGACGCCCGACAAAAAGTGATCAGAAAAGCTCACTTGAGTTTTCAGCTCAGGTGACCTAAAAAAAAATTCAAGGTGGGTTGATTTGGTTCCAAATTTAACGCACTTTGAAAATTTGAAAATGTGTGCATTGCCACACAACATTCCAAATGCGATAAAAATCATTATGAAGAATATACACGTCCATACTTACGGTATTTAAAAACAAGAGTGTAACGTAAAGTATATGATTATAGCCTCAATATTAGAATACCGTACCTAAAAACTCTTTTAAAAATGACATATTTTAAATACCTGTTACTTCAGTAGGAATTATTAAGTTACTAACCCTTATGTAATAGGACCATCACAGCTAGGCGATCAAATTTTTAGGTACATTAACCAACTGACAAGAGAGACAACTATGATGAACGAAATAAGTCATATGGCGATTCTCGTCAAGAAATGCATTTCAATTATGATTTTAAAGATTTTAGGAAAAATCATCCCTTTGGTTAAATTCATCAGATGCTTCATGAACCTTAATTCATCATACGTTTCCTTCATCAGTCACGTTTTGGGAGACGAATGGCAAAATGATTAAAAAAATGAGGTAGATTGAGAACAGGTCATTACTGAAAGGCAATGTTTTTGCTTCTCCTTTTCAAAGTCAGCCTTAACAAGCCCATGGAAGCAAACCGATGCTGCCATATCACCGGGAGACAGGCGGGAGTGTTGCATTAATTGATATAATTCAAATTAAATGATAGAGTGTCCATACATATTACTACGAATCCTCTATGAAATCTTTTCCTTGTGGTTAAGGGACAAAAAAGCAATTTATTGAACATCCTTAATTTACTGGCTTAATAAAAGTGATATCTCTCGCCAACTTTAAGATGAACAGTGTAAATGTATAATGACATACTAATGTAGGTGCTGTTCGCTTCTGTGAAAACATTATGCGATGTCTCTGATACCTGATCAAGACGCTTCAGAAATATCGATCCTCTGTTTGGTTCAATTAGATTACACGTGAACAAAAATTTCTGTGACTTAATGAATTTAGTGAAGTCTACATGTAAAGATAAAAAAAAAACTTTAGATGTACTCTCATCAATATCACAACAAAAATGTATCAAAATGTAACATTTATCTTCTAAAAAGGTTATTGTGGGTTTTTAATTGAAACACTTTTTCAGGTTACTGGTATAGTTTTACCTTTGCGAGTATAGAAGTATATGTGCGTCCAGGTATTGATTTAATTTCTTACGTACAAATTAATGTAAATTATTCTATGCTTATGCTATCGTCCGTGTTATACAGTTATGTTCTAAATGTATTGGCTAAAGCATTTAGTGGCGACTGGTACAAAGGACAATCGGTTAAACGTTAATCAATCGCACCCCCATCATCTTCCGACATTATATCTGACCAAAATGAACTACTGATGGCAGGAGCTGGAATTAGCGATGAACAACGGTTTTCCCCATGGCTATCAGTTCTCCTATTTATTAGAGTAAAACAATAAATTCATGTCGATATTTGCCATTGATTAACCCAAAGTCAATAATTTATTTTATTTTTTTTTTCGGGGGGGGGGGGGGGGGGGTTAAACTTGGTAATGAAGTTGACTGCAATATCAGTGAACTCGTGATATAAGATTAAAATCTGACCAAAAAATGTATAAACAATATATTAAAATGGTTCTGGTAAGAATTTTACCTCAATTTATCTTTAAGACGTAGCTGATTTCGCATACATTGTAGCAAGTGGTACTGTGCACACGGTAAGGTTTAAGGAACGCGGGTACGGTTACGTATTCGAAAGCTGTTCTTCGATTATGGTTATTTTTTACTGCTTGAATAGTATCAAATGTTCCAATGTTTGGAATATTTAGACGAAAATTGTGTTCAGAATGCTGAAAATCTAAAATAAGTTTTGGGTTTTTTTTCACGGAAATATTATCGCAATCAAACACCATGCGTCTGTATCTATGTAGGGTTTCATACCGTTCGTAAACAAGAAATATTAACAAGCATTGGATCTATCTTGCTTTCCTTCTTAAAATCCTCAAAATTCTTTGATGCAATAATGTGCCATTTTTGCAATTTACAATTATAGTGATTGAAATTTTGGTTTTTATTCCATATGATTTATGGAATTGAAGATGATTGGTTATTTACTGAGCTTAAATTTCTAGATTTATAGAATGATATTTGACTCAGTGACTGGTCATTCACTTATAGCTTATATTTCTAGATTTATCGAATTAATGATGGCTGGTTTTTAACTGACCTTCTTCCGGTTCCTAGTTCTGGCAGTTTCCTGGACTTCTAAATGCTGGCCCGGGGTCTTTGTTCCCCAGATTTTGAACACAATACGAAAGTATGTGAAGTTTATAACCAAAAGAGGTAGCAAGTACTGGATAAAAAAAAGATAAAACACATGGACACTCATAAACAATTTCGATGGATAGGCATGGGCACAAAATGGCTTTGTTTGGTCTTTGAAAGGGGGGTCCGGAACTTCAATAACTTCGAAGAAGACCAAGTTTGGCAAACTGGATATGGTCCCAAATAACCAAATATTCACAAGCACCAAAGTAGCAACTTTCATTTTAATACCCGCTTTCAGGGGGTACATCACGGCGATATATCTATCGATGGCAATGATTGTGAGAGTGAAAACCGACACACAGACGGTCAGGTTTTTTATGAAGGGCGCCACCGGACATAGAAAATACGGCACCACCCACCGTTGCAGCAAAGCGGCCTGAAACTGAAAGGGTATGGAAAAGAGTCCAATGAGTACGTCACCCAAGGCAAGGTTCGCAATGAAGATGTTTGTGATCGACTGCATTTTCTTGTTTTTTAAAATCACAATGATGACAAGCGTGTTTCCCAAGACAGCTAATATGGAAATTGATCCATACAGAATGGCTAAAATTGTTAGTATGCCTACAGGTACTTGAAATGGTCTCTCCAAAATTTCCGTGTCGTCCATTGTCGAGTTTAAAATAGTACTGAAATTTAACATTTCATAGTCTGTACCACTGCAGTTGACACACTCTAAATCCATTTTCAAAAAGGGCATTGAAACGTTCAAATGGCTATCTGACCCGGCCTTGTTCTATGTCTTGACTCTTTGCGGTGATTGGTTGTACAATAGGTCCCGGATGATGACTGATGCTCAATATCAATTGATTGTTGCTTTTATTCCTGTACGTTTATTTTGTGTGTACCAAGACCACCCATTTAACACAGTATGAAGTAGAAAAACCTCATATGAACACGGACAGTGAGAGGAAAGGAAATCAATGACAGACTGACGACTGCAAAACGGATTACAAGATTAATCGAAAGAAATGCGGTGTAAGAAAATACACAAATGTAAATCCCTTAAAATAATGGAATCCACAGGATTCATTCGAGTGATTTTACTTTTCAAAACAAAATTAAAAATAAGATTAATCTGATTGACTGCGGGATATAATGGATGCGCATTGTACACAGGAAAGGGGTTTTACTAAATAAAACAGGTACCGGAGGATAGAAAAAATTCAAAATGACATAAATAAATTGACAGTGTACATTAAAATGTAATGTAAGTTATTCATATGAAGTTTTTAAAATTACAATTTACATGTATTAGCAAATACATGTATGGTCCTCGATATCACATACTGAGTATTTCTACTTGGGAAACAGTAGAATACCGCTCTCAATAAATCACGCTCTCTCGCTGGCAGGAAACGTTCGTAAGATCTCTGTTTTGCTTAAGAGAGATTGATGGTCATGGCCATTTTTACACTATATTAACCTCCTTTAGACGAAGAGCTCTGTACATACAAAGATGTAGGAAAATGTTCAAAATTTGCTAAAATATTTGGATTTTTTCTTTACTATATAATAGTTTGTGACCAAAAATATCATATTTCAAAGTTTAAGGCAGATCTGAAGATTTATTGACCTCCCAGCTATAGGCAGCTTCCTTAAAATGAGAAGAATACAATACATGGTTCAAAGAAAAGTTTACTGGAGTTCGACAATCTCAATCTCAAATCTTTAAAACCATATTGCTGTCATTGGAAAACTGAGAAGATACCTAAACCCTCCGGACACTAGATTTTCGATACACAGGAGGGATTAAGCAAAAACCAGAGACAACAACAACTCATAAATTTTTCAGTCCCACAATTACTGTATGTAATATCGTATTTCTATTAAGTCACGATTAGAGGCAAACCGATAGTTTGATTGTATGTTCAAACAGGTGTTGGCAAGGTATTGAAGACTGATTGGTAAAATATTAATGGAGACTGATAAACGATATATACCCAGATAGTAATCATTGTGATATGTAATATGACCTCTTGTAGGTCCCGGTGGGTCTAATTGATTCAGTTTTCGTTTCTTCATTTTTTTTTTTAAACTTTATCATCCTGTGGAATGTATGTGGTATTTTCACCAAATTATTACTGGTCAGAATTTGAATACCTCTTAAATTTAAAAGGTTCATGCTGGTATGAAGGTAGCGAGCAAAGCAGAAAAACAAATGCATAACGGATGATAATCAGCGACAGTGAGCTTTACTACTATATTTTAATCTTTGCAATGATCGCCACCTTCATAGCCTACAAGAACATAGAAACAAGAGGCCAATAGGCCTTAACGGTCACCTGAGTACCATAGCCCATACACAAACTTGTCGAGGAGTCTCATGTATGCATTATATTAAGTTTCATTCTGGAGTAGAAAAGTTATAATATAATGACGACCATCTCCCTGCCTGAAATCTTTCAAAAAGGACTATGAAACCTATAATTTTAGGGGAAAACTTACAGATCATAATTGAGTGCATGACCTGATATTGAAAAGGTACAAGACTCTGAGAGAAAATAAAATTTCCCATATTTGTTAACTTTCAAGATAGGTTTTCTGTGTATATGTTTTCATAGATAAAACAAGGTGGCTAGTATACATGTTTTATTTAAAACAACCTTCCATCCCCCATCCTCAAGGACAGACAGAATTTCTTCCTGTGGGCATTTGAACCAAAAAATGTAAAGGGTTACAACCTCTTATGTATTACCCACTTAAGGTCCAGCTTTAGAGTATTCTACCTTCAATAACCCTTTTTCACCATCTGGCATTTATAAAAAATCATTTTACATGTACTGCTTATCAATGATTGTGGTTAGCCAATTATTACTTTACTATTAACAAGCCTATTTGTTTATTTAAAAAGTTCTTCAAAAACTGTTTTTGTTTCAAATGATAAAATACTTGCATAACTCTTTTGACCATACAACTTCTTAATTACATTATATTCAATGATTACTAAATATGAACCAGCAAAGGAAGATAACTCCATTATGAATTACTCCATTAACTGCCTGAACTCTTTCCAAATGCTTTCACAATATCTTAACTTTAATAGACAGCTTAATTCTTATTCTTTCTCTTTTGTAAATATGTGAATGAACTTATTTCTTTCACTGAAATTCCTGAGCAAAATAATAAGACAAATATATACCCCCCACCTCCTTCTCAGCCATAACCTTTGCCTTACATGTAGGTGACATGAATTATTATTAAAGATGACAGCTTAATATTTTTTCTAAATACATGTATGCAGTCAGTTTTTATTCTGTGTCAGTAGACGTTTTATAAACATTTATATACATTAACACTAAATGACCATTCTGGCCACACCCTGCATTAAGAACCCCTACCCTATACACTATAGGAGTGTTTTGGCCCCACCCTAGATTCAAATCCCTACATTGGGAGACATGAAATTTAAAATTTTGATAGATGGCTTTATTGTTTTTCTTTATATGCATTCAGTTTTTATTCCGTATCAGCAGAAGTAAAGAAGATGATTTTTCAAAACATTGCATTGGCACTATACATCCATTCTGGCCCCACCCTAGAGTCAAAACCCCTATCTCGTGGACATGAAATTTAAAATTTAGTAGAGGGCTTCCTGGTCTACAAAATTATGAATTCAGTCTTCCTTATAGGTGTGTGGGAGTAGAGAAGATAATTTTTAAAGATTATATGCATTAACACTATACATCCATTTTGGCCCCGCCCTAGAGTCAAAACCCATACTCCAGGGGACAAGAAATTTATAATCTTAGTAGAGGACTTCCTGGTTACTATAATTATGAGGTCAGTTTTTCTTGAAGATGTGTGAGAGAAGAAAAGAAGATTTTTAAACATTATATGCTTTAACACTATATTGTCATACTGCCCCCCCCCCCCCCCCCCCCCCCCCTCTTTCCGTCCTGAACCCGACCCAGTGGTCATGAATTTCACAATTTAGGTAGAGGAGTTCCTGGACATCATAACCATGCATTTAGTGTTAAACAAATATATATGGGAGTAAAGATGAAGATTTTCTAAGATTTAGTACATTTTTTCTATATGGCCATATTGGCCCCACCGTAGAGCCTGAACCCCTGACACTAGGGGCCATGAATTTCACAATTTCGGTAGAGGGCTTCATGGACATCATAACCATGCATTCAGTTTTTTCCTCACATGAGTTGAGAAGATTATTGAAAATTTGGCTTTTTTAAAATACATTTTTGGCCCCGCCTGTGGCACCCTGGGGGTGGTAGAGCCATGAATTTCACAATTTAGATTCCTCTTACCATAGAGATGCTTCACACCAAAAATGGTAACAATTGGCCTTGTAGTTTTCAAGAAGTTAAAAATGTAAAATTGTTAACGCACGACGCACGTCACACAATCACACAACGACGGACGAAGACCAATTGCAATTGGTCACCCGAGTGACTCAGGTGACCTAAAAAGCATTTTAAGTTTCTCTTTTCTCTCTCTCCCTCCAATTATCCATCATATCAGTATGTTGCACAGAGAGAACTGCCAATTCTTCCATATGTGAAAGGCTATTACAACTACATGTATCTATCATAAAGCCCTTGGGCTTTATTAGATTTGATCACTCCCTATCGAAATTGATCACCTCATAATCCTCAACGAATGATTCCTTCATACAAGGCAATTGATTTACGTGATTATACATGTACAAAGTTTTCTTGTCTAAACAAAACACCCTATAAACCCAGAGCTTTTACTTATTTTTATTCAGATTGAAGAACTTGCATGTTCTTGTTGACATTATTATAGATACATGTACATTGCAGTTTTAATCCATCAATAGTCAAATAAAAAGCTCACATATTTGACTTTATCCAACAATTGATATAATGCATGCAGTTTTCTTCAAGTAATTCAAAATGTATCTGATAAATTGAAAAAAGATTGTCTTGTTATTTATTTCCAAACTGCATACAATGTGGTCACTATACCATGGAGTACCGTACTTGAAACATGCAAGATGTCACCAATATTGCATAACAGTATATCAGTATGATGATCAAATTAATGTCAATAAATATAATTTATAACAAAGAGCTACATACAAAAACAAGCGTCATATGTACAGATCACATGATAAAAATAAAACAAATGCTTGGACCACAAATATGATCCCTGCTTTTCCAGCAATGTAATAATCTCTACTGTCTCAACACATGTACACTGTAGGACACTAGTTGGCAGAATAGCGAGTCCACACCAGGGAATTTTGTCATTTTGAAGATCAAGCACTTCAACTGGCTGAAGGTGAAATGCTACATAACTCGGAATTTGTAAAAGTAGCTCAGTCCTTTGCTGAAGTTCCAATGAAATATTAAGGATAGCACATAAACTAGTATGATGGCAATACATGGAAATAAGAGGTTCCGAGTGTTCTTCAGATATGGCAAGGCTGAAATCAATCAATTTGAGTTTTGATCACTAAATATCAAATTCAAAATGAAATTTGTTATCATGGGTTTTGATAAAAATTAATACAACTCAAAAGGTTTTGTTCTCAATGTATGCATTGATCTTAAAAGATCTAACTCTTACCGCTGTATCCCAGAAAGGTTATGTAAATGTAATAGGTCAAGGCCACTAGCCACAGAGTGTTCCCAAACAACAGTCCAAAATAACTATCTCCATTAATTACTGAAAGACATCAAGTAAATTCTATAGTGGTTTTGCATTCACAATGGGTTTCTTTCTAACAAATAGCACACAATATGAGTACATTGTAATGGGGATGGAAACTCAAACAAAAAATAGAATGGAAAATTTCCTGCATAATTTACCTATATAGGATGGTGAGGTAAAAACATTGTACTTACAACCAAGAAAAGCCAGTTGAAACAAATGGAGAATCATAAGTAAAGGAAAGAAAGCATTCAGATGAACATCAAATGCATATCCCCACTCCACGTCCTGGCCCCGGGGTGGGGCCTGAATCATGTATTTGTTGGAGAGAAACCTGGAAACATAACACATTTATTGTGAAAAAGAGAAACCCATATCTCTCAGTACATTAAAAATCAGCCCCCCACCTACTCATTTCGTTGGCAGCAATAGGAAAGGGGGGATAACTTTAATCAGACTGCAGATTTCTCATTTCATATACCTGGGTAAATGTATCAATACTCAACATGACCTTGTACTTGCAAATTGACTATCTGACTCTGCATATTAATGGAAACCTCTTTTAAATACACTTTTAAAACTTGACATTGGATTTTATATATCAAACAAAACTTTTACAAACATTTCAATTTTTACATTTTGTGGGTTTCAAGATAGAATTTTTAAACAACATTAACTCAATAGCTGTCTCACTTACCAGAAAAATGTAGCTATAATCACACCCACTCCTATACAATCAACAAAAACCACCCACAGTATTAGTTTTAGGAAACCAGAGAAATGGATGCCAAGTGTGAAAGAAAATCCAATGGAGGAGACTACAAAAATGAGAAACAATTTGTAAATGCATTCTATTGGTTAAATATCATTTAATGAAATAAAAAATGAATTTGGACACATATACAATGCATGCATAAAAAATATTCTTAACATATTTCTTGTGCACCGGTAAAAGGGCTTAAACATTTGAAATTTCTTACCCACAAGCCAAAAACTAAGCAACACTAGGAATGCTGGATCATCTCTTGCCCACTGGTCTTTGGTGTCTGCAAAATATTGATGAATTTGTTAATAGTGATGCACTAGTTCCTTTTTTCTTGTAAAATAATTCATAGTATACAATACATATGAATACTGATAATTTGAATATTTTACTAAAGATAATTAATACAGTTTTCCCTAAAACTCATATAAAGTCGTGCCTACTTATTAGATTTTGAATTTGAAAATTTAAATAACTACAGTAAAAGTGACATACTCCACTTTGATAATATTATAAATAGATATTGCAATAAACTCACATTTTCTATACTGAAAATTCCTATACCTAAAATAAAACATGATAAATAAATATTAATAAAGTACATGTATAAAAAAAGTTCATACTCGAAATAAAGTCAGCATTTTATGTGTGGCACATGCACATTGATATTATTCTACACTAACTGTACTTCAATATATGGCATGCAGTTTTCAATGAAATGCCCAGTGGATTATAACTACAACTGAATCTACAATACATGAACCGTTAATCTTATGGGTACAGGAAATCTCAGCAAAGGTTTGGCTCAGAATAATATGCAGACTGACACCTTCACTGAAGACAATCCTTAATAACTCATGTTTGGAAACTCTGCTCAATCAGCAGTCACTAGTCTCAATAAAAATCATGCAGTGTCTTATAGGCTTCAATTTTGCAGTTCATTGAGCTAAACATCCTTCTAATTGTTACCATTCAATGTGCATTTCTCACAATGACATGGGGTTTTCAAACAGATTTATTCAGCTTGTGTGCTTGTTTCGATTTGAAATTATATTTCATATTTTGTACTTGTTTGAGCTGCAAAATTGAACCAGGCAAGATACTAAATATATGGGTTTTAACAAACAAACTCCGGACAGAATTTCCAAATGGGAATAATAAAGAAAAATTCTTTTAAAATTTGGTGATGGCATTAGTCATATATTATCAATCTGCAGGATTACTTTTCATCAGTTCAGGTTTTGTAACAATTGAAGTGTAATCCAGATTGTGCGATTGATTTACATATAGGTGTTCATTAAAATGATTCTAAGATCATAGCACACTTTAAACTCAAAATGGTTATAACCAATAGGCAATCAAATAGCTCAGACCTCACAAAAGTATTTGTATTTGAAAGATTTTTAGTTTAATTCTTACACTTTCTGTGGCGATATGAAGAGATAAATCATTTGCCAAATGGCATATTCAAAATCCATCTGTTTGAACTTCAGTAGTCGTCTGAGATATTTCTGTCTTTTGGCTGTTGCTGTTAATCTACTCTCCTGCTTGCCCTGGGCTGGATCTCCATTACTGAAGGAGGAAGAAGTCGGGGAGGCTGGAGGGGACATCCTTGTATAGTTACTCATTCTTTCTAATTAAAGTGAACAATAACTGCAATGAAAATAGTATTTTTGTTTATTATACATGTAACATTCCCTAAATATGTAACAGCTATGTAATGTAAGCATAAAAGTGAATTTGTGTTTTTGAAGTTTTTCTGGTCAACTTCATAGCTTTTTAACATCAAAGGAAAAGTAGAAATGGTCGTCATATATCATTAATATATCTTTAATCTTAAAAAAAATACCTCAAGTCTTTGTATGTGGAATTCTAAAAACAAATCATGACAGCATTTCAATAAAGCAGATCTGAAAAATCATAACAATTTTCCTCTACAGCGTCAAACTTGCGCATGTGTCAATACACTCTGCGTTGATGGGATGTTTGAAAATCTCTAATATTCTTTTTGATCAAAGTAATCTACTCCATAAATATTAATTAAGTACTGAGTTGCAATACAATAGAAACTCTATCAATCAAGCAATTACTTGATTAAATAGTTAAATAAACATTCTGGTTCTTATAAACAATTTGATCATATTTTCCGGAAAAAAAAGTTTCTATCATAAACGACTTTTTAGTACGCAATATTGTGTCTGGGTTTATAAAATGTTTCATATTTTACATGGGAAGGGACTGAGCCATAAGTCTATTGCAAGGGTGTAGTACACAGTTAGAAAACTTCAGTAAGCTGTCTATTATACAATGGATCCTAAGGCTGTAAATTTGGTGTGAATTAATCGGTTGAAAACGTATAATTTCTTGCATGTACCTTGTACTAGTAACGTAATATGGAACATTGTACAGTAGTTATGCAACAAACACATAAATTATGAAAGTCTTCTGGAGTCGTACTAATAATAATTATGTTATCTAGGGGGAGGGGGGGGGGGCAGTTTTTTTAAATTACATGAAATAGCTGACATAATCTTCATATTTAGATATGATTCAATCGACACATTTAAAATTGTTTAAATTGAACTTTGATTTATGTTTTTCAGTTATTGAGCCACTAAAAATAAATCAAAATACATGTAGATGTGTCTGGTGTTTTTTTTTAAAGGCAATAAAAATAACTGTAGATGTCTTTTCAAAAAGAGCCAAATGAAACATCTTTCAGTCTATCATATAATTATAAAAAAAAATGAAATCTGGAAACTCTTTGTTTATGTCAAATATTGTACATGTTATAAGGATAAAAATGGATAATAGTTAGTTTCTTTTAAAATACATCAGTGATATTTTTTTGAAGTTATTTGGTTGGACCAGAGACATAAATAACGGAGATTGGCAACTGATCGAAATCTTGTGAAATCCGGTGGTCCCTATTGTAAAGTATTCCCAGTTTATATTCAGTATATCTTTCTAGTAAACAAATATATAGAAATAAAAACAGCTAAATCTTATTACCAAAACATTCAAAATTTTATATTTTTATGGGTTTTTGTCTTATAAACAATATTACAAGAGGAGTTTCAGGTATCAGCTGGCTACCCGTCGTCTGAGATTTCAACAATGTTTTATAGCTGGCCTATATATTTTCTATATATTAATCTTATTTTTCAATTTATTGTTTTAAAAACTTCTAAATCCTATGCACATTTTTCATAAACACAATATACTTTTTGGTTTAAGATCAATAAAATCAATTTACTAATTTGTAGTTCTCGAGCTAAGTTTAGTCCCGTAACATTTTTCAACAACAAAACACGCTAATGGCGGAGTTACCAATCTCTGTTATTCATGTCTCTGGATGGACCTTCAATTCAGCCCTCCTGAAACTGTTCCCATATGCTCTCTTTACCCAGATATTTTCCAATTACATCTAGAAATTAAGCTGATTGAAGATCCACAATCTAAACATTAATCATGTGCCATTTTCTTTCAGCACTGAATGTGTTATCATTTGTAATGACTGAAAATAAAGAACAACAGGAAGATGAACTTCTTGCACTTTCGAGTATATATGATGATGCAGTGATCTCCCTTGTTCAGGACGGTAATGACTGCGGGGGCCAGTTCTCGGCCAGTTTACACCTTCCAGAAAATTTCCAGTTGGCTGTGATTACCGATAAAACCAACGGTAAACATTTGGATGAAAATTAATTGAATTATGGTGACAGTATCATTGTTGAAATTTATGTGAGGAAAATGATGTACCAGTACTCTTTATTTTATGTAAGGAATAGCATGTTCATGAAGTAGTTTCTGGCTTGTGTATTAGGCTTATCGCTTAGGGCTGTTGATATTTGAACTAATGCTTATGAACTGAATTTTGCAATTAATATTTCAGATGAAATTAAACCCGAAGAATTCCACACTTTGAAGCATCTTCCTCCTCTGATATTAGACTTCCAGTTACCGCCTCATTATCCATCTGATAATCCACCTCAGTTCACACTGTCATGCAAATGGCTTAACAGGAAACAGGTGGAGTTTAAAATACACTAGAGTTTGTTAAAATAATTTCCTTTAAAATCTATTTAGATTCTCAATGACAGAGTTTTGTATAATAGTAGAGCTGTTTATGTGCAGAGATGCATGAAAAGGATTAAGTACCGGTAAGTAGATATGCTGGTAGATATAATTTTGTAAAAAAAATAATTTTATTTTTCAGTTGTCCTTGTTGTGTGCAAAGCTTGATGAATTATGGGAAGAAGACAAAGGATCAGTGATTCTGTATACTTGGACGAACTTTCTCTTGGACGATTCTTACAGTTTCTTAGGACTTGAAAACCCATTAATCATTTCTAAAAATACAAACAGAAAGGAGTCGGCTTTAGACTCTAGAGCCATTCAGGATATTGCTTCCTATGATCGCCTGCTTCCAGTCATATTGGAGTATAACAAACAAGCCATAAAGCTTGATTTTGATAAATCATTTTTTTCGTGTCAAGTTTGTTTTGGAGAAAAGTTGGGCTCACAGTGCATTAAGTTTCTAGACTGTGGTCATGTGTACTGTAAGTCTTGTATGAGGGACTACTTCAATGTACAGATAAATGAAGGCAATGTCAAAGGTCTGATCTGTCCGTATGATAAATGTGAAACTCAGGCCCACCCTTGTCAGGTGAGGAAATGATCTTACACATGCATATACATGTACTTATACTCATTAATACAAATATCAAAAATGATAAAAGTTCTTGCACATATGTACATGCCTATATCTTAATAGTTGATTATCAATATCGTTACAATTTTAGCACCTTGTATTGATCATTTGCAACAGGTACAAGAGTTGGTCAGTCAAGAAGTGTTTGCCAAATATGACAGAATGTTACTGATGACCAGTCTTGACCAGATGGTGGACCTTATGTACTGTCCCCGTCCAGCCTGTCAGTACCCTGTTTCGGTGGACAAGGAGAGTAATTTTGGCAACTGTCCGTCATGTAGATATGTCTTCTGTGTTCTCTGCCAATTAGTTTATCATGGGTTATCTGCCTGTAAGATCAAATCAGGTAATTCTCCTTGTACCAGTTTTCTTCTTTCTTCTCTTTGTTTTAATGTTGTAGGTTCTCCACGTAACACAATCAGTGTTTGACAATATTTGCTATATTTCTTTTATATAATTCTCATTCTTAAGCATTTACCGGTAAACTAGTAATGTACGTTGTGATGACTTTACCATAGTTGTTTTATTTCTGGTTTCTTAGACGGGCTGCAAAAACTAAGGGAAGAGTATACCAATGCTGATGATGCAACAAAGAAGTTACTGGAGAAACGATATGGCAAACAAACCATACAAGCAGCTGTGGCAGAATGTCTCACAAAAGATTGGCTGGACCAGTTCTCCAAGACCTGTCCTAGCTGTGGAGCTAGTATTCAGGTCAGTTGAAATTTCTTTTTCTTCAAGATTGTCAATTCTATTGAGTAAAATCTGGTAACCAATAAATTGGCAGCAGGGAAATAATTTGTGATGTTTTCTCTGTTTTTAAAAATTATGTCTCAGTTTCTCATTTCCATAACTTTTTGCTTAATATTTTAATATTCATAAATACTTTCGTGTCCAAACTACATTCAATGACTGGAATAAAAATGGTCAAAGAATTCTGTTTTGAAATGCCCCCCCTGCCCTCTCTATTGCATTTAGTTTCAATACACAGCTAATAATGAAAAGTCTATGGGAAGTACATGTAAAATGGCTATCTTGAAAAATTCTGGGAGGTTCTTGGGAAATTCCCAATATAAATCCCCATAAGAAATTTTTTCCAATTTAAAAAAAGGGGTCATGTAAAAGATTATTCCCTTATATTGATTTCAGCTGTTCATGGATGATTGGTGTGTGTTTTTATTAAGAAAATCAACAAAAAGTGATAGAAATGGGAACTTTTGACAGACTATAGTAAATGATAACAGTAGAGGATTTTCATTTATAACCTCCAAATTTAATCATCATATGTCATTTAATCATTGGATGTCATTTTCAAGATAAATTTCATAAAAAAAAAGTTATCTTTGTTTTGAAGAAAATCGATGGTTGTAACAAGATGACGTGTATGAAGTGCCGCGCCCACTTCTGCTGGCTGTGCGAGCAGTATCTGCCCCGAAACAATCCTTACAAACACTACAACACAGACGACAGCCCATGCCGAAACAAACTGTTCGAGGGAATGAATGACTTTGACGACGATGACTTGATGTGGATGTAGATAGCCCGCTATACTGCATTTAGTGTTCAAGACGAATGATTTTGTGATATTGATTAATTTAATGGGTTGTTCATTCTTCAATTGTTATTCTTTATGTATTCTTGAATGACATTCATTTTAATCAGACTTACCTATTATGATAATGATTTATTACATCCAAAATATGGCCAGGATGCTTAAAGTACCTGCAATTTGTGATAATTTCTAAATATTATAAAGATGTAACTACGGTACGTTACTAATTTCCGTTGCTGTTTGTTAGGAATGAAGAAATTCTATTTAATATTTCTATGAAATTAGCGTATGAATTGTTAATGTGATAGAACTGTGAAAGGAATTACTGGAGCAAGAGGAAAAATTGTATGAGATCTGGCATGTGCTTCGCAAATAGCTGAGTGAATGAATTTGTGTGTTAGTTGAATGATTTAAATTATCTAATTATGGAGATCCTTATATATGGTTTTACGTTAAAAATATAAGACTGTGCATGAATTAATGTAAAGTAATTTTAATAAATATTACCGGCACTTAATACATGTACATCTACCTGGAGGATATGGAAATTTTTTTTTGTATTTTGCACTTTCCCCAAATGATCAAAAGAACCCAAATTGATCACCCCACTCTCATTCTCTCTTTCACCCCATTTTCACTAACTTTCACCTTACTCTCCCCCTTTCACTCATTTTCGCACCCATTTGTCCCCCTCTCACTCTCTTGCCCTACTCACATCGGGGTGAAGGAGTGAGTGAGAGGAGAGAGTAAGTGACAGGGAGAGAGAGAAAAAGTGGGTTGAGAGAGTTTGGGGGAGAGTGGGGTGAGTGAAAGGGAGAGAGCTGAGTGATAGTTATAGAAGGGAAAGAAGGATGACAGTTAGTCAGAGAAGGGGAGATTTGGATTAGAGATTAGGGTGAGAAAGTAAGTTATACAGGGGAGAGTAAGCTGACAGTAAGTAAGTGAGACACTCTCCTCTTGGGTTGAGAGGGAGAGAGGTGGTGAGCGAATAGGGAGTATGGGGAGACAACTTTAGTGATGCACTTTCCCCCACTTTCACTCTCACCCCACTTTCCTCCTCTCACCTCACCTAATTACTCTTATCCCGATGGGGTGAGAGGGAGATAGTGGGATGAAAGAGTGGAAAAAGTGGGATAAGGAGGAAGAGAAAGTGGGTTGGGATTGGGGGAGTTAGGTGAGAGAATAGGGAGAGAGAGTGGGGTGAAATACATGTAGTAGGATGAGGGAGTGGGGTGAGGGAGATAAGAAAGTGGAGTAAATGGGGTGAGAGAGATGGAACAGAGAGTGGAATAAAAGACTTGGGTAAGATAGTAGGGTGAAAGGGTGGAATGAACGAGAAGGAGAATGGGGTAAGAGTGTGGAGTAAAAGAAAGAGGTGAAAGAGTGAGTGTAGAGAAAGGGAGAAAGTTGGGCAATAGAGTTAATGATAGAAGAGGAAGAGGGATGAGTGTAAGTCGGATAGAGGGAGAGTTAGATTAGAGATTGGAGTGAGAAAGTAAGTGGAGGTGAAAGTAAGATGACAGAGTAAGTAAGTAAGTGAGGTATGCTCTCTCATGCTCATCCCACTGTCCTCTTATCTCAATCACTGATCTAAGTAAGGTGGGGTGAGAGGGATTGTTGAGCTGGGAGGGAGGGATGGAATGAAAGAGTGGATGAGAAGAGTGGGGTAAGAAAGTGAGGTAAAAGATTTTTATGAGAGTAGGGTGAAAGGGTGGGATGAAAGAGTAGGGAGAATGGGGTAAGGGATTGGATGAAAGTGAGGTGAGAGGGAGAGAGTAGGGGGGATGGGGGGGGGGGGGGTGAGAGGGAGAGGCAAGAGAGTGGGGAGAGTTGGATTAGAAAATGGGGAAAGAGAGTGGGGTGAGATAGTAGGATTAGAGGGATGAGTGAGTGGGTTTAGAAGATAAGGAGAGAGGATGGGTGAGAGAGAGAGAAATGGAAGAATATGGTAAGAGTAGGATGAAAGAATCGGGTAAGTGAGTGGGGTGAAAGACTGTGGTGTGAGAGAATGTTGCAATAGAGTAGGATGAGTGAGAGATAGAATGGGGTGAGAGGGATGAAAGAGTGGGTTGATGGAGCAGGATTTGATAGTGGGGAGAGTGAATGGGGTTAGAGATAGGGGGAGAGTGGGGTGAGAGGGATGAAAGAGTGGGTTAATGGAGCGGGATTAGATAGTGGGGATAGTGAATGGGGTTTAGAGAGAGAGGGATGAGAGAGTGTGGGGTGAGGATTAGAGAGTGGATAAAGGGAGAAGGATAAGAAAGTGGATTAAGGGAGTAGGATGAGAGAGGGTGCATGAGAGGATGGGATAAGAGAATGCGTGAAAAAGTGGATGAGAGAGTTTGATTAGAGAGACGGGTTACAGAGTGGGGTGAAAGTAAGGTGAGAGAGTGGGATAAGAGAGAGAGAGGGGTGGGGGTGAAAGGGATAATTTGGTTGAAATTGATTTACAAAGTGGCGTAAATTTTATTAAGCGCACATCCAAATCATGTTTTCGTTTATATCACTGCCTTTCCTGTCACGCTATGTCGTGGATTAATGGAAATTGCATCCCGCCAAATATTCTGAATAGAATACAATATTTACAGGATTTTGAAGAAAAAAACCCAAATGTTTTAGCTTTATAATTTTAATATCTTATACATGGCTGTTCTTTACAAGAGGTCAGAATACGCAGAAGTCACACACATGGGCGTTAACTTAGTGGATTGTGTATTTTTAAAAAAATATATAACCGGTAAGCAAGTTGATATAAATATTCACTAATTCATATAGAAACCAACTACATGTCATGATGTAGACACGATTCAGATCTATCCAGTTTGAAAACTGTCATCGTATGAACATTTGTACGTAAACTTTCAAAAACGTTTTGCGTGGCCCATTATTTTATATTTACATCTTCCCTCCATTTCATTCTATAGAAACAGCCAGACTGAAATATACACGCCCGTTTATCGATTGGTCGAAACCTACAGCGAGCTAAGAAAAATCAAGGACTGCACGAAATAATTATGATGATGTCAGACTCAATTTCCCATAGGAAACGATTTGGCTGTTTCTTTTAGCTAACGTACTGGTGTACATTAACAGTAATTTAGTGAAATTTACTTACTGTTTACAATCATTTTACTATTTTGTTAAAAGAAAGATTTAAATATAAAAAATAATAATAAACGCAGGTTATGTATTTTTTCTGCAATGTCGCCACCTTCATAACCCGCATGAACCACCAAAGAAAACCTTTTATCGTTTAAGTGATCGATCAAAAACTACTTTAGCCACATGGAGAGCACGAACTCCACGGACTGCACGGAATGACGTCAGACTTCCAACTTAAGTTTTAAAATTTGCTGTTCTTTCCATGTATGGTGCTGCTCGACATAATCAATAATTTTTAAAATCTTTGGAATTTTAGACGGGCTCTGTAGGTAGCTATATAAGTGGGTTTTGGGGAGTTGATTTCAATCAATTTCCTATGCAGTTACTCTGGCAAACCAGAAGAAACTTTACAGTGTTTGGACCTAAGCACAAATCATCACCGCTGACAAGTCTTAGTTCTTGAAAATAATTGATATATCGATAATGTATGCTGAGGCATTGCTTTTCAAGGAAACGTTTTTTTTTTATAAATACCTTCAAGTTGATACTAGTCAGATTTTAAATAGTACGAACAATTTAGTCGTATGTATTCCTACGCCAGAGTTCAATATAGTCTCTTTCAACCCGACGCTCGGCTGTCTCCGTAAATCTCCGACAAGCAGAGAGTCTCTCCCCAGATAGCATGACTACGTTGGGCCAACTTTGGTAATTGGTTGTACCGTTGGTCGATGGTTGGCGTTGGGCACACATTGTTGGCCCAACGTCGGGCCAACATTATAACACATCTTTCATTGCACATTGATTGCTTTATTGGCATGACAACGTCGGGCCAACGTTGGGCCAACATAAGTAAAACATGTGATCTCTATTTGTTGGTAATGCGCAGTTGAGCCAACGTTGGGCCAACATCTTAACATGCCATAAATTTCGACTAAGTGTTTGTTGGTGTAACAATGTTGAGCCAACGTTGGGCCAACAAAAGTAAAACGTGTGATCTATATTTGTTGGTAATGCGCAGTTGGCCCAACGTTGGGCCACCATCTTAACATGCCATGAATTCCAACTAAGTGTTTGTTGGCGTAACATTGTTGGGCCATGGGTGGGCCAACGTAGGTAAAACATGTGATCTTATTTGTTGGTCATGCGCAGTTGGGCCAACATTGGGCCAACATCTTAACATGCTATGAATTATGACAAAGAGTTAAAACAAACAAACAGATAACATAAACACAATCAAAAATACTTAAGATATACGTGGATAAAATATTTGATTTGCTCTGTTAATTTTGATGGCAATTATAAGGAGTTTATAGGGTCTTAATTATGTTTTAACAAATAAAAATGTTAATTTAAAAGTGCGTCTGAATAATTAGTTGAGTTAAATCTATTTTTCTTACTTTGGAATACATAACATGATACATTGTATATATATAGATCTCAATAATTTGGGTTGAAAAATAGTTAATCTATGTTATTAATATAAAAAGTTTTAAACTGTCAAACGTTGGCCCAACGTTGGTTCATTGTTAGATTTTAAACCCCACAATGAATATTTTTATGTTTAGAGAAATTTTAGTGGAGCATTGTAAATTGTATTGGAATTATTTAAAACTGTTGGGTCATAGATGTTGGCCATTGTTGCTCTGATGAGGGATGTGGCCCCTGGGGCTCTAGTTTATGAATCTGATGAGCTGTATGTAAACGTGTAGCTGGAGCGCCTATTGCATAACGAATCTTAAAGTGTCGAAATTAAGAGGCAGACAGAGCTCCTTCACTGACCAAGTATCTGGGTCAATGCTACTCACAGCATGGGACTGGCCAGTTTCCTTGGAGATCGGTCATCTGATATAACCAGGATGGTCAAACTGCCACGTTTTATTTCGAATATATAGCAACCGTTGTGCGTGTACACCTATAATAAATAGTGGGTTTTTTTCTACTCTACGAATTATACATTAGAAGATTGGGGATACATATGCTACAAAAAGTAAGTACATAATAAATTATTACATTAACTTATGTACATAATACTATTCCTTTTTTTCAGGTGCTTATAATGTTTAAATTTGTTGTGTTCATAAAAAACGAATTATCATGTATAGTTTTACGTTATTGATTGAACATTTCAATTTAACCCTAGTTTTCAAAAACGCTTTTGACTGAAATGCTATAATAACAAACGTCAGTGTATATCTTTTTTCGATCACTATCTAAATTGATTTTGATGGAAAAAAAGAACTATTTTGTGCAGCTGCATGGCAGGGTTTTCATACTAGTAGAGGGAATTTGGTAAATGCATAATACTATTACATCATAATACATATGATTTATTTAGAATATTTTATGCAGTTGAATTTTAAATCTAAAGGAACCATTATAGAGAAATATTATTTAGAGGCGTGCATTTCATTTCAAAAATAAGTGGAAACCAGACGCTGCGCCCCCTGGCGTGAAAAGGTTAAGAGTTATGGTTCTTCATTCGGTTTCTTTCATGTGTGATGTTTCTTTAAATAATATATTGTTTGAATTGTCCAACAGTGAAATAAAAAAATATAAAATATATAAGTATTCATAATCATATAAATATTATACATGCTTTTACAGTATAACTGGTAACGTTGATACATTTTGCACAATAAAAATAACAACTAGAATTTACATTTTCAGCCGCAGTAAGAAAAAAACAGACTGTGCATGTGCCTCTGCAACAGATGCAGAGATTGCAATCGTTGCAAAGGATGGGTTCAGTTTTGCAAAGACCGCAAAGGTGAAAGGAAAAAAAGGAAGAAAGAAAGAAAAACACGGAGATAACCCAAGCCATGGCACTAAAGCCAGTGACCCGGACAGTGATTAGTGAATATACAGTGAATATACATAGACAAAGAAGTATTCTAACGAATCTTTTTAATTCTAAACAGTGTTTTTAAAATGTTTCTAAATTTTTACTAAGAAAGAATAAAACCTTTATGATATTTAAGTTTTTTATGTTGCATAAAATATTTGAACTCCTGCATCTTAATAACCAAACAGCAATCAGGAATTAATTGGACATGAGCGTTGAATTTAAATTGGGATTACATTGAATAAGTGACGACATGCTACGTTTAGCCGTTGAAAGTTTGCTCATCGTCACTACGTTGGCCCTCAGCTGTTTACTAGGATGGACCAACGTTGGCAGAGGACGTGTTGGACCAACGTAGGCCCAACATGTTGGGCGAACGTAGGGCCGATGAGCAAAATTACGTTGGCCCAACGTAGTCTGCCAACATTGGTCCAACGTAGTTAACAACTGAGGGCCAACGTTGGCCCAACGTAGTCATGCTATCTGGGTCTTGCTTGTCGGAGATTAACGACGACAGCCGAGCGTCTGGTTTGAACGATACTAGAGTTCAATATTGCTTGGATCCATACAATTTTCCAGAAATGTTTCGATTACGGATACATAGTTTGACGGAATTAATTCTACATGTATCTTTAAATATCACACAACATGATTCATATGGGGTTTTCTCGAAATTCTTGTCGGAAAAGTCTGATAATTCGTATTATAAAAATGTGCGTAATTCAAATAAAGATTAGAAACTAATTGCCATGTAAAATAAGATATCGTTGATTTTAAAATAAATAATAATCGATAAAATCAACTCCCGTCAATACTTCAGTGCTTTGATTTTTTCCTGCAACTCCCACTGAAACTCGCATGACACACCAAAGAAAGCATTTTAATGTTTAAATATTGATCCCACCCGCACACATCAAACTCGCCGATGTCTCTATAATATATAAAGCGAACTCATATTGCGCGTGAATCATCATGTATGGTTGTATGCATTACAGGTTTTAAAATGATTTATTAAGAAACCTACTTATTTTTTCGGGATTTCGAATAAAAATAAAAAACAAATTACATTTTTGTTTTCATTTTGAAAATCAAAAGTGAACCAACTGAACGTAATTGTCATTCTAAAATATTTCATCTAAATTCCTACATATCAAACACATCTAATACAAAACATTACATGGTCTAAACAAATCTAAAAAAAAAATCTACGCGCAATCACCATTTTACATTTGATTCAAGAACATTGAAACATGCATGGTCACAAATAAAAAAGTCAATCACTTCTTCACAAACGTTCGGTTCGTCAACGCTTGCTGTCATTTCCCGTTTTGACTTGGTTCTTTCAATGTTTCCGACTATAGTGATGTTGACAGGTGCGCAAGCACCCACAGCTCTTACGTGGCGTGCGTGTCGCCAGAATGGACGACCGTCGGTAAGGGTTGGTGGGACAGTAACTGACGGTGTGCGCGTGCTCGCCTGATGCGCCACACCACGGACATCGGTACTGGAACAGTACGGGACACGTCACGCGTCCGGCGTCATCATGCAACTGATGGCTACCATACACTTCTCGCGACTCTCCGTTCTTTTTACAAAAATTACACGCAGTTCCCCCGGATCTTGGAAGGGGATTCCATGCGCCGCAGTCGACCGGTGGCCTCGGTTGGACAATTTGCTGCATGGGAATCACTCTAGCGCCGAAGGTGTCCGAAGTGTTCATTAGTTCTATTAGTCGACTCAAATTGTCTGTCACAACTTCCTCGTTCGATGTAACTAAACTTCTTTTAGCTTCCACTGTAGTCTTTTTTGCTCCGTTGTTCTTAGATTTCTGCAACTCCTCCATTTTGCCTTTCTCCCTCTATTGTGACAGAGATCGTGGGAAACTAGCTAGAGATACGCTGAACTTTTGCCCCAGTTCCATATTTAGAAATTGACTACAGCAGCAAACCGATTATGTAACCCAGCAACAAATCTGAAACGTTCTAACTTTGGCTTGGTGTAAAATCTGATCTTGAGCCTCCACTCTGGAGGATCAGGGGATATATATATTTTGGAAGATCAAACTCCACATCTTATCTCTCCAAAGTGGAAGGTCGATTACGCGTTTTACACCAAGCCATTTTGTTTAAAGGATTTGCGAAGTTGGGTAATTTTTTAAATGACTTCGTTTTTTATATTGTTTGAAATATAACAGTTGATATTGATTGCAAAACTTGTTCTAAACTAGTAAGTACAAGTACTATACTCGTTTCTCCTTCAATCTTTTGCGAACTTGCTAATCATGGCATTGTGCACACCAGGTCACGTGATAGCCTCCCGATTCCCTTTGACTTATTTAGTTGCATGGATGAAACTTCAGTTGCGCTTGTGTAAATTAGGATTCTGGAAAGGAATTAGACAGTCCGTACGTGTTAAAGAAATTCGAAGTTATGAAACTGGTCAGTTTCTAAATAGGTCAAACTGCGCATCAGACTGTCCCTGGGTATCGTCTGCAGCCACCGGTGTCCGTAGATACCGGCAAATTGAAGAGGATATATATTGGCAGTGGTTTGCGACGGGACCATGAAATTCAGAATGCGATCTTTGCAAACTTACAAGTCTAATTAATAAGAAAGTGTGCAGTCATACATTGTATGTACACCGCTGCACGCCTGTCTCTTACACGGGCCAGTAGCCCGAAGGTTTAATACTCCGAAGGTCCAGTAGTTCGAAGGTGGTTCATTCGTCTGAAGGTCCAGTAGTCCGAAGTTTCTTTAGTCCGAAGGCCAAGTAGTCCGAAGGTTCATTATAGTCCGAAGGCCAAGTAGTCCGAAGATTCATTAGTTCGAGTGCATCACATACATCTAATTTGTTTGAGAAATCTTTTCGGAATAATTTCATTCAGCAATTTTTCACATAAGATCGTTCAGAAGCAAATTAAATTTAAAAAAGTAGCTAGACTGATTCGAATTTAACCAGTTCATATTAAATTAATTTGTTTTTAATACTAAAAATCACTTGGATTTTTATGAATTAGTCTGACGAAAGAATGGGATATTTTTTTTTTTTAAATAGTTTTGAGTAAATGAAGACAACTAATCTCGCTGCGCTTCCACCCATTTTCATTTTTTTACGTTAATTCCAATTTCCAGATTGTAAATTTTACGAGTCGTAAATAAAACTATATTTTCATATCAAGTGCATGTATGCACTGTGATATATCCCATCTGCATGTTTGTGCTTGTGTATATACAGCAAAACTCGGATATAACGAACACGGGTATAACGAATTTACGGCTATAACAAATAATTATTCATGTCCCGGCAAAGTTCTTTTATAAACCTATAGAAAATTGCAGTATATAACGAACACAGTTATGACGAATTTACGGCTGTAACGAAATAATTTTCATACCCCCGCTGGAAAAATTTTAACGTATTTATTCACTTATATAACGAATATTTTTCAAAAGAAATTTCTTTAAATATACATGAATTTTCAAGATGCATATTTAAGATAATCAAATTTTTATATATTATACAGACTTTTTTAGATTGAAGAGAAAAGATTACATTGACATTTTTTGTAAATGACAGTAATATTGATTTTATAACTTCCAATTGTTTGAAAATTTGACATCTGATTTTTTATAACGAATTCGCTGGAAACTTTATAACGAATTCGCTATTAATGTATAACGAATTACGGCTATAACGAAGTTATTTTCTATGGTCCCTTGAAATTCGCTATAAACGAGTTTTGCTGTATGGTGTATGACCTTAAAATAATGATAAAACTAACTCGTAAAAATTATTTAACTTCGCTTATATATGTACAGGTTCATTTGTGTATCATTTGGTTAGTTAAATGCATTGTGTTTCTCAAGTGTTTGAGTAATTTTGCACACCCATTGTTTATGCCCCCTGGCATTTTCTATTTTTTTTAACTGAAGTATATTTACGGTATCTAAAGCTTTTTATCTCTACCATAATTTAATTAACACTAATCTTGCAGACTTACAAGTTTAAAAAAAAACCGGTAGAAATATGTTTCAAATACTTAAAAATTGTCCCTGCTTTTACTGTCAGTGGGAAATATTAATTTTGTTCTGTCTGTTTGTTCGTCTGTATGCGATTCTGTTTTTGCATTTCCGGTTATCATAAATTTTACAGCGAACTTTTAAATAAAAAAATCCTGACTACTACCTAATTTTAATTTCTAAGTGATTGATAAACCACTTCAACCCCCTTCTTTTGGGGGTGGTAAATAAACGTTCACATCAAGTGGGAGACACAGACTCATTGAATAAGTCCATTAGGTTTTGTTTCAATATGATTTCGTTTCGCACTTAATCGGTACTTTAAATGAAATGTGGTAACAACGAACAGTGTTCAAAAAATCAAAATATGGCGTGTAAAACGTTAAATCATTTAACTTTTTTTTGTTATTTCTATTTAAAATCTTCGCTATTCTTACTCTTAAACATACAATTTGTATTTGTATTCGGTAAAACATGATTCTATTTGATACATGTAAGTTAATGTTTTTTATGCAAAAAGTTATTCAAACTCGATAAATTATCATTCTAATTCCAAACGATGTTATTCTAAAACATTTTATTGCAACTCTCCAACACATCTGTTTATATCATAAAATATATTTTTTGAAGTGCTTACAAGTAGATCATAAAATAAACGTAGAATAAGTTTCTAATTTTGTTTTGAGAAAGAGAGAAAGGTGGGGGTTGAGATAATTTCTAAAATCCTATTTCAAAACGATGCCTTTTCGATGACTCCATTTTTGTTATCCGAGAATTGCATCACTCTTATTCTTTAATCATATGATTTATAAGCAAAACTCTTGTTCGAAAACATCATTCATATTCTGGAAATAACGTTCATGGGCAACAAACTTGTCAAATCAAGGAGGCAAAAATCCGAATACCAGAAAAAAAAGTGATTATACATACAGGTATACGAAAATAATATTACAAATCTTTTCTTTCACTTAGGTCAAGATTTTGTGACTACGTACGTAATCTGTTAATATTTTGCATTAGACTAGTGTCATTCCCACGAAAGTCCAATGTCTTGTTAAAACTATTATTTACGTCGCGTTACAGAGAGCGAAGGGAGTAACAGTTAACAGCATTGAAAAAAAACATTATCCGCCAATCTTCAAAGTCCTAATCTAAAACTTCTATTTTAATGCTAATGTCGTTGATTTCAAGTTTTCTATGCTCCCTAAAAAGGTGGGTGCAAGAGGGGCACTCATTCAAAATTCAATTTACTTATGTAAATGTTATAAAAAAGTATCCTAACAGAAAAAATGCTACGTGCATGGTTCTATTCGATTGTGCAACCGGTTTACTTAAACTTGACCTAAATCGTCGTGGTTAATTAAAAGTAGAATCAACTTCATGTGGAAGCCCATTCATACCCAAGTATGAAATATATTTTATTGGGCGGCCGCCAAATAATTCATTTGGCAGACGCCACTATCTCTGGCGGCTCAAATGAATTTTTGGCGGCCGCCAGCTTTAATAACTTTCTACAGTGTAATACCTGGCACCAACAGTCTTCCTTAAAAAATATCACGGAATACATATGGTGTTCTGGTTTATTCAGTATTTTAAATTTAGCCTCTATAGGGAAATGATAGTCATACCAGTATGCCATGATTAGGTTGCAGCATTAAACAACAAGAAGTACAGCCGGATTGAACAATGGCCCCTCCTGCAAATTTTTAAAGTACCACACCAGTCGATCGCTCCAAGGTGGAGAGCTACTGAAGTGGACCAAATTTTAACTAGATTGTGTCAAAATTAAATAATGTACTATTTTGGTTATTACTTTATTCAAGTAAGTACTCTGTTGATAACATTGAAAGAGGGCAATCAATAATTTGTGCACAGATGACTAGTTATTGTAAATAATTTATTTCTAAGAAGCAAATTTACAAGGTCAGGAAGTTCCTGCTTTTTCATTGTCCAGCTGCAACTGACGAACTTCCTCCAATAATTCATCTTCATCAATGTCTTCATCAATATCATCATCGTCATCATCGTCATCATCATCACTGTCATCAGATTCATCTACAGCAGAAATGACATAAATTTTAGTTCAAAATTGAAAACTGGCACATGATCTTTAAAAGCTGATCTTGCACTGTATAATAGTGTACAGATATGCAATATAGACTTTGAAAGCAATACATGTATATGCTTTGACAACAATTTGTATACAAATGGAAGTTTTGCCCACTTCATGCGCGGATCCAGAAATTTTTTCCAGAGGGGGTTCGAAGGATAATTGTGTTTGCTGGGGGAGGGATCTGAGGCATATTTGCGAAAATTTAACTATGTAAATCTAATAAGTTTTTATTTTCCGGGGGGGGGGGGTTTGCCTGGACCCCCTAACCCCCGTTCTAGATCTGCGCATGCACTTGACAGTGAATTACAACAAAAAGTGCACAAACAGGCACATACAAAAAAGGGGGCCCCTGCCTTTTCACTCATATTTGGCTATAGGCTTTTTTATATATAGAAAAAAATATGTCGGCCAACTTTTTGGGGACAGTATATGAGGTTGCATGGTACGTGTATCGTAAAGAATCTTCACCATCTATGTCGTCTGCTTTCACCCCACCAAAGGAGAATCCGGAGGCTCCCTGGAAGTCATATTCCTGATAGCTGTACTCATCATCCACATAGTCATCGGTCACCTTCTGTCTGCCATACTCATAGGACCGAGCTAAAAATACCCCACAGAACTAGTTTAGAAACAAAAGGTAGGGAAGATATTATCTAAAATTAAACCTTTATACATGTAGAAGTACTGGTGAAACTGAAACACAGGCATTCAGTTCAACTTCCTCATGAATATTAACTGACTAAAATCAGCTCCTGGTCTGCTCCCACATATGATGTCACTTTATCCAGCGAGATCATCAGTGACTTTGTGAAAGACATCGCATATTGATTTTAATCAGATTGATAAGGTGCATGTATCATACATTGTCATTGATTTTAGTGAGGTAAATATCAGAATAAGAACAGGTCTTACTGTTGATGCTCATTTCTTTGGTCTCCTTGGTCTCCAGACCACACTTAGGGCACGGTATGGGTTGACTTTTATTGTACTTGACCCCTTTTCTTCTGACATGATCGTCACAGAAACAAGTCTAAAAAAAACCTAACATTCATAAAATTTTGTTCATTATGCAAACAACAATACATTTTTTCAATAAAATCGAACACAAATTTTAAAAAAAAATTATTTTCATTGATAATTAAGACATAACAGTGGTGCAGTGTTGTATAGGTATATATTTACATTCAGTGTATATTTCCCCTTATGTTTGCATTGGAAATCTGCGACGTTCAATTTTCTATGAATACACTTTCAATTGATAATTCATGCGCAATGTGCACAAATATAAACGTCTTCATGTGTTTTGAGCATATTTATTTATGTAAGATTAAATGAAACGTTCAATCTTACTTAACCAATTTGATATGTTCTTTTGAAAAATAATCATTAAATTATATCTACTCCTTCATAAAAAAGATTTTTCACTACAAAGTTTCTGGCACTATATTTTTAGTCGCGGAAGCGAACTAAATAACGTGTTAATTTGGCTGTTCCTTGTTTGTTTCATATCCCTGACTGAGAGCGTATATAATGGCTTTACAGCGACAATACACATATATTTCATAAAAATATATATCAGTATGAATAAAAATATAAGCATTGAATGCTTATTTTTTGGATTATCATACAGCGCTAATGCGTGGTATTCAATTTGTCTGCACCGCTTGGTGTGTTACAGGACCGACGACATCCAAAAATGAGCATTCAATGCTTAAATGTACGAGACAAATTTTTAGTTACCTTACACCTAAGGCAGGAGTACTGTCCAAGTCTATTGCAGGACATACCTGAAAAAAAAATCAAAAGTAAATGTATGTCCATTCTGGGAAGCAGGAAACATAAATTTCTTAAATGCTAAATACTGTTTAAAAAGATTTTTCAAAGTTGAGGAGTTTGCAGTTAATTGTATTTCCTTGATACTAGTTAATAGTTGTCATATTCAGTGTTTTAAATAGCTTACATTTGAATGTCTCCGAATCTAACTGCTGGCAGCTTGCTTGGTGTTCAAACTGGTCATCTTCACATAGAAACTTCTTACAGTATGAACACTTGAAAATTCTCCCGCCTACAGGAGAAAGAATAAACAGGTTGGTTTATGCTTTTACAAATATATCTACTGTATACAGGGAAACATTTGCCCCCGTTTTATTTTCCCCCCTTTCGCCCTCATTTTCAGCGGGCGAATTTAAGACTGGGCCAATTCCTATGTCTCAAACTATCTTTCTTTATTCACAACTTTGTTTGGGCAAATTCAAGGCGGGGCAAAACCCTTTGCAGGTAAAAATGGGTGAAAATAACACGAGGCGAAAACAACACTGTATACAGTATTTGTTTATATTATCAAAAAAGAACACTTCTTTCAATATCAGTAAAATATAGCCATGGTGTTTCAAGATAAGAGAAAATGATCATGTTTGATTTAACTTGATATGCATACACAGAACTTCCGGTAATCTACACACATGTATCTGTATCAAAAACTGAAGGATCATGCAAATTGAAATGAACATAAATACATTTAGTCATCGAGTCTTACCTTGATCCCACACACCCCGCTTACACTCGCAGCACTCTGCATCTCTCAGGGGACAGGAACAGGCATGGACAGACAAACATTTGGTGCCGTGACAGACCCATGCCTCACAAAAATCACAAATGGCCCCCTGTAACAAAATAATGGACATTTACTGTATATCAGGTTACTTCATCTAGTGTAATTTAAACCATATGCATCTCATTTACAGCCCCTCCTCATTTTGACAACTTTAGTGAAATATATATGGTTGATAAAGGATCAATACTTGTTTGAAAATTCAAAGATGTGTATTGCTACTTCTATATCTTTTACAATATTTTTAAGGTCCTTTTTCCAAAAATAATGTATTTAGAGATCCAAATCTTACCACCATGGCAAGTCCAACTGTGTTTGTACCAGAATGTTTTATGCAACAGTCTCCAAATTTGGCCATGCATTTTTGTTTACCTTCAAAAGAATCACAAGACTCTATAAGTACAGCTAACAGATTTTTCTTCTCACGGTAATATGGTTCATAATCATGTACTTAATATACCTTTGCTCATTTACATGTAATGCCTAATATACATTAATTGTCCTACGACACTGAATTATACATTACATTGCTTTATAATTCAAACAAATAAAGGGTTTTTTTTGGCCATTTTTTAATTGCAAGATCGATATCTGTTAACTGTGATGTTATAATGTCATATATTGAAAAGGAATATTTTCAACACTATGCCGATACAGTGCTGCAACACGTGAATGACAAAACATGAGCTATAGTGGCAAAATAAAGTACCAATATAATAAATAAATTATTATTTTAGAACTTAAATAGTTTGGTTGACAGGACCATGATCTTACTAAGAAACTATATGTTGTTAAAGCTAGCTGTCTCATTACTACATAGATTAAATGATCAATCAAGACCAATATCTGGCATATAAGCTGCATCTTTTACATACCACACTGAGCACACACAGGTAGCCTCTGTAAGGATGAACAAAAGTAGCAAAATGCCCTGTTCTTCTGTGTTCTGTGAAATAAAATCAAAGAGTGGTTTACATTTTTGAAAGAATAAATAGATGTAACATAAAACATTATGGCTGAAACTGGAATTAAACCCATGACACCTGCATCTGTAGTCAGATACTCTACCACTGAGCTATCCAGGCTATTATCCATGGTCAATGAGGCTTATTTTACCCACTGTTTTGACAAAATCTGAGTCAGAGAGAGAGAGAGAGAGAGAGAGAGAGAGAGAGAGAGAGAGAGAGAGAGATCTATTACTTGTCCTACAGTAATACTATTTGCTAGGGTAATACTTATGCATGTCTTATTGGTATAACTAAGGTAGAAAGTTCCTTACCGTTTGCATTGATCACACTCCTATAGAATAAAAAAGACAGTCTATTATAAATCATATTGAGAAGAGAAAAATTTGTCACACATTATTCATGAGGTTGAACTGTATGTCTAAGTTTTAAAAACAGTTATAAAAGGGTATTTTATTTGCTTCCTGGGTGTAGGATTCAACATAGCTATATCAATATAATAATTACATTCATGTACATGAATGTACGTATGTATATATCTCATTTAAATAGATATTACATTTTTTGTAAGTGATAAAATCAATATTGTTCAATACATCAACAGTTTCAAAATAAAATTAAACACTGTACATTGTAAGAGGAAATTCGAAATAAACACATGTACGACACGTTGATGTATTCACATACCATCAGAAAATTACTTGGTTGTTGCGCTAGTGATTTTTCGGCATTTCTCAGTTCCTTTTGTCTTTCTCGTTGTTTCTCCGCCTTTTTTCGCTGACCTGTCTTTTTCTTTGGCATATTGAAGAAGTCGGAGTCAGTTGACAGATCACAAATGCAATGTGCCGTCAGAGTTACTTCCTCTTTGGTCAGATTTATTTTACATGGAAAAAGCGCCTGACGTTAAAAATATTTCTGAAAATTATTCCCTGAATAATCATTATAATTATGTATGGAAATAATCTTAATTCTTATTATAGAAATATTTTTTAACGTCAGGCACCGGTGCTTAAAGTTAAAACGTAGACACTATATAAATATATAAGCCTTCATTTTTGGAGAATCGTAAAGGAATTAGCCTAAATTGCAAATCGTATTAATTAAGAAAATACATTACAGTGTATATCTAATGGTGAGAGAGAGGGAGAGAGTAAATATATACTTTATACAAAGTAAAATTTATCAAAATATAGAGATATTCAATGTTTATCTGTTTATAAACTGCAACAATATTGTCGACTTTTAATGTATAAATGGTTTGAACATATTTTAGATCAAGTTCTGACAACTTACATGTACATATAGATCCTCTCCGCATCTGTGACAATTTAGTAGTCATGCAAACAAATTTTGTATTTAACTAATAAATAAAGTGGAAATTGTAACTAATGTATGTACAGTATAGAAATAGTTGTTACTGATGCATACAGTGGTGTTACTAAGTATAGATAATACATGTACATACATATGCAATACAGTGTTTCAAATAACTGTAAATTTTGTAACACATTCTACAGATTTATCATGCAACATATGTATTATTCAAACCTGCAGGATTCCTCTATAAAATTGTGAACAAAAGCAAAAAATTACAGTTAAGGTCCGAAGACAAATTTTCCGCATTACCCAAAGGAACAAGTAGGTATCTATCTTGTTTAAATCAAATCCAAACAGGCAATTTGCGGTTTCGAATTTGACGCGGACAAAATCTGTTTGCCGGAGACGGCTTTTCCGTTTTCTTGATTTCATCCCAAGAGAATGCAATACAAGTTTCAAACCAATTTCAAACATCAGATTTGTCCATCAAGTCATCGTTGACAATTCATCGCCCCATATTATCATACGAGAACTGTCCTGCTTTTGTGAAAAATGCAGTTCGGAGATTTATCACGAATACGAATGTTTAAAGAACTGGACAAGTTCAACATCATGAAATGACCAAGGAGATAAATACATGTAACACAACCGAGGTGGAACAAGATAATGAAGAGGCACCCTTTTCCGAACTTGTACCCAAGGGCCAGGTAATTGCTGTATATGCGGATGACCCACACCATGACTGGCAATGTGATTGTCTATACAAATCTTGTTTATAAAGTGTACATGATCAAATACATGTAATTTAAACATTGTAAAACCTGGTAAATAGAATATAACCAGTTTGTAATTATTCATGATTGTATAATGTAAATGTGCATTTAGCTGTATTAAGATAACTGTGCAATATCGAAAATGGATTGATGTTTTGAATTCGCTGATCAAATTAATACATATATTCATGTAGCTAAAATTGAAATTTACTTAGAAAATCACATTCAAATATGCAAAATATTCTTATATATATATATATATATATATATATATATATATATATATATATATATATATATATATATATATATATATATAAACAATGATTGAGTTATTGAAATGAAGATATACACTTTTTACATTCGTTACTTATATTTCTTACATATCGGTCGAGTTGAAGACATATTGTGATCTTATTTCGGACACAGTAACTATCATATTATATACAATGTGCAATATTTATATAAATTCATAACTTGCTTGTAATATGTACAATTACAGCGCAAAGAAGATATAGGAGAAAAGAAGTTGAATTTCTTTAAAATGCGACGTTGAGTTTGTGCGTCGTTTGACGTTATAAGCGTAACGTTAAGTAACACCGGTATTGTGCGCGACGTCAGTGTGAATTATATTACGTTTACCAAATATATATATTGCTAAATTTAATTTGCGTTTCATCGCCAAAGTTTCGCGTTAATTCGAGAAAATTTTGCGTAATACTCAAAAGGTATGATATAGCGCTAAATTTTTCTATTGCCAGAGTCTAAAAATAGTCTTACAATAATATTACATTTTGTCTTTTTAACAGTAAGGGCTTATTATTTTCATATTGGTAACAGCTACACGGGGTCAGATGATTAAAATTTAAAATAACGTTCGCGGTTAACATTCTCAAGAATTTCATTGCACATATAAAAATTTTTAACTTTGTAACATAAATTTTGTAGTAAATTTAAACACCATGAAGGTATATATTGTATCAAGTCTAAACTCTTTTCGATTCTTAATGTGACTAAAAAGTGAGGAAATGTGTGTTTTTCTTGTCCGTAGGTGAAACTTAGTGAATATGATAAATAGAATGTATTTCAAAATGCATTTTATTCAGCTATCAACACTAGTCCAATCCTTTTAGGTTTGGGTGTCGTGTGTTTAAATTTTTGATAGATATTTGTAGAGAACAAAATAAACAGGTATAAAGGGATTCCGAAAATCTTTTAAAAAGAGATACTAGTAGTTAAAGGGACTTTATTTAGACACAATTTGAACTCAATTTTTTCTAAATTCATTTTTCCATTTTTAATGTCTAGAAGGGTCAATATGGATGTTTTATCGCAAATCAAGCATGTATGTATACACTTGGGCCGATACAGCGATGCGTTGAGTGATGGCACTATCTGATGTAACATTTAAACAGGTCAATCATAGGTTGCAGTTTATAAAAGAATCGTTTTTTAATTGGCCGATTTGGTACCCGCCCACTCTTACGCGATATTGATGATTTATTCACAAACTGCCAGTTGTGACATTTAACTTTGTATCAGGACTGCAAAATCTAAAATAAAATCACTGCAATATTTTACCAAGTGTTCTCACAATAATCGCTTTTGTGGTTTTTTTATGATCTACACAAAAACACACTGTTGTCCATAGATATTTTTAACATGATCCCCATTTCATTTTTTCAGCGTAGTGCTTCATCGATAAATTCAATCATTTTTACGCATCAATTTAATTTGAGGCAGTTTTTATTTTGTTGTAGCTTATTCCAAAGAATTCACAACAGACACTGACAATTTAATTGAACTTCAATCGATCAATGGCACACTTACTTATTACAAGTGTGCACGTGTCAACTCGCAATTTACGGCGCAAACTTGTTTAATTTGGACCAGAGACATAAATAACTAAATAAATAATAAATGGATTTGCGATAAAGGGACTTGGACACGATTTGAGCTCAAAATTTTCAAAATTTATATTTCCATTTTTAATGTGTAGAATGGTTAATATGGATATTGTTAATGCTTCCTCGAAATTTGAAAGTGAAATATCGAGTTACAAGCAAGATACAGTGTTTGAAATTCTTTGTTTTGTAAACAAAGCTCGAGTCTTGTTATTGTTTAAATATGTGTTGTATTGGTATAAAGTTTCAACAAAAAGGTGCTTTCTTTTGTTGACAATATTATTTATGAACACATTGAATCACTTTATCTTGTTTGCCACGAGTCATTTTGTCAAATAAATGGTAATTTCTTTACTTTACATTATTTGTAAACAAATATAAGACTCGAGCTTTGTTTACATAACAATGAATTCTTACGTCTGTATCTCGCTTGACACTTGACATCTAACATTAAAATTTTGGTCAATCATTCAAAATGCACAAGTAAACCATTTTATACATAAAAATAATTTTTTTAAAAATCTCAAATCGTGTCCAAGTCCTTTTAATGCTTTAGCAAAATTTGAAAGTCAAATATCGAGTAACATGTTACAATTCTTTGTTATGTAAGCATCGCTCGAGTCTTGTTATTGTTTATATATGTGTTGTATTGGTATAATTATAAGTTTCAATCTAATGTAGCTTTTTTTGTTGTTGATAAAATTATTGATGAACACCTTTTTATCTTGTTTGCCACAAGTTATTTTGTCAAAGAACAAAGAACTTGTCAAATTACTTCACATTATTTGTAAACAAATATAAGACTCGAGCTTTGTTTACATAACAACGTCTTCTTTCCTTTGTATCTCTCATATAAAATGACTTCTAACATTCAAAATATACTAGTAAACCATAATATACATAAAAATAAAAAATAAAATGTTCATCTCAAATCCTGTCTAGGCCCCTTTAAAACTTAGCAACAACTTTAAAATACTAGGGACGATAAAGATTGCATTAAAATATTAAAACCGTATTCGTATTTAATTAATTGTTTTAGTTGTATCGCGAAAAAAAGCGTATATATTCTCGAAAGTTTTGCGTAAAAAAGCGTTTATTTGAAAACATTACTTTTTTGCGAATACGTCTTTCATTGAATATGTTCTTGTCCTAAACAAGAGCTTTCTCTTATCACGCTTACAAATAATTTTAACAAGAGTTTTCACTTATCACGCTTACAAAAAAATTTTTTTTTACATAAAATATTTGTGAACCCTTCGTGTCGAAGTTTTCCTGGTACGGTTTAATTAATTTTGTTATTCTACGCATGCGCAAATCCTTAACATAAACAGGAAGTCGTCCCGATATGAAAATAGGTTGAGGGGTCTGTCAAATATTGTTAGTTTGCAACATCGTGTGGAGATAGATGAAATTATGGGATTGGAACCTTTGGAGTTTGCTGAATGCTTGACAGACAGTCCTTCGTTCAGAGAAAAATTGCATGATCATGAAAAAGAGCTTGAGAGGACGAACAAGGCCATCAAGTCTCTGGTCAATGATGGCAAGGAACTTGTCACTGCTGCAAAACGTAAGACTGCTCGGTCATGATGTATATAAAATAAAAGTGTATGTATATGTATATGCTTGTATTTTTTAAAAGTTAGTTGCATTTAGTACATGACTCAGGAATTTTTATCAATATTTTTGATTTTACTAATTAGCCGCTTCAGTACAATTTTTAATATAAAATATTTATAGTCTTTATTCATGCACGAATATATAAAATCTGCTGCAGTATCTTGTACTTTGAACAATATACTTTTCTCAATATACTGTGACTCTGGTGCAAAGTATTTGAACTCTTCAATGAATCTGGTTATATTTCTAGATCAGTGTTGAACTGCCCATAGCATCTCTGACAGCATTTAATCAAAGACAATGAGTAAAAAAAAAAAAATTGGATAAGAAATTATTTAAACGAAGCAATGTGTGTTGCCTATGTATATCAGTATCTTATAAATAAATTCCAATTTTTTCCATTATTTTAATTTTTTTTTCAATAAATCATTATTAAATTTAGCAATTATAGCATTTTGGTTGCCTTTCACATGCATGTCGTAGTGTTTTCTCCTTAAAATTGTTTTTTGATTAATCAACATATACATATTGCAAGCAATGTAAATAACAAGCCAAAAAGGATAGGAGACAAAAAATAGAGGAAGGAAAAAGTATCAATTTTACATTTGTCGAACAAGCAGCAGCGATATCTGCAGTTTGGAAGCGCAAACTCCAACTGGTATGGGTTCCTTTTTTTGACTCCTCAACCCCCATTCCCGACCCCCACCCCCCTCTTTGAAAAATCCCTGGATCTGTGACTGCCATTTAAATAAATTCCTCTGCTCTAGACAAGAGGACCCCCCCCCCCCCCCCCACACCTCCCTCTTACCACAGCATACATGTAATTAATTGAAAAGTTATATTACCCGGTAATCAGTATTAAGCAGAGGTGAATTTCTTACCATTTTATCAAATATTTTTGGTTGATGAAGGATAATATTTTTGTGTAACTTGAGGTTTCTTGTTTCCTGTTAGCATACGCATTGCATTTTGTACTGTCGTATAAATATTTGGATAGATAGTTTATTGTATATGGATATAACTCAGAACTTATAAACATGTTGAAACTGAATGACACAACTTGTGTCTAGAGATCGTGAGAGTTATAGCTTCCTGTTCTAGTGTACTTGAATGAGAATTTGATATTGGATCATTGAACTTTAAATTAAAAAACATGCCCTTTTGTGTGCATATTCAGTGTTATGAAACAAAACCTTCAATATTCTATACAAAGGAGCTGTAATTGTTTTTAGTTAAAAGAAATAGTAAACAACAACTGCATGTGTGTTAAAAAGAAATAATCTATGATATGTAACCTGTTTATAGCAATGTTGAATAAGGAAATAAATCACACAATCTTCTGATAAAAATGGCTTCATCTCCATCAGTGGTTATTAATAAGCTGTTTTCAAATGATATAGGATAGTACATTATCAGTTTAAATGCATCATGTGGTTAAAACCACAACGGAAATGACATCAAGTGTTCTAATTCAATGTGCTTCGTATAAGAATGGATCATGTGCTACATGAATTGTTTCCTTATAGATCCTAATGCTTATCTCTGCTTATATTTATGGGAAATACTTTCATTACACTTATTTATCATCCCCTCATAACAGAGTTGGAGGGTCTTAATTTATAATATTTTTTTTAGGTGAAGCTAGTGTAAAAAATGTATGTCAATGGATGATAGATACATGTACAATAACTAATTATTGGAGAGAGAGAGAGAGAGAGAGAGAGAGAGAGAGAGAGAGAGAGAGAGCATGACCATATGAATTAAATGATATTTTGCATTTTTTAAACCGAGAAGTATTATGGAATAACGGTACTGTTGATTGAAGTTTGACAAGATTCAACAACAATGAACATAAGATATCAGTTTGGTTTCTTGTTGTTGCTGGTAACTTTAAAATGATATACATGTACAGCTGTATAGCAATCTTATTTTATTTATTTAACAGAAATGGGTAGGACATGGCAGAGTTTCGCCCAGAAAATGGTTGAATTCAATTTTGAATGCATTGGAGAAAAACTTACTGATGACGAAGAAAAAATAGGTAATAAATGTACATGTAACACAATTTTGAAAGTGCCCAAGAAGTTGAAATTCATAATATACTGGTACTAGCTGGATTAATGGTTTAATGAAAGTCCTCATTTGTGTGAATTTACAATTGAATCCATAAAATGATAACTTCAAGAACTTTATTTCAAGCTGGTTCCCTCAAAGAATTTGGGAAGCTGATTATGAGAGTGGAAGAGGAGCGAGATAGAATGGTATGTTGATCTAATTTTTGCTCATTGTTGAACACCCACTGGTGATGAGTAAAAGACAAAATCACCTGTGGGTATCAGACGATGACGTCCATCGCTTTGTAGGTAAGAGTTTTAAAAATAACAATTACATGTCTCTTTTCATTTGAATGGATGAAAAGTTTATAAATTTTATTTATGAATATTTTAAGTTATATTAATTTGAAGATATTATCATGTAAATGTCAATATATTATTCTGGACACATGCATATGAATATGGACATGAATGAGAAAAATCTTGTTCTTTGTTCAGTTTTGTAGATTCACTGGGTACCCCTATCTACGAATTTACACATGAAACAAAGTCTTAGTTTCCAAAAGCAAATTCATGTCACAATGACCAACAATCCACAAAAATTGTCCCCACAAATTTAAATAATTAAACAGTTTAAAACTTGGATTGATAATCATTTAACTTATCTTTTTCAGCTTGCCAAAGTAACAGACTTCTTTCAGCAGTTGGACAAATTCAGAAAGGAACAGATAGGTTCAGTTAAGGTAATTCCTGAAAGTATGAAACTTAATAAGTTACTTACAAAAGATTTTATGAAATGGACTTTAAAAATAAGCATGTGATTGCAGGTACAATTATATATTTACTAGATTGGATATATAGTTTACGATAACAATATATATTTTCACCAGAAAATGAGTATGAATTTTAATGTGGATAGATTAAAAGTTCATTCACTGAACTGTATTGTCAAATCTTTCATCGAATTTCAGTCTAGCCAACTATACATAGAAAATGAACTTCTTTTCCTTTTTTGATTTTTGAATATAATCAGTTCTTCAAGCTTTCAAGTGATCTATGTGTTTATGAAGTATCAACCTGTGTTTAAAGCATATTTGACCTGTGAGAGTTTTAAACTATATTTTTCTTGCTTTTTTTTTAAGGAGGAGAAGAAAGCCTTTGATAGACACACTGCCAAAATCTGTCAGTCATTGGAGAGATATCTTAATCTTAAGTCCAAAATTAATGATAATACTCTACAAGAGGTACCTACACTTTCTAATCAATGTCAAGAAGAAGAAAAAACCCACCAAGAATTATGTCATCAAGTTTGTGGAACATGTATATTTTGAATTTTTATAATTTCTAGGCTGATGCAACCCTTGAAATGGAATTTAGGAACTTTAGAGAAAGTTCCATGAAATATGTCCTCAAGTTACAAGAAGTTCAAGAAAGAAAGAAATTTGATTTTGTAGAAACTGTAAGTGTTGACTGATAGACTACTATGAGATTCATTAATTGGTTGAGCATAGGGAATAGATGCCAGTAAGATTCTACTTTTACTTTCAGATGTTAGCCTTTATGTACAGTTTGTTCACATTCTATCATCAAGGTAAGTTCATTAATATAAAAATAGACAGAACTTTTTTTTTTTTATAGCAAAATGTATTACTGGCTATAATAGTTGTAATATAAGACATGGTGTATTTATTACTGTAATTGGAATTTAGGATTTGATGCCAGCAATGAACTGAACGAGTCTTCTATGTACCTCCAGAAGGTACTTCAAAAGGTAAGTACATGTAATACCACAGACATTTGTTTTATCTCAATTAAGACCATAAATTCTAGGAAACCAGTTTTGTATGAAGCATGGATTGCGCATTGTAATTTAATCAATTCATTGATTCAGTTTAGTGAAAAATGAAAATAGAACTGCAAGCATTATTAGCAGTTTACATGTAATGTTTTCCATGCAGACAAGGGAGAGCTTTGAAAGTCAGAAGGAGTACACAGAATCTCTGATGTTTAAGATGTTGGACAACAGGGTAAGAATATGTAGATTTTTTTGCATTGTAAACAAACTGTGTCTTTATATCAGGATATGATATCTTTTATACCAGGAGATGAAAACTTTGACTGTTGTGCACAAATAGAACATCACAGATGATGCCTTATGAATTAGTATATGGAAAGTTTGTTGGACACAAATATTACAGTAGATCATTGACGATGTACATGTAAGCAGGAGAAGACACTTGTAAATGATAAATTATCTCTATTCTTTAACAGATAGCAGTTTCGGAAGTGGTATTTATTGCAACAACTTGATTTTTAATTTGAACCTTCAAATGCATGTACAGGTCAAGATATTGTTGTGTTTTTGACTCATCTGAAAAAAGAAAAACTTTTTTGGTTTTGAATTTTCCCCCTCATATTTATTTAATTTTTGGTCTAAATCCATATCAGACATGTATTTTGACATGATATCAAATCTATTCTTTGTTTGATTTTTTAAGTGTTTTTTGTTTGAACTTTTCCAACAGGTGTCCTTTTATTTGTGTTCTTTTATACTAAATTTTATCAGTCAAGAAGGTTTTGTAATAGTAATACCAGGTAAACATGTACTCTTCAAATGAACAAAAATAAAATGTTTCAACAGAATGAAGATTAAGCATACATCCTATACAAAGAAAGTTATTTTGAAATTCCAAGGCTTTTTTTCTCTTTTTCTTGCACACTTGAAACATCTAGAGTTTGACTTTCCTTTTTTGGAGGTATTAGACTTACAGTTCTTAGTAACGGCAGTCACTCTTATAATTAACTATTTTAGTCCTCTTTATGGGTGAGTATGAGTAAGCACATTGCACAGGGCTTCATGGTGAAATTCTCTATTTTTTTTAACATGCATGTAAATACATGCAGTAAAGTGTATATATATATGATTATTGACATATATTTGTAGTTCTAAATTAAATACACTGATATTTATGATTATAAACATTATTTACCTGTAGATCAATTGTGCTACTAAATTTTTTTCTGCTAGTACATAAATCACAGTTTTCTATGTATCAATCACATTCTAAAATTAATAGTACATGTAGTATTTAGAGTACCTACCGTTAAATATTTTTATCATAGCTTTTTCAAATAAATTTTTTGCAATTCTTTACTTTTTGATAACATACACATACATGTATGTAAAACTATGTAGTATTTGTAAGTGGCATTGGCGCATGCAAGCATTACACTATGAAATGTCCCGTTGTGAAAGAGGTTGAGTTTTGTGTTGCTGATGACCATACTATCAATGAGTGGCCTTTTAAGGAATCTTTTACCTGTACCCATGAATTTAAGAAATCTAAATTACTAATACATTATATTCAAGCATTTTAGAAACCTGATACCAGTATCCCAGGGGTCTTTAAAAAATATGTAAAAAATAAAACATTCTTAAGAATTCACAGAAATATCCATTTGTGCAGAATTTCCTAAGTTGGCCTCTATACCTTAGATCAGATTGAGACTTGATTTTAATAATCCTACAATATTGATTATTATAGTGGCATTGCTACAAGGTTGTGGGTTTGTTGTAGAGCTAAAGTAAGTTAGTAACCATTTTGGCAGATAGCTGTTTACTAATGATTGCTATAATTGATAGTATCTGTCGGTGAGGAAGTAAACCTTGTATACGATTTTAGTAAATTTTTAAAGTTTTGAATCCGGCCAGAGGCAGATTTTTCTGATGAACTTGAATGTGGTGGTGGGACACCTACATATACATGTACTTGGCGTAATGACAGGGTGTATTTTTGCCAAATACCGGTACATGCATTTTATTGTTTAATTGTTGTTTTATTTACAGAAACCTAATGGGCTTAACCAGAGCAACAAAGGCTGTACAAAAGAAGGTTACCTTTACCTGATGGAGAAAAGTGAGCACCAATCAATGACCCAGCAGGAAGGGAATTACCTACCTTCTTGTTATTGGTCACTACATGTATATGTAACGGTTTATGACTTCCTCCTTCATTTGAAAAAATGCAAATGTCGCAAGTACATGTACATGTATTACTTGCCATACTGTCATTAAGGGTTATTCTTCTTCCTTCATGAATCAAAAAAGAAGAATATAGACCCAATTAAAAATTCAAAGGGTGAATTTACATGTATATTTTTTTTTTTACTCAAAGTTTCAAAAAATTACTTTTATATTGATAAGTTTAAGTACATATGAACCTATTGATACAAAAAAAAAAGATACTTAAAATACCTGGCAATATTTATGACAAATTTTGGATCATTGCAGAGGTGATGGGCACTACCTGGACCAAACATTACTGCTGGTACAAAAAAGAGGGCAAGGTGTTCCACATGATGCCATATAATCAGGTCACAGGGAAACTGGTGAGAATAAAGTCACAATATCACAACCTGTTTTGCATTGTATTTTCATTCATGATCAAGATAACTTGAGAAAACTTCAGAATTCAGCAGTTTTCAAACCTTGTTAGAGACGACAATATTACTACGGTATTTTGTTTCTTACTACTCTAAAAATATATTTTCTTTCTTGCTCCCCAACAGTTATAATGAAAAACTTGAAATATTTTTGAAAACTTGTTTTGATTTCAGAGCCAGCCAGTAACAGAAAAGTTTACCCTGAAATCATGCATACGACGGGCTTCCCAAAGTATTGACAAAAGATTCTGTTTTGATATCACGGTGCTCGAAAAGTGAGTATGTTTAATCGACAAGAGATTCTGTTTTGGTATCACAGTGGTTGAGAAGTGAGTCTGCTTTATCTTCTATAGATAATTAAGGAGTATTACAAACCCGAAAGTCCTTTATGTATTGTCTGAAATACTGTTCATGTGGATTAATTTTGTCTTTTGCAGGCCAGACACGCTGACATTCCAAGCACTGTCGGATGACGACAGGAAGTTGTGGATGGATGCTATGGATGGCAGAGAACCAGTTTATACAACTCCGAACACTTCCTCTGAAGACTGTATGTATCTGTACAACTGCAGTTTGATTTATGCAAAATTGAATAGATTTATTGTCAGTAATTACGGGTACTTTGATCTATACAAACTATAGATTTTTACTGTTCAGCGTGTTTTAGATCTTTTTGATTTATTAATTTTATAGCCTCACTGGATGACATTGGATTTGCCTTCATCAATAGATGTATCCAAGCAGTAGAAACAAGAGGTACAATGTAGACAGAAAAGCCATTAATAATCATTGTCTGAAAAAAATGATAATGAGAAACAAATGAAAAGATATTTCTCTTATTAGTACAAGTGTATATCTTAATGAAATGAAATTTTCTGGTTCTTACCTATATTAAATGACCAATAAGAAATAATCATACTAAAACATCTTTGGATTTTCAGGTCTGCAGGAGCAAGGCCTGTACAGATTGGTAGGGGTGAACTCCAAAGTGAACAAACTCATGTCGCAAGGACTGGGTAAGAACTTGCTTTTGGTTACAGTCTGATGCTTAAACTATTCATATGATAAGATTACCGGTATTAAATGTGTAACACATTACTGTGACATAAGTTTCAAAAGGTAATTTTTTATGGCGTCGAGCGAAGCTCGAAAGCCATTTAGGGATCGTATGGCCGGAAGTTGCCAAATTTTAAGGAGCTGAACAACTCATGCTGTCAATAAATCCGCGGAAATGAGTGCAAAGTTTTCTTATGTGTTTGAAGAATAAAAGATGACATACTTCCATTTAGTCCATATAGAATAGGACTGTACGTCAATATAACAAGTTGGCAGATAAAAAATAGTTGATGTCTTTGATAATGTTCATATTTTATTGTAAAATACATGTCTGGGTTTCAGCGGATGAATACACTTGCACCGAGACACATGCGATACATACACAATTTGTTTATGAAATATACCTGCTTGCAAAACAGATTATTTTGTATCCATATCGAATGTTGACAATGCACAAATGTTTGAACTTTTAGAAACAAAACTTCCTACATCGCGCGATAAGTATATCTACAACCAAAAGTAATTTTAAACCAACTACTTTCACTTTTTTATAAATTATGTGAATGGGTGCTTTTCTTATATCTACCCTTGATCATTTCGGTCCGTGTCATTTGGACCCATGTGATTTTTAAATCAATTGATAATAAGAGACAGAGTTTTTATCAGCATATACAATATATAGAATTAAATACAATCATACTTTTAATACTAATTAATTCTATTTGAATAGAGAAAAAAATATCTGCAATATTTTAACTCCTGAGATATTTCTAACATAAGATTTTAAACTAATGTTCAAAACTTTTTAGGAATTAAGTGAGTCAATTTGTAATGAATTGTAATTTAATTAATTATGTGATAAAAACATAATTTTTATTTATTTGAAAGTAGTCGACTAATGTATTTGTCTTTTATATTTGTTTTTAAAAAGGAATTATAATTGATACCAATTTCTAAATGAATTGTGAATAACCAAATTGGAATGATTTCTGAAATTAAAAAAAAATCACACTTCATTTTGACATTTTTATTAATTTAGTCGACTGCATAAAATCCATATTAAATTTTATTTTTGTTAAATTGACCGCCCGACTCAATTTTTATAAAAATTTATCTCCAGCAATACAACAAGAAAAGTTGGTCTCATGTTAATGTAAATACATTACTTAGAGTTACAGAATCATAATTTGTTTTAAGGATAGTACCTAAATGTACATGTGATCAATGAAGGAGAACCATAAATAACACAAATTTAAAAAAATTATATATCTTTGTTAAGTGGAGATTATTTTGACTTTTTAAAAAAATGATTCAGGTTTTTACTCTTCAAATTAACTTCAGGCCTTTGATTTTTACTTCAAAATGCTCCAGTAAATGGAAATTAAAATATGCTTCTATACATCAAACTTCTGGTTTAAACAGATCCAAAAAGAAAAGACAAAATTGACTTTTGTGACCCAAACCAGGTTGAAATCAAGACGATTACAAGCGCTGTTAAAAATTATCTCCGGTAAGACATTGCTTTTCTTAAACAGTTTTACTTAGATATTAGATGAACATGTATATATAAATTTGTACTTCTACTTTTTTATAATACACATATACAATATAAGAACTTTCACTTTCAGATCACTGCCAGAACCTTTAATGACCTTCAAATTGCATAAACCGTTGATAGCAGCAGCTAGTAAGTGTTTGGTGACTAACTTTTTTACAGGGAGACAATTGATCAGTGTGCTGTTGAGTCTGAGTGGTTTATGAATGTTTGACTTTGTTAATGCCTCTGTGTATGATTTCAGAAACTCGGGGTATGGAAGGTAAATTTTACAGGAGTCTAGAGCTGAGTTTCTTCCACAATACTCTTTTATCCTGCCAACTTCTCTGTTTTGGGGATTTTGTAGCATTTAACCAAAAATCTGACAGTAATATAGTGATTAAAAAAATAACCATTGATAGTTTGTGGGAAAGGGACACTACTAATTTTTTTTTTTTTTAATTTTAAATTTTTTTAATTAATACAGAAATGATAGTACAAATATGCTACTAAAGTAAAAAGTAACATGTACACTGACAGAACTAAGATTGTTAAGTCATTATTATATTGAGTACAAATTGTGCTATGATTTATTTTTGGACAAAAAGTATGTGGCTTTTAAGGTCTGCTTTATACAACCCCCCTTCTTTGTGGTAGAATTGCCTACCATTCAACTGTATTGGCTATGCATTTCATAATTTCTGCAGCTGTTATCCATCATCCATAAATCCAGCTTTAACTAAATTTTCCATAAATTGATCTGTAGCATATGATCATATGCACCTTACCATCCCATTGTTTATTTACATTTGAATGGAAAATGATCCAACATATTTTACAGGGATTACCTTTTTGTGGCAAATATCATTAAATGTGATTTGACTCAGGTTGAAAATTACCGGTAGTCTCCCAATCTATGTAGAGTTTGGTCTCTAAAAATAATTATTTTGAATATTAATCTTCATATTTTTTTAGATTTCGTTTATTTTAAATTTTCATGAATTTAGAATAACTGTATATGAAGTCAAAATGATTAATTTTCAATAATATCTATGCACAATGTGTGTGGGATTGAATTTATCATTTATCAGAGGAATACTTTGTGAAGCAGGTTGTTTGTAAATTCTGTGATAATTTTTGTCATGAGGCCAAATTTTTTTCTTCTTCCATACTTTAGTTGTTGCTAAGGAGGCACTCTTTTTTATTTTTAGAACAAGAATCCAAGACCCTGCGTATCCATGACATCCACACACTCGTTCACAAACTGCCCGAAGCCAACTTCGAAATGTTGGACCTGCTGATTGGTCATTTACGAAAGTAAGCTGTAAAGTACACTTTGTAACATTTCCAAGAAGTTTTATGAATTGTATTGGTATTTTAAAGGAAATTATCCTTACATAAATTTATTTGAAATATAAAATATCTGTTGAACTTAAGTATGAAAGATGAATTGATTTATGTCTTTAAGACAGAAAAAAATTTAGATTCTTTACTCTCTGCAGTCAAAAACTTCAAAATTGGATATCTATATTCTTAGAGATGTTATAAATTGATGGACATAGCAATGTATGATCTAATCTGATGGTGTGTAAGAAACTAAAGATCATTTTTTGGGTTTTATCTGAGTGCTTTTATAATACATGAACTTGCATTTTCTGGATTCAGGGTAGCAGAGTTAAGTGATAAGAACTTGATGACTGTGGCCAACCTTGGTGTCTGCTTTGGTCCTACACTAATGAGAGCAGAAGAGGAGTCAGTGGCGGCCATCATGGACATCAAGTTTCTGAATATTATAGTGGAAATCCTCATTAACAATTATGAAAAGGTCTTGAAAATATTATATACTGTATACAGGGTTATTTTTGCCCTTCTACACTGAAACAGTTTCGCCCTGTCTTAAGTTTCCCCAGACAAAGTTGTGTTTAAATAGAGATATTATGAGACATCGGAATTCGTCCAGTCTTAAATTCACCCACTGACACGAGGGCGAAAGGGGCAAAAATAAAATGGGGGTGAATACTTTTTATGCCTTTTAATGTGGATGTACAATATTTTTGCTAAGATTTCTCTATATTTTGCACATTTACTTACTGTTTTTTCGGGGAATATAGGTCGATTCTTTTTTTCCGAGATGCCTGGCCCTCGACCTATATTGCGATTCAACCTTATATAAGTTTTTTGGGGGGGAGAAAGGAGGGAAACATTTTTTCATGTAAAATGCTAAAAAAATTCTCAATTAGCAGTAAACATCGCAATATTTTTGACCTATATAAACTCTTCTTTTTTTTCCCACCAAAATCGGCTAGTTCTACCTATATACAGCATTAACCTATATTCCCGAAAATAAGGTAATTTAACCTGTTTAAGATGTTATCTCACAATTTTAGATTTAAAATATTGACATTTTTCTAAATCTTTAGTAAGAGTTCTTCCCAAGGAGATTACGGTAATTAAGTCTAAAACTGAACATGACCATATAGCCTTCTTATCTTACATTGCAGGAATAGTTTTTTGGTGATTTACATGTATGTTATTGTCTAATGCTTTTTGACAGATCTTCAAAACACCACCGGAAGATGCTGACCCGAGTGAAATTCGTTGCCCCCTTCGTAGTAGTGCCTCCCAACCAGTGACTGACAAATTTACCCCTGGGGTCAACCACACCTCATTAGATGTGTCTAGTCAAAACCAGCAGCCAGTCTACATGAACAAAGCCCCGACTCTTCCTACACATGCCTACCAGAAACCTAAACTCCGATCTATCGAGATTTACAACCCGACCACAGAGCGTAAGTAGAGAGCTTCATAGGAGAGGCTGTGTATGTTTTGAACCAAATAAATATCTATAATGAAACATTATAAAAGGAAAATGAGATCTATAAATGGTATCTATTCTTTTGAAAGTTACTTCATCAGCTAGAAATATGATGTTTATTTCAATTGTTTTACGACATAAAGATGAAGTTTTTTCCCATTGTATTATGGCATAAAAATGTAATTTTTCCAACCCATTGAGAGATAAAAGACCTAGGCCACCTATGGGGGCCAGACAATTGTATCATGAATAGTTGAGCAGGCCTCTTCGGTTTGCAGGCTTTGAGACCCATGGAAGTAGCAGTGATAGCTCTGAGTCCCTGAACTCCAGCCTGTCCAATAGTGCCTCCGCCATGTCCTCACCCCTTCCTCAGTTTGACTCCCACAAAAAGCACGCAGCCCCAGCCATTCCTGGAAACTCCCAGTTCAGCAATGTTTCGGGACTATGTAAGCTTCTATTACAATACACTGTCGGAATTCTTGTCATTTTGTGATACATGTAAAGGATTTCTGTCGTAAGTGATGTGATCAGATTGTTTGGCAATGTTTTATTTTTTTTATGCTTGAACCATGGAGAGAGGATAGAGAAGGATATGTTGATAGGAAAATTAGATCACAATGAATTTTTTATCACTATCATGCTAATAATGTGATGAATTAAAATTTTTCCTACTTGGTAATTTAAACGACTTTTATCTTACGTTTTAAAGATACCAAAAAATGTGTGTATGTACTGATTAAAATCAAGCATCTATAATGTTTCTAAAGTGTAAATAAATTTTTTATATGTGCTATTGTAATGTTAATAATTTAACATAATGACACTTTAAAGATATTTTTTTGCAGCAAACAAGTTTATGAATGACAGTTCAGATGCTCCAACATTGTAAGTGTTTTGTTTTTTCAGTATGTCTAATTTTGCGTCTAGTGTTCTGAACCTCCCTCTGAGTTTTAGCACACTGATTTGTTGACCCTGTGGCACCCTGACTGAGCTCTCTTGTCAGAAGTGATCCTCCTTATCCATTTCAGAAATGATCCTCTCCCTTAATATATTGTAGACAAAGTTAGATGAAAACTTTGAACTTTGCAATTGTCAGAAATTAACTTTTAGATAAAAAGAGTTTGAGGGTGGAGGGCAAGATGAGTTTCTTCTCAATGTACCAACACTGGAAACATACTTTTTTGTGACAATTTTTTATGGAACTGACCAGGGAGTCATTAGTTTGAGACAACTTATTTTAATGACTTAACCATAGTGTGATTCTAGAGAACCGTGCGTTAAAAAGTCGGTTAACAGTACTTTGGGAGAGAATTCAAAGGTGGGGTATTGTTTAGTATTGTTAATATTCAGTTTTATGATATTAGTTGGCAAAATCAGTTTCATTTCAATTAATGATTACACGGGGGAAAAGAAATCTGTTTGTTGTTCTTAATATTCTGTTGTCTGCCAGAGACCAAGCCATGCGAAGATCCCTGTGGATTGCATCCAAAGTCAGCGTGTTCGATAGGTATATTGTAAATGGAATGTAAAATATCAAGACTCTTGTCTTTATGAAAGACTAAAAACAAAGCAACCCAATGGGAATGAAATAAAAATTAACAAGATTTCTGATTGTCGGATTGACTGTTGTTCTGGAGCAAGCCTTCCTCCAGAGTGTCAATGCCTGTTGTCATAACAACTTCCAGTGTGTTGGAATGTGAGAGTATGTTAAATTATCATGACAAGCTGTCTGGTGACCATGTCAGCCTGATGGCCTTAAATCAAGCTTAATACGGTCCTGAAATGCTTGTTAGTAGTGAATGGTTTGACATCAAGCAGAATCCCCTTTGCATCTGGAGTTTGTAACTAACACTCACAATTTAACATGACACTTCTTTGTTCACCCAGCACACATCATTCTATTCCCAGATCCTGGTTTGTGTCCAATTTTATTAACAACATTGTTTTGCCATGAAGTAAAATAGTAACAATTTTTTTTCTTGACCTTTTCATATTTCTTTTCCCCCCAATTCCACTTGTGGCTTTAGTGAAATTCATTTCTGCTTACTCATTGAACTATCTGCAACATAGAGAAGATAAAAGTTTGTAGGGAGTCTAAAAATTACAGTAAAACACGGTTATAGCAAACACATTTATAATGATTTGATGCTTACAGCGAAGTGATTTTCATTCCCCGTGACTTTATAACATGTTGTAAACATGACGGATGTAATGAATTATGCTTATAACGAAGCAAAATCGTCCGTCCCTGACACTTCGTTTTAAGCGTGTTTTACTGTATTTCCCTCAAAATTCCCCTCAAAAGATAATTAAAAATGCCTGTTCACATTTTTGATAACATTATTTAAATAAGTTCAATTTGAAACATTATAAGTTTTTAAAGAGTTCTTTCTTAGAACACAGTTTTGGATCTCGTGGAAGTTGATGCATGAGATAAAATCTGACAACCAGCCAAGTTGCAACTGCTTGAAAGCTTCAGTTTAGCATTTGCAGATCCCCAAAGTTTAGGATTAATCCATATGTGCATCATGCTATTGCTTGGAGATGAAATTTTTGTTCTGTTTTGCGTAGTGGAAGCATCAAGAAACGTGGGTCCAATGATTCTTCCTATGCAGCATCAATGTAAGCTAACCCTGGCCACATGTAACCAATCAGTACCAGTCTTACTTGTAGTTAATCAGTGTTATGTATGTTAACCAATCAAAGCATCCTTTGTGTCACTTGTTGGTAATGCTTATACTCATGTGTATTGTGATCAGTTTGTAGTGTTTTCCTCTGGTGTACAGTGGGTTTTTTTTTTTATTCCTCACATTGAATGTATGATATTTGCATGCACCTTCTACTGACTAGATATTACCCTGGGACGCAGATGATAGAAAGACTTTGATAGCAATGTATTTAGTTATACCCAACGCATCGTAAACGTAGTCATCCCCAAAATATATCAGTACACTGTTAGTATTTGTATATGTCCAAATATAATTTCATTCATGTACACATTTGATTATTTTTAGTGAATATATCTCTGTTCTTTATGTATTTAACTGTCTCTGAAACAGGAGTTTTAATTATTCATAGTTTTTTATATAGTATTATCAATATATGTATTTATACAGATCAGAATATAAATTATATCTTTATGGTCTTGCATGTTTATTAACACTGAGTTCTATTCTTCATGATACTGTTTTGCTAACTGAATTGTGTATGTTCCACTTAACAAAAAATTGTCCATATTTTTAGTTATTTTCTATTTTCAAATTGAGCCTTTATTATAAGCTTCCCTTTGAAGTAATAGAACAGTATTAAAGAATAAAGAAGGCCGAGAAAAAAAAAATGAATATTTGATTTCTTGATACTTAGAAGTGAAATAAACTTAAGACAGTCATTACATTAGACTTGATGCTGGTTGTTGTAGGTCCTCTTCGTTGACGGGGAGTCTGTCTGGAAGTCTCCAAATGGTGGGGAACAACTCTAATAATGCAAACAAAACCAAAAAAAGGCAAGTTCCCCCCTCTCTCTCTCTCTCTCTCTCTCTCAGTAATTTTCTATGCTAACAAAACAAATATGCCACAAAAATGTTCAAAAATCCTAAGTTTAGAATTTGACTTTTGTGATGCGATTGCAGGACGGCAAGGACACTGTACCAATGCCAGGCAGACAATGAATCGGAGCTGTCCTTCGAACCAAATGTCATCATCACAAATGGTGAGTGCCAGTTACCAGTTTATTAAACATTGTGAACTCGGGGAATCAAATATTGCTACTTTTGTTCAAAAAATTTTGTTTTATATATTATTTTAGTTTAATTTTTTTGTTGGAAGTGGGCATTTGGTGTTATTAAATAATTCTTATATCAACTGTATTGACATGAAAAGCTAATTTTTGCAGTACGAGAATCCAAAGAGCCGGGTTGGCTGGAAGGATCACTGAATGGGAAGAGGGGCCTGATTCCATTAAACTATGTGGAGTTTGTAGACTGACACATGTAGGCTCGGTGCCCTTGTGATTTGACCACCAAAGATGTGATTTACAGTTCTACAGATGTTCAAATACATACTGTATACATATATATAGTACTTATACACACTATTTACATATATGTACTTGATCCTTCTTTGATGGTGATGAATTCTCCCAGTTGTGGGCACTGTGCTGGACATGGTGGGGGGAAGGAAACAACTTTGGATCATGTGACTTGTCATGTGACAAGTTGAAAGGTTACAGTTTTAATTGTGGACCTATTAAATGATGGTTTTATTTGGCATGTACATTTGAATGCAATAGTCAATCCTGTGTGTTATTCTGTACAGTATTGTGTAATTTGACTTCAAACCATATTTTTGAGCATGTTACATGTCTTATTTATGTGAAAAGTATAGAATTATTGATGGAAATAGTTGAGTCTTCTTTTTTTTATATTAATAAGTTTACTACTCGACTGTAAATATGGAGAAAAATAAATTGTGAAGTTCCTCTGTCATGTGATGTATTTGAATTTTCATAGATACAGTACCTATAAGAGTTGAAGTTGTGTTGTACAATGTTAGAGCCTTGACACAACAACAAATGGTTATTTTCACATTCTGTCTCACTTTGCTCACATTCCCTCTCTTGCACCTCTTGCTGTAAACCTTCAGACTTCACAATGACTATAGGCTTTGCATGGTTTATTTGACATGCATAACAGACAGCATTGTGCACCCGTTTCTACTGTCTCATAGAATTTTGTACACACACACCTTTTTTTATTACTTTGTTCTTCTTCCAAGTCTGTATATAGGTTTTCAGTGAAATTAATATGTAAGTTGTTTCCAGTGAAATTAACATATAAGTTTATAGATGAATATAAGAAAAGAGAACACCAATGACCAGCACACTTTAACTGAATTTACACGTCATTTCCCATTGTTCTGTGCTATTTTTTTTTTTAATTTTAATTCTCTGTTTTTGTATTGACCAGTATCCATTACTTGAACAACATGGCTTCCTTTTATTGTTTATATTGTTATAACTGTTTTCCCCATTGCATAATATGCTTTTATACACAATATTGCATGTTATGTGTCACTGTGGTACATTGAGAATTGTGTAGAAAAAAAAATTGACTATGTTGATGGTGAAATGCTCATAGGTTTTTTTTGCATGTATGAGTTATCTATGCAGTCAGTGTTGTAGGATTTTGTTGGTGTTTTTTAAATTTTTTTTCTTGCCAGGATTTGGTTAAAGAAATAGCTTATATTAGTCAGACCCAGTATAGTGATGGTTTTTATGTGGTGTTTTGTTGCCTTTGTTTTCCTTACAGAACACAAAATTCTGATATTTACCGGGTTTTCTTCATCCGGTCATAAATCTTGTTCAGAACCTTACCATTCATGTTAAATAACAATTTCTTATCCAGTGAAAGCAAACTAGTTCATTTTTTCTTACAGCAGTTTTATATAGAATATATACTTGTATATAACATTGTTGATATTATGAATTGTGAAGCAATTCAATTCTGTAAACTATTTATTGGACTTATGGCTGTTAGTTATTAGCCTGACCAAGTGCACCATATAGCATAATTTAATATCAAATATATATGTACACACTTAGTTCAACTGCTCTCCAGTCACTTATATCAACATCTAATATATTTATTCAATAATTCTTGTGTATTTTCAGCATTCATTCCCAAATTTATCAATATTACATTTAATTTTTTTGGTGTAATATTTATGTTTTGTACTTGAAAACATGATTTTTCTCAGGTTGAGATTTTTTGACATTTTTTATTTATTGTAGTTGTAAGAAAAAAAGAACAGATTCCAGGTTTTTTCCCCTTGTGCAATGTTTTGGCTTTCTGTACCCTCCTATAGCTTGCCATTCTGTGTCCAGGTTTTGTATATATGTATTGTAAAGGAATCATGTTGGTAGAAATCAAGTCTTCTTATGCGTGCAAATTCAGATATGGACCATTTCATAGGCCATTTTTTAAGTTAACAGCAGTCAAGGGTTCAGTTTGTTATTCAAAAGTACCCTATATCTGGGTTTTTTCACGTGTCACAAAATTCGGGAAAATGTGTAACTTTTTTATTTGCGTCAGTCATTTTTTGCGATTTAAATAGTTTCTTATAGCACACAATGCCAGATATAATTTCTGTGTATTGAATGTTAAAGCGAAAAAAAAAGCGAAAATTAGATCATCGCGAAAATTACCTGTTATACGGTAATACGTAGTGTGTCATCACAGTCAGAGTGATATGGAAAGTATCTTTGAGAATATTCATTATATCTTTCTGATGCGTGTTGTTTGTCTTGTAGGGTGTCAAGTATATTTCAAAGTATGGCTTGTGTCAGTATCAGTGTCACTTTAAAATGACGCAGGCCCGTTTGCTGTGAAATAAAATAGTCAGATGAATTTAAGTTTTTCCTTTGACATTGACTTGGTGAAATATTATACCTGTTCTTTTGACATCTAATTTGACATCTGTTCTCGACCTCTAATTTTGTAAATGTGAATAGTGTTTTCGTGCAGTTAAATTTTTGCAATTTCTTTATAATCAAGTTTTGGCATGGTGTTCAACGAATTCTTAAAGAATCAAAGTACTTTTTATTGAAACAATTCATGTAAATTTAGTTAAATTTATATTATTTAAAGATTATAAAAAGGTACTTATTGACTTGTAATATTCTAGTATATGTAGACTGGTGAACATTAAGTGTAACTTAAGTCTATTATTTTGACGATATTTTAGTAACAAGATTGCTTCATTGATATATGTGGACTGTTCATTTCAACACTTATTAAGTACATAATTGATCATTGAATTTGCTTAAATTATGATAAAGTGCTTTGGCATAGCCTGCATAGTTCAGTGCAGAAACAGTGGCTACATTGATGGTGTATATTTTAGACAAGCCATGCCTTCTACGATATCATGTCAAGTATGTTGATGTGAACTTCATCAAAACAATGTCTTCAATTATATTGTAATGTGTATCATGACCTAAGATAGGTTTAGCTTTTTAACTTATGTGCGACACGATATAACCTGCATCTACATGACCTGTGTTCTAAGAAAAAACTTTCATTATTAATCATGTTGACAAAATTTATTGACGTTTAATGTAATAAGTTGTGTGACTTGATGCTGACACCGTGATTTGTAACTCATATGGCACCAATATCAACGTATGGTAAATGTTAAGGAACTTGATTTTTGTTATGATTTGTGTGTGCATTGTTACTGTTATATTTTGTATGTAATTGTGGTACTGCACCAAGCGGTGGGTATCCTTACAGAATAGGAGAAATATTCTACCAAGAATAAAACAATATAAATTCATTCGGTTCTTCTGTATTTATCTTTTACGCTAAAAGTGACACGGTGACTCAAAATAGATGTTTTACTTTTTGATTATGACAACGGAAATCAGAAGAAATATACTAAATTTCATCATGCGGAAGGTATTATGCATCATAAGTTATCATCTATCAGTTAACAAGTCATTAAATGCACATGTAAACAAAGCGAGTTGTTTTGGACATTGATTTTAGTGTCACGTGATTGCGATTGCTGTCTAAAAATAGTTACAGTGGGATAGACACACTGAAAAAGAATTTGAATATGAAGCTATTCGATGTCTGTGGTAAGAAATATGCATTCATAGAGAGTGCATCTTTATAAATATATGAGCCAGTGTATGAGAAAAGGGGTCTTATGACATAACGTCACAATGCAGAGAAAACGTCATAAACGTCGCCAACATTTGCGACGTCGTTTTTTGTTTGTGACGCTCTGTTTTGTTTTGCAATGCATAAAATTAAACATTGCAAAGTTGTTTTTACCGCAATATTTATACTAGTCTTTGCTGGATTCTATATATAAACAATGAATATATCTTAAATTATAAGCAGTTTAATTAATTTAAATTTATTAGAACTACCAACCTGTAGGTGTTGCAATTCAAAACCATGTAAAAAAAAAAAAAAAAAACCCATGTGGTAAGCATGGTTGTGTATTATAAACAGTTCATATATTATTCATAATATAAAATGACGTCCTACATAATTGTATTGCATGCAGTCAAATATTTGATTATGAAAATTCAGTTTTGCCATTTATATTTAGGTATTGGATTGAACCCCCCCCCCCCTTTAAAAAGAGGGTAAATTTGGACTTTGACGGTGTGATGAAGGATTTATTTAACGTTTTATAAGGGCCGGCGCATTACATCATTGAAACTCTTACGAGAGAATAAGAAATTATGATTGATAAGTTATAGGTGAAATGTTGGTCTGTTAACATGTAATTTAAATATGAATAAAAGATACGTGTTTCCGAATACATGTGTAACAAATGTATACTTCTGCTAAGCGAAAACATATGAAAAATAAAATGGATAAATATTTTTTGTAAATATAACCGAGAATCAGAAACCAAAAATATCTTGTCATTTTTCATCCGTATATTACGTAATCATGGTATTTCACAATTTTCTATAGTTTTCAAAATTTCTTTTAAATCTATTTATAATATTGTTTGTGAAATAACGAACTTATCCATAATTTGTTTTAGAGATCGATTATTACATACATCGTTTCATAGCTTAGGTATTCAGTTTTTGAACGAACATCACATACGCTTTCAATTAACGGTAACCACATGTACATGTTTGATTATATTTATACCGGTATAGTTATTATTAAATCAAAACAACTACAAATATATGTATGCTATAAAAGAAATAAAACACTATTTAAAAAAACAAAACACGATGCTCAAAATGCGCTTGATGTCAACTTAGTGTAGATAGGGTAAATTTAGTAACCAGTACATTGATTGGACATCAAACATGACTACTTTTAATACGGAATTATATAGATTGCACGGGAACTATTGTATGATTGCACGGCATTCTCAACACAGCCATCGTAAAATATGTAAGAAAATCTTGCATAACAATGGTATGAATTACGCCCATACATGTAAAAGATAATTTTGAGGTGAACAATTCAATTATTTAAAACCATTTCGAAAGTTTTTGCATTATAGAAAATGAAAAACACGAGTTTCATAAAAAAAAATGTCTCCCTTACGGAAGCGTATTAGTGCCACATTGTAATTTTTTTTTCTTTAAAATTCCAACTTTAAAGTTTGAATTTCCAACTTTAATCTTGGAATTTCCAACTTTAAAGTTGATTTTTCCAACTTTAATCTTGGAATTTCCAACTTTAATCTTGGAATTTCCAACTTTAATCTTGGAATTTCCAACTTTAAAGTTGATTTTTCCAACTTTAATCTTGGAATTTCCAACTTTAAAGTTGATTTTTCCAACTTTAATCTTGGAATTTCCAACTTTAATCTTGGAATTTCCAACTTTAAAGTTGATTTTTCCAACTTTAATCTTGGAATTTCCAACTTTAAAGTTGATTTTTCCAACTTTAATCTTGGAATTTCCAACTTTAATCTTGGAATTTCCAACTTTAATCTTGGAATTTCCAACTTTAAAGTTGATTTTTCCAACTTTAATCTTGGAATTTCAAATTGGAATTTCCAACTTTAATCTTGGAATTTCCAACTTTAAAGTTGATTTTTCCAACTTTAATCTTGGAATTTCCAACTTTAAAGTTGGAATTTCCAACTTTAAAGTTGGAATTTCCAACTTTAATCTTGGAATTTCCAACTTTTTTGTTTGAATTTATTTCTTGTAGATATAACAGTATACATTATAAGACAGGCAAACTGGACATAAACTTATTGTTGTATATGTCTGAATTAGAAGTTTTCATATAAATGTATCAGATTAAAACGATTAAATGCATTCAGTAACAGATATCAAATATCGAAATAATTTTGAATCAAATACATGAATATAAATATAACAGTAAACATTATATCACAGGCATACTGTGCATAAACTTATAGTTGTATATGTCTGAACTAGAAGTTTTCATATAAATATATAAGATTGAAAAGTATACAGTATCAGATATCAAATATCGAAATAATTTTTAATTAAAATAAATTTTATCATAAAATGTAAAACAATAGGATGTATGATGTCGTTTATTAAATGCAGGATTAGAAAGAAGCACACTAAAAGACAATTAAGATCAAAACAAAGCCTTGAAATTTGTATCTACATGGCGTTAATAAAGATCACTTATTAAAAGAAATTCGTCTGAAATTGAAAAACTTATCGTAATAACATTAACAGAAGATTAAAGTTGGAAATTCCAAGATTAAAGTTGGAAATTCCAACTCTAAAGTTGGAAAAATCAACTTTAAAGTTGGAAATTCCAAGATTAAAGTTGGAAAAATCAACTTTAAAGTTGGAAATTCCAAGATTAAAGTTGGATTTTCCAAGATTAAAGTTGGAAATTCCAAGATTAAAGTTGGAAAAATCAACTTTAAAGTTGGAAAAATCAACTTTAAAGTTGGAAATTCCAAGATTAAAGTTGGAAAAATCAACTTTAAAGTTGGAAATTCCAAGATTAAAGTTGGAAATTCCAAGATTAAAGTTGGAAAAATCAACTTTAAAGTTGGAAATTCCAAGATTAAAGTTGGAAAAATCAACTTTAAAGTTGGAAATTCCAAGATTAAAGTTGGAAATTCCAAGATTAAAGTTGGAAATTCCAACATTAAAGTTGGAAATTCCAAGATTAAAGTTGGAAAAATCAACTTTAAAGTTGGAAAAATCAACTTTAAAGTTGGAAATTCCAAGATTAAAGTTGGAAATTCCAACATTAAAGTTGGAAAAATCAACTTTAAAGTTGGAAATTCCAAGATTAAAGTTGGAAATTCCAACTTTAAAGTTGGAATTTTAAATATTTTTTTTTTTACAATGTGGCACTAATACGCTTCCGTACTCCCTATATTCTCTCTCTCTCTCTCTCTCTCTCTCTCTCTCTCTCTCTCTCTCTCTCTCTCTTTGATGAAAACGAAATTACGCGATCAAATTAGAAAACAAAACAATGATAATATTATATTATAATATACCGATATCATGTGCGATTCTTGTATCTTAAATAACAAGGTACAATGTTTAAAATCAACATCCTATTAATGCCTTAGTCACATTACTCGACCGGTCGCCGTAGACCGGTAAGTAGTCGTTAACACGTCTGTCACAGCAACAGGCATCGTACATTGGTAAACACCGTTCGTATATCGGCAGTACATCGGCCGGCTATGGGCAAATGATAGGTCGATAATCGGCCGATGTTTGTTAAACACCTCTCACCTCAGACTCAAAGGGCACCGGACAATGATCGGCCAGACACCGGCCGATTCTTAAATGATGTATTGCCGATGAGAAGTGATGTTGAACATCGGTGGAGACATCGCTGATTTTTTAACTATAACTTATTTTCTTTCGATTGCTTCCACCTATGTGCCCGATGACCTCAGTCACCGGCCGGCATCCACGCCATTTTCATATAAAAACGCATCGCTAGCACATCGTTAACCCCATCGCTGGGTAATGTGACTGATACTTAATCAATCGGGTAAAAAGGTAGCTATCATTATAGAAAATATGTTTGAAGAATATATGTAAATGTAAATGTATATTTTTTCTGCAATGCTTGCTATCTTCATAGTCCATGTTTATAACCAGAGAAAGCATATTTTGTTTTCATTTACATCTATTCTTGAATCACTTATTATCCATAAAAAGTGAGTAAAGTGTGTAAATAATTATTGTTTATCAGAACGTTACACAAGAGGTCCGTGCAAGTCCATGCAGGTTCGTTGGGTCCGTTCTCACAATGTAGCTTTAGTATTAATCAATCAAGAAATAAGCCACGTAATAGTCAACACCAATGGTACAAAGAAGACATCAATGAATGATTGAAAAAAATTATTCATGATAGCTTCTTGATATAAAGATGACATTAAATTAGCTAAATGACGCGTTTAAAGCAGTTTTTTATTAAATTTAAAGGAATGCGAAAAGTAATACGCCGATTCCGTTTCACAGGATCGCATTGATTTCAGTCTTATCAGTTTAGAGCTGTATGGATTACAATCAGTTTTCTTAAGAAATAGATTGAAAATAGATTGTGGATGTTAATATACCGGTAAATATATACAAAAACAAAATTCTCGCCAGTTGTACATTACGCAAATCAATGGTAAAAACAATATGCGTTTGCATAATATCCAAGATATTTATACAGCATTCTACGAATGACATGTGCTGATAACGAACAGTGTTCAAATTCAAAAGTCCAAAGGAAAATAACAAAACAGGAGCAGAGCAAACACGGACCTCTCAAAAAAAAAATTGAGGTAGGACCAGGTGCCATGAAGAAGTAAGCATCCTCTGCCGACCGGTCACACCCGCCGTACGCCCAATGTCATATCGGTAAAATTGTCATTATCAGGGAAATTGTCGTAATTTGGTAAAAATATCATGATCTGGAAAAACGGAGAAAAAACCGTGGACAATTCGGTATTCAATCAATAGTCAAAAGCAGAGCAATGAAGCTTGTGAAAGAAGAGTTTAAGACTAATAATTTTTTCCCCATACAATTAGAAGTTATATGTTATGTTGCGGTGGTGCTATTCGGGTTTTCTGACACATTGGTTAGAAAAGATTGTTTTCATTGAAGTAAAAAATATTTCTTTTTTTTTTTAAACCCAAACACTTTTTTTGACAATAATATGAATGAATTATAGTTCTTGAAGACAGGTTTCAATGAGAGGCCACTGGCTCATGATACATGTATATGCCACACTGCAATATTTACATTCCCCTGAGCTTGCGTGACTATGAAGTGAAAGGGAAACTCAATATTTTTGTGTTGGCCCAACCTATTTTTCTCTTTTTAATTTGACTTTTGAACACCGTAATTTTTCAAAAGTTCACATTTTCATATGATTATTGCTAAATCATGGGTTTGTGCGTCACCATGTCTCTTTAAGAGGGCTGAATGGTCGTGGCCATTTTTAGGCTTTATTAACCTCCTTTAGACGAAGAGCTCTGTATAAAGATATAGCAAATATTCAAATTTTAAAGCCAAAATATATGGATTGTTTCTTTACTAAATGATAGTTTATAGCTAAACAAATTATATCTAAAAATTTAAGGAAAATCTGATGGTTAATTTTGTTGACCACCCAGCCTCCTTAAGGTCAAATAAGCTCAATTCAAGAAAAAAAATTATGAACACAATGTCTGTATTTATAACTATGTTTCCTTTCATCGATGTATCAGTTTTGGGCTGTGTTACCGTAATCCTTTTCTCTCGAGACTTTGTTCATGTTGGCAATTCTACTCCAATATTTCTTTATCAGAAACATCGCACAGTTTACTAAAAACTCGGCGATTTCCAGTAGGGACATCAAGCTTGCCCCCAGAAGGAGTCCCATCTGACCGCCAATGTTTGCTGCAAAAGAATTGTTCAATTTAATTATTGAATATTGCATGCACTTTGCGTAGGTATTCACTAAAAGTGATGGTAAAAGTAAATGCACTACTTAATACCGGTATGTTGTCTTTACAATATCTACTACGACGATGAACACAAAAACTTTCTCAGCCTTACAGGTCTTCATTTATCGCACATGAACATAATGTTGTCAAAACACACCACTTTTCTTTGCAAGCCAAGAGTTAATAGTCCACACAAATCTCAATAAACCCTTAACATGTGATGACGAAATTCAACTTGAGGTTATATTCGAAAAGGTTATTTGTGCATTTATTCAATCAGGTTTCGCCAATAATAGTCAAATACTTACATAATATATCTTTTTCGGATGCATACACAGGTACTTGCTTAACATCATGTACTTTAAGGTAGTCAAAGTAGATGTGGAGTTCTATAAAGTTTTCTCTAGAAACAAAAAAAGGGACTACAAATTGATTTTATAGAGCACGATCGATATTGATTAGTTATGATATACTATCATAAAAGACGACAAATGTGCTGTCATAATTTAACTTTATTTCGCGAGAGCATTTTTGTTCTCCTTTGAGATTTTAAAGGCAGACATGTCAGTTTTGATATCTCCCTACCATAAGATCCAGAGGGAGACATGAGAAAACATTTTTTATTTGCTTGTGACCTTTTTAGCAAATATAATTGCATGACTTCATCAATATTGCATGCAGCATCCCGGAGATGAAAAACAAATCATATATTCAAATACAGAAAGTGAATTACTTGACATATTCTTTTGAAAAACCAAATCGACTTTCCAAAAAGGACCCTGCTTCTTCTGACGGGAACAGAGCATAGGAGACTTTGACGTCATAAGTTGTCTGTTGACAAGGTTGTGGACAATTACATGGTTTATGTGAACTTGAAGCCGTTGTGTCTGTATCAAAACATACACAAACTTTATGAGAGCTTTCCCATTTAAAGTTATACTTCCTTGTTATGAGTATTGGTTAAAGAAGTATTTCAATTTTTCATTATCTTTGAAATTCTGGTATATATAAACTATATTAACTAAGTTTTAGTCGATTATAATTTTTCCGACAATGCATTACATAAAAAAAACGAAGAAGAAAGTCACACAACAACTTACTTTGCTGGAAGCTTGTGTTAAAAAAGCACTGGTAGTATTGGTAATGGGAACAAATAGTGTAATTTCCTATTGAAAAGAAAAGTGTGGTGAAATATTCAATTTATACTCACAGCGGAACTTAAAATTATATTCCCCATAGCATGTTTTGGCTTTTAAAATTGTTTCAACAAACTTTGAGAATGTTTTGGTATATAATTAAATAAAGCTATTACATATTCATCCATGTCGTGGATAAGTTACAAGATTGTGTTGAACACTGGTAGTTCAGAGAAACGTTCCCACCGAAGGACCAAGGTGGGCAAGTTTTGTCTGAACTAGTAAACGCCATCAAGTTTTATTCTATATATATATATATATATATATATATATATATATATATATATATATATTTAAACACCCCATACAAGACATACAAGACCCTACAGAGACACTGGCCGATCTTATTAAAATTAATTAAAAGGCAAACTTTAAGGGGGGGGGGGGGGGAGGGGGCATTGAATCTGTAATCTTTCAGTCACGAAACAAACTGGAGCAAAATTAATTTTTTGAAAGTAAAATGTGCTGTGAATTTGATACACCCTTTTCAAAGGGATTTAACTCGTTATATATAGGGTCGATTTTTGCCCTGGACACTTTATTAAGGGTAATTCCATAATGGTGTCAATAGTGTTATTAATGACACGGGGCAAAATAATAGGAATGTCAACAAACAGTTTGATTAATGGTACAATATTCGAAAAATGAAAATGAGATTATACATTAACATTAATATCTCACGATTTGAAATGATTAGAAACTCTGACATGGATTTTTCATTTTAGAATCTTTTAAAAGGATTAAACCGTAGTATTTTGTGTTGCTATATTAATGTACATATAGATCTATTATTTAAAACTTAAGACAAATCCGTTTTGCAAAGTCTTTGCTTTGCTCCTAAGCAATGATTTAAAAATATCAATTTGTTGATGCATAACATTTTATAAATGTTCGACTATCTTGCAAATTATGAAACCAACTTTTTAAAAACCATATTTTAAGATGGGTTACGTCATTGAAGTTTATTTTGATAAGGACTAGCAACCTGATAAGAAAGAGATTACAAAATGCCCGACCTATGGTCCCAAGTTGGACACATCCACATAGCTGGTATGTTATATCAGCTTCACACTTCTTATAGCATGCATTGATGCTGTATGGAGAAGGATGAACAGGGTTAACGAAATCATCAGAGGTTGTGTCCAAGCAGTAGTCATCACCAAAGGCTTTAAACGGTTTACCAAGATAAGAATGCTGTGGAAAAAAATGAAAATCTTTTGCTCTATAGATCACTTTTTTCTAATGCTTAAAGATCAGTAGACTACTTACAATGTATAAGTGCTACTTTACGTTCTTAGTTCGTTTTATATAGGAATCTTGTAATGGAAAATTTCAAGACTACTCTTTATGTACAAGAGCTCCCTTTTCATTCTGTTTTTTAAACAGTTTGGTAATCTTACAGTTGTCTTGGAGAGAGTTGCCAGTGCCATTCTTCCTGATGGGACGAGGAATCCATTTGCTTCAATTGCTGGATGTTCATTTGGATCATGCACAGTTGCCTGCAAAGGATATACTACTTGATCAATAATTTAATAATCTATCTATTTAAGAACAAATGTTAGCACATAATTGTTGTGAATAATTCTATTAATAAATGTTCTTTACTTTAAAACCTTTGCTGCAGTCTATGCTTTGGTAGTTTTGGTCGTTGTTTACGTTCAGAAGGGCAATGAAGTTCATGGCGTTTCCAGTATGGGTTGTAGTGGCTGATCCATCAGCGTTCCACGTGTAACACATTCCATATTGGGTCACTTTCTCTTTTACATCACCAGTTACATCTACTTTATCAAACGTAACTCTCCTTATGACCCCTGATTTGTCCAAGGCCTCGTATTCAATGTCACTTATTGTCCTTGGTCTGAAATAGCCGTTGTCAAGGTAATAGGGGTCGGTCCAATTGATTTTACCGACAAGTGAACTCAGACGGGAAATTGCCATGTGATAATCATTGTCTCTTGGGTCAGGAGCAACCTTTGATCTGTTGTGGGGACTCAGATTACAAAATGTAATGGCCGGGAACTGGATAGAAGAAACCCTTTTTACAGAGGCAGATGTCATTAATGGATATTGTTTGAATATTACCAATTCTTCATGAAGGATGTAAACAAGATATCCAGTGGAGAGTCCAAAAGCAACAAACCAGATTACCCTGAAACAACAACAAGATGTTATACAGACATGAGGCATGATAAAGCAGACACAATAAACAACCTATGAAGCACCAACTTGTGCTAAATTTTGCGTCATGATGTTTTTTCTAGTGAAATCTAAATCATAATGGAAATGCTCTTAATTGCCGGGTGCTTTTATTTGAAGGCCATGGCACAATTCACCTTTTAATTTGCAATTGGCATTTCTATAAATATTAAAGTTTGTAATCTTTGTTAGAGTCGCTGTCTTAAGGGTTATGCCTTACATAGTGAGGGTAATTTTGGTAATCATTTGATAAGACGACATTGTGGCTATGTGTCCCTGGTTCTTACCAGTCCCAGACCCCAATGTCTAAACAACTCTTCTATTTTTTAAACAAGGGTAAACAGATAAACAGAGACAGAGGGGTTAATTTGTCTCCTGATTGATATGCATGGGATTATAAATAATCAATGTTAAATTAGACATACATCAGTGCATTTTATGATTTTAAAAGCATTCATCAATCTTGCATCATCTAATGAAGGTAATATTATGGCTTACGTGTCCCTTTCCACTAACTACTAAATACATAGTGCGCTATTGGTGACATCTATATAATATATCTATATCTATATATATATATAAAGATTAACTGTCCTTTTCTTTTTCACAAAAGTTATATAAACTTTACAATTTAGGTGTAGCTGCATTTTTGTATATACTCTACGTGTAAACTCTAATGACATGTGGTGATAACGAACAGTGTTCAAATTCAAAAGTCCAAAGGAAAATTACAAAACAGGAGCAGAGCAAACACGGACCTCTTAAAAAAATAGAGGTAGGATCAGGTGCCATGGAAGAGTGAGCATCCTCTGATGACCGGTCACACCCGCCGTTTGCTCTTTATCGTAATCGGGAAAAAAATCGGAAAAGTCCATAGACAATTTGGTGATTAATTATGGTCTAACAATTAGTATGAAAAGTAAGTGTAAAGTAAAGTAAAGTATGAAAATAAGTGCAGAAATAACGATCTAATAACTTTTCATTCTAGGGTTTATATGGAACATATTGTGCAACTGGCAAGTATTTGAAAGTTTTTTTGTTCAAATCTGCTTTGTCCCAGACGATCCAGCTGATATTAAGTACTGTTTTATGAACGGAGATAATGTAGGCTGCAAATATAGAACTCACATATTCATTTCCCTTAACCTATAACAGATACTGATAAAATATGTTCGATTCTAAAGTTGAAGTCTAAAATGTAAAATCGTTTTACATAATTATGTATATTGATATTGATCAAATGACAAATGATTAATAAAGATGGATCACAATAGATAAGTGCCCGCTTATAATATAAGTACTTTAATAATCAAACAGAGTTTAATAGATTATTATCATTAATAAATGAATAATTCCAATAACGAATGTAAGATGCAGCTTTGCCTTGCTTTACTTTGAATAATGGATATAAGCCGAAAACTGGTCATTCTGTCCGATACGAGACAGAGGAACGTTAGCACAGAGATACAATAGCGACAGAAAGAACAGTTTGAAGCTTCTCACTCCTCAATGCTGTTGTTTCAAAATCTAACTACATCTCGAAAGAGAAAAACGTACCTCGCTGCGTTCATATGTAACTAAAAAAATGCTAAATTCAAGTTGGCCTTTCCTTATTATAAACTGATGTTACTAGTATGTACCACCCGTGTCACGTGACATACATTTCGGTAAGCATGTTCGCATATATAATAATGCATATTAATTTTAAGTTGTATTATCAACGCATCTTATTTCTAATTGCTAATTTCCCCCTCAACTGGTGAGAATTTGGCGATAAACAATGCCACGCGTTATGAAAACGAGTGTTGTCCGATCTGCTTAATTCATCATCGATAATGCGTCAACCATCAATATAAACAACAATCCAAACTATTAACACTAATCAAGTGTCATTTTTGTTCACTCATTTCAATTTTTTTTTAAAATAATAGGAGATTTTCTATAATTCATTGTATAAAAAGGGGCTGCTGACGGACGTTATCCCTATCCTTATGGATATTCTATGCAGTTAAGCGTGCGAAATTCTTATATCCGTCAAATTGGAGAATTTGTGTCCTTATATCCTTTGTGTTTCTGTGTGCTTGAGTTTACCTAATTTATCTTATAATAGATTATATCACAAAAATGTTTTAAACGGTTTATAGTATCAATTTGATTGTGAAGTTAAAGTAGCAATTTTATCAGAAATACGTTTCTATCATGTTTTATCTAAGTAGGTAATAGAACATTTTGACACAAGTTAAATATCTGAAATATGAAGACCGTTTATTACTTCTGAAAAATAAGATACATTTTTTATAATTACAATCATTGATTTATCAAAGTAGTAATATCTATTATATTTGTTTATTTTTTTTTTTATTTGTTTATTTATTTATTTTTCCAATTTATTTATTTATGTATTATTCTTTTTTATGAAAAACTTAAAAACATTTTCACACTGATGCTTCGATCTTTTACCTTTATGTCTTAATAATTCAGATAAAATTGTACGGATTTAGGAAGTCTAACCGTACACCCCAAGTTAGTCAACAATGTTTCGTCACATTTACATTTCATTTTTAAAACCATTTTTAATTCCTGCAACCTTAACCTTTTTGTGTAAAATGATTTATAGTTGTGGCATTATTCAAACTGACATAAGTCAAAGGAATAGACAAAGTCAAAGGAAGATGAAAATATTATGTACAAATATTATTTTCATAAATATATTCAGTTTTTCTTTTCTAAAACATATAAACAGACGCTAACTAGATGGCAAAGATATTTTTACATACCCACGAAACCAATGTGTCAGTGAAATATGACCAATGCCATGCATCGTGCAATTCCCTTTAAAATTGCACCATAGTTCCATGAAAGTCATTTTCTTTTTCTCTTTCTCATCCTTCGCTTCTTTTAATTCCATTTTGCCAGTTAAACCGAACTTGTCCATACACCTCCGCAATACCTTACAGAAATTTCATTATTTCTACAACGTACCAACCGTTTTGATTGTTGCACTGTGCCTTTGTTTACCCAGTAATTGTTAGTGGTTAACTATCAGTAATACAATGCAGTCCGCTATAGCAGCATTGATGAACCATATCTAGGCATCATTGACGGTTTAATTTATCATTTAAAAGTATTTGTGCCTTTGTCTAAAACAGCCTCGAGATCTAATGTAGTTAAATAATTGTGCGATTTAAGAGTGACTATCAACATAGTAAACTACTATTGATTAACCCACAGTCTCTGTTTGCATTGTTAATTAAGTGTTGCTCACCAATAAACTCAAACACCAAACCACAAGCTTCATTATGAAATAACGAATTTGATTCAAAGCCATTAATTTGACAAAGCATTGCTAATGAAGGGATATATAATTCATAATTTATCCATGAAGTAATACAACTAAGTCTGTGGAGGATATAAAGGGTTCAATATTTATAGCAGTTAATGCAACTTTAATAAAACTTATTATACATAAATATAAATAAATTTAATCAATACATTGTAGTTTCCAAAACATATTTCCCAATATCTAGTTTATAAAAATACTTGTATTACACAGTTAAATTTTATATCTTATGTTTTATTATAATTAGTCGGATTAGCCTAAAAAATCACCCTCAGATTATACAATGTAATTTTATTATATCTCATACCAGTATATACGGGTATCTTGTACATTTACGTTTAATTAAGACTAATTTTCATAATAATTCTAATAGCAAGTTCGATTTGCCGTTCACTCAATGTCAAACATTGATTTTAAGGTCAATTCGGCTGCGTAAACATTTAATGTCTATGTTTATTTTGTCATCACCTCAAGGCACTGGGTAAATATCTTTTTTATCATCCGATGAATTTATTTAAAAATGAGAATGTGATTTCTTTGGTGTTTCATGCTGGTTTCAAGGTATATAAAAGTCTGTCCTCCACAATTCTGCTTTTGTCTTTCTTCATTGTATATATTGTATGTTTATGCTTATTTACTATTTACTTCCTATCTATTCATTTATATAAAAATGTACCTCTGACTTTTTAACTGTATATACTGTTGACCTCATGTACCATTTCATGGTTTGAGTGAATAAATTGAACTGAACTGAAGGCAAGAAAATGCCAGAAAGCAGAAAATAATCTACGCCGTGTTAGCCAATATCATAATTTTCTCTTTCATAATTGTTTCTTGATAATCCAAAAAAAAAAAAAAAAATACAAAATAGTAATAATTATGATAAAAAATAAAACGGATACTCTATATGAATTTCATGCTTTAGCACATAATGCAAAATTACAGTCATGTATTTAAAAATATAATAATGTAATTTCTAGTATGTAAAGTTAGTAAAGGCATAGTATGTAAAGTTTTTAAAAATTTTAAAACCAAAAATTGGTACGAACTTTATTTTTTTTTTTTTATTTTTTAGCATACCCAACAAAACAAGCTTTGGCATATCTAGAAAAAGAATAAATAAATTGATCTGTTCACTTTATCAATAATCAGCTCTGAGTGAGTTGTTGAAACTTCTATTTTTTTTTAAAATGAGACTTATATGAATCAATTTCAATACTTGAAAGTTATATATATGCATTTTTTTTCCAAGAAATGTCATACAAATATGTGAGCTACTGGTTGTGAGAAAATATAACATACTCTATAATGAAAATATTTCAACGTCAAATTAACAACACACAAATAAATCCATCCATTTACTTCAGTGCACCAGCTTATACAACAAAATTAAATATCATGAGAACAGCATTAGTGCAAAAGACAGAACAATAGGTTTGATTCCAAAAGTGAAATGAAAGTCATACTCCTGTGAACAAATCAAAAATATATTTAACAAAGGTAGATGATTTTCAAACAATAACATGATAATACTTAACACAATGTATCTACGATGAAAATTATTCCACACTATTGTAATGTACCTGCCAGTTTAAAATCACGTAAACTGTGATCAAGATTTTACATGATGTGGGTGTATACATAAAGCAAAACCTTGTTATAAAACTCGATGTGGCTGGGTAAAAACAACCTCAGATATTAATAGATTTATTTCGACAAATCCATGTGGTTTTTTTCTGAAGTTCGATTATGTACACATTCTCTCTAGAATTGATTATCTTTCTTGAATACAGTGCATAAAGTTGGCATGTGGAATTATCTAAAGTGAATTGTATCTGGATGTCTCAAACACAAACAGGTCTTTTTGATAGATGTAAAAATGTTGAGTCATGTATGAAAATGCAAAATCTTGACAGTAAAAGAAACTCTCTGAAAGAGCAATTATTTATAACTCAATTTGAAACAACTTCGATTGTTAGTATCTAATAAATTCTAACAAGTTGAAAATAAATATAAAAAGAGGTAGCATATATTTTTGGGATCCTTGAAGGCTTAAAACACATCATGTGTCCGGGTTTTATGTAGGAACTGATTCTTTTTTGTTATAACCAGGTCTTCTTGTGTATGATTATAAGATAATCATCATTTCATTTTCACTGAATAAAGTCAGAGAACGAGAATTTCACGCCATTTTAGGATAAATGTTTGTATGAAAGCATTCGGTGATTGCGCTTTTTCCATGAGTTACTCATTAGTTTGTCATCATACAGCCAGAATGAAGTTAATAGTATCGTTGAGGATATTCAATGAATCTTTCTGATATGTGCTGATAGTCTTGTAGTATATTAACAGCAGATCAATATATGACTTTCGTCAGCAACAGTGTCAACATTAGAATAATTTTACGTTTAAATTGTTATAATATTATAGTTTCATATATCTAAATGAGGGAGGTACCTGTACTCCCACCACGAAAACTCAATTTAAATAAATTCACATCCAAATGTTACCAAAAATAGGGATTGAACACATGGTATGTATGGCGTTTTAATATTTTTGAGGTATTTTCTGATATCAAAAAATTATTTCATTCAATATTCACAGCGAATCGCAAAGAAAACCCTGCTAATCATTGTATATGTGGACAAACTTGCCAAAATGAAAAAAAAAAATCAGGTTTAAAATTAGGCATACATTATTATTCTTAACAGGCATCTATAGGTTTGAAACACAATTTCTTACAAATTACAAAAGTTGCATCACAGGGAGCATTCATTAAGTTGATAGTAATTTTATGTAGGTCTTATTTTCTGATATCAAAAAATCGATTTTCTGATATCAGAAAATACAAATGATTTTTTGATATCAAAAAATGATTTTCTGATATCAAGAATTCGATTTTTTGATATCATAAAATCAACTTTAATTCTTGATATCAAAAAATCTATTTTGTGATATCAGAAAATCATTTTTTGATAAAAAATAAATAAAATGGTTGGCATTTCGAATAAAAATGATTTCATGTTGGTTTTTAGTGTGGGGGTAAAAATAATTTATATATGTGAATCAATATGCATTGCGATACTTCTAACGAAACTATTCATATGGTTAAAGATAAAGGTTTGAGATATTATGGTAATTGCGAAAAATTCACAAACGTCCCTTCGTTGAAACACTTACACGTTCACAGTACGCTGGAACTGTTCGCCAGTAATTTAGTGAATATTACTATGATATATTGGAACATAAGCTAATAATATCATCCCGACCTAGGCTTTTAAGTAACAAAAAGTGATTCATTTGTATATATATTTGTGGGCCGACCATCATTGTTCTCTTTTTCAGTGCTTTGATTCTAAGCAAACAAAACTTGTTTAAAGTGTAATAAAGTATTTTTGCATGGCATACAATTATTATACGCTTCATTGCAGATTCAGCGGATACACAAGTAGAATCGGTTGATGTTTTAGAGTCTTTTGACATCATGTTTAGTATCGTGACGTATATTTTCTCATAAACATGTCTTTATGTTTTGTAAAATTGACATGACTCGGACAGACTTTTGCCTTAGCTTTTTAAACTTTTAACCCAGGGTTTGTAAAGTTTAAGACATGATGTTTACACCAAGTGTACATATTATAAAGTACCAGTATGAGCATTTCCAGGAGAAGGTAATCATTAATGGCAATGATTTGGGCGATGTTACTACTATACTGAGTATATTTGTACATGTATATAGTAAAAATGTCGTGAAATAGACTATTCATACAGTAGGTGCTTGTTTCTCTTCCTTTATCAAATAATTATATATAATGTCAAACAAGTGTGACCAAAGAAACAATGGAATACACAGAGTCTGTAATTTTAATAATTTTATTTTCAACAGTAAATCAGTTCTGATGTGTTTAACCTGTCATAATTGTTGCTTTATAATCCAAAAAAAAAATACAAAATACTAATAATAATAATTATGATAATAATAAAACGGATAATCTATATGAATTCCATGCTTTCGCACATAATGAAAAATCACAGTAATGCATTGTAAATACAATAATAATAAAAATGTAATTTCTAGTATGTAAAGGCATTTCATAAAATTATTAAAACTAAAATTTTTTTTTTTAAAAAATCATTTAATCTATTTAACAAAACAAGCTTTGGCACATCTAGGCAAAAGAATGAATAAATTGATCTGTTTATTTTATCAATAACCACCTCTGAGTGAGTTGTCGAAAAATGATACTTATATGAAGCGGTTTCAATACTTGAGAGTTATAAAATATGAATTTTATGTCTAAGAAATATTATACAAATATGTGAGCTACTGGTTGTGAGAAAATATAACATGCTATATAGTGACAATTGAACAACACAAATAAATCCATACCATTACTTCAGTGCACCATCTAATACAACAAAATTATTAGAATAATGACTCAAGGAACCTGTTTGAATAGTGAGATAAAGTTTTTTTTTTGGCATTAACTTGTTATACTATTATAAAAAAAATTCAATTCAATTCATTTATTGACAAAAACCACATGTGGCGGAAGTCGTACATACAGTATACAAATATAATTAGAACATAGATTTTCTGATGTTAAATGCATCACGTATGAAGTTACAAATATTTCTTGTTGATTTAACATCTGCTGGGTTAAGAATTTTATAAGATATACATGCGTTATTAAAAAGTGAACAATATTCACTTCGTAGTTATTTATAAAGAGGACATATAAATAAAAAATGTTCATCTTCAACAACAGTGTGACAGTTACAATATCTTTCATCCCTTGGAATAATAGGTTTACAATATCTGCCAACCTCTATCTGTAATTTGTGTGCACTTATTCCTAATTGGGTCAAGCTTGTTTAGATTTTGTGTACTTATCAATTGGCTGTAGAATGACAATTTTCAAAATCATTTATAGATACTGTATTAGCATGTGAACCAATAATATCATCAAGGATTCTTCGAGGTTTTTCTATTTCCTGTATTATAGTTTCGCATATCTAAATGGGTAAAGGGGGGGGGGGTACCCGGACCCCCACCCTGAAAACTCAGTTTTGATAGATTCACATCCAATTTAGGTTACCAAAAAATAGGGATTTAACACATGGTATGCATCGTTTTCAAAGACTGAGATTAAAATACTGGCGAGGGATTCTGGATTTGTAGTACTCTTAATGTGGAGATTTTGCGGAATAAAATGGTTGGGGTTTCCAATAACAAATATTTCATGTTGATTTTTAGGGTGGAGTATAAATAATTTATATATGTGAATCAATATGTATTGCGATACTTCTAACTAAACTTTTATTTGGTTAAAGATCAAGATTTGAGTTATGGTAATTGCGAAAAATTCACAAACGTCCCCTTCATTGAAACATTTCCACGTTCGAAGTACGCTGGTACTGGTCGTCATTTATTTAGTGAATATTACTATGACATATTGCAATATAAGCTTAATAATACCATACCGACCTGGGCTTTTTAGTAACAAAGAGTGATTCATTTGTATGGATATATGTGGGCCGACCATCATTATTCTCTTTTTCAGTGCTTTGATGCTAAGTAAACAAATCTTGTTTAAAGTGTAATAAAGTAAGTTTGTATGGCACACAATTGTTAGATGCTTCAATGCAGATTCAGCGGATACACAGGTAGAATGGGTTGATGTTTTAGAGTCTTTTGAGATCATGTTTAGTATCGTGACATATATTTTCTCATAAACATGTCTTTATGTTTTGTAAAATTGACATGACTCGTTCAGACTTTTGCCTTAGCTTTTTAAACTTTTAATTCAAGATTTGTAAAGTTAATGACACGATGTTTATACCGGGTTTACATACATGTATTATAAGGTACCAGTATGAACATTTCCAGGCGAAGCTTGTCATTTATGGCAATGATGTGGGCGTTGTTACTATTATATATATTGTACATGTATATAGTAAAAATATCGTAATATAGACTATTTATACAGTGAGTTCTTGTTTCTCTTCCATCATCTAATTATAATGTCAAACAAGTGTGACCAAAGAAACAATGGTATAAACAGAGTCTGTAATTTTGAGATTTTTATTTTCAACAGTAAATCAGTTCTGAAGTGTTAAACCGTAATCCTTTTCATTAGAAACTTTGGTCATATAGGATATCATTTTCAAACATTTCTTTGTTAGAAGAATCACACAATTAACCAAAAACTCCGCTATTTCCAGCAGGGACAACAGGCTTGCTCCCAGAAGTAGTCCCATCTGACCGCCAATTTTTGCTGCAAAAGATTTTGTTCTGTTTGATTATTAACAGATTAAGTGTTTTGTCAACACGTTCAGATTTGATTCTATGATTTCCTTCATTTGGGCCATTTTTTGGTGGGTTGTCTTACGATCACTGATTGCATTCGGAATTTTTTTCTGATTGCCATCATGATAAAATTACAGTATAAATCTACTTAAAGATACGCAACTTTTCCCTCATCGTTTGGCTTTTGCCCCTTAATATACTTTGAAAAATTTATATAATTTGGTTTTAAACTGATCACCAAAAAATTGGAAACAAATGGTTAGCAGGTTTTTAATCACTTTGTAATCCCTTATTTGTTAAGAGGATTTGACATTTGTAAAAATTCCTTTTAACGTTATGTCAGTAAAGCTTTCGTGAATTTGAATTATTGGAATTCAAGGATATCCAGTGTCACTTCACAAAAACTAAGAGGCAACTTGCGTTTAATGAGATAATATTTATATATTCAGGCATAATCTTTAAATCATAGTCACCCCAATGCTTACCTAGAACGTCTTTTTCGGATGCATATACGGGCACTTGCTTCACATCATGTATTTTGAGGTGATCAAAATAGATGTGGAGTTCTATAAAGTTTTCCCTACAAAAAAACCAAACCTCCACATTGATCGTGTAACTCTTGAGAAAAATGAGTTCAATAAAGGATATTGCTTTAGCTGAATATGACCAGTAATGAGACACACAGGGACATAAAGCCACTTTATATCAGACCTGCATACTACTGGTTCTCAAACATTGTAGGGGGGGGGGGGGGGGGCGGCGGGGTGTTGCAACTATTTCTTTAAAGATTGTTATCCTAATAAGGTTTAAAAATGTTTGATTTTTATATTCTTATCAGAATATAAAGAAATATTGTTGAATACTTTGTGCCATGTTTGCTCAACATTTGCTGATTGGTTCTATAGAAGAAGTCGAACAGTAAAGTATTTACAGGCGGACAAAAAATTGGCAAAACGTCATAGTTGGGTTTCTGCTTAAGTAAGCCTATGTTATGTTGCTGTTTAGATATAAAATATAAATGCAAATTACTTGACATATTCTTTTGAAAAACCAAATCGACTTTCCAAAAAGGATCCTGCTTCTTCTGACGGGAACAGTGCATAGGAGACTTTGACGTCATAAGTTGTTTGTTGACAAGGTTGTGGACAATTACATGGTTTAGGTAAACTTGTAACTGTCATACCTGCATCAAAACATACCTACACTGACAGTTTCCTTATCCAAATTAAAGTCATAAAATCGTTTCAGGCACGAAGAAATACTAATTTAATATTTAATAATTGAATATTAATATTTAATAATAATTTAATATTTAATATTTAATAATTTTATTATCTGTGTGTATGGAAAATGTTCGGCTTGGGGCGTTTTTCTGGATTACAGAACTAATAAAAGAAATAGCTTTTTTTTTTTAACTTACCTGACAAGGAGGCGTTGAAAAAACACTGATAATATTGGTAGTGGGAACAAATAGTATAATTTCCTATAAATAGAAAATAATATGCGTTGATAAGATACTTGTACTTTTGTTTGGAATGAAGATCCTAAAAACCAATTTCCTTACCAATGGTCCCAAGTGGTACACATCCACAGCGCTGATATGTAATATCAGCTTCACACTTTTGTTTACATGCGTTTATGCTGTATGGACTTGGATGTACAGGGTTAACGAAATCATCAGACCCAGTATCAACGCAGTACTCATCACCAAAGGCTTTATGTGGTGTACCAAGATAAGAATGCTGTGGAAAAAATTAAAATGTTTTTGCTCTATGATTTCATTCTCTTCAAAGAGCAAGATAATCTTTCTTTCTTTTGTAATCTTACAGTTGTCTTGGAGAGTGTTGCCAGTGCAATTATTCCTGGTGGGACAAGGAATCCATTTTCTTCTATAGCTGGATGCTCACTGGGATTATGCACAGCTGCCTACAATGTACATTACATTTAAACGCGGATCCCGAATTTCCACACCCCGCTCGGTAAAAACACAACGCAGGATTTGACTAGAAGGATCAGAAAAAAACGGGGTTCCCCTGCGGTACACTTTTCACCACCCTTTCCCCGTCCTAGTCAAATCATCATTTAACTAGTAAAGAAACTGAAGTAATCATCTCCACAAAGAGTAAAATTATATGTACAATTAACGTCTTTATTATTTTTTTTCAGGTTTAACTCTCATTGAAAAGAAACCTTACTTGATAGATTTAAAAACAATTGTTCGAACGCTTAACTGTTCTTCGTTCGGAATGAGTTAATGACAGGCTTAAAAATGATAATAAAAATACCTGGGTATCTACAAACAATATTTGGTCGAATATTGTCAAGTTTAAAAAAATATTTACGCATTAATTTTTATAATTTCTTTTATTTAAATTGCCAATAATATATGGCGACTGTTAAGAATTATTATTTAAGGTTCATATATACTCTGATAAGAGAGATAATTTCTTTAAAGATACTTTTGTGGATTTTGTGACATTTTTGAATTTTTGTTTTAGAATTAGTTTCAAAAGTTATAAAAGTTCTCTACAGAAAATTTGGTTTCTAGCATTTTGAACATCACATTCAATGCATATACAATGCAAATGATTCACTTGAGGACTGCAAAGTTCAAAGAACAAATAAAGATTCATTTTAAAACACAGATTTACGACTGAAATTTCTTTCAATATTCTTAGTCTTCAGTGTGACAGGAAATACTTTGATAACCTAGGCACCTCCTAGGCACCTGATCCTACCTCTATCTTTATGGAGATCCGTGTTGCTCTGCTTTGAATTTGTATTTCGTTTTATGGATTTTTGAGATGGTTGACGGTTTGTTATTGTCATTTTTTCATTTGATATACCTTGTTCCAAAAAATGTCATTTCCGAAATTTTAGCAAATAAAATTACATGATCAGATCTTTTCATTATTTAGAAATAGCATTTAGAAAAGATGGCTAAGATAGTATTCATAGTCTCTCTATGAGAAAATAAATGGTCACATAATGGAAATTTCATTATATCTGCTGTAATCATTGTTTTTTTTAGGAAAGGTAACTCTTGCAAAATGAACGTAAATTTTTTGGGTACAATTTTGGAAGAAAAAAATTATTCTGACAAAAGAAGGACCGCTTTTCTGGATTTTATTTATTGTTTCATATTCTCTTGAATCCCTACTTTGTAGATGTATATGGTAGGCCTATACATTTTTAATTTCATTCTCCAAAAATAAGACATAGTACTTTCTGAACAGTATGTGCATGACCTCTTCGTCATATTATGATTATAAACATCATTAATTTTTGAGAATATGAAAACCGCACGAGGCATCATCTTCGCTAGCCAAGTGTTTTCGGTCCACTCTGCTCCCCATGAGAGGTGCGGATCAGAAACCCTTGATTTGAGAAGATGACGAGGCATTCAAATAAATTGTTTTTATGTCACAAGGTATAATGATCTTTGAAACTGTAATTAGAAGACTTTTTAAAAAAAATTGACGTGTTTTTTAGCAGATGGTTTATGTATGTCTATTAGAGGTAAAAAAAAAAAAAGTCCGGTCTTTTTACGACATGTCAAAGCGCCGAAGCATGCGCATGATTATAAGTTTTACCTGCTATGATTTACCGATATTTTGTAACGTGAAAAAAATGGAACATATTCACAGCGAGGAGAACAAGGATGAAAATGGGATCCGCGTTGACTGTAGTGTTTACAGAGTAATTTTTAAGTTGAAAGTAAATACATGACTACTGATGATTAAATGTTATTTACCTTTAATCCTTTGCTGCAGTCTATGCTTTGATAGTTCTGGTCGTTGTTCACGTTCAGAAGGACAATGAAGTTCATGGCGTTTCCAGTATAGGTTGTAGTGGCTGATCCATCAGCGTTCCATGTGTAACACATTCCATATCGAGTCACTTTCTCTTCTACATCACCAATTACGTCTTTCTTATCAAACACAACCAGCAGAATCATCCGTGATTTGTCCAATGTCTCGTATTTGATGTCACTATTTGTTCTCGGCCTGAAATACCCATTGTCATGGTAATATGGATCTGACCAATTGATTGGTCCGACAATAGAACTTAGCGGGGAAATTGCCATGTAATAGTTGTTGTCTCTACGGTCTGGAGCAACCTTTGATCTGTTATAGGGACTCATATTGCAAAATGTAATGGCCGGGAACTGGATTGAAGAAATACTTTTTACAGAGGCAGATGTCATGAAGGGACGTTCATTGTATGCAACCCATTCTTCGTGAAGGAAATATAAAAAATAACCAGTGGAGACTCCAAAAGCAGCAAGCCAAATTACCCTGGAATAATAAAAAATGGCGTTTAGATATCGCAAAAAAGTGCTGTATATTGAAAAAAAAATCTTTAAGGGGGATGTGCAGCCATCTTGTACATTTGAGGATCAAAATGTAAACATTTCTTGAACCGGTTTGTTTTTGCCAAAAACTGACCAAAACTGTTGTCAAAAGATAAAATAGCAATAAATATGAGGTTTTGCATGCTGTGCTGTATGCACATTACGCATCCAAGAACAGAACAAAGCTGGTTTTGCTATGTTTTGCAATATGAGTCCCTATAACAGATCAAAGGTTGCTCCAGACCGTAGAGACAACAACTATTACATGGCAATTTCCCCGCTTAGTTCTATTGTCGGACCAATCAATTGGTCAGACCCATATTACCATGACAATGGGAAACCAATCCAGACTTTATATAAAAGGAAACACTGTGACGAATGCACAATGTTATTCATTGGTATAAATTGAATATTCTGGTTATTTAATGTAAGGAGAATTGAAGATGTACTTCTTATATATGATTCAGATTAGTGTAAATCAACGCATGACCGCGGGTAAAGTAATCGAGAGGAACAGCATGGGGGGAAGAGGAATGACAGCATGTTTGTTTACAAAATTGGATAACGCAAATCCTTTTTGACGTTGACAAGAAAATTATTTTTTCAAAACTTACGAAAGAATAACCATTACCAATTAACCTATAGACCACAATTCTAATTCATACCTGGTCAGAGAATAGATAAAACAGAACGTCAGTATTACCATTTTCGGGGGCCCCTCGACTCAAAACCTTAGTGTCAGTCTTTTTCTTTCATTTGTCTACGAATGCGTTAGCCTGCTACCAGCATGTCGACCACGCTTTCGCGTCGACTTTTTGTTTACTTACTGAATAGATTTAAAACAGGGACATATTCAGACTGGGTCGATTAGTAACCAAATTAATTTGAAATTATATTAAATACTTTTAAATGCGTTTGAATTAAATTGTATAATTTGCAGAAAGTTTCTAACTAATGTAGATCATCACACTAATAAAGTTTAGGTCGGGCTTCCAACATAGCAAAAACAGCAATATACTAGTACACGGCATTTGTAGCTTTAAGTTTTTCCTAACTTTTAACAACTTAAACAGAACTATGCTGATTAAAAAATGTTAACGTACCAACGGAATCTAGGCGTCAATGAAATATGACCTACGCCATGCATCGTGCAGCTCCCTTTAAAATTATTCCACAGTTCTAAGAATGTCGTTTGTTTTCCCTCCACTTTCTTTATATCAATTCTATTTTCCATTTTGCCCAGGTATACGAATCAATTCCTATACTCTCGAGTAATACCAATGTGGATTTATCAATGCAACCTACTGCAACCGTGATTTTCCCTTAAAAAGTCAATGCAATCAAACGTATCTGTTAATTTTCATCCGCATTTTTTTATTTGCATTGTCATTGATTATCTAACAGTAATGCAACGGGGGACCTTAGTGCCATTATTGCTGGACAAACCCCAGTGATGATTCAAGTTGTATCTGTGAATTAATTCAATCTTCACAAGTTTTTATGCCCTTCTCTATTATGTTTTTTTGTTGTTGTTGTTGTATCTAATGGAGAAGTATAACGGTAATAGTACCGAGTGACTATTGATGTAAAAAAAATGGTATTGCACCATTAAGCGCTTAGTATGTTTGTATTGTTAAGTGGTGCACAGAAATGCAATCTAAAATCAACCGAGAAACGTTAACGTCACGAGCTTTCATTTGAAATTTTTATGAATTCAGAAACAACCTCATTCAAGAGGGTATCGGTTTTTTAATTGCTAATGGGTTGATTCGCCCATATAAGCAAGGTGAATTATAGGCTAAATAAAGATAATGAATGAATTCAACAGTTTCTTATATTATATACTAGTACAGTCTGAGTTGGGGTTTGCTTATCAGGCAGTACAATCGTGTGACGAACAGAGATTTTAATAAATAATGTTCTTTTCTGTGATGCTTAGTCAGCATTTTTTCTCTTAAGAATGTTTCTAAAATGGCATAAATTGTCATTACTTTGAAGTAATTTATTGAGTTGAATTATAAAAACTTTTTAATTCTTTAGAAGATACAAATGTATAACAGTTGAATGACAATATTGACAAAAGCAAGTATGAAAGTTATATTGATCGTAAAAAGTTAGAAAAATTAATTAATTTATTGTTAATGTACAAAACCCCAGCCAAATCGTCTTCTATGGGAATTTGAGTCTGGCATCAGCATGTTTATTTCGTGCAGTCCGTGATTCTTCTCGGGTTGCTGAAGATTTCGACCAATCGATAAAAGGGGCGTGTAAATTTCAGTCCTGTCAGTTTCTCTAGAGCTATGAATGTACAATAAATTTCCGTAAGAAATAAAGGGGAAGCATACTTAGTGGATGTAAATATATTACAACAAATTTAAACAACACAAAAATAACACATAAGTAAAGTAAAACATAAGTAGTAACATGTCTGAAAGTTTTTTTGTATAAAGTGTTTCCACAGAATAAGTCTGGAAAAGTATGTTCAGATTTGTAGCTTGTATTTCTAGAGTCACAAAATTTGTTATCACACAAATCGATGTCAGAAGTATCAATGTGAATAATCAATGAATCATTCATAGCTGTGATGCATGTCTTGAAGTATGTCAAGAAAATAAGTGTCAACAAAAATTAATTGTAGTACAATGACACACGAACAAATATGAAATTTAAAATGAACTTCAAACTGCTAGAAAAAAAATTGGCATGGACTTCTCATACCGATTCACTATTTTTAAAAATCATTTTGTAAGATTATTCTGACAAATAAATTTTGACTTGCAATACAATAGAATTGGAAAAAGCAATTATTTATAGCATGGGCTTATTTGTAGGAAAATTATTACATCTATATAACCACACATGAACTTGCTGCATGACTAAATTATTATACACAAATATTACGTGTGGCAGGTTTTTACATGTATTATCGAGTATACATAGTATTTAATACTTACATGTAAAATAATCAAATAAACATCTGTTTTATCAGCAAGTTTTTTAATTTGTTAAAGGCATGACATAGCATTTTAGAATAATCTATGTTGTAGTAGTTTCACATTTAAATACGATTTCAAAAGATACAACAGAAGCATTATTGTGTGAGGCAGTGCGTGTATATATCTAAGACACGCATAGCCTTTTAATGATATCATGTAAAAAATAAAAAAAGTTTTTAAAGATTAATAATATGAAAAACCCATAATCGCATGTTGACATAACTGTACATATTAATTATGATTATTATGCAATGTAACTAGACGAGTTGTATCATTAATTAACGTTGCAAGTTTTTTTTCTGGATTTGATGCTGACACCTAGTTGATTTTTTTTCAATATTATAATAAAAATATAATTTGTTTTACAGTGTATGAATGTGTTGTACTGAGCCAAGTGGTGATTATGAATACAGATTAGAAGCAATACATGTACTAGTATTCTAGATTTGATATCTACATGTTAACCATTGCCTGCAGAATATGTTTCAACGTTTGAGTGATAAAAAGTTTGATAATATGAAAAGTTTTACAAAATTACATGATTTTTATTATATTCTTCTAAAGTAACCTTCCACACACACACAAAAAGCTTCCTGGAAAACTCATCTGTTTGTAGATTTTAGATGATTTTTTTAAAGGATGTTGTCTAAAAATAATAAGATAATCTTTCTGTGCTGATTAAACAAATAGAATCTTACACATTTTAAAAATAATGACCACGTGCGCATTGAACAAAAAAAAAACGTGACGAGTGAGATACCTTAAAGACAAATTACTTGTATTTAATGAATTGTTATTATTGTGAAGTTTGCAATTCAGTGTTGTGAACTTTGACTGATGTTCAGTTTGGTGTGCCTTTTTAAAAAAAAAAAAAATTAACACCGACCCGACATATATTGGGCTGTTATGGATATACACGTCCGTTTGTTGTGACATTGCTTTTGTTGCTCTCAACACAATTCAATTTTTTGTTTACCAAGTACCGATATATTACTAGTATTAAAATTAATATTAAAATCTCTTGCTAGTAAAAGTAACGTCTTTAGTGTTTTACACGATGTCAATGTTTTCACTTGATGATACTCAAGGCGTTAGTGTGGTTAAAGACGATTATTCTAGATTAGACAAAGCGCTCTAGATTCTAAAAATGCAATATTTATCTGTAATATCAAAATTTCTTTTAAATTGTGACACTTCATCATAAGAATATCAATGAAATGCAATTTAGCATACCTTGCAACAATCTGATCAAAATCAGCTGTGTTGATACAATTGATTTTAATCTGATTGACATTTCAAAATATATTTTGATAGAAATATGCACCATTTCATCAAGGAACCAGTGCAAGTTGTCTTTCTTTTTCAAAAGTTTCGTCTGTGTGTAATGTAAGGCTCTAGGTACATTTGAATAAAACAGTTGACCAAATTAAAAAAAATATAGCAAGTATCTGTTAGTTAATAATAATCAATGCTGAATTCTCATACAGATGTAAAGTCAAAGTAGTTGGTTTAAACTGATCCAGTGCTTCCACTGAAGATATAGTGAATGCCTTTAGTTCAAATGAAATAAAACAGACACATTTGGGAGTGTTCTAAAGATTTATTTTACTTGTCATATCACAATATTGACTCATGACAAGATTAAAATGTAGAAACTGTGCCACATCTTTACTAACGCAGTCTCGTTTTAATTGTTTATATAAGTTCCACTGATTATAGCAAGGTGATCTCTTTGAAAGACTGGTCATAACCAACATAAATCATCTCAATAATTGACTGAAAAATTACTCTTAAGACTAGAAATATATATAAAAGACCCTTTAAATATATTGCACATGTAGAAAATGGCATAAAACTGATATGTTAATTTTAGCATTAATCACATTCTCTGAGTGAACTTTTGGAATCATGTGATACAGATATTAAAGCAGTTATAAATACTTGTCATGGAGATTAGGACAAAATTAATCTTTGCCCTAGGAATGTTACACAAATCTGTGATCCGTTGATTGTGAGAAAGAAATAACATGTTTTGGTGGTAAAAAATATTACAATGAAAATTAAACAACATAAAAATAACACAATCCCAGTTACTTCTGCGCAAACATTTGATACAACCAAAAAACCCAGATATGTCGATGAGCAACTTTTGTTGTAAAATGAATGCCAAAAGGTTTTTGATTCCAAAAAACATGAAAAGCAAGCTTTGCTCCTAAACAACCATGAATATATTACATTAATTAAGTATTGAGTTTTTCAAATTATCATGTACAGCTGTACCTTACATGTACCTATATCTAGTACATTAAAACATGAAGCATCAGCTTCCCACAATGTTGGGTGGCTGGAAGTTTGAACATGTTCTATCGAGTTTCGATCCTATATCGTAAACCTTGTTATCTAACTTAACAAAGCCTAGCAAAACCTAAATAAGCTGTATATGCATAAAAAACATTGTGAATTCCAATTCAATTCAACATATTTATGGTATTTGAGATATCAATATTCTATATAAGGAAGTTCAATGGTATACTGTATAGAGGGAAATATATGTCCCCGCTTTATTTTCACCTCTTTCGCCCTCATTGTCAGTGGGAGAATCTAAGACTAAGTGAATTTCAATGTCTCAAATATATATCTCCTTCAACACAACCGAAACTTGGTGAATTCAAGGCAGGGCAAAGCTGTTTGCAAGTGTAGAAGGGCAAAAATAACACAGGGCAAAAATAACCCTGTATGCATTATCTTCTTTAACTGTTTTGATTGAGTTCAGTGCATAATGTTGGCATATGGAATTATCACAAACTGTGTTTTGACACTTCAAACACAAATAAAAGTTCTTCACTGCGAAGGCACAAAAAGACAACTGAAGGCAATATTAACAACTACTATTATATTAAAGTTTTAGAGCTATGTTGTTTTGGCTATAGCTTGGCCTAGAAAATACATGGACTGTATTAAATCTCTTTTACATATATGAATCATGATCTCTTACTGGGTGGCTTTACTACCAAAAAAAAGCATTTTTTTTATGGCGATAAATGATATCATTTACATGTATTAATAAATTGATGTAAAAATAAGTAAGCATGCAAAACAAGAGCTATTCCCATTGATGGACATGTTGTGTGGCACATACATTGTAGCTGCATAATCAAGGACTTACTGATACAGGGAAGTTATCATCAAACTGAGGCTTCAGTAAAAAAAAAATCAGTTTTAAATTTTGAATGTGTATAAAATTGGATCCACAACATGGTGGTGAAGGGGGCTAACTCATGAAAACTACATGTATGTACCTTGTTAGTTACCAATTGTTATTAAATATACAGAAATAGTGTGACCATAAAGATATCATAGGGATAAATATCCCTGCAGAGGTGAAAAATCTAAGTACATGAATAATTATTGAGTATTTCAACAAAAATTTAACTGCTGTCATTTTTCTTTGTTATAATAGATTTCCCATATGATAAACATTGCAAACAGTGTATAACAATATGATACTTATATACCACACAACAAAAACAGTCATTCCATTTACAGTACACTACAATATTTGTTTACTTTGTACAACAAAGAACATCAAAGGAAACAGGTTCAGACTCTACAAAGCATTTCAATTCTGGCACATGTATTTTTACTTTCATTTTTTGCTATGCATGGAAATGATAACTATATGAGTATACATGCAATATCAGTTTTATGGCAGTACAAGAACATCTCAACGAGCACCTAATAATGAAATTTGGCTTAGCTTTAATACTCTTTAGGATCTAAGAAGTGTAAAAATAAAGATATAAAATAGCTAGCATTCTTTAATTCTGAGATCCTTTAAGGCTAAAAGCCCACTGAAAACTATTCTATTTTGTTAAGTAGCTTTGCAAGACCAAGGCTGTACACATTAATATGTTAACAATGATGGATAAAATGCACCAGTTGCAATTAATGAAAGACATGAATGACTAAAAATGTTCACAGGCTTTGCAACTATACACATAAATATTCTATTAAAATATATAAATGGCATTTTGTGACAAACGATACCAACATAACATTGTAAGAAAAAAAGATGGAATAAATTTTTCTCTCAAGATGTCAGGCATTTTTCTGCAACAATGCACCAGTTGGCATGATCATAAGTAGAACTTACAATTCTAACATTAGGAACCTGCTTTGAAATAAGTTTTGACAACTCCCCATCTTTAAATACATGATAAAATCTGCTAAGTTCTGTAGAATTCTTAAAAAATTCGCTTTTGATCGCAGGGGAGGAAGGCACAGAAGCGGGGGGATATGAGACCTGAACTGGCTCTGTGAATTGGTTCACTGTCGGCAAGCTGTGAGAATGTTGGCGAGACATGCCAATAACCTGAGTTCTTGTTTTAAGACTATCTGTAGACATGTGATCAAAGCATTTCACAGATTGCAGTTTTGAAGATGATATGTCAGACATGGAATGCTTAAGTTGTGCACCATTAGGTCTTGAAAGTTTGGTGTGTGTTTGCTGACCATGAGAATCACTGGCTTTATCCTTCATGCAAATTACCCCTGTGTCTAGGGGTTCATTGCTCAAAAAGACTTCTTCTGAATCCTCTGAAATAATCTCCTTTCTATAGTTTGGACAACTGCTCATTGGAAACTCCCTCACAGCAAAATCACTAACATCTACCTCTTCACTTTTACATGATGGCATCTCCAGTTTTGGCTTCTTCATTTTCGATGATTTCCCTTCAAAGAAGTTAATAAAACTCTCTTTGATTGAGGCAAATAATGTCAACTTATTTTTCTTTCCTTTCACACTGTCTTCTGTTAAAGCGTATGATTTGTCATCCAAATCACTATTAATACACAAATACTGGCCAAGGCTTGGTTTGTGCTCTGGGCAAAGGTCACATACGAAGTTTGATTTGCTTGCATTGATATCCTTAAGATCTGGAGAAATTTCAGGTGTAGAACACACATTTTTTGTTGTATTATTACTAGCATTTCCTTGTTTATACTTATCATTTTGGTAGCCATTGGTTTCAAGATCTCTGGAATGCTTTGTCAGTGAACTTTCTTTTGTTGTTGTTGATGCCGAGACTTGAGCTGTTCTTTGGTTTCTTAACGGTGGGAGAGAATCATCCAACACGGGAATCTTAGCTGCCATATGATGACTAATACATGATTTATGAAAGGATGAATCCTCCACTCTGTCAATATAGTCCTGTCCGTATTCAGATGCTTGTCTCTGCTCGTTTTCTGTGAGGTAGAACATACTAGAGGACATAGCTTTCAGTGACGCTTCAAATTTTCTACACTCTGCAGCCAAAACACTGGGCATTGTCTCGTCATGAGGCTCCTCCCCAGTAAGCCCCTCCAGTGAACTAGGAAGGGTGTTACACCTGTGTTTCTGCGTAAATTGGGACCTCTGGGTGACAGTTCTCAGGTACGCCTGTAGCTGTGTCTCGTCATGCTCAGTGCCTGGGTCTGAGACCGTGCGATTGAAGTTTTGGATTGACTTTCTGGAGTCTTCTGTGTCTATTGATGACTCGCTGTCTGAACTGGCATTGCTAGATAAATCTAGGGAGCCTGTAGACAACAAAAATGAAAATTACCGGTAAGCAGAGTAAAAAAAAATCAATGTTGATCATTAAATTTTTCAGAATTAAGATAGAAGGATGATGAGTGTCCCTGTCCAATGATATAACTTTTGAGCATGAAAGGCCTGGGTTTTCATTAAAAAGCAAGCAGTGACCCAATCTATGACTGAGGAGCTACCATAGAAGGGCATCTTGTCTGCTTTAACTGAAGCAAACTTGATACATTCTTGCAGAGTTCTGCAGACTTATAGTGCAATGGTACTCTGTCTGCTTTTACTGAAGCTGTCTTTCAGCATACTGAAAATTTTATGCATAAAAAATTTGATCCTCACCTGATCTTTTGTTGCTTTGATTACCATGCCAAGGAATCAAGACATCTTGAGCTTTAAACTGCAAAACAAAACATTCAGCTTATAAAATATCATTATATTACCGGTAAGTATTGGAGTGCATCTTTCTTATGTACATAGAATTCCAGTACAAATTAGAAATACATCATAAATATTACATATATACACAATGATAGATTAAGAGATCAAATGTTTATTACTATCCTAATTTATTTATATCAAGTATAAGAATTTCTTGCTCAAAAGAAATTCTTTAATTTCTCAAGAATTAGCTCCCTTTGAATTATTGTTTATATAGAGAATCAAAATAAATTTGTGAAATCTGGTTGAATTTTGAAAGCTCTCAGATCGCCTATAAAAATTCTTAGCACTTTTCATGCACTATCAAAGTACAATAATGTATTGCAAATGATGTCAAAATTTGGCAAAAACATGCTCTCTTGTGCAAAAGAAAAGTTTATCCATAATATAAGGACAAAAATTAATACACAGCTACAGTACATGAATATTTGAAGGAACCAGTTTTAGATTTTTATTCAAACACTCACTTTTCGATGTTTCTGTTCAAAAGCCCACACATAAATCATGATTTGACCACCCGGTCTGAGCAATCGACACATCTCCTTCACAGCTTGCAGCCTCCGACTCTGACTGGAGAAGTGATGGATGACTCCAATGGAAATGACAGCATCAAACACGCCATCTCTGAAGGGAAGAGTCAGATTGTCGGCCACCAGTACCTCGTGACCCTTCTTTCTCGCACTTTCTACCAAAGGTGTGCAGATATCGACTCCGATTTTTGACACCTTGCTGTTGATGTGGAGATATCGACCGCTACCACAACCTGTAGAAATTCACAATGTGATCATCCAATATTCATTGGAGGTACAATAGATTTTAAAGACAAGACCATTTTCCATTACTTTAGGTATCCTTCAATTTCACTAAATTCTGTAAAATCTAGACCCATATTGATGAAAACAATAATGAAACCACGATAATATACGACATGGATATTAACAATATTCTAATTATCTCATTGAAACATGCGTTTTATTCTCTACGGCAAAATATACTCTTATAACATGTTGCTTTTGCAATTTTTTGATTCAGCTACCTATATCAGCGACTATAGAACCAGGGGGCAAGTCCTTGAGAAACCTGCGGACATTCGGCCAAGCCTTCTGTGAAATCTCGCTGAACTTGGGAGCAATCTGATCGTACACATTGTAAACATGTTTTCTCTCCAAGTGAAGGTCCCTGTGTTTTCTGACATCTCGTACTGGCATGTTGAGCACAAGTCTGAAAGAAGTTGATTTATATATGACATACTAATCAATATAATACAAATATGATATGATCTTCAAAACTAGATTCTTCCATGAGTGACATGATGGTGGGTTATCTATAATTCTCAATTCAATATATAGTCATAATGTCATAAAACTGACAGTACCCCACAAAAAATCAATGATATTCTCATAATTTTCCCTCTCTTTTCCATCTACTATTTTGCAAAATCAACAGAAAATGAAGACTGTTTTAAGAAGAGCAAGGTTAAAGTACCAATAAATACATAACAAATTTTTAAACATTAATCCCCCCACCCCTCCTAAACTTGTTGTTTTGGTACATTAAGTTATTGATTTCGTTTTTTATTTTGCTGCAAAGAATGAATGTGTGTCACACTAAAACAGATAATTAAGAGATAATTGATATATAATGAATACAACAGTGGTACTTGCCTCCATCTAACTGCAGCTGTGTTTCAGGTGTTGCCTTTTTTTCAGATGATACATCTCGGCATTTACTCGTGCTCTCGGCTCACGTTAGCTTTGTTGTCTCACAGGCAGCCTGACTTAGTCCCCTGGTAGCTCCATACAATATCTATAACCACATCATGACAAAAACTTCAAGAAAAACATTCTGACAGTCAGATTGAATGCTATTCCTGTTTATATTTGTTCAACTATTTTGGGGTCCACCTTAATTGTATTGCATACTGGTAGGCGTATGTTATATAATGTCCCAACACATGACATCTTGAAAAATGATCAAATATCACTGAAAACACAAATTGTACCAGTAATTTCCAAAGGACAAATAGAGATGAATTGGGTCAGTATGTAATTCCCTAACCTTGCCCCAAGCCAATTTGTCCTAGATAAATAAGTATAGTAAATGCTCTAAATAGCAGTACATCGATTGAGTGGGTATTTCAACATTTAATGCATGGAAAGTAAAACCTTTTATAAAATGTTTCATCAAGTTCTTAATGGAACTCATGGTAGATGAAAGATTTCCTATCCAACTAGATCTGATATCTGATATAATGAAAATAGTAATGACAATTCGTTTTCTTATCAAGTTTCAAAAAATATTTTTTTTTTAAATTTCCATGTCAAATTAAAAGTTACTAGTAATGACATGCATCATAATGACTGCCATAAATGGAATAATTGAGAGAGCCTGTGGAGCTATACTCCGAGTGTGCTACAAAACTATTAGACTCTCACAATAGCTATATCCGATATCACTCTAGATCCGTGTGTGTATCGTGACAAAAAGCCTACAATAATTACACTAAACATGTTTCTCATAACAAAATCAATCTCCATCCACAAGCTTGAAGCAGAAAAATTAATTTGTTCACATTATTTCCATATCCTGCTGGAGTTCAACCGTGCTATTGTGGTGTCGGTATTGAGGTTTTTATACATGTGAGCACGAACTGCAGTAATCCAATGGAAATGGAGATTTTCCTTCATCAGGATGTTGGTAGTCTAAGCAAGGTTATTGGTATCAAAATTTCAACCTCATATTTTTGAGAGATCGAGATGATCGACACAAAAATCTAATTTCAATCAGCTGAGGGAGGGGATATGGAACCACACAAATTTTGGTCGTCTGACATCAATATCACATTTACACAAAAAGTGCTTATTAGTATTTGAATTTGTAAAAAAGCTAGTCAATATACAATTTTAATATTTTTCATTCTCTATATTCATTTAGATAGTTATTGATACTATAGTTGCAACTAGTTATCAATAAAGTAGCTAACTACATGTACTGGTATATTAATTAGAGTACTCATACTACAGATACAGGGTTAAAGAGGCTTTCCATTCCATTAATTAAGGCATTATCGGTACTATCTGGTAGGTTTAATTAATCATGAAAATAACATGCTACCAGCTGAACTGACAGGGCCCCAAAATATCAGAAAATAGGATTACTGATTGTGTAGAGATGGGCCAAAAATCAATGCCAGATTGCATGGGATATGCCAAGAAGACCCCCTGTGCCACTTTTAACTCTAATCACATAACAACAAAAAACCCTTTGCTAGAAAGCGATTGATTAGCCAAATGAACTGCTAAGAACAACTTTGATCAGAAATTTCAGTGAATCCTTTTAAAAAAGGATTTTAATACGTTCAAAAGTTTTGACAATATATCTATTCAATGTACCTACATTGTTCCTTTAATTCTTATAAAGCTGTACAAATTAAGTAAATTCTCATTTAACGTCACCTTCAAATACAAAACCTTTGAGGGATGGCAATAAAAATCCAAAAAAAAAAAAATTCAAACCAGTTATTTTTTTTATTTACCAGTACATTTACATTGATAAAAATATAGTGAGCATTCAAGCTACATATAGACTAACTGTTTAAATGATCTTTCCTATATACATATTATAAAGACAATCCAATTGTGTATTCTATATATAATCCACAGTGTGCCCTAAACATTTCGTATTTCTACAGATTGAAGTACATGTACTTTAGTTGCAAAAAGTATAGTCAAACTAGAAAAGATAAAATTGAAAATAGGTGTTTGTTTGATTTTTTCAAATGACGATTTCTCCTAACCTATGCGCATGGGTGACTTTAACACAGGATTAACTTTGGACAGCCTAACTTCCATCAATATGTAATATGTACATTTCTTGTTGATTGCAAAGAGCTATCCATGCATGTTCATAGAATGTCATTTTTCAAGGCTATATCGTCATAATCTTCTTTTGACAGAGAGAATGGTTTAACCCTACAGCAATTAATGTTTTCATACTCAGTCACGCAAAATTGGCTGCGTAGGTAAAATGCCACAAATCAAACTTATTTCGTAAATAACAAATCTATGAACTGTTTTGATTATTTGATTATGAGATTTGGTTATTAAAACTAGAGGAAATGATTGTAAAAATGAAGTTAAATTTCATTTTCTACATTAAATTATTAAAACAATAAGTAACAAATTGGAAACTTTTCAACACCCACCCATATGTGATAAAAGCAAAAACCACCTTGGACAGGATAAATTTTTATGTAATTCCTTTCCATAAAAGAATATACATGATTTGCATTTACAAATCAGTCAATTCTTTCTTTAAAAGATGATCAATTATGATATTAACTATGTCATGGAAATGTAATACATGTATACATCAATATATGAGGACTTGCATTGATTTTTACAACAATATTTTACAATAAGCTTAACAGATCTATTCATTCAGATCTCTAGAAATGTACGTAAGGTGATATTAAGATACTTTGTTAACTCTTAAATCAAAATTCTTCTTGGATAAAAATAGCATACAAATAATATAGTACTGGGGTAATTATCAAATTTAATACATCAATAAAGTATATATTCAGCTCTTTTTGATATGAAAAAAAAAATCAAGCTTGACTTACCACTGGATTTTGATTTGAATCAGGTAGCACATTACACAGTCACACAACACACTTTGGTTTTCTCCATTGTACAGACTACCTACATAAGATAGTACATAATCTATAATATCTGTTTCCATGGCAACATTGATGTAATGATTCTCCAGCAGAAAGGAGTGCCACTTATTGGGTCATACATAAAAACTTTAGAATCAATTTTTACAAATCAATAAGCTATAAAAACCCACACTGATTTTATCAAATCAATATTCTGAATCAATCAAAGCATGCACTCTCCTTCAAATATACAGAAATAATGCTCATTGGACTGTAAGAAAGTTGCCGACACCAATAAACAAGTTGTTTGTGATACTGTGTTGACGGGAAATAGGATATAATCAGGCCTATTTACGAACACCTTACATACAAGTTCGGTAACAGTTCTCAGACTACAACCAGTAAATCTAGCAGTCATGAAAAATACGCAATTATAAAAAAATGTGCCAATTTTTTTATCCTGTGTACTTCATTTCTAACCCTCAAACCCATAATGTGTTCTGCCAGAATTAGGAAATAAAACCATCAATGAGTTAATGTAGTTAAAACATCAGCCATGTTATTTCCTTTTCAGGGGGCTTGTCTGGGCACATAGTGACTATTGATATCATTGATTGTATAACTTCTTTACATGATTAAATTGATGCGTTAACAGACTGGCTTATTTTGTCCATTAATATCAATCTTGATATAAAACCGCCAGCACAACTCAAAGTATTGAACCTTTCTATTGATTCTTCTCCTTGTAATTTAGCATCCTACATTTAGTAGCGATTCAATGCCATTTGTCCTCAGATAACACACAGAAAATTGACAAACGTATGACATATTATCTCCATTTCTCCTTTACAAGCATTGCCTCCAATGGAAGAAAAGACATTATATGATACAGTGTGTGTATCCATTTTTTTATTAAGTACAATGATGTCTACATGTAAGTCCCTATAGTAAAATCCTTTTAGAATGTAGTACTCTATTAATTCTATCAGATTTTTATTCAAACACATTTTCACATTTCATACTAAAAAACAACAATGGGCCAAGCAACCAGTTACACGTGTGTTGGTAACATCTGATGTAGTACCGGTATAATGGTCCGTCTGTAGCCATGAAAAAGACACCAGATGGGCAATTGACTGATGTAACAGATGCAATATATCTATAGAAAAGAAACCTTGACTGATATCAAGGGGACAGCAACTGAAAGGATATAACTTGGTATCTCTGTATGTCACTGATATCTTGGTATTTCTGTTTTTCACTGATATCTTGGTATTTCTGTTTGTCACTGATATCTAGGTATCTCTGTTTGTCACTGATATCTTCATATCTCTGTATGTCACTGATACATTGGTATCTCTGTTAGACAATAATATCTTGGTATTTCTGTTTGTCACTGATATCTTGGTATTTCTGTTTGTCACTGATATATTGGTATATCTGTATGTCACTAATGTCTCTGTATGTCACTGATATCTTGGTATATCTGGTATGTCACTGATATCTTGAAAAATCAGGGAAACTTGCTAATTTCTAAATACTTTATTCTGTTTCAGATCTTAGTATCTCTGTATGTCACTGATATCTTGGTATTACTTTATGTATCTGATATCTTGGTATCTCTGTATGTCACTGGTATCTTTGTATGTCACTGATACATTGGTATTTCTGTTTGTCACTGATATCTTGGTATCTCTGTTTGTCACTGATATCTTCATATCTCTGTATGTCACTGATACATTGGTATCTCTATATGTCACTGATACCTTGGTATCTCTGTTAGACAATAATATCTTGGTATTTCTGTTTGTCACTGATATCTTGGTATTTCTATTTGTCACTGATATCTTGGTATATCTGTATGTCACTGATATCTCTGTATGTCACTGATATCTTGTTACATATGTATGTCACTGATATCTTGGTATGTCACTGATATCTTGGAAAATCAGGGAAACTTGCTAATTTCTAAATACTTTATTCTGTTTCAGATCTTAGTATCTCTGTATGACACTGATATCTTGGTATTACTTTATGTATCTGATATCTTGGTATCTCTGTATGTCACTGATACATTTGTATCTCTATATGTCACTGATACCTTGATATCTCTGTAAGTCAATAATATCTTCGTATTTCTATTTGTCTCTGATATCTTAGTATTTCTGTTTGTCACTGATATCTTGGTATTTCTGTTTGTCACTGATATCTTGGTATCTCTGTATGTCACTAATATCTCTCTATGTCACTGATATCTTGGTATATCTGTATGTCACTGATATCATGGTATGTCACTGATATCTTGGAAAATCAGGGAAACTTGCTAATTTCTAAATACTTTATTCTGTTTCAGATCTTAGTATCTCTGTATGTCACTGATATCTTCGTATCTCTGTATATCACTGATTTCTTGGTATTACTTTATGTAACTGATATCTTGGTACTCTGTATGTCTCTGGTATCTTTGTATGTCACTGATACATTGGTTTAACTGTATGTCACTGATATCTTGGTATGTCACTGATATCTTGGTATCTCTGTATGTCACTGATATCTTGGTATGTCACTGATATCTTGGAAAATCAGGGAAACTTGCTAATTTCTAAATACTTTATTCTGTTTCAGATCTTAGTATCTCTGTATGTCACTGATATCTTGGTATCTCTGTATGTCACTGATATCTTGGTATGTCACTGATATCTTGGAAAATCAGGGAAACTTACAAATTTGAAAACACTTTATTCTGTTTCAGATTTCTTCATATAGAGGTACTTTTCGGTTTATTTTGATTTATTTTAAAGCAAGCAAATATCTTACAAATACTAAGATGGTCAATAATATGAGCTTAAAATCATGATCAATTATTGGTTTATTATTAGAGGTTGTAAACTGATTAATTTTTTGATATATATTAATCAATCCTTATCCTGCCCACCTCATGCAATGAACATCAATACTTGTTTGAGTTCATTTATTAATTTTTAATATTAACTCTGTATATTCAAGTAATAAGGGGAATATCATGATTGAAAAAATGATATTTTAACTCATATCGTTCTGAATCAATATTTCAACAAAAAAGATGTAACTTTTAAAAAAAAAATGTTTTGCCTTCTTTAGTCTCAGTATCTGTTTCAATTTTCACTGCAGCATTGTAAAAATGGAAATTGATATTTTATTTCACATTTGCATGAATTATATATTTGAAACCATCTTAATTAAATATAAATCGATTAACAAACAACATACTGCACTTTAAGAACTCAATGCTATGCTTACAATGTCAAAAAAAAATTTGATTTCTGGTATTTTTTTCATTGTCTGGGAAAGAAAAAATTAATATTTTTTTTTATTTTGTGTCAGGCTAATATTTTTACCCAATGATTTTTTTTTTTAGATTTGATCCGAAGAGTGTTTCACTGGTAACAATCACACTACCAGGTTTCTTGGCCTTGGGTTCAATCATACACACAAATGAAAATATTAAAATTTTCAACTTGTCTAATTGATTACCAGATTACACATTTATGAAAAGAAATAAGTTTAAAAAAACATTTTTATATATTTATTTTCATTTGACGACTTGAAATGAACTACATTTGGTTCTGTTATTCATATTTAATCACAAAGAGCGTGGACGTGTCCCCTATCATTATAAACAATGGAGAAGTACCCGGTTCACTGGACATACAACGTTACCTGCCTTTTCGGTGTCCAATTTGATAGGTCTACCCAATCTTTAATAACTTATTTTTTTCCCATCAATCACATTAAGAAATTTCAAATTGCAGAAGTTAAATGAATGTGGTTCAATAAATTGCATTTGCTTACCTGGAGAAAAGATGCTTTTTTTTGGTACTTCTTTGTTTCAGAATCATATCAGCTCGTTCATATTTTGGGTTACGAAAAATTTTTCCCCATAATTTCGACAATTTGAAATTAAACTAAATATTATTAATTAAACAAATTTAATTAACGGTTAACTTCAAGCTTGATGTTCTGCAAATTTCATCGTAATATTTCACGTAAACATATTTACGAATATAACTTGTTTGAGTTGTCTCGCACCTGTCATTGGCAAAATGTCAGCTGTGAAACGACAACAACTATTTCAACGTTTCTTGGCAATATCCAAGGTAGATGTTAACAAGCACAACAATATTTTTAAGAAGATACATATTGTTACTAAATAATGCGTATGATTTTACCACAAAATTATATTTATTATTTAAATTACTAAATATATAGGTTTAACATTCATTAAATTCGAATTTCCTCTTAATTCGCACCAGAGACATAAATATGTTATTTATGTCTCTGATTCGCACCTAAATCCCGTTTTATGAGTCCAACAAGGTTACACAACAGATGGGTTTAGTTTCATTTTCAATATTTGCTCTGTTGTCTCTTTGTAAAACTCTGAGACATAATTTTAATTTCTCTGATGCAATCACTCTTTTCTTTGTTAATATATTTTGTTTTGATGTTGCTGTCATCTTTAACAAAATTGTCAGGTCATACTTGCCGAAGACCAATTCTTGCCAAATATCAATTCTCCTCACCACTTGATTTGCTTGTGAATCAATGCAATGGAGAGAACTGGTTCTTCGCGAGTATTTAGTCCCAGTAAAGATTTGGTCTGGCTTGATATTTGGACTGCATAACCTTTTCATCAGTCAGGGAGGACTCCAGAAACAGAGTAAATGGAAGTGTTTGTTTTAGGCACCAAAAAGAGCGCTGGTGTTTGATCCAGTGCTCTACCAATTGAGCAAAACAAAAAAAACCTCTAGCCAGAGCTAGTAGAAATGCCATATACCGTTATATGACACTACCACAATTTCAGCATAGGAATATATATAGACTAGACCTCTTGTCAGTCTTGTGCCATTTAAATTAAGAACTTCAAAGCAATATTGTGTGCTCTATTTTCACAGATTTCAGACAGTGTATCAGTTAACAAATTCTATGCAACCTTGTCAGAAGATCAGAAGGAGAAGATAGCCAATGGCCCAGAACTTGGTGATTTCATTCATGACAATCCACAGGTCAATGTAGAAAACATCAAAAGAAAGAAAGGAGAAAGGTAAAGCTTAAATCCCTCCAATAAACTAGAAATACTGTATACGGCTATTTCCAACCCATGGGTTTTTTTTTGCTCTTTTACTCTTGCAAACTGTTTTGCCCCGTCTTGAATTTGTCCAGACACAGTTGTGTTAAAAGGGAGAAATTTGAGACATTTGAATTTGCTACTCTTAAATTCGCCCGCTGACAACAAGGGTGAAAGAGGCGAAAATAAAATGGGGAGAATATTTAAGCATTGAATGTTTATTTTTGGATATCGTTGGTTCTATAACACACCAGGCCGTGCAGACAAATTGAATACCATGTTTTCTTGAAAAATACCTAGTAAACAATTTTATAGAAATATTGAGCAAGTCAAGTATTGACTGAGATGTTATATCTTTATATGCATGTTTTTGTTGTTTCACAGATTAAGACTTCCACAATGGCTAAAAACAGACATCGCCATGGGAAAAGATTACCACAGACTCAAGGAAAATTTAAGAGATCTGAAACTTCACACAGTAAGAGTTTTGAAAAGTAATAACAGTGATAGCGAATTTAAACTGTAAATATGTTGATTGTTAACTCTGGAGCTTGTGTAAATTGGTTTTTAAGGTCTTCCGTTTCCAACGGAAGACCTTATTGTTATTCTTCGGTTTCTTTTTCCCTGTTATTATTATTCTTTTTTTTTCTTCCCATTTTTGTGCACGCGATTTCTCAGAAACGGCTTAACCGATCTCCATCAAATTTTCAGATGTGATAGATATTGGTCTGAACCTGATAGCAACTTTTTTGCATTGATGACGTCACATCCGTTTTTGAGATATTGAGATTTTTCCAATTTTTATATGGGTATTTTGTCTGCGGACGTTCTCTTAAAATATAAGAGATATTGAGCTCAAAAATCTACGGCTGGTAGAGAAAAGATTGAAGTTTTGCATGTTGTTTTATATGTCTAGCACTAAAAGCGCCAAAGCTCGGTAGGGCTCGAAAATTGAGATATCAAAAGTATCGTGAATTTTCGTGCTTTTGTTTGTTTATCTCTTTTCTGGAAAATATTTTGCTAAAACATGTCATGCAATTAAAGTTTAAATTTACAAGACCTTTCATTTGATACCAAGAAAAAGGGGCTGGCCCCTCAAATTAGAAACCTAGAGCGCTGTAAAGTCTTTTATCTATAACCCTTTACTGAAGGATTTTTTGTAATATATTATAGAAGCAAATATGTTTATCTTACAGTAATGTAGCCTAACAGTATAATGATTTTCTCATGTGTTACGTAATTACGGGTTTTTAGAGGGTCGAAAGTCCAAAACGTTGATCAACTGTATCTCAAAATGGAAAAATATTTTGAAATGCAGTATAGAAGAAGAGATGCTCAAAAAAATGTACTTAACAATATGCAACCTTCAAAATTTTGTTCAGCGGCCCCAAAAGGAGATGAGGGACCAGCCCCTAAAACGTTCTTTCTCAGATATCTCAAGAACGTTAACGAATTTCTAAACACTTGTTGAACAAAATGTCTTAAAAATTAAATGACCTTTCATTTGATACCAAAAAAAAGGGGCTGGCCCCTCAAATTAGGGACCTAGAGGGCTCTAAAGTCTTTTATCTGAGGGATTTTTTGTGATAGATTATAGAAGCAAATATGTTTATCTTACAGTAATGTAGCCTAACAGTATAATGATTTTCTCATGTGTTACATAATTACGGGTTTTTAGGTGTCAAAAGTCCAAAACTTTGATCAACTGTATCTCAAAAAGGGAAAATATTTTGAAATGCAGTATAGGAGAAGAGATGCTCAAAATAATGTACTTAACAATATGCAACCTTCAAAATTTTGTTCAGCGGCCCCATTAAGGAGATAAGGGACAGGCCCCTAAAACCTTCTTTCTCAGATATCTCAAGAACGGTAACGAATTTCTAAACACTTTTGAACAAAATGTGTGTAGTTTAAAATGACCTTTCATTTAATACCAAGGACAAGGGGCTGGCCCCTCAAATTAGGGACCTAGAGAGCTCTAAAGTATTTTATCTATAGCCTTGACTAAAGGATATTTTGTAATAGGTTATAGAAGCAAATATGTTTATCTTACCGCTATGTAGCCAAACAATATCATGATTTTCTCATGTGTTACGTAATTACGGGTTTTTAGGGGTCAAAATTCCAAAACTTTGATCACCTATATCTCAAAAAGGGAAAATATTTTGACAAGCAGTATAGAAGAAAAGATGCTCAAAATGTTCTACTAAATAGTATGCAACCATCAAATTTTGGTTAAACGGCCCTAATAAAGAGATAAGTGGACAACCCCTAAAGCAATCTTTTCCAAATATCTAAAGATCTGTACCAAATTTCTAAACACTTGTTGAACAAAATGTGTTAAGAATTAAAAGACCTTTCATTTGATATGAAGTAAAGGTGACTGGCCCCTTAAATTAGGGGTCAAGAGGGGTCTTAAGTTTTTCAACCAAAGCTCTTACACCTGAAACAAAATACTCTTTGATATCTAGAATGAATACCCCCTTTTCCTCTATTTTCAATTTATGTTCAGCTGTTTTATAGTAAAATCAAGATCTTACATGTATCTCAACTTCTAAAATCAGACGGAAGACCTCCTCGTTGCCCGCAACGAGATCGTGTCTAGTTTTTTCTTATAATTCTACAGTATGTATATGATAAACGTTTTAATATAGGTCTGTGAGGAGGCGAAATGTCCAAACATAGGGGAGTGCTGGGGAGGGGCTAAAGGCACAGCAACTGCAACCATTATGGTGAGGATTTCATGAATTGGTAGAGTATCAGACAATGTAATACAATTTAACATAAAGATAAAAACACAGTTATAAAAAAAACAATGGGATTTCCTAACTAAGCTGTCAGATATTATTTCCTTTAATAGCTATGTTAATTGCAGTTACTGGCATCATTGCACTACTTTTGAGTGATATATTTTTTTTACAGGTTCTAGGGGACACTTGTACACGGGGCTGCAGGTTTTGTTCTGTGAAAACAGCCAGAAACCCCCCTCCCCCAGATCCCTTGGAACCAGTTAACACAGCCAAAGCCATTGCATCATGGGGACTAGATTATGTGGTTCTGACTTCTGTTGATAGAGATGGTAGGTGAAGGTTATGGTTTAGTTAATATTCTAGAAAGTGAATGCATGCATGAACATACATATGATAAAAGCTAAGACGGATAACATCAGAAATTCAGTTTCAATAATTCTGTTAGCCTGTTAGCCGTATGTTTGTATTTTGTTGAATTTCGTTGTTGAGTTTGACAGTATAAATGTGAAATGGTTAAGTTTTTGAATTTCAATTTTACAGACCTTCCTGATGGGGGAGCTGCCCATTTTGCAGAAACAGTGCGAGAAATTAAAAAAAGGTACATGCACCTTTAAAAAAAAGATCTTATATATTAATGCAATATGGAAATTCCATAGGAAATGTACGAACTGCCTTTTTTCACTAAATCACCTTCAACTGTGTAAAACAGGTTTGAAGTAATTTGCAAGCAATTTTAAGAATCTTTAGAACTAGGAAAAGCCTTATCCTAGACCATAAATTTAGTCCTTAAATGGAAATTTCTATATTCAACCCTCATTATAATTTTACTAAGGATTTTTTCCCCCATATTATTCAATTACATTTGTATTGCAGAAACTGAAATTAAAAAAAAATTAACATGTGCTTACTTCTAGCATAATTTTTTACCTAAGTTTTTTTTTCATACTTGTCTGTACATATTCAGGACAATAATCAATTCTCTGTTATATTTTAAAAGGTGTTTGTATAGATATACATGTATTTTTTGTTGATTCTCCATAAACTTGTTCATAATCATAAATGATGTGCTCTGTACATGTAGTAAATCAGAGATTCTGGTGGAGTGCCTGACCCCAGACTTCCGTGGTAACATGGATTGTGTGGCTACAGTGGCGGAGTCAGGGTTAGATGTGTACGCCCACAATGTGGAGACGGTGGAGGATCTACAATGGTAAAGCTTTATTTGTAGGATGTTCATACGATATCATGATAGTCTATGAAGAAAAACATTATGAATAATATTCTACTCTGTAAAAAAATTAATGCTTTTCTGTAGACATTACAGTGTCTTTGACAGTTTGTATACTTGTATTGGTATGAAATTATAGATTGGATTGATCTTTGCCTCAGTACATGCACTCTTTTCCCTGTTGAATATTTTCTGAATATGTTGGATTACAGGTTGGTTCGAGACCCCAGAGCAAATTACCAACAATCCCTTGAGGTACTGAAGTTTGTAAAATCACACACCCCAGATCTTGTTACCAAGACTTCTATTATGCTGGGTCTTGGGGAATCGGATGACCAAGTCATGAGAGTCATGGAAGGTAAAATATTGTGTTAGAGCTTGCTTTATATTTAAAAAAAAAAACCAAATAAATGAAAATTTAAAAAAACTGATTAATATTTTTACCATTTTTATTCAAATCTGTTACCTTAGATTTGGTGCTACCTTATTTAGAGTTCATGAATTTAGGTGTACTTTGTAATTTCGATTTTGAAGATAAATCTGCATTTTAAATTAGAAGAATTAGAATAATTCAACTTGATTATTTTTATTTAAATCTTCCCCCAATAGATTTAAGGAGAATAGATGTGGATTGTGTAACCTTGGGTCAGTACATGCAGCCCACAAAGCGTCACCTGAAGGTCAAAGAGTATGTCCACCCAGACAAGTTTAAACACTGGGAGGAAGTGGGCAACAAACTGGGCTTTGCATACACCGCCAGTGGGCCTCTGGTCAGGTCTTCTTATAAAGCAGGTCTGTATAGTTCATTGCTTCATAAATTTCACTTGTTAACAGATCAAATCAGAATCCAGAAAAAGAAATTGGCATCAAAGTGTCTATGAATGCATTTCATCATTTTTGTCTATGCAAAGAATAAGTTTTGTCATGTTAAACTACATGTAGTCTTTTTTTTACAATTACTTACAGGAGAATTTTACCTGAAAAATCTGCTTAAATCTCGGAGGAAAAATGCTTTCTTAACTGCTGATGTAGTGACTTAGAACTGTGTCATTCTATTTTACATTGACTGTTTTCTTTTATGTAAGGGAAATAACTTTTACTGCGTCATTTTATTAAATTATATCAATGTCCAACTGATTGTTTAAGGTCCTAAATCTGACTTCATATGTTGATGTTAAGTTATTAAATGAATCTCTGTTATTATGTGTGAATAAAATATCTGTATTAAAATAAGTTGTGTATTTTTTTTATGACAAAAATATTTTGTATTTTACCCCATGGACACAGCTGTAATACTTTATGACGGTTAAAAAAGATTGATTTTCTTTTAATTTAGGTAAATATTCACAGGACACAGATACAGGGATATTTTTTAAATCATTTCTGAGTATAAGTGGTTTGAAGAGGTTTTGACTGAATATTTCCTGATGATTTTTAAAGTGGGTTTTGATGAAACATAGATACATATTCTTTTATTTCATTTCTTGTACATGTACAGCTGGACAAGTATATAAAGCACTTGAGCTCTCAGGATTAATAGAATCCAATCCAACATTTAATTTCCTACTTGTAAATGCTTTTACATTTGGTGTCCCACTTTTTCAATTTCATCATGGTTAAAACAAAAGAGAGAACAAAATATTCTTTTCACACACCATTTTATTTCTATGGAAACATATTTCAACGGCATGTATTGATGTAAATTGCATTCATCATAAAATATATAATACTTGTATTTATATAACAAAATATTGTGTCATCAGCACACACTTAACCCTCACGACTCGGTATGCATTAAAAAACTGCTACATGTATCAAAATATTGATTTCTGTGGTTTGCGTATTTTGTTTTTTAAATTTTTTATAACGCTATGGAATGACTTACAAGAGTCTCCGCTGGAATGATTTCAGTTGATATGATCATTTTGTGTTTTGGATGTTTTTTTTTCTCTTGTTATTATATCTACCAATATACAGTGTAGCTCATATAATGAAAGCAGTACTTGAGTACTATGAATGTATTAAAAAATAGGTTTAAACAGTAAATGTGTGATCCACTAAAAATGAAATAAATAGCATACTCTCAGACATGCACACTTACACACAGTTCAAATGTCACATGATTAATTTCTCTTTCACACACACACGCATCTCAAAACCTCTCAACAGTTTCACGTAAATAGACTTGTCTATAAATCACAAATCTTGATAACTACGCCATGTATGTCTGTGCAACTTGTACAACAAAGTTTGAGCTTCACCCAACAGCACCAACTTAACAACATTTGCAGTACCTATTATGGCCGTGTGGAGAGGTTAAGTTTACAATATCAATGAAAGCTTCCGCCTGTATACATGTATAGTTCATGACACTAATGACTATCTTTGATCAAAACATGCAGTTGATCTACTATAACTGCTGTCCATTTAATGACGCATGTCTTTCCCTGACAGCGAAAAAACTCATTTCGAGATCATGCCCATAGGTTTGGTATCACAATTCATATAAATAATTAGATATATGAATTTTGTATTTAGACATTGTACACATTATTGGCCGGCAATGCTTTTAGGAGATTCCAAATGCGCCCATTGTTGTCATATCGAAAGTCTGGAATCGGTCATTAGCGAAATCACAATTTTGATTCGGCAGTAAATACTGTTAGTACTGCTAGTTAATATCACATTGTATAGCACTTTGTCACAAAGGGGAACCAATGCTCCATCAGTGTTTCTCGGGAATGCTCAGCTTGAGAGCAGATATCTGTTCTTCTCCGAGCGATATCTTGTCCTCCAGTTCCTGTTTCTCAATGGTCAGTTTCGATTTCATTTTCACGTAATATTTGTAATCAGCAAACTCTTCCTCACTCAATGCTTCTTGCAGAAACACCTCGATCTGCCCACTCCGCTTTTCTATGTCTTCCTTCAACACCTTGGCATCTTCATGCTGTTGCTTTGCTCTATCTCGCTTATCAGCAGCCATTTTCTATGACCAAAAAAAAAAAAATTAATGAACTCTTTCTAATTTCCAACGTTAATATTCATATAAAAAAGAGAATTTTCATGAAATTTTTTGTCTAATATGCAATGTTAATATTCATGAATAGTGAAAGTATAAGTTGTTTCCCTTACTTTGAGTCGTTCATTGCTGTTCTCTGGAAGACTTTGAAGGGCGTTCTCTGCCCTTGCCAATAAGCCTGAGACCTTCAGTAGAAGAAGTATGATCTTCTCCATGTCACCAATGTAGGTCTTAAACTTGTCCTTATCATGCTGTTTCTTGCACTTTCTTTCAACTGCTTTTTGTACCTATTGTGAAAAAAAATTCATATAAATCAAATTCAGAAATAATTCAGGAAAACTAATCATGCTTATTGAAAATATTCATTAAAAGAAAAAAATATGCAATTTTTCTGCAATTGTACATTTTTATTAATCTGAAATGCCTTCATCAACCTACTGTGGAGGTTTACTCCATCTTTTCTCAATATGTTTTGTATGCTAAGACTTAATTTCTTTCTTGATTTTCATTTTCAGAACAGAGAAAATAGCTGATAGATCTCCTTTTCTGTACCTCTATCCCCAGTGTCTCTGTCTCCTCCAGTTCTTTTGTCAGCTCTTTCTTTTCTTCCTTCAACTTGTCCATTTTCTTTTGTATACTATCAACCAGTTCTTCCTGGAATCACAATGCATATTTGTTCACTATATCACATCCAACTCATTAAACGGCAATAAACCTTACTTTCAATTGTATATGCTGCTTTTTTGAGGAAATTATTTAGATTGACAGAAACAACCAAGAAAATAGTACAGGCAAAACAGAAAAAAAAAATCACCACAAACCTTCGTTTTGATTAATTTGTCTGAGTCGTCGATATCCTTGGTCATGTCTTTGCCGATTCCCTCGCTCTGTCGAATGTTCATCTCTATCAGTGCCTTGGATGGGGACACCCAGTAGTTAGATGGTAGAGGTGACTTCTCCCTATAAAACCCATGATTCAGAAAGATGAGAGATGATGTCATTCATTCATACCTGGTTATCATCACCTTAGTAATGACCTAGTTCATCTTTGGTACCTAGACTGAGCTGCGTCCATGACTGTTCCTACTTGACCATAACAAGGACCTGATTCTGACCACAAACAAGGCGACTATTTAAACCTCGATGCTTGTACAAGAAGGATTTACTCCGCCAACAAACTGAGTGGACCAATTATCCTGGTTTTTACAATGTTATTACACCATAATATCCTACACTTCAAAGTTATCAGGGATTTCACGAAGAGCTAATAATATAAAAATCCATTCACTGGACATCATCCCAGATTAGTATGTTTATTTTCAATACCAACGTCATACAATTAATCAGAGCCAAGCATGACCAGGAAACTAGATTTCCAAGAGACTTTTGTTTGACTGTTGACGGAATATAAATAATTACCTATACTGTCAATAAATAATAAAAATATACAACTCTGACAAATCAATTCGGTTCTATCAAAGTGATTCAGAGAGGATAGGGTACTTTTGGTTGTAGTTTTAGAAAATATAAATATCTGGAAACTAGGACTTTACTTATTTCTCTATGCCAGAAATGTTAAAAATACAAGTCTCATTCATCAATGATGTTCCACACAAATGTTTGTACTTACGCTACGTCTGGTACTCCTTCCTTATTTGGAGTGACAGATTGGAGGGCCTCTTGATCATTGCCAACACTGGATGATTTGGGGGAAGTTTTAGGAGAACGCCTCACTAGTATATCTTGATCAATCTCAGTATGGAACAAGCCGTCCATATATTGCATTCTCCCGCCATCACTCTTTAACATACTGGACAGTTTCGGGTCCTTTTTCTCATAAATTTTGGCAAATTCCTGAACTTTGGCATCACACTCCAGTTCCTCCTGGGATCGCTGCCGACTGTGCTGTACCAAGTCACTGACATTGTTCTTTTCTGAAGGACTAGAAGAGTTTGTGGAGATAGGCTTGCTTGGAGATTGCCTTTTGGAATCACTGAAAGACATTTTGGAATTGGAGTCAAATGCACTCTGCCCATTAGATTCACTGTTTCTGATATTACGGCCCCCGGGGTAACCACTCCCAGGACTTCTATCAACTGGGGGTGGGCTTTCATTGCTTCTGTCATTGGAAGCTATCTGCTCCGGAGAGTAGGTTCTCCTGTTAGGAGTGGTAGTAGGATCTTGAAATTTTGAATTTTGTCTTTGTCCTAACGAAGTCTCACTCACACTTGCACTGAATTTGTCCGTTTCGTACGTCCTCCTTGGAGGAGTTGCTGAGAAGGACTTGGAAAAGTTTTCGTACGATTTCTTACTGAAATACTGGCCACCTTGTGGAGTGGTCTGCCTGACTTCAGGTCTCTCCCGGGAGAGACTCTGCTTCCTTTCAATTGAAGAGATTCTGTCCTGCACCGACTGTCTCTCCGCTAGTGGAGCTGTAATAACCGAGTCCTGGTCCGTGGAAGACACAGAAAAACTGTTACTCTTGCTGGACTCTGGTGCTGTGTAGGGCTTGGGTGCCAAAAGGTGACTAGCACTCTGTGAGGAGAGTAAAGGCCGGGGTGGTGGGGGTCGATCGGAGCGGACAGGATCTTTAGTCTCCGGTTGTTCCTGTATCTGGTCCTCCTGATTGACTGTTGTCTCACTCTTCCACCCAGGCTGTAGCCTCTTTCTGACAGGCTTCTGTACGTCCCCCTGTTGTTTATAGTTGTTGTTTTCATGAAGAAGTTTCAGAGCATCCCCCGAGGAGGCTGATCGCTTGTAGACTCCCGGTTGGCGATCCGTGCGATTTTTGTATGATCCGTAGGAATCCTCTGCATATCTGTAAAAGAAATTGACGTGTCTGGGTAACTTTCCTTCTTCACCCATGATATGGTAGTATTTAATAATGTCCCTGTTTGTAGGATATAATCTTAGGTTGTTATGAATCAGTAATGTGAACGTAATTTCCCATCATCCATCACTACTAACAGTAAACAAATGACATTCAGTCAATTGCTAGAAATAGCAAATTACTGTCTGATTTAGTGCAGTTGCATGGATTAAATGTGACAGTTATGTGCATTACACTCTTGATTCACTTGCAATCTATGGCATGTATGAATAGTTTATTGCAGTAATAGTGACTGAATCATGCATGTTGTATCATTGAATTCAAAAAATTTTGAAATGAGTAAAGTATCCTATATCTAACTATCCACTAAAGCTCCTATTTAAACGCACAAAGTGAAGAAAAAAGCAATTGAAAGTTATCGACAAAAAAACTTATCATCGAAAGCACTTTTAATAACTTTCCCTCTCCATGCATTATGAAATTGTGATAATGATGGTCTGCACTTACTTGAATCCCCACCGCTGATAACTGTACATCACAGGGATTTTACCTATCTCTCAAACTATAACAACAAATAGTACACAGGGATCTATCAAATGGCCGAGCATAATCGCTCAGCCTACACTGTCATTTACAAGCCCAATTTTCACTGGCTGATGTACCGAGCTTCACAAATCCCTTAATCTCCCTAATAATCCATGAAATCTCTGAATTCCATACTGCATCTTTTGTCCAAATCTCAAAATACGACACCAGCTGAATTAATAATTTGTTAGTCAACCATCTTTTTCACTGCTTCCGAGGGGTAGAGGAACTTTTGACCTGTAACCTTCGCATCAACATACATACCACTGTAACCCAGGGGGAGAACTGGTAATGATTCAGTGATAAAGTCCATAAACAGCCCATAAAATTCTCCCATGGAAACAAATTCCACCACAGCCAATAATTTCAGTCACATTAACACAGTTTTGGTGGACATTTCCTGGACTTTAATGTAGCAGTTGTAGTCCAAATTCACTTTTTACAATACTCTCTTTATAAGACAAAAATTCCTACTCCTAACAGAATTAAACAAATAAAAAAGGCAAGTCCTGTATAAGTTGTCCATAATGCATAAAACTTCAATAGACCTAGCTTGTACTTGAAACGTACTCCATAAAAAACGAGAAATTAATGATCCAACACTTCAACTGAGATAAATTGACCCAACATCCTCTGATTAATGCTCAATGATCTTCAAAGTCCAAAAAACACACCTTTGTTCATTCAATCTCAAGCTGTTGAAAATCTATGAATATATAGCTCCTTCTCCAGTACTGCAGATGGCTAGCTAGCACACAAAATTTGATTCAATAGCTTTATGCAAGTTTTGGAATGAATCATATAGACTGCAAGATAACACTTAGAAGTTGACTTGTTAATTTCCACACAGGATGGTTGGCTGCCCTCAGGAACATGTGTGTAACGGTGTAACAGTATTTAATCCCAACAATTAGTTTTATGAACATATAGGAGCACTCCGTCTCGATTATAAGGGTAATTAGCCCCACCTCTCTGTCCTTACATTACCAGTTTGAATATCTTCAGTGATGTTGACTCTGTGAAACCCCACATGGGATCATAATTACATGTGTCTTCATTGCAGAGCCAAAGACTGTTCTGTTTTGTTGTATCCCGTCTTTTCACTCCATGTAGCCACTACACCTGTCCTGTATCAGGGCCTTAAAAAACCCCCCATTCATGCCAAAACACAAAACAAGAGCAGCTGTGTTAAATGCAGAAAGTCTGTCAAATTTATCGACTACTACTCCTGTGGTATAAACATTATTACAAGACCTCCATCCACCTTGTATGATATGTCCAGAGTAGCGATATAACAGGACAAGCGTTGGATGTTTTTGACCTAGTAACCCTATATACTTGCAGACAGAACCAAAGCTCGCTACTCCCTATCAGTCTATCTACTTTTGCCATCTAACTTTCACTCTGTTATTTAGGGGAAAGACTTGCTACATTTAGGCAAAGTAATCAATTCCCACTCCTAACCCAGACACATGGGAAACATCTTATAAATGGCTCTTCTTTTATAAACAGCTGCTGCTCTTGAGTAATTTGGAGTCAGAAATTGTAAGCTTTTGGGAACCAAAAATCGTAATGAAAGAGAGATCCCAAGTATAATCCTAGGCATTACAATGGATAAACATCATTAGAAGACAATTTCTTAAAACACAAAAACGTCCTAGTGTAATAGACATATGGTCCTGCTCTCTCTAACTCTCCAGAAAGCTTTTAATTTTTTATACAAAGATGCAGATAACAGGAAAGAGGGAATGCCACAATTCACTAGAATTTCTTTCATGTAAACATCATTAAAAACAAGCCATTGTGAACAAACAGACAATCTCTTCAACATAATCAATGTGATGTTCAATTAATACAGCCCTTCAATCATTAATATCCCACTTATGCACTCTGTCACACTTATTCACACAACATACAATCATGAATTTTTCTCTTCATAAAAAATCATGCAATTCATGATTATTCTAAAAATTTGTTTAAAAGTATCATAACTGCACTTCAAATTTGTTAGAGAATTATACTTGACCTTTCAACATATGAGTAATACCCATGCAGTGACTTGCAACTCTATTAAAATGACTCTCAAGATAACATTAAAATGCTCACCTGTTTCTATCATCTTTGTGTTCTGGCGAGTTTTCCATTAGTTCTGGTGGGGGTGGAGGCAGGTCTGCATCAGCATTCAGTTCCTTCTGAGGGGTGGGTGGGGGAGGGGGGTCTGGACTGCTAGGCGAGGGCCGACTATGCCAACCCTGAGTGACAGGTGGTATATCCACACGAGGCTTATCCGCTTTAGACTCTGGAGAATGGTACGACTTTGGATCTGGATAATGCTGGGGTCTGGACAGACTCTCCCCTTTAGGTGAGATCTGTGGACTGGATGGAGATGGCATGTATTTTGATGAAGGCAGTGGAGGAACACTGGGGGCACTGTTTGGTGAGGGGGGTTGCTGACCGGCAGACAATCGACGGGAGGAGAAGAATTGTTCCGACGAAGAGGTGGAGCCATTGGGTGAAGTGGCCTCTAAGGCCTCCACATGCTGCTGTTTGTAAGACTGTGTAAACTGAATGGATGTCTTAGTGGTTTTGTAAGTCATTGGCTGGGGCATATGTTGCTGTTCTGAAAGACGTCTGGACTGTTTGCGAAGCTGCTCCGCATAATTGTCATCATCCCATCTTCCTCTTGACTCACTGGAATGTCCATCGTAACCAAGAGAAGGCCTCTCCTTGTTCAGTGGTTGTGGAATTAAAGGCCTGTGAGGTAGGGAGGAATCCGACTGGCTCGCCGAGAATCTCCTGTAATTCCTTGGAGGTAAAGCGGGTGGTTTATCTTCATCCCCGCCCTGGGGCGGTGGGGGAGGTGGACGATACCCAACATTTTGGTATAAGGAATTCTTTGAAATTCCACCAGAACTAAAAGTAAGAAAGATAATTCAATAACTTTTACATAAATCATATCAAATATTCACTTATCACACTGATATCCGCAAAAAATATTTCTTTTACCTATAAATAGTAAACATTTAAATACTGGCTGCTGGTGGCTGCATGACATTCATTTAACAACTGTACACAAGAAATGGAAGGCTAAAACAAGGGATAGGACACTTAAGCACACTTAACAAAACATTTAAGCCAGGGGAAAGCAGTACTTGGAAAGGGATAACATTTTTCATGGTTTTTTGCACAATAACAAGTTGTACACGTCAAGCAGGCATTTCCTGGGGCTGTCGATCCAGTCTTCCCTCGTCTGCTGACGACATACTCTCAGCTGACTGTCCAGCCATACCTGTGTGTACAGCACATTCTACTAGCTCATCGACCGACCAGTTGTGTATCAATTTAATGTCCACACCAATATCATCAAAGATGACATGTTACTTCACACCGTAGTACTGTAGTGGAAGGGGCCCTGGGGCAACAAATTGTTAGCTTGTCCATTGGACTAGTGTCAGAGACTTTGTAAGAGGAACGGCTCTACCTATAAAGATTGTGGGAGTCAAAATCACACCTCAGAAACCACAAATGAACAGTCTACTAACACACTAAACCACTGAAACTTAGAAAGTCTGAAGCTGGGGGACAAAATATTGGTACAAATAAGTGGCAATAATACTAGACAAAATACACACTGATAGTAAATACTGGAGGTTACAAAAAATACCTACAAAATACACTTGTATAAAGATTGGCTTACTTTTGATACTGTATCAAAGTCATCTCCTATAAAGTTCTAGTAAATCACTGGTCACTTTTCCTGTGGAATTCAAGCAACATCACTATCTACTCACAAAGTTAAAATTGAATCTCGATCGTCACAATATTGTGGGCAGTCAAAAAATCTCTTAATTGACAAATCTAAATACCATCAATCACCCCTGTGGACTTTAATTGTTCCTCTATCTTTTTGGGGTGTTAAGTACATACTTGACACATTGCCAATAAGTGACTAATTTTTTTCTCTTGTAAAGTCCCCAAATAAAGTCAATAAAAAAGTCAGGGATAAGGATTATAAAAAAATGTTCCTTGAACCATAAAACCTGTGAATATCTTGTGTGATACCATGACCCCTCATTACTATCAATAAACTATTGGTCCACTTCAGTCTTAAATATTTGATAAGTGATATCATCTCCATTGTCAGGCTGGGGTACAAGTGCTTGTTTATGGGTTGACACTCGAATGAAAAATGATAGGTCAAGTCTCCTCAAGAAGCCAACATCTACGAAAATCCTGAGAAGTACGATTAATCCCCTAATAACGGCTCAAAATGAAAGACTATGTACATTATTTTGACACTTAGTTGTATAAAACTCATTTAACAAATTGCATTCTTGAAGTTTTGAAATAACACATATACAAAGAATTCACTTGAACAATTTTCTAACATCCACCATCAAATTGATTTACAACATAAAACTTGGAATTAAATATGCGAGATGAATTCTTTATGTTAATGAGATTTTACTATGTACCTCCCCGTCCTAGCTAAAGCAATTATTACCAATGGGAAGAAGGCATCACTTTCCTCTTGAGAAGAATGTGAAATGATTCTTTATTTCTTCTTAAATGGCAATAATAATACATGCCTTATTCTTAAATAAGAACAAAATTACTGAGACACAACTGAGAATTGTCTTCTCCTTGCACCCCCCCCCCCCCCCCCCACCAAACATCATGTTTTCTTTGTTTATTACCTGGTACCTGGATTTTTCTGCTGACATATGTTACTTTAAAAAGAGAATATTTTTTTTGCTATAGAATACAGTAAACAAAATAAATACTGCTAAAAATGATGAGAGATTCTATAAATAGCCATTGCAACACCTGACTTCAATAAAAAAAAATATCCAAACACAAAGGAATTGAAATAGAATCATTGTTTACCTATCTTTTCCATAATATAGGACTGATGTCATTATGTCCTGAATTCTTCCCAAAAAATTTTCCTCATAAACTTCAAACCAGATCAGTAAGTCATTAAACATGCAACAAAATCCCAAACGGAAGCATTTTGGTTTCTTTCCATCGGATTGATCGGTACAATTAATTGATCTACTATAGACTGATGACTTGTGATGATTCAGCCTTTGTTTTTGTGGTCTCCGATTTCCCTCCCTGTCTCACCGCACCAGAGATCCTCTCCAATGACCAACACCACTCTCCACCTTGCAACTCAATATTGTCCACTTATCTACACAAACACTGACACCTTTCCCAGGTATAAGATATTAGCGACAGGTATCACAGGTATTGATCCACCGCATTCCTGGCATACTTCAGGCAGCGACAGCTGCTGAGGGAAGCATCAGGTTTACGATGTCCCATTGTGAGTTCACACACAATTAAGCAGTCACATATGGCAAATTCAACAAATACAAATTGAAGATTTCCTGAAGCTGCATTAGCATAGGTAGTTACCATTCTACATGATCATCACACAATTACTAATTCTGACCAAATAATGAAACATCCATCAACTGTGAACTCCATTCTGGAAATGACCTCTTGCCAACATATCCCACATGTACAATATTATCTTTTTCCCTCTGACTGTTCCAATATTTGTTGAATTTGTTTAGTTTGCTATTGTAAACACAGGTTTCTGTGGTGTGTATTGGCTGACCCAGGGCAATAAAAACTGTTTTCCCCCTTCCTCTATTGATCTAATGATAAACATAAGGTTTCTGTACTATTGCCACTCTACTTTAAATTCTCAAAACTTCTTTCTGCAACACTGGAGATGAACCAAAGAGAAGATTAAATAACTGTCTTTATTGCCTCTGAGAAAACTCTATATATACCCCAAATATTTCCTTTAAAAATGCTAAAAAAAAAATAAGTGCTTTAGGCATTAATTACAGATTCTTGGTTGAAAATGACAATACACAAAATTAACATACCTTGTATGTACAAAACTGTATGACCTGCGCTCCTTGAATAATCCCATTTGCTATTACATATATCTCCGAGTGAATCAATCTTTTTGTTCTGTCACATCTTAACCTGCTGACACTTGATTTTTAAACTTTTTCTCCGTATTTCAATTTATTCCTGTTTTTTGTACACTACTGATTAGATCTCCAGCCAATATCTATTTGTGACAACGCTCCGTAAATGTAACTCTACCACCTGACCATCAAACGCTCACTAGCGCGAGTTGGGGACACGTACAGAAATACTTGCATGAGATTACTCAAGATCTACATATCTAGCTAACTGGACAGTGACATCGCAACAGGTCAACTGTAAAAGAAAAAAGCCCCCAGGAAAAAAAACGTTTGTGAGACTCTGTTCGTCAATATTGACAAGTTCATCAAAAGTTGTTGGACACCTGCCTCTATTGTTCCCTTTCTATGTTTGATCAAGGAATCATTCCATATTATCAGCTCAAAGGTCTATATAGTATCAGAGTTCCACCTCGGGTACGACACACAATTCATTCCTCTTTAGTCGCCTTCAGCAGACATGACTTTTAAACGGGGTTAAATTGGAGAAATATTGGCGCTGCTTGCATTCCACTAACACAAAGGGCTCTGTTTGTTTGATATGAAATAAATTACGCAAAAATAAACATAGATAGCCTGGTGTCTTCACATCAAAAATTTAAATTTCTATTCCAAAAATCCATTTACGGATCAAGATTGCAGCATATCCACAAGCGTTTCTGGCTTATATTCAAGTCCATAATACTACGGTACATGTATAATATATCAGGGACTATCTTGGAGAGAAAAAGGAATGTCACTTCCCCCTGAATGCCGAGTCCAAGCACTGATCTCCCATATATTGGTGACTGAATGGACTACAAAGTCAAAGAAATTACACAGATTAAATTAAGCCTGTAGAAACAGCTAGGTCAGGGGTTTTCTTGATTGACCTTATAATAATGTCCCGATCACAGAGCACTGGCAGAGAACACTGGGTGATGTTCCACAGACCACCCTCCCGGCAAGGAGGCATGACTGCTGCTTCTTGTTTCCCTAATAGAATTGAAGCAATAACTTCCTTTTAATTAAATTAGACCCAGTGACCATCCATTCATAATGCACTGTTCTGGCATTCTTCAAATTCTTTGGCTATCTTTCCCACCATCTAGAGATAAGATGGTGCAAGTCCTTAGAAATGAATCTCTCTAGTGTCCTGGGTGCCTTCTTATGGACAATGCATACAGGATTGCCCATTATGACATCATAATCCATTAACTTTGTCCACTTACAATAACTCTGATCCAAGCCAAAGAGATTATCCCTGATCCCAGCAGTCAACTTATTCATAGAAATTCTGAAAATTCCTGAACATAACAACGAAGAATTCTATACAACCTCTGAAGAAATATAAAAGAAAGAGTGGTGAAAGAACATGGGTGAGAAGTAACTATTTCATTTCAGGCTTTTCAATGTAAAATTTTGTCAGCTAACTAGGATTTCCCAAAGGGATTTCTGACAGATTTTAATGATACCATGTTATACAATCATGCAATGTGTAACAAAACTAACACGAGGAAAAACATTTTTGAGAAGAAACATTGTTTAGATTTATCTTATTGACAATGATTACACTTTACAGCTGAATGTCATTTGTCAATTCGAACAAAAAAATTTGCCTAATAAATCTATCTGCTGGTATGTAGCAATGATATATGTTGTTGATCCTCATTTCTTTCTCCCTCCTTCCCTTTTGTGTGTCATTGACTTTTGACAGATTTATTGGGGTTCAACAATCTTGTAGAGAATGGGACACTGAGCAACACTCTAGCTAACAAAGTGATGAATTTACAGCAAATGAAGCGATGTGATAACACACTGACCCTATTACTCGAACTAAGAGGTGGATAACCACAAACAGAGGAGAAACAGATTTCATTTGCCAATTATATGTAGGGTACTGAAAAGTACAATGTACTTGAAATGAATGTCCATCCATATTTTATGGGATGTGTGCAAAGTTTCACAGAATTTCATTTAACTCTCTAAGTTTAATAGTCCCGATGAGATAAGACATACATATTCAGAATAATAGGGGGCAGGAATGGTCAAAATTTCACTGAATTTCATTTCAATTGATATTTTCTCTGTTTAAAACTAGATGATATCTGGAAGACATAACTGTCAGAATAGTTAGGTAGGGATTGGTTCAAGTCTCATCACCTTTGTTTACATCATTCTAATGAAAAAAAGACATTAGCTATCTAAGAATGAGCAACGCTTTGAGATTGGCCAGGGCCATTCTCCCACCCGCCTGTGAGTTGTCAGTCAGTGTGGTTTTTGTGGTCAAGAGCTCAAGATCTGGAGATGAACATGACCTCAGATGAACAGCTCTCCAAACAAGTGAGTCAGCAGAATGTATACTTAAGAAATAGATCTCCAGTCCATCTCCTTCAGCACAAATATTTACGTGGCCCCCCTTTAAATTCTGATCTTGTGTTTGGTCCATGTTATTGTGATTTTCATGGATGCACTAGACAAGGTCAAAATTCCTGACATTTACTGACACAGAGAAGATAAGCATTTGATGCATAGCTCTGACCCTTAAAAAAGTCTATACAAAATCAGCACAAAAAGTTAATAGAAATGTATCCCCATTTTTAAAAGGTTTTTCAATGGATTTTCTGAATCATAGACAGATTAAGTTTCCACATATCAAAATATCACACTATTGGATATCGTTATTCACCTTGTGTATTCAAACAGATACAAAAATGTGAAAATGAGGTCATCAAAAACTCACCTGTGTACACAGGTAAACTTTCTGTACAACCTACCTCCAGACTCTGGGGCGAGGCACAACCGTGTCCAGATTCCCTGGGTCTCCCCCATACAAGTAGACGGGATACTCCATGGCACATTTTCCCCCCAAAACAAACTCCAGATTAAAACAGAAGCTCACCCATCTCAACCTCTATACTTATCCCTCAAGAGAGATAAGGTCTGACAGTTGTGTATGTTATTACAAAGTTAATGACAAATACAAAGGTGTTCTGAATGGATTTTACTGCTGAACAGGAAAGAGTCCCTCATGCATGACCAATCAGTGGCCTCTGTTTGAGAAACCAGGCTCACTACAGGGGCTACCAACAGACAGGCAGATGGTCTTTTAATTTGTCCAGTGTAATTAATGGCACCCAAAGTGGCTAGAAATTAAATGGTGCAAGCAGGTGATAATTGGTATAGAAATGCCATATACCTCATGTATGCCTAATCCCTATTTGCTCAATCATCTCTAATCGAAAGCAGTCTGTCTATATATTTTGTGCAATATTGTTTTATTATACATGTATATTCAATGTATGAAAGTAAATAGTTTGGGGTTTTATTTTCTTTATATATATACTTTTAACTCCTTGATTCACAGATTTTATTGCAATATCAATTAACATATAAATTAAGTAAATATTTTAATTACATAGTTTAAAATCCTAACATGTTAGCAATAATGAATTTAACTCTTTTATCAAATGCATGCAGTGTCCATAGCTGTCCTAAATTAATACAGCATGCTCATTTGAGTGACACATTTATTAGTATTAAAAAAGACAAGGAATTTACAAGATAAGCCTATTAGGTACAAAAATCAAGCCAAACTTTTTTGTACATTAATTTATCTCAAGTCCAAAAGAAATAAGTATGCTTGTTTGGGCCCCTTGCTTTCACCTCATCAGAGCCTCATGAAACTGTCCAGTAGACACTTCAGAATATTTAGCTATGACATACGATCCCTTGTGTTGTTGAAATGGGTCAGCTGCTACAGGTACGAGCATGGAAAATAAGAAATCATGATGTTCACAGATTTCTTAACCAGATAAACCTTGAGGAAAAACAGTACTATATTACGTGATAACCTGCAGATTTTTAAAGTTAAAAAAAAGCCCAGAAATAACAGGTATGACCAGGTAAGGCAGACACAGGGGGGTCAAGTGTTTAATAATCCCTATGTGTGAGGGTTATGTCATGGCTATGTGAAGCCCTTGAATTTGAACTGTGATGTTGACAAACACACAGGTCACAACAACTTGGTAAACAAACATGGGAGTGATGAAAGGCTGATCAATGTCAGGCCGACGTACTGCAAGACCATCCTGTCCCAGCACAGCTCAGCACAACACAGCACACAACCTCGTTCAGAGGGGCTGGTTCTCCTTCTCAATCAATAACCAGTCCCCTTCCACCAGTGCACACAAATTATGACATAACTACTTCCATTGTAAAATATTTAAACATGGTCAATATTTTTAAATCATTTCCTTAGGTAAGGCTTTTTGTCATGGATTGAAATGGTCTGTACTGTGGAACATTTGCTACACAATGATTTCAAAGCCTTGCTGGCAATCTCCCACTGCTGGTACGATTATTGAAACTATCAATTAACACATATTACATACTGGTACACATTTTCTCCCGGTGTATTTCATATTACATTGTATCAAAGTAATTGTGCTTTGAATTGAATTATAATTATTTTAAGTTTCTATTTTTAACAAAATCATGATTTTTCTGTATAACAAAAAAAAGCATCAAAGCTAATTTCACAAAAAAAACCTGCGCAATCTAATTTGAACAAGATTTTAATCTGAAATCGTACTGAACCCACATTATCAGTTTCTACTTTTACAAAAATTGCGACTTCATGTCTGCTCTGGGAACAAAAAATTACAGAGAAGAAGAAATTTCAGTGGTCGTTGTCTGTTATCGCGGATTATGGGGCCTGTGATTACCAGATGATTACGACCCGTGCCTCGCATTCTTCTCATTGTTACACAGCAGTTATCAAAGGATCTGTCAACAACAACCAGCCAGCCAATACTTACAACAACTCTGTAAGAGTTACTTACCTTTGATCGTCGTTTTCGCCAGCATGATCTTTCACAGGAACTGACCTTAACTGCAAAAATTTAAACAAGAATATTTAAATTAAGAGCTAAAACCTAGCCACAGTTGCATTAATTTCTCATTATACCAGTTCATTAAAAGAAACTACAAGAATTTGGAATACGATTTATTTATCTATCTTTCGTGCATTACGGTCACTATAAGGATTAAGTATTTCTAAAAATACAAAACACTACCATGCACTTGTCACATAGAAAATTTATAGCATTAACTAGAAGATCACATTATCTAACACGCATAAAATAAAATATCTAATTGCAGTGGTATGCAAAGTGAATAATATTGCCATGGTTTGTGAATGAAAAAGAAAACATTGCACAATGTGCATGCCTTATAAATGGAATAAATAACTTTTTTGCCTTAATTAAAGGTAATATAAACATCTAGAGGCCAACCTACCTCATCTGTGTTGGGTTGAGAGGTACTGCCTGTGGAGTCACTCTGACTTCGTTGGTGTGGCTCCAAATCAGGGAATGAGGACAGAGTTGTGACTGCATAGGGGTCCACCAAGCTAGAGTCAGACCCGATGGAGTGGGGCCTGCTACCACCCGTCTGTGAGCGAATTCGACTCCATTCCGTCTGCTGTCTCTCTGGTCGTCTCATTTCCATATAATCAGAGTCTCTTGAGGATATTGACCTTGATCTTCGAAGGCTCTCCTGTCGCTCAGCCCGGCTGCCATATTTAAGACGGAATGATTCAGAAGGAGTCAACGACGTGGTGGTATCTGCCGTGGACACTGTGGATTCTGTTTCTTCATTGGTTTTCTTTCCAGTTACTCTGTCCATGAATTTCTGAACTGCAGTTCGTTGGACATCTTTCAAGTTGGAATCTTTATTGAAATCATTTTGAATTTGTGAGGAGGAAATATCTGGGTTGTCAGGTGACGCTTTGTCAGGATCCGAGACATGTCGTACAGAGGAAGAGAAATTACTGCCGTCTTTAGGAACAGAATCAGACGTTGACCTTGGTCTTCGATCATAACTAGAATCTGATGGATCACTGGAAGATAAATCCATCAGAGATTGGTTTGGCGACTTGAACTTATTTCTGGGATCCTCACTAGATTTCACTGCACTATTCTCTTCCTCTTGTTTCCTAGCACTGGGTCTTTCAATGAAACGATCCTTCATTGGTCTTATTTGTTCTGAAGAAGTCCTCTTCAAATTGGAAACTGTTAGGAAACCCTTTGAGGGATGATTTCCATTACCCATATTTCCTAACTGGATATTTTCATAGTTCATAGATTTATCAGCTTGAGACCTTTTGGATTTTCGCACCATATCTTCCCAGCGCTGATCCTGTGATCGATTTTCTAGTGAGTCCTCTCGTATCAAAGCCATGTGCTTATTCTCTACATGCATTTTCTGGTAGTGATCCATGCGGAGGTACTCAGTGGAGTGAGACCGGGTGTGTACAACACTGGAAGAGGAGAGGTTGGAAGAAGACAGCAAATCGCTATCGTGTCTCTTGTGAAGGTGATCTTCGTACACACCGTATGCTTTCTTCATGGAGGCGCTTCTTCCCATCTGACGACCTGAACTTAAATCATTCGGTCTACGAGGTCCCTCGGCACCACCTGGTGTTAATGGAGAAGAAGGATCAGTGAACACAGAATCTGTTGATTCATGTCTAGGTTTGGAATAATTTTGAAATGGTAGGGAGGACTCAGAACTGTAGCGAGTACTTGTGGAAGAACGAGAGTCTGAGTTGCTACTGTTTGGCATAGAGGGAGAAGAGTCACTATTTTGAACCCCTCGATTATACTCCTCAATATTAGATATGCTCTTTGAATGTTTGTCATGGCCTGTTAGTAAACGATTTTGGTCTCTACTCAAATCAGATCTGCTCAGGGGATACTTTGGAGAATACAAGGAAGGGTCGAGGCCATGTCTTATTTGTTTGGATCGCAGTTCCGACACGGAACCTCTTTCACTCTCAAATCCTGAAACATCATGCCTTGAGTCACTGATGCTGGATTTTGATTCTGCATAGTCACGTCCGAAAGGCATTGAGTTTTCGTGGGGGTGAATAACAACACTACTGTAAGACTCTGCTTCCTTCATGCCTGGGTACTGTATAAACGATGGCATGTCAGATCCAGGGCTACGAATGCTGCTGTCCTGGCTAGAAGCAGACGACAGACGTTTTTCACTTCCACTAAGTTTGCCACCATAGTATTCTTTTGTAAGTTTTCTAAGCATTGGAGCCATATTTGATGAATATTCCTCTGGAAAGTTTTCTTTTTTCTTTATTTCCTTGCTCTCTCCTATATTTCCAGAGTAGGCATCCCTTCGTTGACTGTCCGGTTGTTTGAAATGGTCACTATCAGAACTAGACAACCTTGCTTGAATAGATTTTCCCTGGAAGTACTTGTCACTAGAAGAAACTTCTGTGGAAGATTTATCCTCGGTTTGTGTTCCAGTGTTATAACACACCATCTGTTTCACAACATAAGTCCTTGGTGGCTCAAATCGAAGGGAACTACTACTGACACTCTTTCCATCACTACCCAGGGGATTTGTACCAGTATCCACTAACCCACGTACCACTGGGGACTTCTCTGGACCTTCTCGTGTAAAACTGTCCCGTTTTTTATAGTCCTGGTGGGGACTGTCACTGAATGAGGATGAATCACGACTTTTATAATCACTATGATAACCACTACTTCCATGCCATGAATCATGGTGTGGCCCAACAATGGATGCAATTTTTTCTGAAAGAGTTTTCTCATCTGGAGCACGGCTCTCTCTCTCGGGAGGTGAGGGTATGTTATATTTCTCATCTCCAATGCGATTTCCATCCTGATCCATCATTGGGTTCGGATAGCCTGGTGAAGAACTGAAGAAGTGTTCCATTTGACTTTCTGCACTCTTTTTTGATTCTAAATTAATTGTTCTCTTTTCGTGGTCACTCGGAGTTGGACGTTTCATGAAACGGGTTAATGAAGTTTGTTTCTTGAAGCCAGGATCACTAGCATTTCTTTTATAGTCGTCCCCACCCTTTCTTTCACTACTGGGACTATTTCGTTCATTTACTGGCCCAAGTTGAGGGTGGAATGCCGGTTTTAGTTTTGGGGAGTTGATTGGTTCCCCTGGCTCTGTCTCCAGGTTTGGTTGTGTGACAGGCCAGGAGGGGTACTTTTCATGGGATTGCGGTTTAGTCACATATTGTAAACTTGACACATCCCTGACAGGGGGTGCTGGAGGCGAGCACGGGGGTCGAGGGTCATAAGGTTCACGCGGAGGTCGCTGTGTCAGTTTCTGAAGCTCCAGATCTGTTGCATCTACCTCAGTTTGAGAGGAAGACACTTCATTAATGTTCTGATAATCATGTAAGTCTGACTTGAAAGGTTTGTTATTGCTTGGCAGTGACTGCCTCACATCTTTCATTTTATCACCCTGGTATCCGGACGAAAAATCTGCATTGTGACTCCACGCCATTTTCTTGAACCCTTTTGAAAATGAAAATGAGGCATTTGTTGGACTTCTGGGAGACAGAGGCTGAGGGTAGCTATTGATGTCAGAGCTGGACTTGTACAGGTCCAGTCGAGGGGAGGGTGGCTTCTTCTGTTGTGGATTGGCCATGTGGAGACTAGGTGAGGACGTAGCAGGAGACAAATGTCCTAGGCGAGGATTGGCATTGCTCGGCTCTACATGGCTACCATTGGGAGGGTCCACTCTGGAGGAATTCTGTTGTTTCTGTGACAGATCCTAAGATTGTTAAGGGGAAAAAATAACACAAAACCTCACATAACTCTTTCTATTATCATTAAATTATTTATCAAATAAGACAAATCTTTACATTATTCCTTCTTTTAACATGAAAACATATATCATAACTTGACAAAACAACATGACTTCATAATGCTATTTATTGTAACAGTTCAATCATACCTGTATCGTGTTCCATCCCTTCATGGACATGGATTTTCTGGAGGATTCCTCATTCTGGGTTCCTCGACTGGAAGCTCTATGACTGGACCCTGTGGACGAGTTACTGTTTCCTGAGGAATGTCGCTGTTTGTTTGGTAGGATTTCTGTGTTTCTAAATGAGGCTGGTATAGAGGAGTGAGCTGGTAGACTGCGCCTCCCCGGCGTTATTGAATGACTCTGTGTTGTTGCAGGTGAGGTGGATCCAAAGGAGTGTCGGTTCTTGTTTGATGGGGGATCTCTTGGAGACGAGGGGTGAGAGGAGGATAAAGAAATGGAACTGGAAGATAGATGATTTCTAAACGTCACAGATGGATCTTGATTTGATGTTGAACCAGCTGCATGGGATGAAGAATGTCTCGTTTTGCTTCTTCCACTGAAAAACAAACAAAAAAGTTTTAACACAGATTACTAAAATAATTTAGTACAGATCTCCTAAATTGCATCCGAAGTTGTGCTGCTACAAAAATCAATGGGCCATAACAGACCTATGCATAAGACACAGGTATGCAATTTCTGTACCTGAATCCTACCTAACACCCTATAATTCCTCTGTATAACCATTACGCTGCCCCATCTAACACTAAATAAAGGCAATATATCCTACCTGATAGCAAAGAATGCGTCTCAACACTAAAATCTACCTGAAAGAATTACGCAACATGAGGAATAATGAACCACTCAGACCGTGTGGAATGAAAGATAGTAATTAATTATCTAGCACATCAGCTCACAGTACACAACACACAAAGACAAAATCTTTAACATGCTGTATCATGTAGTCATTGATTCATTTTATTAAATGTAAATTTCAAATGCCTTGTATTATAAACCTTTAAAATATTTCAGTTTAAAATATTTCAAAAGCTCCTATTAAATCTTTTGGACAAACCTTGTTTTAAATTCCCCAACAATTTGAAAATTCTGCATGCATTGAATGAGGATTACCGTTTGAGTGGTAAAATGGGTTAAAAACCACTGTTTTCATAATCTCTGAATATTCAGTTCTAATAGATACAAGAAAAAAAATTCCAATCTCTTAATAGTGTGGTCACCAGAATATTTTAGGAAACCAATAAGCCTGAGGGAAATTCTACAGAGAAGTCACCTTCACAAAATCAGTGCCTTGGTTTGAAAAAAAAAAAACCACGAAGACAAGATATCTTGACAGTTAGCCTACAAATTCTCTCTGACTACCATATGAAACACTAAGTTCTGCAATGCAAAGAATTCTAACTGGTTCAACTTTAAGAGAAACACCAACTATATGGTCCAAAACAAAATTCCCTGAACATTATTTGATATGACAATATTTGCTACTTGTGAGGAACAAATGAAGCTTAATGAACTTGTAATTGCACAATCGATCAGTATTTGTCTGGCAGAAGTATATGCCTGTTCATAACAAATTACATACACAGACAGTGAGGAAAAACCACCAATTACTGGAGCATTGATATCAATGACAGAAAATGAGTCGATCAAACAAAACCATCAATTTTTGTCTTAAACAGCTTGTCCTGGCCACAATTCAATCTTGATAATTGATAATTAATAACAAATGATAATTAATCATTGCCTTGTTAATACTTTTTGGATACAAAGTCTCGGATTTTATTTCTAGACACACTAATCTATGTGCCATTTTAAGGACAACACTGTATACATACAGAATACCTTAGCATTAGCACAATTTCTCCAAAATACCTTTGCCATTGGATACAATTTATGAATTTCACTTCCTTTATGACAATCATCAATTTCTTATGTTTAAAGTAAAAAAATCATACTTACAGATTGAAAGTTATTTCACCATAAGCACATGCGAACACATAAATTAACACAATTCACAAGGGCCAAAAAAAAATCTCACTGAACAACAGAAATTCCAGTAATGATCCTCTTATCATCTTCCTAATTCCAAATCTATACAAATATTTCACAGTTTGTTTTGACATGGGAAAGATATGCATCAACTGTCTGAAAACACAGAAATTTGTTTTGATGTGGAGTTTTTTTGCCTCCAAAAACAATGTTCATCAATATCCCAAGGATATGTGTAGTAGTGATATAATCTGGTGCAGTGCAAGGGAAAACTTAATAAATGGTTGACCACTGGGACAATTTGACACTGATAGACCATCGTTAACAAGAAAGGGTATACAGCAAGGGGAACCCCTGTAAGCTTTACATTCTATACACAGGGTGTTTGACAACCTCATTATTAGGTAAACTCTTTATTTCTTACATCACACCTACATATTTGACATAAAAGGAAGAAGAAAAACAGCACTACTTCACATAACAAATAGACACAATGTCTACAATAGTGAAAATGACATCTATTTTGAAGAGAAAAAAAAAAGAAAAGAAAAATGTATAGGGAAGTTAATGTACAAAGGGAAATGAAAATATACTTCAATATCAATGCACCAAAGGTGAATATTATCACTCTGACAGTATAAAAATAAATTCTAAGAAATACACTGATGGTTCCAGTTCTCAATCTGAATAATACTGCAATCTTTCTACTTAATCGCACTTTGAAAAAAAAACACTTTTTTTAACATGATGTTGGCTTCAAAAAACACACATTTCCTTTGCTCCTTGTAACAAATGTAATTTATTACTGAAAGGCACTTAACATTTAAATCTTTCCTCTAAAATCATCTACACAGTGGCACAAATATTTAGGCTGTTACACAATCTTTGGAAGATACCGGGTAAATATTGAATTAAGGTTTCATAACACGATTTGTGTTACTCTAAAATCTGACAGTACACAATCGCATGAAGCTGATATAGGGCCCTAGTATCACAGACTGGACCAGGTCTGTTTGTCTGCCTGTCACTACCGTTATGTCATTAGATAACGGACACTGTGCATTTGTTTTACAAATACCAGATAAAGTATTATAAATGAGGATGCCCCTCCCCCAACCCTCCTAAAATCTTGGCGCATCATCAAATCTGGTGAACCAAGGACACATAAAATGAATCTACCAGTGTAATGAATACATGGTCAAAATCAAACCAAATCAAAGAAGCAATGACATTAAAATCATTGAAATTATCAGCAAATAATAAACATTCTGTTCAGCCTTGAAATAAACAAAATAGGAACAAATTGATGACACTGTGTGAAAAACAAGAAGAAAACAAAATTGTACTTACAAAATGTTACATGCAGTGATTCCTTTCCATTTCAAAACACAAATGACATTCTAAGCCTAACTCAACACTGGGTAGACCCACTGCACTTATTCACCAAATAATACCTTGTATACTCAGTAATAATATTTTAATTGGTACTTTCCAAAAGATGGACACTCCTAGATAGGTCACTGCGTCCACACACTCAGAGAGAAGAAAATATATAAGCACCAGTATTTTTGGTTCAAGTAGTGGGCGAAAAACTTGACTTTTAGCAACTGGGAAAAGTCCTAAACAATGGCTAGTGACTTTCTGGCTGTGCTCTGCCAAGAGCCTTTTCTTCACTGTACACGCTAATGAAATCCTCTTACCTGCGTATGTAAGCAGGGAAAAGGATTACAAAATTTCCTATGTTTTAATCTCTTCACTCGACAGGGAGAGGACACTGTTCTAGACAAGATTTAATCCTCCAGTTTGGAAAGAGAAAAAGGAAAATATAAGGGTGTTGTTTCACCAGACCAGAATAAAATATGTGCCCCAGTGGCAGGCAAAAGGGGACAGTTTCTATACCTTGAATGCTTGGGACATTATTAGGCTGTAATCATGAAAACAAATAATGCTGACACCCAAATACAGGCCAGGGGGACCTAATGTGTGAAGACCATTAAATTGGTTGGGGGTTGACCTTTCCTGTACAATATAACCACCCTCTCTCCGAGGCTTCTTGAATAGTATACCTGTAGTCAGGCCTGACTCGGCCTGTGAAGAAGTGGTGTTTTTATGGAAAGATTTTTTATGGTGCCCATTCAGAGCACCTATACAAATGGCCAATTACCAGCTATATGTCAATCATAAAATTCCCACTGGTCACTGGGGCTTTGGTCTACATCACATATGATAGACTGGACATTTTCGCCATGCCCCCCTTTTCATCTCAGGGAAAGCAAGGTGCATGCATGTTTACCTGTCAGGACCACTCAGGTAATGATAGGGTGTACAGTGGGCTATGCACTCTCAGACCTTAATTAAATAACAGTAAAATAATAACATGGACCAGGTCATCTGAAATGTATTACCTATCATTAATTACCCCTGGACAATATCTGCTCAGATAAATCTGTATTGGGTTGGAGGGCAATGGGCCTTTAATGATGCCCTAACCTCATGCTGACACAAAATCACGCACTGTTTAATGTTTCGATTGTGCTTGATACTAAAAAACAATAAACAATTCATGCCAAAGGTTTAAAATTGAAAGCAAGTGACAATAAAAACATCTATAGCCATTGTAGTGGAATAAGACCAGAGATGAATACATGTATGTAGTAAACGTTATTCCTTCAGACATACATCTCAATGATTTTTTTTTCTTTCTGTACATAATTTTCATTAGCATATTTATTGAGTTATACCCTGTTTCATCCATCTTACGGTGAAATATAATCTTATTTGTAACAACTGTTCTGAATTCTCATGTGTCAACCGCAGAACTGGGTCGTATTACTTCCACCAAACAAACTCAGTCTAGCCCTGGGACCAGACAAAGTGACATCAGACAAACGAGGGGTGAAATGACTTCTTTTTAATCTGTATCCATTCCTTAGCTTCATTAGTCTCTCGCTTTTGACACATTTTTCCGAATTGCTCTGTTGGGGAATCACCAAAACTAATATACTGCCCACTGAGCTCCTTTGAAATTGCCTTGAAGTCATGTCTCTTCCCTTAAAAATTAATTCTGTGTTTTCTCCATTGTGGAAAATATGATATGAATGAAATGATTTGTGAGTCAACTGTGATCTCACCTGAATTTAGACGGTAGCCTTGTTTGCAATGCTGCAGTATTCATTGTCTGCAGATCAACAGAAGTACTTATCCCAATCAATAGTATGTGCACACCGAACAGAATAAAATATATCATCAATTATGCACGTTGGTAAGTAATCAACTACTAACAGATTCTAAGCCATGTTTTTTTCAATCAATTTCAACTCTGTAATCAAGCCAAAAAATGGTTGCCCTTTTCTTGCAAAGACCACCCGCAATAATCCAATTATGATCCATGAAAAACATTCTTCAACACCTTCTGTTAGGTAAAGAGAAAGTTGTTCCGTAAAAATTTAAATCGTGAAGTAACACATAAACACTGCATACCACACCTCCCAGTTTATGTCCTATCAGGGATTTAGAAGGTTGTGCAAATTTTCTATTTGTCCAAGCTAGCATTTTGAACTTAACAGAGAAAAGGTCCCCAATAACAGGAGGATGTCAAAGCACAGCATAGCAGGGCTCACAAAGAAAGCTTTGATGAGGAAGCATTGTATGGCACAATTAACATCAAAGAATTGATTTAATCCTAACATACACCAACTCTTCCAACTGGAAAAACAGCCCCAGACTACAAACTGTGCAAGGGACCTATTGTCACATATTAATTTTTCATCATCTGTTTTCTATACCTATCCATTTAACGAAGAGTAATGTGTACCAATGTTAACCATGGAGATCAATCAAATCTTTTAATTTGACATGAGGAATGCAGGCCTTATAGGAACACAAAAGAGTTTAAATATTTGATAGGATGCACATAATGTTGTCTCAACTGTCTTCACTCAATATATCAATGCACCAGTAATTACATCATATTTCCTATTTACAGTCAAGAACACCCAGCATTTATTCTCTGTAAGCAAATGACAAACTTTAAATTTTCAACTTATTTGATTACCTGGTAACTAGCAGCATAGAATTTGACTTGAATTAATTCTTATTAAAAAAAAAACAACAACAACAACTTCTTCCCACTCAAGAAGGTTAAAACGTAAGAAGGAGACATAAAGGAATATTCACACCTCAGCTGTAGTTATGTGTCCATAAACATCTTACATAAGCAACTTGAAACCAGCCACTAAATATTACCTATCTTTTACTTTAATCCATTGAAGAGAAATTGAAAAGATCGCATAATACATGTATTCCAGAATAAATAACATTTTTACAGCATTGCCTGACAAGCAAATATCAGTTTCAATAAAAAAAGAGAGAGAATACATGTGTTACCTTTCTTCTCTGCATGAGATACACAAACGGTGCTTCTTGTTGTGGTCAGTGAAATAATTAGAAATCACCACTGTCATTGATATAAAGGCCAGAATTTAAATGTCTGTGATATAAGAACTGTTTAAATGGGGTTACAAGAGCCCCCTTTCTGCAAGCTACTTATTTACATCTCTCCATACTGGGGATTTTTACCTTTATATACTGAATTCTTTCCAAGTAACACTGCTTTATTCCAAATAGGTAAGTGGTAAATGGCTAGAATTAAGGACTAGCACAAACAAATCCTGAAAGGATCAGCCTAGAGTAAACAAAGAAACCACCAACTTTGATTAAAATGTGTTGACCATTTCTCTTCTAAGACAGAATTTGACAGTAGTAGACCAATGTTTAAAACTGCTGAGCTGGGGTATCTCAAAGACAAATACTTGTATCAAATGTCCTCACTTGTTTATTCTCCTTGAGGTTGTAATAATTTTTCAAATGCTATACATGTACACATACATATATATTCACAGCCATGACAGTTAAGAGAAGTAACATATTTCTCATCAATGATAAATAAGCTATTTTTTTTAAATACAGAACAGGCTATGCCAGAAAATATATTTTTGCTTTACATAAAATATTCATTAAAATATTTTAATATTACTATCAATTTCTAAATAAATAACAACACAAATTGCTATAGTATATAGCTGCTACATGCTTAATTATACAAATTACCGTAAGATACCATTTCTTGCTGCCGTTTCTATGCAATTCTCCCAGAAGATTTAATGTTTAAACTGTATTCTTATTTTCCAATAAATATATAAACAGATAACTTTAGGCACGTGCCTTATGAAAAATCCAAACATCAGTTATTTCTTTTTAATCAATAAATTCAGTACAAAAAATATTGCATTTTAAAATAGCAGTTTCAGAATTCATGAGCATTGAGGGCCTCAGCCATATGAATTAAACATCTGGTGGTTTTATTTAAGTAGAGGGTGTAACACAAAGATATGATTTTCTTTAGTTTCAATTTCAAATGTATGTTCAACCAATGAAATTTCAAACCCATGTGTTCGAAGTTGAAATAAATGTTTAAAAATGTAATAGCTGCCTATTCTGAACGGATATGTGGATCAAATACTTCTACTACGAAAAATATCTATCGATCGGGAAGCTCACTAACATTTGCGGGGTAGGTGTGTATGCGGTGGTTTTCTTACCTGTGCGAGCACACCTGGCCTCGTAATTAACTTTTACATGGACTGATTCAGAAGGAAACAAAACTTTCACCATCCCGACACTCTAAGATAATCCACAATGTAGCGGCACACTCATGTATGGACAGTCATTCATGTTATACGATTCTTAAACAAGGAGAGAAAACAAATATCACACCTGAACGCAGGAGGAAGTCTTGATAAGCAATGAATTGTAGAGATTAGACGGTCGGAGTTTTGGTATCCGAAATTAAACCAGGACAACAGACCCGCGGGATTTTATCGCCAGTATCAGCCGTAATACACACGCAAATTCACAACAGATTGTATTTTAAATGAGGGGGAAATGTTTAAAAATACCATGTTGTATAGCAATAATAAAAATAAACATTGTACTGAAGGCAAAATGTAGTCTTTAGCTGGAGTGTTCATTAAATATTTAAATTGCCATTTCAAAATCAGAAAACTAAAGATAGCTTCAAATATAGCTTCATGAAAACAATACAATGAGTAAGATATAAGTAATACATATTGAAATGTCAGAAAATAAGTCAAATCAATTAAAAAAACATTATTTAATTTTAATTTTTTTTTTACAATTTTTATACCCCCCCCCCCCCCCCAAAAAAAAAATTAAATTTAATGAAGCAATGTTCATTCATTTTTTAAAGGGTCAATTAAGCCTTCAAAATTTAATTTTTACATTTTATTGGCCAAGGTCATGTTGTTCGCTGCACTTCAGGTTAATTTGACACCTGCAGATTAGGCACAGACAAAAGGTGTATCACGGATGAATTGTGGCGGACAATATTTCACTTTGGTACCCTGACATGCAATCTAGATACCTCTGGGAAACCGTAACCTAACATTTCCTCTTTGATTTTTTTTATGCCCGTAGCTTTCTTTTTTTTTACTCTGTGCAGTGTTAGCTAGTTTACATTTTTTATTTTGAAAAAAAAACAAAAAACAAAAATAAAGTAAAATCCCCAGAATTATCATGTGGTAGGTCTTTAACTGCAAATATATCCGAAAAGGTAGGAGTATTTTATGTAAATATTGCATGGCCCTAGAAAAATTTCTATACTATATATATTATTTTTTCAATTTTCTAAAAATTACCAGTAATGTTGATCAAATGATACATGGGTGTATTTATAAAAATCATGCAGAAATGGATGGATTATGAGCTTTTCAAGGTATATGTATCATTAAACTGCAGATCTGTAGCATCTAAAGGAAAATGCAGGTTGACTAACTGTAAATGTATCAAACAATTACTGCAAATGAAAACATTTACATTTTCCAGTATCTTAGTCTGTGATAACACTACAAATCAATTTTGTACTACACAGTCCAATAAATTCAAATGACATACTGTTGGGGCACAAGTCAGGGATTTGCATACTTGATATTCTACCGGGTAATTCTAATCATACAATTGCTGAAAATTATATAAATATTAAGGCGTGTTCAAATCTATCATAAAGCCCTTTGGGGTTTTAGATTTTAATCGTTCAATTGCTGAAAATTATATAAATATTAAGGCATGTTCAAATCTATCATAAAGCCCTTTGGGCTTTATTGGATTTGATCACACCCTAACCCTCCCCTCCCTCCTAATTGTTTTAATAGGTCCATACAATTTTAAGGTTTCAAATCTTTACAAGAAAATAGCACAATTGCCATTACATTGCAAGTCTGTAAAATGTACATGACCACTTATTTGTTTGGCAAAGATTCAAACTGCCCACAAATCTTTCTAAAGAATCTGTACCGAACGAACCCAGTATTATAATTAATTTGTAATTGCAAGTATAAAAGACTATCAATATTTGAGATTTATTGATCCGAAGGAATAGCGTAACAAAAACATGATAAGCCTTGATATTTTAGTGGAGCCCAATCTTGTTATCCTGTTCTCTGTGAACCACGACAAGTTCTTACCGTCTAGTAAAACACCATGTCTTAATTAATTACCTAAACGAGGTAAGGTGGAATGACTAATGTCCTGGTCTCAGGTAAAATGTTACCTTAAAACAAACCTGCATTTCGTCGCCACTATAAAAAGGTTGGAATTCCTTAACCAGTTGATTTATTGTCAGTTTGACAATTTAAAAGAAATTTCGCTCAATATAAATATCCTTTCAATGATGTGAAGTCATTGACTATAAAGCCACGCATGATTATTAATACACAAATGATTTTCTTTGTGGCAGAAACTTAAACCGACTACACAAGGAATTTCCTGCATGCCCCTGTCACTCGGAGTAACGTCATGTTTCTGACAAAATACATATAAAATGACAAGAATGTTTGCTCTCTTAGCAAATCAACAAACAAGCGGTACATAGGTACATCAGACCACCTTAGTTTATCCCTCAGCAGTTTTTAAATCCAAAAACAAAAATAAAAAATTCCAAACTTCACCAGATTAAGGACTTGCCTAAGGACCAATTCTCGCTGAGCGCCTCGTTAGGATCAACATGGCAAAGAGGGCTGAAACCCCCAGACAGGACAAGATGTCCGGAAACCTGTCCAGGCCAGAGACCCTTTTTTGTTTGACTTCTTCCCAAACACAGTCATTAAGCTCGAACACTGGCATTCTTATTCCAACGCACTAGTTGTGATACCCCATTATCAACATTTAACCCCATTAACCAGCGGAAAAAAACATGCACAGCAATGACAAGGCACAAATCCTAGCTCTCAATAAAAGATCATAATACTGATAAAGTTATCATGAAAAAAGGGGTTAACTTAAAAAATATAGAGAGATACTTGTAGTCACACAATGTGCTTTGAGGTAAAAAAGGGGATCTATTTCTTCTCAAGATGAAAAATTCTTCAATATCATCCTTCATGTACAAACTTGGCTACTTCTAGAACAAGCAAGGATATTTATATATGCCTATCCCTGAATCAATTCACTCTGTTATTAAAATTTGGTAATTATTTCTATCATTGATATTGTTTCACTATGATAATTTAAGGCTATGAATTTACTAAAAGCTCAGTTATATTGATAAATAAGAATATAAAATATACCCCTAATGATTTGATTTCCTCTATCTTTCCCATCACTTGAGATGCCAGGAAGAAGTCATTTGAGGTGACTGGTACCTAGCAATTTCTCAAGTACCACTACTTCTTCTATCCCTTGTCAGCTGATCAACCTGCCCTGTAGGGTCACAATCTATATGGCAAGCACCAACCTGAGGTGTTTGCATGTCTAGCCCTTAAGTTTCAATAAACACCAATGTTTGTAGTATATTTTAAGAATTAACATATATAACTTCTCATTGTTATGGTACACTTGAATGTTTTCTATTCTTACCTGTGTCTCAAGGTAATGTTATCCTATACTTGTGAGTTACCAGACACTTCGATCAGATATATATCAATAAGAAAATCTCACTATTGTCACTAGAAGAAAAAAATCTTGGGTTTCTTTGTTTCTGTTTTCTCTAGAAACAAAGTTATTTCCGGCAGTCAGAGTTAACTGCGAAATGTACCTTTAATCTATGACAAACGAATCGTCACTGATGTACATTAGCTACCTATGTGTACGCTAAGTTATTAGGAAATAAAACACCAGGAAAAGAAGGCGGGGCTTGACTGAATTTGATGACAAGGCACGCTGTCGATTTGATTCGGCACAGACAGGTGTGATCTTTGCTATTTTCACCTGTGGGTACAAGTCAGGAGTGGAGACTATAGTCAAGTATTTTTATTTAAAGGCAAACAGTGTTTGGTGAAGTGAATCCAATGTGTTAAACCTGCCTCCGAGATAACCAGGTGTTGGCAAAGTCCCTTAAATCCAGAATCAACATTGCAATTAAATGCATTTAGGATTCAATTAAAAAATGTAGATATAAGATGTTTTGACAAGAGCAGATTTAATACTTCATCCATTTTAAGTATCTATTTTACCCAAGTTATATTGGCTTTGTTCACCTGATCCAGACTGTGCATTTTGTAAGCTGATAATGATGAAAAAACTGGATTACAGTAGCTAGCAATCCATCAGTGCACCATGTACACTGAAACCAAACATTAAAATTACCTTTGATGAAGCAATATATATATGGTTGCATAAAAAGAAAATGTCTAATAGTTGGGACAGCAAAACAACCATGTCCTTTCTAAAAATAAAACCTAAAAGTGATCTACTAATATACAGCTGTTAGCAGAATCATATTAATTTGATATTTCAAAAAAACTGAACATCAAACTTCATAGCATGTCAATATTATCAGTGATCTTGCATTTGACCTTGACTGTATCAGGTGTTGGATTAATTCAATCCACCTACACAGCACACCTCTGAACTGATGGATGAAGTGCTACGGAGTAGAACAATGGTGTCAATATTCAATATTAAAAGCTTAGCCATCCTATAGCCTCATACGGTTCATGTCCCTTAAGAGTCCTTACCCAGAGGCAGACCATATATTATAAATCATGATGTTAGGAGAAGATTGATCAATTTTAAAGCAATTCGTTGTTTTAAGTCCCATTTGAGAAATTAATTTACATTCATATTGAAATGCAATGACTGTAAGTGAAAGCTACAAATTTTAATTTGTTCATCATTTTGGCAGTCCAATGCATGCATGGTCATTATTGTGCCTGCAATATACTAGTACATCAATGCACAGATTTCAAGGTTTAATCATCAATGATACTCCTAAATTTCACTTCTTATTCCAGGCGCTTGAAGAAGGAAAAGACCGAGACCACCCTTGCTTGCACCTAGCATGTTAACTCAGCTTCTACATTCAACCTGCTTTTGTAAAGATGGCTCAGTTTGTGAGATGCAACAATCCATATCCAAAATTGTTTTCTAGATATCTACAAATGGACTGGATTTTCTTTTTATATTTTATTTAAAACAATGCAGCATTTAGCTGATATACAATTGACATTGTAAGAATATAACTTAACTTTAAAATTTGGATCGTTTTGTTTTTTTCGTATTGCAAATTAAATGAAAAAACTTGATTTTTACTGTCCCTTGATTATAAGCAATCTTGTTTGTTTGTCTTCAATGTTCACAAACAATTTGTGTTATCTGAATACTGATAATCAAAATACTTCCAAAATAAGCGTGGAATTGTCAATATATACATTAATAAGCACTGAAAATGTACATGGAAGCCGTAGGATATCTCATTAAAGCTTGATCCATGCGTTTGAACATTTATACCTCCCGCTGTTTCAGAAAATTCCTTACATAGGGTACCCTCTTGATAAATTATAGCTCTTGCCTGCCATATATTGAATAACAAGGTTTGCGATACAAAACATTAATTTGATTGCTACTTTAAACTCTTTTGATGGTAAATATGTTGCCTCAAATTAAAGCACTCTTTTGAGTTGTATGACCCATACTATTGGTCCAGTGAGCTTATTGAAAAGACTTAATCATGTTTCATAAACTTTATCATAAATTGATTATTATCAATTTGAAATGCGAGTCAAAATTGAATTGCTATCTTTGTTCACAGTTTATCTGTCTATTAATGTAAGAAATTCTTAAAGAAATATTTTACTGCAATGCATTCAAACTGAGCATGAATTCTGGAGTGTGGTTCAATCATCGAACAAACGTGGAACTCTGAAAGGTCAAGGTCATAACAACATCATCATATTTTGATGAACACATGACTACAGAGTAATCATATGCCTATTATGGGTACGTGATATAAAATAGGTCTGAACAGCTTCCAACTTGAAATCAAAGTAGAAATTCATACACTTGTTCAAAGGACTGCCATCATTAACTATTGATTCGTTAATATCCTACTATTATATGCTTACTTTTGATATCAGAAGCAGCACAAAAAGAAGATTTAAAAAAAGGGTCTACATGTATTATAAACTTACTCATCCAGAGAATAGAAAACATCATCTGAAAGTTCTTGTATGCCCGAATCTTCATCTTCCTCGATATTTGAGCAAGTTTCTGTCCTAGTCACAGACTCACAGTTATTTCGGCTTGAAGATGTTAGTCCCATCTTTCAAGCTCATTTACACATATTGCAGTACAAGAACTGGATGTTTGGTAAAGATTCCTGTAAATGAGTCTCCATTGTTGTTACAAGTACATGCATTGTCACCAAACGAACACTGAACATGGTTGACACTGCCTGTCTGGCATGAGAAGAATACCGGGCAGGTAATGAGTGAGAAAATGGCCAGTGTTCCAGACATTGGCTCTCAATGCCCTCATGCTAATCTACACCCTAGCTTGTGTGTTGTTTATAGGTAAAATCGTCATTAGCAGAACTCCAAAACAATGTGCACCATGTCACCTGCCAATGGAAGGAACTGTGAGCCGGTGACACTCGCATCTATAGGTCTGGAATATCAGGTTGATCTCTGGAGGTCTCGGCATAAGTTACATCGTTCCGGAGGAGACTCTACAGTATTTGTGATCGCTTGTCATCTCTCACAGGTTTTCTGACAGATTATTACTATAATACACCCATAATAAAAATACCATTTCTCTCATCCAACATTGTGATAAGCAGAGCTAGAAGCTTTCTCTGGCATAAATACCAAAGGTATGAATAACCAAAATTTGGGAATATTTTTCTTAAACAAATATATTTCCTATGCAAGCAAAAACTAGATGTTTTTTTTATACTCAATCCCCAAATTAGCCAATAAATAGCAAGCCCAAGTACAATGCCAATATAAAAACTGCAGGAACAAATTAAGTTCTTTTTTTTCATTTCTTCATGCAGTGCCAGGTAGTTGCAGGTGCATGAAACTACTTCGAACTAGACCATTCAGAATCATTTGCACATAAAAAAGGAGATTTTGTTGAACAAAGAATAGAACATAAAAACCACCTGAAAGTAATTAAAAGACTTAATTAGGCTTTGATGCTGGTATAAGTGACTGAGACAAACTCTTGTGGTTTAAACTACCTATGATAGAGGACCTAGATCTTTAACAACATTGGGATACTGTGGTAGCCCTCAATAATGGGGTCAGCCATGCAATGGAGGATATATCTATCCGATCATGTCATTGCTCAAGATCAAAAACACTCAAGTTACCACTGTAATCCTGCAAGGTCATCCATGTTAGCCAACTCTGGGGGAGTTATGTCAAATGGTGTTCTAATAGCCAGAGCTACCAAATTACATGTAAACCCAATTAAGTTTTGACTTGGGATATAGTGATAAAGCAAAAATAAATTCCAGTTCTGTATTGTTAACCATTATTTAAAGGTTAGCATGTTTAAGAAGTAAAATGTCCAAAGTACACAAATTTAGACTGATTCTTTATCCACAAAGAACAGTTTTGTTTTGTGTTTCAAGTGCTTTGAAATGTTTCAGTTTGGAAATTATTTTCATTACACTGGAAACAACAAAAGAGGAAATCTCGGCCCTGTTCTAAATCTGTTTCATTATGTAGAAATTCCTAAAGCCGGCTTTTTACATTTGACTGCACATGATAGGAACTAGATTAAATCTTTTTGTCATTTTTTCATCCATAAAAATATTTGACTAATATAATAACAAGTATTTATGGGTAAATTAGACTTCAAGGTTAAAAGGCTAGCAAATAATGAAAAATGAATATTTTATGGTCAGAACTTAAAGGTGACAAGTTTCGGTAGGTGTGCATGGCACGGGTACGAACTTGATTTATGAGGCCCTAGGCGCCAAATGGGCACTAATGCCATCTACTTTACACCAATTACTGATACACAGAAGGTATTAACAATATTGGTGGAAGTGTCCTTTCAAAAAGCTTCAATTATAAAACTAATTTACACCAAATATTCAATATATGAAAGGAGAAAAAAAGGCCAAGCACGTGGCCATGACATATGGTTCTATCTGAATAAACCTTTAATCTTTGCAAGAATAATAGTGACTTTTACACGCGACATAAATGAGTACTTTAAAATTAAAAGAGAATTGTACCAACCAGTAAATATTGTTAAAATTGCTTAATTTACATAATTTCATTTGCGTGTTAATTTTCTACTCATAAGTACAATAAAATTTGTTGACAATTTTACAATTCTAGCCAGCAATTTGCATTGAGTAATAAAAACTTGCTAAGACTGTTACATAAAGTTGATAGAATTATGTATTTTTAAACAAAAAAGTCACCACAATTGAAGAAATAAAATTATTTGTTTGTTTAGAAAAAGTTTTACGTACTGAAAACTCTCCACCCTTCGTTGCCTTGGCATCACTTTCTCTGCGGAAGACCTACGGTTTTCTGCCATGTTGTTTTCATCCTGATCGCCTGACCTTCGCCTTTCTCTCTCCTGCCCCTCTCGAGACCTGTGGAGGAACGAGGAAGACCTCAAAATCTTGACACCGGACTCAAGTTTGGAGGTTCCCCTGTGTTGAAAAAAAAAAGAATTCAAATCTTTAATGGCGTTGTTTGAGAGTCGTCAAGATATCTTAAGAAGCACTTTGAACTTGGTGAAATGAGGGAAAGATAAAAATATGTTACTTCGTACAAACAATTTCAACTACATCATTAAGACAGGTGGACTGATTTCAAGAAAACATCAAGGTACTCGAAGAGTTCAGTGATTATACACGACAGAGAGATATTGATAGTCTATGAACAAATTCATGCACAATAGCAGCAGATCTTATTACAAAGTGTATTGATAATCTTTTGTCAAACCATGATGAAAGACTTCCTATAGAAATGAAAATCATTCTGTTTATATATCAGCGCATGTCTGCTGCTAAAAAGTCTAATTGTGGTCGAACAAGGTGGGACCATAATGATAGAAAACTTCTAATGGAAGACCCTCTTTGGTTTCCACAAAACCACACAATGGATGAACCATAGCATTTTATTTGTTTATCGAGGAGCCCAGCTCTTTGGTACAATCAGAATGTTGACTCTTGACACAATGACATCTGCATAGAATTAAACTTGTGGGCTTCACTGTTCTAAGCAGTTAAAAAACACCCATGGTAAACTGGTTATCGGTTGATATCAATGTGACCACTTTACATTCAAAACATGGTCTACAACAACTGACAAATAACGTTAGCATACATTACAATTATAAAGTTGAGAAGCAACATATATCACTCTACCCAAATTAAATCAACTTTAAAAGAAAGAAACAACATACCACAGCCCTGGCTATGAATACAATCTATAGTACATTGTATATTCTATATATCAACCCTAAACTGGTACCATAATATTCAGGCAAATGACTGGTTTTTAAAAACTGAGACTGATTTCACCTGGTCCTGCACTCAGCAAAATTCTAAAATCAAAAGTTTGCAACATTTACATGAAATAAAATTTTCTCTTGGTAATATAATGTTTCTCTGTGAATTAATACCTTCACTTCCGAACTTTTCTGATATGCTAACACTTGATTCTTTGTGGTCCAGTTATTTTCTGTATAAAAGGGCTCAAGGATCATGCCAAGAACCCTCTTATATAATTGAATACCATCATGACAGTGCACTTCAAAAAATCTTACAGACCTAAAATTCCTTACACAAACTTGCATGGAGCAATTAAAAAACTTTTTCCAATCATTAAACAGTAATTTCACCTGATCATTTTCATATAATCCACATAGTTCAAACTAGATTGCCTCTTCATTTTTTAGAGCAAATCGCGGGCAAACAAATTGCAAAAGTTCTCCGTTTTTTGACATTCGATGACAGTCTCTAGATTTCTCAAGTAGTGCAATTTCAATGTCTGCTGCCTAAGTCACATTGGTGAGTTTTAATTCCAAATAAACCAAGCCTGCAGTGTTAATATTCCAGGTGACACTATCTGTCCTGGACTTTGGCAAAATCCTTAAAAAATGTGATGTTATCAGCTTTTGTTTTAAAAAGACTATTCAATCTTCCACAAACAGAAAATAGCTCTGCTCTTTGCTATACCAGGGGGCTATTTATAACTTCTTTCACTCTTTCACTGTCCAAACTTCCCCGATTTTTTTTCTAGGTTTGTAACAAATATTTGTTGTCCTAGTTTTTGTAACATATATGTATCAATTACAAGAGGCTGTGGCAATATAAAGTCACACAAGTAGTGTCATTTAAATTGAAGACCCCTGAGATGTCCTTTATCCCCACACTAAATGTACCATTAAACTTGTTTTCCTCTTTACCTTCCAATTGGTCAGTAGATGTATGTATCAAACTGGAGTAATTTTATAGGGTTTGGACACCCATTCACTGTCATCATGCTACTGGAACTAGTTGTTAAGAGTTGAACTGTATGATTTGTTATTTGTGACCAGAAAGATGACAAAGCTGAAAGTCATAACAAACATGCCCCTCCCCCTCATCAAGTCATGTCTTACTATATTTCAGCAGACACACTGTCATCACTGAATAAATTTCTTGGTCTTTCATCAGTCTGGGGGATGTTGTTGCAGGCAGCAAAACTGCAAAAAGGCTTGGTTTGATTTTCTTTGAATTGCTTGGTTCGAAAGGTTTTTTTAAAAATAATTCTATTACCTTCCTTTAAAAATAATTAAGCTAAAAACTGTATCAACTGGGGTTTTTTCTTATTCTTTGAATTGCTTGGTTCAAAGGTGTGTCATATATTTAATTCCCTTAAAAAAAAATTTTTTTTTAAGCTAAAAACTGTATCAACTTTATGGTTTTGTGACCTTGTACTCAGAGTAGTGCCTGGCCTTGGAAAGCAAACCAAGGACAGGATAAAATCTCTTGCATGGTTTACAAAAATGGAAATTCATTCTAAGGACAGGTGAACTATAGCTATGGCAAGAACATGTAGAGTAGCAAAGAATGGCTAGGGAATATTTGTAACAAGATTGGTGACTAGCCTTGTTGTTACTTAGGAGTTAAATGTGTCCTAAAAAGTTAGCAAACATACAAAAGAAAGATAACAGGCAAATATTGATCAGTAAAGTTTATTCCTCTCAGGTTCAAGTAAATCAGAGGGCTCTACAAACAGTTGATTACAGATTTTGAAGTTTAAGATTGAATTGAAGATGAATATTTAAAACAAATTAAATAAAAACAAAACACACATAAACAAAGACACACATATAATTTTTGTCTTGATTTTGATTATTCATAAAAGTCTTTTTGACAATTCTTCAGCTTCAGTAGAATTTTCTTTTAAGTTTTGCAACTTGATTGATCCGCCCACCCCCCCCCCCCCCCCCCCCCCCCCCAAAAAAAAAAAAATAATAATAGAAATTCACAGCATTACCTTTCTTCATTTTCAAGACTTTCAAATGATCTTGACCATGCATAGCAGGGCAGCTGATCATTTAAAACAAATGGAATAAATTATTTTGATGCATTATAGATCAAATATCAGAGTCATTCTGTTTTTGTTTTCTATCTTCTTCTGTTGTCTTGAAATTCAATTATAATTTGTAATATAAATGTTTAAATCAAAACCTTCATGATGTAAAATTCAATGGAAAACTTTAAGAATTAAGGGAGGTCACATGATAATGCAAACATGTGACATATAAACTGGCTTAGGAGCTAGTGTTTTAATATAATAGCAGTATATTGCATTTGACTTTCAGAAACCTCACATCCAAAAAATTTTGAATGAGTCAATCATTTGGGTTGCTAATTGTCTCTAAAATGAAACCAATTTTCTAACGTTTGGATGAGCTAATCCAAAAAGTATTTGAATGAATAATTAGCAATTGTGCTAGAAGTCTCAAAATGATTTTTTTTTTGGTCTTCATTACAATGCAGATGTTAAGGTCATTTAGAGTATTCTGTTGAAAAATAACTTTAAGATTAACTTTCATCAGTATGAATTAAGCTTAAATTGTAAAAACTTTCCAAGTAAAAATATCTACCGTCTGATTTTTAAGAGGTACACTAATGACACATAACAAAATAACAGTTCATTATCATATATGACCACACACTGAATATTAAGTACATGTGTATATACCATTATGATTCAAATAAACATTAATAAATCTCTTTTTTAAATTTATTATAAAACTATATGCTTTAATTTACACATGTATAAGGAATTCTGAAGTATTACAAATGTTGACACTTACTTTAATATATATAGTCCCGATTAAGAAGCAGCAATTACGATATATCCTTCAAGGCATTATCTCAGAAATCAATTATTAAAGAGATCGAGGTTTTCTTATGCCAAGCCACAAAGTAAATTGGTAAATTTTGGCGGTTGACTGTACAATTGTGGCTAAATAGTGTGAACTACTTAAAGGGGGAAATCTCCAAAGGTTTGATAAAATACTGTAGTTAATATTTACTGCACCTGCAATCAATGTTTTAAGCAAACATTTCTATAAGCATCATCCATGAAAAAGTAATTAAAAACCTTGCCCTTAAACTGAAAGCAGTAGATTATGTAATTGTAATGAAATTCAAAGCTTTTGTACATAATCATTTGAGACACAATTCAATAAGCTATTAAATATCAAATGTATGCATTCTTGAACATGAATTTATTAAACCACATTCTAAAATCTTCCACATTCTATATCATATAAAATATTTGACCAGGTGCTGTTTTCATTGTGATCATCAAAAAGTTTAAAACTTTGAATTTTTAGATCTTTGTATTAATTTGGTGAATGCACTAGCAAGGATTTAACAATGTACAGCAATTAAAGAATACATTAATTTCAAATTGAAGTAGTAAGAAAACCAATACATTTCCTGTATATACAATTATAATAAATAAATCAAAGAGATTTTTTTTACCTTGTGAAAATGATTCTACACACTTGCAAGTCTTGCAACAATTAAAGAATTGCATTGGCTGAAGCAAGATTCTAAGAGCACCTGAAAATATTAACACATTTGCAATGCCAGGTCAAACCACTTCATGTTGGGGTAAATGGCCTGACATAATTTTACAGGATAACCAAATATTGATATGAAATTCAATATCAAACCCAATTCTAATACCCTTAACCTTTTAACATGTCTCAAATATTTAATGTTAAAAGATTGGAAATAGTACTAAGGAAAACATCGCTGTTCTTCTTTTAAAGTTTTGCTGAACAAATATTTGCTCATTATAGGAGAAATTTGTTGTGATGTCAAGTACCGATTATAGCTCCTGATCATTTGATTATTTGCAGTAATCTAATTGGGTATACCCCCCCCCCCCCCCCAACACTTTTTTTTTTATCAATTTGTCAAAGAAGGGGCCCTAAAGGACTAAACTCTTCCTCAAAATAAAGAAAACATTTCTGCTAAGTCTTGCATTATGTTTAGATTAATCCTAAATTTTATTGCAGACTATTAAAAGTCTGGTCTGAACATGCAAGTATATTTATCTATCAAACATTTTAATTGAGTGTCGACAGTCACGGTGCATAGTTGTTGCATGCACCTTTTGAGGTCAATCCAGATTGAAAAAAAAACATTTAACAAACCTGAATGTACATTGGAATTTAACAAAGATACCTATCTAATCAACAAGCAACCAAGAGAGAGAAAAAAAAATAAACAAGAAAGAAGGAAAATAGATTAAAGATACCCAACTGTTTGTTAATTAATTCCGATCACAAAGCATCAGCCCCAACAGCTGACTTATGTATAGATAGGGATAAAACGCAGTAAATGTATCAGATTCAATGTGTTTGGGACACCTGAAGTCTTCAGTTAAAATTAAAAAAAACGTTTCCAGACTTTGTTTTCAACAAATGGAGCATACTCATACACAAACTGTTCATTACAAAACACATTATGTAACTCTTTGGTATAACGTACAAATAAATACTTAAAGAACATAGCGACTGAACTATTTTGAATTAAACATCAGGGGAACTGCAGCACAAACCAATGCATTAGTATTCAAACATTTCAATAAGTCTCTACCTTAGGGACTAGCTGTCAAACTGAACATTATGCGTACATGTCTTAAAATTTTCTCAAAATTTCAATCTCAAAAAGAATTAATGCATGCACAAACCTCCTCCACTAAAGACCTAAAATCTGTGATGAAAAACTGTATTATTTCTAAGTTATGTATATGCTTTATAAAACTTTAAAGCTCAAATACATTACTTGTTTAAAAAGAACAAATATCTAAATGAGCAATACTCAAGGAGAGAATCTTCATACATGACATGTATAGTTTCCCATTCTATGACCCAAGAAAACCTACAAGAGATGAATTGCACGCTGGTCAACTTAGATGATTGTGAACCTTGCAAATAGGTGAAAGAAGACTTTCATCACTGCCATCAAAGTTTTCCAGTGGTTAAAAATTTGTCTCCATTAAATGTGCAAGTTACCACATCATGCATGTTACCATGAATCACACTGAAAAGTAAGTGGTGTTCATGGCGGTTTATATAGTCTCCTGATACATATTTCTCTTGCCCTCGACCAAGAACGTTTAAATCTTTTTTGGATGGACAAACATTAGAGATAGCAATTAATCTGATTGGTATGTAATGACAGCCATGTCAAGCCCATGTACGTAGAAACGCTGTGTCCTTGTTTAAAAAATCGTAACATTTCCTGCCTACATCAGGTCTCCTATACAAAATGTGCATTTTCGACAACACAGTGCATGCTATGCTTGACGCACTTAGTCATGGGTCTGACAACAGGACAAGACATCGGAATTTCTTCTTTTCTTGTCAGCTTTTATTTTTTAAGCTACTCAGTTGAGGCCCGTAATACAACAGTGAAACTGTTTGCATTGAAGTCTGAGCTAATAAAAAATCACTTGATTCTGAATGCACCTCAACAGGACTGCAAGGTTTACATTAATTGGCACATTAAATACGTGGAGAACTTCATTTTATGCAGCATTTATTGCCTATAATGATGCAAATATTGATCTAAGGAATGAATTTCAGTTCTTGTTTACCAGCAATACTCAATATTCTTCAACCTTTGCCACCATATAAACATCAAGTTATGTAATTTTCATCCCTTATAAACATCTGATTTTTAAAGATTATTTTTTTTTTAAAATAATTTACATACATACATACACCTGAATTCTGAGGAAAGGTCAGGAAAATCAAAAACAGTCAAAAAAGTGTCATCATCCAGCTATAGATAAAAAAAACCGGTAAAAATAACAAAATACCTGGTACATGCATTACTGGTACTATGGTACATCTGAATAATGAGGTGTGCAGTGCATTATGAAGATGATATTGATTCAAATAAGCTCTTAAAAAGGGGTGGAGACCATGCATGGACTTTTCTAAAGGTACCAGTGGCTTAAGGTATAAGAGGTATCTAGTGTATATATTGACAAAATTTAATAACAAACATTTGTACTCTTTAAATTATTCAACTTTTAAACCTGTCATAAAAGGATGCACTTGCACCTATATTTGTAATATTTAAAAAAAAATATACCAAAGGAAAACTTAATAAGTAATTAAGCAAAAGTGCACCATTTTTAGAATTCAAAACTTAATTCAGTTTGCTATTCTTGTATATATATAGTTTTCTGTAGCTCTTTATTATAGATTACTAGGTTTTAAGCATAAATTTATATTCTGTTTGAAGGTTATCATAAACATGTAAAGTAAAACTTGTTTTGTACAAACAAGGATGAGAAAATCTTAACTAGCTATAGTGAATATTTGGGAGTACCTGGAAAAATTCTCAATATTTCCATAAAAATTTTGAGTTTATAACAATTACAACTCTGATAAAAACGATATAAAGAATTTGTGGATATAATGAATAATTCTTTAAAGAATATAACTATATTTTACATCTTTTTAAAACCAATTTTTTTAAAGCTTCGCAAATTTGATAAATAAAATTGACTTAAGTATCCTATTGTAAGTATTATACATTTAAAATCTTCAGTACTCTACAACAGGAATTGAAATTAGGACTTGCCAGTACACCATGCAGATTCACAGAACATATAGACATCAGATGTAAGGCTATTTGTCAATTAACTACCGGTACATGCATGTTTCAAACATGACTTAAAAATTCATACCTGTGGAACCATTGAAACAATGGCTTTTAAAATTAAAGATGACAATTATGGTAATAATCGTTTAGATAATTCTTTTGATAAAACAATGAGACCATGACATTGCATCATGTATAAAAATAGCAAAGAAAAAAAATTGCCCAAGGCACAAACACACCATTCAAATTTTGCTGATAAAGCATTAATGCCTTACTTTTTTTCAAAATTTATACCAACTGATACAAATCAACAAATGATCGACGTTACCTTTAATGAAAGAGCTGTAAATGCTGAATGATTGACAGATATAAATTTTCTTTTTTTTATTTGATTTGTTCTGCAATGTACACTTTGAGAAATTGATTGGTAGCTGCCACCTATCATGTCAGCCATGAGTAAAGGAAAGAAACAAGATAAAATTAGCAGATAGTTCGATTTAATTAGGGTAAACATATCCCAGACCAAAGCAGATGTACTTTTAGACATTGTACAAATCCTTCGATTTAGAAACCAGAGGTGGCAATACCTGATCAGATCAGGATACGTCTGTCAAATAATTGGTTGGTTTCTTTTTTTTCAAAAACTTTTTTATCCTTACTCAATAGATGTCACGGAAAACTAATATTTGGGCAGACACTAGCTTACATCGCGATAGGCAGTCGACCGTGACAAGGAATGCTCCGAATTACACCTGGTTTTGCAACCCCCCACTTACCTTTGGTGGCTAATGCCTTGATGTGTTAACTTGTATGCAATGAAATGGGACCCCTCCCCTCCACCACCTAAGAAGGAAGCTGAACTGGACTTAAGTGATGTCTGACAATGGCTGATAAAGCCTACCGACATCTGTTGCTCCATTGATCTCTTGATGCACCAGCTTTAAACTATCCTAAGGAAACATCTTCAAAGGTCTTAGGGAAAGGACAAAAGTTCACCCCTTGTATTGGTCAGGGAAGGCATTCTACAGGACTCCAACAGGACTCCTACTGTACCACTTACAGTTTCAGGTTTTGGGCATTTTTGTTTTTATGATCTCATCACTAGTAGTTGTCTTTTTTCTATACATTTTCTATGAACTAGCTGTTCTGTCACCATGTGTTACCATAGCATCACTTAATGGGGGGGGGGGGGGGCACTTAAAATACATGCAAAAGATCATGGGTTCAAATCCAGGCCATGCCAATCCATCAAGGTATTGAATAATCATGGCAACTGAATTTGATAAGAGGTGAATATATTCTGGCAGGGATATAAATGTTACGTACACTATAGATCAAATACATTTGCAGTATACACAGTTATTACTTCAAACTTGGGTTTGATGGAAGAAAAACAACTATTATCTCCATCCCCAATATACACCAATGTTTCTTTGTTTTCCAATGCTTTACATTTTAGTATAATTTCAATTCATTTAACTTCTACTAGACCCATACTGGTGTATAACCTGTAGTTACATATAACCTTTCTAAATACATGTACACTTAAATGAATTGCACTAAATGCAATAATTGCAATCAATCATTTAATATTCCTGCTTTGATTTTGGAAAAATATGCTTAGAATTTGTTTCTGCACCCTGGAAAGAATTAGTACCCTATAAATGGGCTACTGCCCTTGTCCAACAAGTTTTTGCTTTTTGAGCTGACAAAATTTCAAATGACCAATAATTATACATTTGATACCAGTAACTATAAAGTACATGTATATATTTCAAGTATTCAAAATATCTGAGGGTTGTTTCAAAATTTAAATTTTTCTGCAAACCTTTTCAGTTACCGGTATATATATGATCTACAAAATTTTTGAAGAATTTTCCTTTCTTTGTTAATGGAATGCATTGTGCATAATATATTGCTGATATTGATAACGAGAATTCAAATTTTAATTTTATCATTTTTGAATATTGCTTAAAATGCCAATGTAAATTCAAATTATCTACTTCCCATCTACAAGTATGCAAATAATGTTATCATGGCTTCTAATTCTATAGTAAAACATCAAAGGATTCCTTTATAGATATGAATCTATCAAGATTTTGCCTGCATGCAGATTCAATGATATAAAACGTAGCATAACCAAAGGGGAACAACTCCTATTTATGAATTATATCACATGATCTTCTTTGAATAATTATCAACAAAAATTGTTGAAATACATCAAGTTGGAGGTTTCATATTTTTTGGCTGTGCTGTTTCATATGAATTCATTATAGCCAAAAAGCAGAAATTTTTAACTGATGAAATGGGCACTCTATATGAATTAATGTTTATGCTGTCTGATTTCTTCTGACTGACCATTACCTTTACCTACATGGAACTTGATTTTTTCTAGTATATTCCAATCCTAGAACTGTGTTTGAATGACTTTGTCAAACTTAAATGACCCTTCCTCAAAGCATCTTTGCTAAAACAAAAGGGTTTCTGGTCCAGTCCACTCACTATCTTTTATGTCTGATGAAAACCTTAGAAGAGCAGAATGGACTAAAAACCTCAGCATGAGGCTGCTTAAAGCAAAGAAAGATCATATTTGGAGCTTGTAACCTAGCTTGTTACTTCTTTCTTTTTAATAAAAATAAATTTGAGGTGGGGAGTGGGGGGGGGGGGGGGGGGGGGGAGGAGGGTTAATGAAATTTCAAAACATCACTAGGAGCAATTTCTGTATCCAAAATTTATATAGGAGTATCAATGAAACCTTTGAGAGTAATCGATTCCATAATTCCAACATATAAGTTGGATGGATATTTCTAGAATCATGGTACCTCCCTAGCTCTACCAGCTTAATGATAAACATCCAATTAATGGATTTGGTTCACTGAGTTTTTAAAAAAGAAATACTGCACACTTTGTGCAATATGTCATTAAAATTCATAAAAAAAAAAAAATAACGACAACTTCATTTATTTGTGTATTTAGCCAAAATAAAAGGTTAGGAAAGTAAAATCCTTCGTTGCTCAAGGATATTTTGCAAGACTTTCCTTGAGAACACGGCAATGGTCGGGGCACAAACTGACATGCAATATTTCATAACTGTCTACTTATGATTGAGAGTTCCTTTCTGAAAGACATTTAATAGATTAATATTCAATGGTGACATAATAATGATTTTTGTGGTATTGAATTACACCTTCCTTTATTTAGATAGATTGTTCTTGTTTTTTTCAAAAAGCAAACTTCAATGAATAGCTGCCTAACAATTTCCTCATATGAAATATGTCTAATATCAGTTTTGAGTCACAGTGAACAGAATCAATGGTCTTTGGTACCTACAATGTCTGTGGTGAAGGGATTCTTTATTTGGTAATATTTTATCATTTACTCATCCATCAGTGGCAAAGCTCACCAGATATCAGACAACATGGCAACCTTTGGCTGGGGTTGCTAGGTTTACAAGGAACAAACTGGAGCATAGATCATATCCGGGTAAAACTTCTGTATGTCAAAGAGTTTACAGAATATATACTTTTACTAGCTGCCCCAAGAAATATCAAGCCCCAATCTTAAATTTCTTATCAATCTGCATCACCTTGGTTGGTTTTTCCAGCAAAATCCCCCAGTCTAAACTGGTGACTATATATTTATGATACAACACCCACCCCTGTTTAGTGATTTCAAAAGTTCTTGTACATCCTCATGCCATCAATGCCAAAGACATCACACAATAATCACAATTAATGAAAAGTTTGACATTTTCACTCACCTGTCAGATTTTCCTGACCAACTCGCTCGAGTCCTTGGACTCACAGGAAGCTGGTCATAATTGACCTTCAGAGGAGGAGGACTCAACAAAAGGCGAGCTGGTTTTGAACCTCCATCCATATTTACTAATGAAAATTTCTGTAGCATGTATAAATCCAACTGCTTAAGACTCTGTAGTTCAACATTTTACCAAACACTTCCCTTCTACTATCGTAAGATGTTTTCTTTTTAATGCCAAAGTCCATGCAAGTCTGCGCAAACTTTATCATGCAGTTAATTCACAACTCCTACAAAAAATGTCCTCCATTTTGTTTTATCCATAATATTAAGTCTTAAGCGTTAAATCTAATTATGTCTCCTTTGGACTAAATGACTGGATAATCCAAGGTGTCCTGTCTCGGCACACTGGGAACAGGAAAATACAGAACACAATACACAACCAGGTTCATTTTCATTCAAACAGACACATGTGTACCAAGTCTGAATGAAGACTCACAATGCCACTGCACTTTTTTAACTGATAAGCTTATTAGGACAAAGTAGGTCTATTGTCCTGAAACAATTAGTGAAGAAAATAGGATTATTCTGATAGCCCCCATGTTGTGAAAATTTGAACACAGCATGGAGGGTCATTTAAAAAGACGCCACAATTCAGTTAGAGTAACGGATCCACGTACAAAAGAATATCCGAATTTTATGAAGAGGAGGGACCGATTTTTACAAGAATGAATGAAACGTCCCATATACAACTTATAATGCTTTTCTTGTCTGCATGGTTATTGTCAAATTCATGCACTTTGACAACCAATGAAGAATCTGAAAAGGGTCTTTTGAAATAGGAGAAGATTTATAAATGGACAGCTCAGAATTGGGTGCATTATATCGAAAACTCAATTAAATAATGATAAATATTTTTTTGAAAATCCCAAGAAACATACAAGAATAATGAAATAACTTTATAGGATTTTAAGGGAGATAACTCTTTGGTAGATTGGGCATTATCAGCTTAGCATCAACACATCAAGTAATTAGAACATAATTTCATTTAAAAATATTTGATGTTCATTCTTTCTTACTTAAGCCATTAATATCTTCCAAACAAAAACTGAAGGATGTATTAAGATATAAAAAAATCTTTCAAAGAAAAATTATGTTACAGTAATTTGAGTTAATAAATCATCCATTTACATTGTAATGTTGACTTAGTTTTTTCCCTCTGCATCGATTGAGAGAGAGGTTCAACAGAGACAGCTAAAACAGAAGGGTTAAAAAATTAACAGTGAGATTTCATGGAACTTGAAAATTTCATAATGCTCTCATCTGCTGTTTGCAGTAATATTAGTTTTAAAAAATTTCATAATTATAATCTATTTAAGACTTTCTGATTACTGCAGGTAATAAATCAAATATCATAACAAGTTTTTATATCAAATTTAAATAATCCATTAGTAATTATGATGATCATGTGAATTAAATGCAAATAATACACACACACACATTCAAGACCTTCTTCAACACCCCCCCCCCCCCCCCACCCCAAACATAAAGTGCATAACTTTTTCTCCTACATACGTACACTATACCACCTCTTTTCAGTGTAAATTCTTTCCATCACAGATAAGGCTTTAACAATCGCATTTAATCACCTTCTACCTTCACGTTAACGCACACCAAATAAATATTTCGACTCAAATGAAATGGTTCTAGGTAGAAGAATCTCCTCCCTTACACATGCCTACCTTACACCAAATCAATAACAATTCGACTGTCACACTGAAATTGATATATAGTAATCTTACTGGAATGTGACAATATGTACTTTAATAGAAGGGGATCTTTCAACACAAAACTACTTCTCTTTACTTCTTCATTTATTTTCCAGGTGTATAGTGTTTAGGACCGAACTCTAGCAGGCTTTTTTTTTTCATCAGTTCTAATCTGAATGGCAAGCACTCAAACAGTCTACACTTATGACAAAGAAATCTCATAACTTTCACCTGAGTAAATTAGAGGCATACAAGGGAGTTTTATTTCTGTAATTTTCATCTGAATTAATAAAATTCCTGTCTGAATGACTGCCACAATTCGAAGCGGGGCTGGGAATTCAATAAAACTCCCGATGTACACATTCCTGAACAAACAGTTTGTAATTAGTTGACAAAGTTAAGTTAACAGCAAAGACATGTCTGTCCTTGGTCAACCAGTGCATACTTCAAAAAAACTGCAACAACTCAATTACATCAGAACATGTGCTCAAATGTACCTCATGGATACAAAGGAAGACTCCATTAAATTCAATTATGGATCGAAACCATTTAAATTCATTATATTGTCAAGGAAAATGCAGATTGCAACATTCAATTCAAACATTTCCCCCAAAAATATTGTTTTTTCCCTTTTGGTAACCATGGAATACAAGAAAATTCACAAAAATACATTTTCTACTTACAAGAGTTTATCGATAATGTCCATTTTGAAAACTCAAGGAATGCACACATAACTCGAGATCTCGTATTAAAAACCTTCACAAAGAGAAACTATTATGATCAAAAAACTAATTCTATTGAAACCCCTTGATTCCAAGGTCTCTGTGTGCAACCTACGCTATTAAGAAATCAACAGGCCAGACAGTTCATTTCAAGAATGGAAATTTAAAAATCAAAAAGATAAAACACTATTTGTTTAGAGCGCCTTTTCAATCTGACGGCATAACAAAATGCTAGTGTATTCATGCTGCAACTTCTAAATTTTCATGATTAAATGGAAGATGTTTAATAAACATGCAGCCAGTCGACTGGTTACCATGCAAGATGGGATATATAGCCACACAGTTAATATCAATGAAAGTTGACGGATCAGCTAAATCTCGTCTGAGAGACAAAAGAGTTATTCCCCTTACTTGCATTTCTGAGCGACTAGTAACTAATACATTCACCAGTACTGATTATCAAGGAAAATTCATATAAAATATATCTGTGAGGAAACTTTGTTGAATTAAGCAATGATTGCTCATATAATCATATTTTTTTTTAATTTGGCACTTCTTAATTGTAACTTTGAGAGACACACAATTTGCGGATTCTGCAGTGATTTCCAACTTTCAATGTATGAATAGTTTTTCATTTATCATACATTGTATGATAAATAAAAAAGTATTCATAAATTCACTCATTAATTGTTGCAAAGAAAGAAATGAAATTTTAAGGAAGTGCTTTACAGTGCAATGAAGTTTCAAGTAAAGAAGAGAAAAGGTAGGCAGATTATCTTAAATACATTTATTTTTAGGAAAAATTTAAAAAAATTCAATATATAATTAAATATATCTATAACATCTCAAATTTTAAGGGTATTTTTGTGGAGAATATTTGGATCTAGAATTAAGATGAAATATTATAAAAATCAAATAGGATATACATGTATCTAAAAAGAGAAAGCCTATAACTAGCAAGTATGAATACATGATAATACATGTAACTGTAATACAAGGATATAATATATAAATTCTCTGATCTTCTTTTTTTTTAATGTAGGAAGGAAATGTAAAAATTATTAATTTCCTGATAAAATTTCTGATAAAAGGATGCATATAAATTTCAAAATTATACTTTCATGAAAATTAGTTCATTCTGAGAGATTAAAATTAGAAACATTGAAAATTAATGATGATACATCGATCTTCTGGGGGATAGAACATTGCAACTGTCAATATTACATGAAAAAGGGTGATAGAAGCAACAAATATTGTCAGGGCAAAATCAATCTGCACACAATTCACCAAAGCTACTGTAACAGTTCTAGTCTGGTATCATAAAAGTGTTTGAAACAAGGAGTTTGGGAGTGCAGATGTCATCAACCTTGATAGGTTATATTGATTCATTGAAATAATGATTGCATTTTATAAAATGTATTATGATACATGTACAAGTATGATAAATATTACATCCTATTGAAGGTAGAACCATTTTAACAGGAGCATGGACTTTGGGTAGTTGTGTCAAACAGCATTGTGACGTAGGCCTGTCTATTACATTGTTGGCCACTCAGCCATTGCTCTTTGAAATCAACAAGATTTTTTCTGGCCTTTGAGCTAAGACTGCGCAATCAGTGTATATTTTACTTGAAACCGGTGACATTTTTAACTTGTTTTGATGCAAGAAATAGATACATGTAGTTACGTCCTACCTAAAGTCCAAGCTCTTGTTAAAATGGTTCTATTTGTTGGAAAATATCACTCGATCCTTGAAAAAATCATTGATATCCTATGATTCACCTTGGTCAGCTTTTTTCTTTTCAGAGCATGCAATACGGTACATGTATTCATTTAATATATTGGCCCAATCACCAAAAACTGAAAAATTATTTTACAAGATAAAACTCTGCATGCCTTTTAATATACAGTGCTTTCAATTGGCTGTGAGATTGTATGACTAAATAATAGGTAACTGTGTAAAAATCATGACTCTCTCACATACATCAAAACTACATTATTTTTTCAAGAGTTAATTTATTTCCAATTCATGGTCTTTGGGCCTAAAGCTGGTAGGCTTTGAAAGTTGCAATATGGCTATACATGTACTGTATCATATACGACCTTACCTCCACACAGTCAAGGTCAGGGTTCTGAATGCATCCTTAATCAGCTGCTCTCCTTCACACAGGGATTCCGGGGCCATGCCATTTACAGCTAGAATATAATCATCTGCCTTAAGATGACCATGACTTTTTCCTTCAGGGTCAACCTGCAGAAGTAAAAGAAGTTATTTGATTACATAACTGGCTCTTTATTGTATGCCTGTCTGACTTATGTAGTTTTTCATGCAGGTTTTCCTAAATAGACTATGATATTGCTTCATACTGGTGTATCAACAGTATACTGGTAAATCTACCAGCTAGTATATACTGGTATTGTCTATGTTCTTAAAATGCCAGGATGTATGGTGTATGATATCAATGTACACTCATCTAATATTTGTCCCTTTAATATTCTTTTGTTTGTTGAAAAGAAAACAATTTTAGAATATCTGAGTAAAAAAATTATCCTATAACTTGGAAATTTTGTTAAAGAATGATAGCTTACATGTAAATTATCTAAGTATTAAGAGTTACCTCCCTTGTCAGAAGGATCAGGAACCGTAAAGGAGAAATACTATAATCATAGTCCTCTTACTCAACTTCTACTGCAAACATCCTTATACTTGACCCACTATACCCCCACATGCCATTTTTACTGGTCATTCCCATTCAGATGATTGCTAATATTTCACCCAGTACTAGGCCTTATATTTTTGTCATCTGACATGCCTTTTACAATTTTTTCATTTGGAGAAAAATAGAGTGTCAATTTGTCAAAATGGGACCAAAGGATTAAAATAACAAATTAATACTTCAATTTAATCTTAGAGCAAACAATTATGCCAAGTACATCACATGAACAAGTGAAAGATTGTTGGAGATGTTAATATTTTGCATTTCAAAATGTGTATGAAATGTAAAAAAAAAAGAAAATAATAAGGCCTTTATATTGATATACTATCAAATATTTGACTTTCCAAACCTCATGGGTAGAATGTCACATGAAAAAACATTTCATGTTTAAAGATTGATTCTACATTCAGTTAGCGTCCCCTACTGAGTATATCTTTTCAATATAGCCCCCTAAAACTGACATGTTTTGAAAGTTATCAGACCTAGAAGCAAGATGACAAAAAAAAAATCTCAAAGAAAACTGTTCTAGTTGAATAAGAAAGACTCCATAAAATCTAGGATACAGCCATTGTTATGCAAGTGAGTTACTTCAGGAGCCAGGGTAATAAATAGCGGTTTAACAAGCACCTAGTCCCCGCAAAATCTCCCATACTATAGTTTGTTCCCCATAGTGTGCCGAAACGACATTGACTGAGATTTGGATGACAGAGCTCATTAGTCATTTCCTCTCTCTCTTTTAGCTGTCAAATTTATTTACACGTTTTCCAAACAAACTTAAATCAATAAAACCTTATAATCAGCCTACTCCGAAAAGGTAGGCCAGACGATGATTAAATCACAAAAGGGGGTATAGAAAGTGTTCCCCCCCCCCCCTTTAAACAAACTAAATCCTCCCTCAATTATATGCTGAAAAAGCAGTCTCATACAAAACCAGCAATCTTGGCTCAGACATTTACTACTATGAATAGGATAATTCGTAATAATTATAATGTATCATGTATATATAAATATAATGTAGAAATTATTTTTTCGGTGCATTTTAATTCTACATTTCCACATGCAAACAATGCACTTAATTTAGTTTATGGGGAACAATTTATATATAGCGTTACCAGTAAATGTAAAAAAAAAATTCTATATTTCAAAGAAAGACAAAAATATACTCTTGGTCCCAATTTTTCACTTTAATATTACTTGGCAGAATGGAAACAATTACATTGAATAATAAGGACAATTTAACAAACAAGAAGACAATCAATATTCTATTACAATGTTCATTTTAATAAAAACTTTTCAGTTGTATTCCCCATTTTGTGAAAATTGTGTAAAACCAAATTTGTTTTAAAAAAAATCATCTTAAAATTCTTCTATTAGCAATTCAAATTCATTGATAACATTTATGAAGAATGATACTTCATACACATGAACATGGTACACAGAGACTCAGTACCACTTCAGAAATGAATACAACTGAAGCGCAACATCTGGGAATGCTTCCTGTACAATAGAAAATAAGCTTCCCCCTCTCACTTTGTGGACATCATCTGTAAAACTTTATTAAAATGCCATAAAAAAGTTATTTATCAAAATATCACAGCATAAATTTTCATATGTGAGACACATACAGCATTTAAAATAAACTGAAAATTGTCAGCTGATGATAAAATCCCCCTCATCCCCTAAGCCCCCCCCCCCCCCCACCCCAAAAAAAAGCACAATAAGCATGTTCTGTATAATCATATAAAAGAATGCTATTCAGTGCAGAGTAGATTTTTTTCTTTACAGGAAAGAATGTGATGGTATATCATGATGAAATGACATTTTTATTCATCGCCAATAACTGTCCATTAAACCACAAGGTCGTCATAGGCTGTCCCTCTACTGATTCACCAATAGATCTATAATGGTGGTTTCTATCAACAAGTCTAGCAGTGGCGTAAATGCACAAAATCTATTCAACTCAAAATATTTCCCCACTGATGATTTACAAGAGTTTTTTTTACATTAATTAACACTTTCAAACATTTCATTCCTTTATATGAGTACACCTTCACATGCAGCGCAATAAAAAAAAAATAACCTGTGGGCGATTTGAGCAAAATGAAATACTGGTTTGAAATGCTTGTCTATTTTTGGTGTTTTTGATCCAGAACCTAATTGATCATGGCTAGGATAAGAGGGTCTTATTATCCTGGGTTGTGATCAAGATAATTTGTCAATATTTTTTTTTTCAGTTCCCCATGCTAGGGTCCATGAAGCCTTATATTCAGGAATTTACCTGCAATATTCCTATAATAGTCAGATATGCTGAATAAAAAACTTACCACACTGATTTGATAATTGGGAGATTATATAATTTTACTTCATTGAAATAAAGTTTTGAATACACTAAAATCTAAGATGAAATGGATGATTATATCATATTTGTTTAATAGAATAATAATTTCCTTGAATTGCAAGTTGTTTCATGCATCAGGTGCAATGGAAGTGTTTCGTAATGATGTGCCATCTAAAGCAAAAATACACCTACACACCTTACTGAAAAATACCTTGACATCAACTAGGAGTGGGCAAAAAATACTAATTAAACATTCTATAACAATTCCTATTTTATCATCAAAGTTATATGTTATTTAACTAATCTTTCTTAAATGTTAAGAGAGACAACAACTTGAAACTTTACTGAAAATATGTTACAATAACCCCCACCCACCCCAAAATGTTACTTTTTGTAACTTACTTAATTTAATTGTTAAACTTTTCTATCCTTTTTTCTCTTTCCCTATATTATTTCAGTTCGAGTAATTTAATGAAAAACAAATCAAAATTCTACTTGTGAAAAAAAAAAATCCTTACCTGTTGAATTTGTACAGGTGACTGTGTTCCGATGCCTCCTTGGAGAGTGAACCCCCAGGGAGCACCACCTTTTAGAACCACCTGAAAAGTTCGAGAAGACTTGGCAACTGTGGAACCACTAATTTCCTGATCAGTCAAAAACACATCCCGGTCCGTCTCGCTAGAATCAGCAGACATTTCAACTCGGTGACACAAACTGACATTACAACTACACTTTTCTCGAGTCTGTTTGGGTTCATTCGGAACATGTGATTTTTCTGAAGACGCTATAAGCATCCGGATGTTACCTGTAAATGCACACCTTTGATTAAAGTCCGTTTCAGTAAAGTTCGCCGCCAAAATTTAAAAGGATCAGAAGAGCATCGTGGCAGATATGCCTGGAAGGTTAATTGTTTTCCAAGTAAACGATGTGACTTTTGATGTTTCATCCTAAAATATGTGTATGTTCAAAATAAAATCATAAGAAGATTGAGGTTTTAAAACAATTATGAGGTTTATAGATATGTCTTTTGCATTCATTAATCATTATTCTACACGTAGCATCGTTTTTTAAAGTGGTGGGGGGACACACTCATCCCAAAAAAAATAATAAAACTAAAACTTCAATTTCACTCTTCGTTTCCTTTATTTTCACTTCAATTTCATTTCTATAATATCAATTGAAGGGATGTCATCAACGTGTAATCATCTATCGTACTCGACTAAAGCTCGGTTACTGGTATATGCCGCTTATCTACTTAATAGTCGATACTCGTTTTAATAAAATTGAAATCATTCAAATTATTTATTGTGTCATTAGTGTTTGGACTACGGATGAAACACTCGTAACCGTTTCCTTGGCCCTTAAGTTATATTGTTTCTTGCATGCACCGCAGCTTCTGGCGTGATTTGAAGTGTCTAGTCTTTTGGTGTCCAAGAGACATTTTCTAGACCAAATTGAAATCACTTATGCATACATGTAATAGAGACAATTTGATTACATAAAATCAGATCGTTGATGCGCTCCATAAGATCGTTGTGTAGCGACATCGATTTGTCGGAGCGGATCCAAATTTTATTTTAATCAGATATTGGTAACAATAGAAACAGATATGTGCCTAACATTTATTATTTTTCCTTCAAAAATTAGGAGAACAAATCATTACTCACCCGGAAAAAAATAAAATAGTGACGAATTCTACTTATTTAAGAATGTACAGTTCAATTAAAGAAAAAGTGGGAGAAAAAAATCCAGATATGAGATACTGTCATTCATAGAATATCAACAGTTTCATTTACTTTAATAAGTCAAATCCATGCGTTAACATATAATAATAAAAAAAACCCAAAAAACTTTAAATTCATTATTTGTCTTTTCAGAGCATTTACTTCACGTATATTGATGTATATAAATGTATTTATAGTAAATGGTTTGATTTTATTGTTTTTCATGGATATATATATGCACTTCTGATAACTCCGTCTCTTTTGGCGTTTTTTTCCGAACTGATCCAAATTCAACTTACCGGTAACTTGGCAGAATAGGTCCCAGTTTAAGTGGAGATAAATAGGAAATATTGTAAATTGAGCGGAGAGTTTTAAAAAAAAAAAGTCTTCTCAAGAGCTAAAGAGCCAGTAAATATAAAAACTTGAACATAACCGTCCCTAAGTATAAACACGTATACCTATAGTCGAGTAGATTACAATTCGTTCAAACACTGACCATCGGGGGATCAGGATGTGTCCCTAAGGGGCTTCAAAGTTCATAATATAAATAAATAGAAAAGACCATTTGAAATTGTCTTATTAAGCACACAATGGCCACAATTTTTATTTATTTATTTTTTTGTTGTTGCGAAACCAAGCTTGTTAACTTATGAAAGTTTCAAGTTTATAAATGTACTACAGTCATGACCTTCTGAAGGTCAGAAAGGTTTTTTTTTTAGAGACATAATTATACAGAACTTGGCGAGACTAAGTAAAAACTTCGAGATATTCGAGGTTTCGAGATATTCGAGGGTTCGAGATATAGAAGTTGATGACAGTCATTTAATTGTTATGTTTCTATACATACTTGTATTTAAAATGGTTAAAATAAATTTGAGGTATAGCGCACTTAGTATACGATTTCGCCCAAAATATACCGCTTTTACAAACATAAGGCATTTTCAATATCATACAATATTTAGTTAAAATATATTCAAAGAAACACAAATATAGCCACATATATTACAAAGACATCGTATGAAAGTGTGATATGCGTGGCCTATCGGTAACGCCTAGATCTTTTTGATTTTGCGGTCGCTGGATCCATTCCACCAAGTAGTATAATTATATATTTTTGTTCTTTTCACTTAAAGCATGATGTTATTAGAGAGTATAAATTACATGTATCATATCAGCTAGACTCCCCCCCCCCCCCCCCCCCCCCCAATTCTCGTTTAATTCCGAGCAAAAGCACAGCCAATATACACAGCTCTTCACTAATACCAGAGACATAAATAACAGAGATTGGCAACTCCGCCATTAGCGTGTTTTGTTGTTGAAAAATGTTACGGGACCAACCTTACTTTGAGAACTACATATTTGTAAACTGAGATAATGATCTTAAACCAAAAGTATATTGTTTTTATGAAAAATGTGCATAGGTGTTAGACGTTTTTGAAACAAAAAAATTGAAAAATAAGATTAATATATAGAAAATATATTGGCCAGCTATAAAACATCGGCGAAATCTCGGACGACGGGTAGCCAACTGCCTCCTAAAACTCCTCTTTTAATATTGTTTATAAGACATAAACTCATGAAAATATAATATTTTAAATGTTTTGGTAATAGGATTTAGCTGTTTATATTTCGATATAATTGATATACTGATTTAAACTGGGAATACTTTACAATAGGGACTGCGAGATTTCGATCAGTTGCTAATCTCTGTTATTTATGTCTCTGCTAATGCTATACTCTATTTACACTTAAATTCAATGCATTTTGCTGGAAGTTATCACGGTTCAGAATATCAATTGTTTTTATACACAGAGTGTACATGTATATATATTCATTTCTCGATGCAGGTTTCCTCTTATACCTCTTTATAAAACATCATATGTTATTACATTATCCTGTATAAGAAAATATAAGCTACAATCTGTGTATACTTTGGTCTACAATGGATTGTGTTTGTACATTTAATATTCACAATACTCTGAAGAAGTCAATATTTATTTATATAATGCATCTACCATTATTTTAATCGGAGACATAAATAAAATTCATTTATCGAACTTATAATGCAATCCCTAATATCTAAATTTTCGCATATTTGATGATTTTCAAAGGTATTTATCGATCTCTAAATGTTAAGGTAGTCCATCCATAACTATCATATTTCATATATAATAAATTGCAAGTTTGATCATTAAAATTATAGTGTGATTTTAAGGGAATTATTAAATAATAAAGATTCACCTTTATAATTTAAAAAAAAAATGAATATTTACAAATTTATCATATGTTGAAGTTAACATTGAAGTCTATGGGAAAAATGCATTTTTAATTATATTTTTTTAGTACAAGTAATTTTCTCACATTTCTCTTGGTAAAAATTTGCAAAAGCCTTCCCTTTCTTCGAATATGCTAAACTAATTCATAATTTACCATACATATTTTCAGAAAATGATTTTTTAAAATTTTCCTAAAGGGCGGACAACTCTATAAAAAAGTTTTAAGTGCAAAAAGTTCATTAAATTGACTACATACATACTCCTGAGTTTGGTTTATGTCAGCCTCATAATAACTTTAAAATACGTATTTGATGTAGTATAGATCAATCAAAATTGTTAAATTTGCCTTAGTTATGGATGGACTACCTTAATAAAACATTTTTATTTAACAGTATGGCGTTAGAACCATTTTAACAAGACCTTAGACTTTCGGTAGGATGTAACTATCTTTTTCTTGCGTCAAAACAAGTTGAAAATGACACTGGTTTCAAGTGAAATATACACAGATTGCGTAGTCTTAGCTCAAAAGGCAGACAAATTTTGTTGATTTCAAAGAGTAATGGCTGAGTGGTCAACAATGTAATAGACAGGCCTACGTCACAATGCTGTTTGACACAACTACCCAAAGTCCAAACTCCTGTTAAGGAATAAGGAATCATTCTTTGAGTATTATGAGGTGATAATTTTGGTCGGGGCGTGATCAAATCCAATAAAGCTCGAAGTGCTTTATGATAGATTTGATCACGCCCCGACCGAAATTATCACCTCATAATATTCAAAGAATGATTCCTTATTACTTATATTTATATAATGGAATCAGGACAACTCGCCCCCAAGACAACTCACCCCCAGTACAACTGAAGACAACTCGCCCTCCAATTTAGGACAACTCGCCACCACTGAAGACAACTCGCCCCTATAATTTTTAATCTCTATTACGGTCAAAAAAAATCTTATTGTTCATTTCACAGAGCTGTTTGTATTATTTATTCATTTTTATTTTATTTTATAAGTTTTCATTTCATATTTTTACATTTACGATGCTCTCTAACACAGTTTGAATTATTAATTTTTTAAATTAATTTGAAATCAGCAAATGAAGTTAATGTATTATGATTGATCAATCTATTTTTCATACTATTAGAATATTTTTTCTGATGTATTCTATTTAGGCAAAAACAGGGTTTTTTTTTCTAAACTGATGGTTTTATGAACGGTACACGAATACATACTATTATTTATTCAGAAATACAACTTTGGGCAATACATCCCATCAGTTTACAATAATTCACATATAAAAAAAACATATAATATAAACATTAGACTCTTTAGAGTCTAAAATGTGGGGGGGGGGGTGAAACCCCTGATCAAGTGTTCCACAGTTCCACGTACAGTTCCCACAGTTACACACATTACATATAGTATATTAAATGTAAATTTGCATATACCGACTTGAATATACAGTTTTGAGCCAACAATTATTACACATAACTAGAGACATAGTATAAATGCATTACATATGTTAACATACAAGAGAATATATTTTCTAAAATACATTGAATGAGTTACATGCAATTTGGCAATTAATTATTACGGATTAATAAAGCACATTTGATATATTTAGCAAGACCAACCAAGGTAGATACGTGATCTGAACCCAACAACTGAAGTAATTTAAATGTACTTGGAGACTTATAATAGTACTCGCTGAAGTATTTTTTTCGTAAATTATAATATTTAGGACATTGAAGAATATAATGAAACTCGTCTTCAATTTGTTGAGTATCACAAACATCACATAATCGAGCCTGCCTGCTCTTACCTTGGTATCTTCCTGTTTCAATATTTAAACAATGTGAAGACAGTCTTATGCGAGAAATTTGTATCTTAAGATTATTCTGGATTGGTTTTGTTAGGTATGATTGGATTTTCGAGTAATTGTGTTTTGCAAGATACCTGTATAAAAGACACTTTGAAGAATTTTCCATAAAGGCATTGCTTTCTAGCATGTTAATATCAAAAATTCTATTTTCATATATATGTAAAAATTGGCCAGAATTAAGTGACTGCTGTCCAATCCAGAATTCTCCTAGACCCACATGAAACAATTCAATTTTGACGTCTCTTGCCCAGTTTACACTAGAAGCTACACAATTCTCAGCACTATAGGTCACCATAGGACGATTTTAACACCGAGTTGACACCGAGTTTCTGCGTTAAATTCAAATTTCTGAAGATTTCGGTTTAATCCAAAAAGTGCCTTTCTGACCTGGTCTGCAAGTTTCTTTTGGGTTGTTATAGTTCAAACACAATCCTAAATAATTGAACGAATCAACGTTTTCCAAAATTTCATTGTTGTATGTCCAGGAATGGTCAATGGATCCTCCTTTTCTAAATACTAATGTTTTGGTTTTATCGGTGTTAACAATTAAGTTCCATAGAGTAACATATTCGTGTAAGGGATTTAGAGTAGTTTGAAGCTCATCTGGTGAATTCGCGAATATTACGGTGTCGTCTGCAAACATTAAAACAAACAGGTTTAGTTATTACTGATGAAATGATTTTCTAAATACGATGATTTGCATAAATTTATAAGTTTTCTACCAAATGTATTTATTTTTCTGTCCATAGTTAATCTTGGTCCTGGCTCGGTATTGGGTATGTAGCTCATAACTTCTGAGATATGGTTATTTATTTCGGAGAAAAGAACATCGCTGTCAATGTAATCGAGTAACGCACCGGTTCTTGCGTTGAAGTCGCCTGTGATGAGGATGTTTCCAAGTTCAGTATATTTTGTAATGCTGTCGTTGAGCGTCGTAAATAGGTCACAGTCGTAAATGTCATGAAATTTGGAGTCGGCTGGTGGTATATAAACTGCTGCAATATATAAATCAATGTGGTTTGTTACAATTTCTTTGCTGATTTGGATCCAAACAATAGTGTCATATAGTATTTCTTTTATTTTAACATTCTTGGATAGTGTGTCTTTAATCAAAATTACTATTCCTTCTCCTTGTGTGCGGTTATTTATTCTTTTTTTCTTATGATAAGCATGAACGTTATAACCATCAAACGAGATATTGATTTCTAATGTTCAGAAATCCAGCACTCAAGAAGAATACAAATATCATACTCCAGTAAGTACGACTGAAATTTCTTATTGCTAAGTTTATTTTCTAAATTACCATTTACATTCCAGGTACGGCATTTAATAACACCCCCCAGCGACCCCTATTTGGCTTTCATCGGAAGATACATCGCATGGAGTTACTTGCCTGCCATTTACATATAGTTTGTCTTTCACAAAACGTGCTTTCTGGTTATTTTCTTTGGCTCTCTTGTATTGCGGGAGAAGTAGCTTTCGACGTTCGCGGTACTCTCTCGGTAGCTGCTCGCTTATACTGTAGTCGGTATCTTTGAGATAGTGGCTTGACTTGCGGACTATTTCTCTGTCATGGAAGCTTTTGAATTTAACGAGCATTGGGCGCCTATTTCCTTCGTTTGCTTTTCCAACCCGGTAAACGCTTTCAAACTGAATTTGTTCTGGTTCTCGAATACGCAAGCTGTCTTTGCAAAAATTTTGGATTACTTTTAAGCAATTTTCGGATTCGGTTTCCTTGATGTTATAAAACAATAAATTGTCTTTCATGGCATTGCACTTAATATTTAGAAGCTCATCTTGTAATTTGACGTTGTCGCGTTCGAGTTTACTGTTTTCGGTTTTAAGTTGTTCAAAGTCTTTTTGGAGCTTAGCGATGATATCTGTCTGGCTTTTAGTGCTGTTTTTAATTTAGGACAACGATTTTTCGAAAGCTTTTTGACTAGAAGAACAATCTTCGATCGTTTTCGTTTTGTTTTCTAGCTGGTTGACCCTGCTGGTAAGGTTTGAAACGGATTGGTTGACGTGCTTTAATGCATTTCTAGTATCGAAAACAGCGTGTTCGATCTGATCAAGTTTCTGCATTCTGATCTTGATGTCGCTGACCTGTCTGACTAGTAGCTGTGCCCAAGGTGGTGCGGTGCTAACTATATGTTGATCTATAGGAGGGGATGGAGGGAATGCACATATTGGAAAACCGGGTTGAGAAGGCGGGAATGCAGGGTAGTGTGGCATACCTTCACGTTGTTGAATATGAATTGATGCAGAGGTGTAATAAGGCATACCCACTTTCCCATGCTGACCGGAAGCTTGTGTTTTGACCGACCCACTTTCTATTATGTCACTGTTACTATTGTTGTTGACAGTATTAGCATCTGCGCTATCATCAGGGATCCCTACATTATGCGTTAAAGGGCTTTTTTGATCGTTGATTCTTTTAGGGGATGTTTCACAATCGGTGCCAACAGAGCTCATATCTGATCTTCCACGCTTATTTTCTTGCTTAGTGATTGATTCGTTTTCCTTTCAATAGTTTGTACACAAAACACAATACAATATTTAGCACACAATGTCAATATATGTAAGTTCTGGTTCGTGAACTCGAACACTCTCCGGTACCTACTAGAGCGGTGCAGTGAACCATGAAAAACAACCAATACAATTGGAATTTCAGTTTCAAATATATACGACAAATAGTAACTACTTTTGGCACACAAATATTGTCAATGAAAACCAAAGTACTTAGCTAAGACCTCACTTAACTCACTAGCGCGTGGACTTCCTAGTAAACTGTAATTTCAATTCTTCTTCGGAACATCGGAACACCCGACCGTACTCGCCGCCATAACCCATATACATTATATAGCACATTAAGTTTAGTTATTATTCTTTATTTGCTCAAGATATACATCTTATGGCATTATGCACAACATGAGTAAATATACATTTATGTATATGATTTACATTAGGTATGGTACAATGGTATATAATAAAGACACAGTAGAAAAACAGAAAACAAATCATGGAATACAATTGCGGTTATTAAAAGCTAAGTGGAGATATTTCCCCAGATTACACAATTCTTTATAATTTTGGACACTTAATAATTGTATGAATTTATAAACAGAGGGTTTTTCCCAATAATATTTCTTAATATATTTTAATCGGAATTCTTTATATTGAGGACACTTTAATACAAAATGGAACTCATCTTCAATATCTGAGCAACAAAGTTTACAAAGACGATTATCTTTTGTAACATTTGTGTGCCGACCACTTTCAATAGCAAGGTTATGTGAAGACATTCTAATTCTAATAATCTGCTTTTTGTAAATTTTAGGAATTGGTTTTTTTAAATAATACTGTAAAGAAAAATGATCTATAATATACTTATAGAAATGACATCTAGATGAGGAGTTAATTTGTTCAACAAGGTTTTGAATAAAATTATCAGTGAGTCTCTGCTTAATAAGTGGATAATGGGTTGCAAAATGTACATACTCTTGCTCACACCAAACTTGGCCCAGGCCAATTTCAAATAACGCATGTTTAATATTACTAACCCAATTTTTAACAGGTGATATACTTCGTTCACATTCATCAAACAACACATTATAACATACTTTCAAGAGACAATTCTCGCTGTGTAATAGTTTAAACCAAAATTTAAAAATTCTTAACAATCTTATAACTTTCATAGACAGTCTTCCCGTTTCAAAATAAACCATTGCCGTATTTCTATTTTTCCTCACGCTTAATACAGACTTAATATATTCTAAATGTACCTTTTCAATATCGTTGGCATTATGGTTGCCCCATATTTCACAGCCGTAATTAAGTATACTGGATACATAAGTATCAAATAGAGACAATAACGTTTCTGTATTTAGAAATAATTGACTGGTTTTAGACCTTAATGAGAACATGGCTTTTCTGCCTTGACTTGCCAATTGTTTTTGTGTGTTGTTAAATTTTCCGTTATATTGTATTAATAGGCCAAGATATATGAAGCTATCAACAATTTCAATAGGCTCATCATTTAAATGCCACTTTTCATTATTACGAATGTTTCCCCCATTTCTAAAAATAACAATTTTTGTCTTTGTAACATTAACAGCAAGGTCCCATGTAGAAGTATAAGCATATAAAGTATTTAACATTTCCTAGAGCTCATGTATACTCTCTGAGAAAATAACATCTGCATACATTAAAATAAAAAGGTTTAATTCTTGCATATGAATAGGAACATTTCCACTCCGTAAAAATTCCATTTCAAGATCGTTGACATATAGAGAAAACAATATTGGAGACAAGACTTCTCCTTGTAAAAGACCTATGCTATTTTTGAAAAATTCAGATAATTTTCCTGCAGATTTAACACAGCACTTCATATTTTCATACATAACCCGAATAATACTAAGCAGTTTACCTCTTATACCAACATTACAAAGTTTTTTCCAACGTTTGACTCGTTCCACCGTATCGTATAGTTATAATTATATTATGAGTATGACCACATATGACCTCAACGATCAATTAAATTTCATATACATGTAATTATATTTTATTTAAATTAGTTTACATGACATTCGTTTATCCAGACTTGTTTTAGCAAGTTTCTTGACTGTTGAATACTTTGTATCTTGTTTTCCATACTTTGATGCGGCTTAGAAGCTTAATTGGATCTGTCAATTAAACAAGCATCTTAATTTAAATTTAATTCATTAAAACCAATGAGCTTGCATACGTTAATTAGTCATCACAGTTAAGAATTTTTTTATGAACACGTCGTTAGTTTTTAATTGGGTTTCATTATAAATGATTATTTTATTTCAATGATTATCAAACGGTCCTATCACAAGAAAAGAATCAATCGTTTAATTGATCGTTGAGGTCATAATTGCATTGGTCATACTCATAATATAATTATAACTAAATTTAATGTGCTTTATTTGTGTACTGTTTATATAATCATCAGTTTAGAAAAAAAAAACCTGTTTATTTGCCTAAATAGAATATATCCCAAAAAATATTCTATTTAGTATGAAAATTAGATTGATCAATCATAATACATTAACTGCATTTGCTGATTTCAAATAAATTTAAAAAATAGATAATTCAAACTGTGTTAGAGAGCATCGTAAATGTAAAAATATGAAATGAAAACTTATAAAATAAAAAAAAATGACTAAATAATATAAACTGTTCTGTGAAGATTTTTTTAGCCTTAATACGGATTAAAAAATAAAGGGGGCGAGTTGTCTTCAGTGGTGGCGAGTTGTCCTAAATTTGGGGCGAGTTGTCTTCAGTTGTACTGGGGGTGAGTTGTCTTGGGGGCGAGTTGTCCTGATTCCCTATGATAAATGGTGAGGACTAATCGCCGGAATGGCGACGGAATAGACGTAGTGACATGTACAAAAAGGTCGATAACTTTTTTTTTTTTTTACTAACCACCAACAATTTCGATATGTTAAATTTGCATATATTGTCTAATTTATGAAATATTTTTTTTTTTAAAAGTTGATGTTGTAGATGGTTTATGCTGACGAGTTCATATTGTACCTTTGTTTTTATTACAGGCGTTGTTCACACCTCTTTGTATTATGGCTTCTTTACCTGAGCGATACCTGAGTGAATCGATTAAAATTTGTAAATTTTGTGTGTAAAATTTTCATTCCGGCAAAGGTTTTGAACATTTAAAGTTATTTTATTATATAAAACTATATATTTTCTGAAAGGTATATATCTCAGGATGAAAAAAATCTCTACCGAATAAAAATATATTCAATGGTATTAACGATACAGGTGATTATGTGGGGATGTCTGCACAATTACGGCATTCATTTTTAGCGAAAAATTTTCATTCCGGCAAAGGTTTTGTCTATCAAATCAAAACATATGGGTTTAAGTTTTACATATTTCAAAGATATGGTCGTAATGATTAAAAAAAACGTGTCCGAATGAAAAAATGTTAAATACTTTTTGAGATATTAAGTGTTTTATGAAGATGACTACCTCATTCCGGCGCCTGATTTTTACGACCATAGCTCATTCCGGCAAATGTTTTGCATATTAAACATTTAATTATCAAATATGATTTTATATATTTCGATAGCCCTATATCCATAGATGAAAAAACCGAAAACCGAATGGCGATAGCACATACACAACACAAGTTATCGACCTTTTTGTACATGTCACTACGTCTATTATACCGCCATTCCGGCGAATAGACCTGCCCATGATAAATCGCCACTGCACTTCCTGTTTTATTTTTCTCTTCATAAAGTGATAAAATTTGACAACTTTTTCTCCGGCCCCCTTTATTGGGTTGTAACTTGTAAGTAGATGTAAGTCACTGTTAATCTTGTGGGAGGCTTTAAGATAATAATTTCATGAAAATCAAGCATTTCAACTGGAAACACAACTGGGAAAGTCAGGTGGCTCTAATCAGCTTCCAATCATACATGTATATCTACCCCGGAAAACTGGTAAATAGCTGGTAAGTCTTTTATCGTTACCTTCTCTCAATCTGTAAAGAGCCATTCTTTCTACGTCTTGCATTTTTTTAATGAAAAGTACTTGGTTATGGAGCATTCATTAAACCAGAGACATATATAACATATGTTATATATGTCTCTGATTAAACTGATAAATGAGGAAGGAATGTAGTCAATTGACCTATACCAATACTGGCAAAAGACAAATTTATTCTCTTCACATAGTTCAACGTGTTCAAATTCTGACGTTTCATTGCAATGGCAAGAAATGGCACGTACTTTGTAGTGATTGGTCTTAGGCCAGTATGGGCTGTGGGTATGGCCAGGGTAATCTCAGCCCAGCAAGAATCCTCAAGGCAAAAAAATTTGATTGACATCTCTTCCAGAAAAGATGTGAGATGACAATTTTTGGTGTCAATGAATCTTACTGAGATTATGGCCAGGATAGCTCATTGTAGAGTGGGGATGCAGGTTTGTGGCAGCAGAATTGCACATGCAGCAGATATCATGTTGTCATATTGTGTATTAGCACATATTCTTGCTGCATGTAGACAAAATGACATCTATGTCTGACTCAGATCAAGACGTTGGGTTTCCCGAATTAGAGTTAACTCATGGACTGTAAATTACTTGCCTCAGACTTTCTCTTAAACATGCTAACCGACCTCGAAAAATGAAGTATATTAATTTACGTCGAGATTGAGAGTCGCCATTTTCCCATATAAACAAACTGCACCACTTCACTTTACGGGGCTGATGATGGTGTAGTAAATTCCTGAAAAATTCAATGGTAGTTGAATAACCATCGATCTGCATTGGAAAGAGATAAGACCGCTGCCTACAGGGATTGCTATTTTTAAGAAGGACTGTTGTTCTCAGGAACAGCAACATACACATGTATATACAATTTATCCTCTTGTAATGGTGGAAGAAGTGTGGTTGGTATGATCTCCATCTTTTGAGAATTAGATGGTTTTTTCTAATGGTCTATATAATACACATGTGGTTGAATAATAGTTTTGCTTAGAAACCCAAGATACTTAGAGCTGCTATCCTCAAGTGGTCAAGATATTTCTGTTTTTAAAAAAGTAGAATAATGATAAAACCATGAAACTTAGATGAGCTCACTTTTATAAATTAAGAATTAAGCATACCTAATTAAAAACATATACATGTATTGGGTGAATTAATGGATAACAGAATTGGTTTGCATAGAAACAAGGACAACTTTTTCACACTTTTTTTATATAATCTAGAATCAAATCTAAGCGTTAATTGGAATTTGTATGAAACTTACTTTGACTGTGACCAATTTGTTAATTTCATTTCATGACATGCATTTCTTCCTATTTATAACTGTAGTGATTAGATATTATAGTTAGAATACATGTCCTATGATGCCTATATGATGCCCCTTTTCCAGGGAAAACTATAGAATGAGATTTTATTCCTGACACTAGCTGCATGGGAACACATTTCCTGTTTGAGCTAGCTGTTGTGTGGATCATGAACAGGAAGAAAGTGATCAGCCTTGGTGTTTTGCTGGGGTCTCTCTGACATTTTAAAGGGAACTTGATCACACTGAATAATGTAGGTTAGTATCGATCTCCCATTCCATCTTCCTTTCTCACCTTCCATCTTTCTAGCTTCTTTCCTCCATCTTTCTTTTTCTCTCCATTTTTTGTTTTGCCCTCTTTCATGTGTGTACATGCCTTTTAATCTCTCCTTATTCTCTCATTTATGAAGCAGTGATAGTCCTTCCTCTCTCTCTCTCTCTCTCTCTCTCTCTCTCTCTCTCTCTCTCTCTCTCTCTCTCTTTCTCTCTCTCTCTCTCTCTCTCTCTCATCTAAAATGTTATGAAATATTAGAAAATTATAACTTTCTTTTAAAGCATGAAGTGCATATGCCAGGAATTCAGTTAGACGAAGAAGTGCAAAGAAGTACAAGTACGATGAAATCTACATGTAAACATATATGTGAAGGTAATTTCATGCATTGCAAGTAAACTGAACAGAAAATGGCACATTATTTTAACTTTAATCACCGCTTCATGTGGTCCAGTATATATACACATATTACAAACACACTTTTTTCATATAACAGAATTTATGCTGAATCTTTAGATGCTAGTAAGCAGTTTAAAGGGCATTTCCTTTTAAGAGGGCTCAATGGTCGTGGCCATTTTTATACTGTATCTCCTTCTGAAGGAGAGCTCTATAAAAAAATATAGGAAAACACCAAATTTTTAAATTAAAATGTATGGAGGTTTTCTTTACTAAATAATAGTATATAGCTAAACAAATCATATCTTAAAATTTTAGGCAGGTCTGATGGTTAATTTGTTGACTTGTAAGTTGTAATATGTTACACCAAAAATTTTTTTTTATGGATACATGTATATATACAGCTATATCTGTATGTCAATTTGTCTATTTAGAATATATCTAGCACACTTGTATATGCAGGATTAGTGATGTACATTTATATGCATGCATGTATATTTGCTGGTTCCTGGTAAAGTGAATTAAAACATATGATGAACCACTTAAAACATGGAAGTGCTCAGGGAAAAAAATCAGCTCAATGCTCTATATCTGATATATCTGATCTATATTGTGTAAATCAAAGTCTCATGATTTTATACCATGTATCTATTTTTTTCTCAGAAGTCTTCAAGGACGAATGATGAAACTGAAACTTAATGGAATAATTCTAATAGAGGTATTTAAATTTTATGCTAATTGTGAAATGTTGTTAGAGTTTTTGATACTTCCATCAACAACTACCATTATTTCTTTTTTGTAATTTCAGACCATCATCACTATTTTGCAAGCTTACACTCCGATCAGTCGCTATAAGGTTGTTGAAGGAGAAAGTGGACGATAGTGAGTCTTAATACCATAATACTTCTTGCAATTCTTTAACATCCCCCCCTCCACCCCCCGATCTAGTGTTTTGTCAATTTCCTGCTTAAACTAAATTTGTGGTTTGATGAGTCATATTTATATTGAGTGCCATGTTTATGTTGGACAATGCAGACATCATTATGTGTAATATCATTATATTAATAGTTTTAATATCTTTTCACTAGTCTGTTTTAGCTAGTACAAATACCACATGAAATTTTAACAATGTTTCAAAAAATAAGAATATAAACAAGGATGTAAATCGGTTCCATATACATCCTGCTGAAGTAATATATCAAGATTTCAATCTTACAAGTTGGTTATTGTTGTTCAATTAAACTATTTGCCCCAAGACACTTATTTTCCTGTAAATGTTTCCTCTCTAACTTTGTTATTTTGTGAACAGACACTGCTTTGTGATTATTTTATTCTGAATACAATTTGGTCATCATAATTTATACATTTCAATAAAAAGAAGTTCAGAAAATACATGTACGTAATAATGAAAGGGGGAGGGGGCTACACATGTCAAGTTTTGTATTTCAAACTAAGAATATTATTTGGAAACAAGGTGTGTGCTTAATGATTAGTATAGTTTTTAGCTCACCTGAGCCGAAGGCTAAAGTGAGCTTTTCTGATCAAGATTTGTTCGTTGTCTGTAGTTGTTGTCATTGTCGTTTTAAACTTTTTACATTTTCATCTGTTTCTCCAGAACCAATGGGCCGATTTCAACCAAACTTGGCACAAAGTAATACTAGGTGAAGGGGACTCAAGTTTGTTCAAATAAAGGGCCACACTCTCTATAAAGGGGAGATAATTTAGAATTATTGAAAATTTTTTGGAATTTTTCAAAAATCTTTTTCTCAAAAATAATTTGTCCAGAAAAGCTCAAATTTGTGTGGAAGAATCCCCAGGTAATGTAGATTTGAGTTTGTACAAATCATGGTCCATGGGGTAGGGTGGGGTCACAAATGGAAGAATCAAGTTTTACATAGGAATATATAGAGAAAATCTAAAAATTCTTCTTCTCAAAAACTATTAGGCCAGAATTGCTCAATTTCTTGTAGAAGCACCCTCAGGTAGTGTAGATCTCGGAGGGTAGGGTGGGGCCACCATTGAGGTTGAATTTTTACATAGGAACATAAAATGAAAAATCTTCTTTTTGAAAATCAATTAAGCAGAAAATCTGTAACTTGATTGGAAGCATCCTTAGGTAGTGTTGTATCTATAGAAAAAAATCTTTAAAAATCAAATAAAATAGGTCTATAATGGGGGGTTGGGGTTGGGGGGGAGGTCAAATTTTTACATAGGAAATAAATTTGATCATTTTCAAAAATATATAGATAAAGTATTACTGATATTCAAGCATATTGACATTTGTTGATTCTCAGTTATTTAGACTGACCCTGGATAATTCATGGGCCACACAAAGGGTTAAATGTTTGATGTAGGTTTATATTTATATGGAAAGTTGTTTAAGATCTTTTTAAGAATGGCAATGCTAAATATATGATATGACTATGGAATTGTCAAGTTACAAAAGATAACATAAGACCTCTTTAGAAAATTTTGAAAATCTCTAATACAGGATCAATTTTACTCATTAATTGTCCTAATATTTTGGCTATTACTCCATAGAGCTGATTCTATTATGTCTAGTGTTGCTCAGATGAGCGATGTGGCCCATGGGCCTCTTGTTTATCTTTTTGTGTTAGAAATTAATTGTCAAGATATTTTGAATTTGATACTATTATGCTCATTTAATCAAAGTTATGGCTATTGTTGCTCAGGTGAGCGATGTGGTTCGTGGGCTTCTTGTTAATATTCATTTGAGGTAATTTACTATTTTATTATAAAATTGCTCCTGTATTAACAATAGCATGATAATCCTGATTTCCTTGTATTGATATATTTGTCTGCTTTATTAGAGTTGAATTCATTTCCTTCCAGTATTAAGAGCATATAATACGAACTGCAATTTATCTGGCAACCATTAGTTGACTCGATTAAATAAGTTTACCCAACTGAACAAAGCTATAATTGTTGTATGCAGAAAAATAGCCTCATGTAGGTAATGATTTTTAGCTGTTCTGGCTATTGGCATGCAAATTGCAAGTGTTTCTATAAATAGCACAACTGCAAAAGTAAACCAAAAACCGAACAGCGTCAAAGTAGAAGCTTCCGCTATACCAAATCGAGCCATGTTTTGTGAAATCTATCAGGTTTTTTTGTATGCGAATTAATTTAGTGAGATACGTTTTTTCTTATTAATTACCTGTTTTAAAAACAAAACTATGCATTTTGGGCACATATACAATGCGCACGAAATTCCATGAACTACTTTTAAAACAAAGCTTTGGTATTTGGCTGCACATCGAAGAAATGGGGGATTGATTTTATAACACTCGTTTCAAAATTCACTGATTTTTTTTCTACTAGACAGACATAATTTTGTTAATAGCCACTTGCAAAATTAAGTCGCTCTCTGATGCTTTGTTGACATTAAAAGCATTAGAGAGAGAGAGAGAAAGAGAGAGAGACATTGCCAGTCATCACAACATCGAAAGAGCCTAGCTTTCAGTACTTTGGTACTTTGATTTATCATTGTACATGTATATACGTAACTGGTATTTAATTGATGAGATGAATTTTTTAAAAAGCAAGAACGGTAAACAAAAATCTTTAGATTATTCTTTCCCAGCAACCAATCAGCAATGTGTAAATTTGACCCATTGTAAAAGTCAGCGCAGCTGTTGAAATTGAACTCAAGTGCTTTTTGAAATTGATAGTACATGTATATTGCTTTTCAATTCAAATTTTAAAAAAATTCGATTTACTCATTATGCTCATATCTATTTTTCAGTTTGGGGCAAACAAATGCTGGGAATGATTACATTTGTCATTATTATGAGAGAGACACTGTCATTTCTAATCAGTGCTACAATCAAAACAAAAATTATTCTTCAATAAAACTACCATACATGTATCAAGGCCAGAGCTATCCAGGTTTGTAAACATACACACTTCTTTAACTTAATTCTCATGAATTTGATTCTTAAATAATCAAATCTATATCTACGAGGGTCAATCAAAAAATACGAAGACTTTTGCCATAGCTATGTTATTTAACGTCATATTATTACTAAATTTAGTAGACATACCGGTAATTTAGCAATTGTTTCAAACAATTTGAAATCAAAAAATTTCATGTATTCCCTTATTTCTAAGAATTATTAAGAATCGAATCATGCAAAAATGAGGTCACGGCGCACGGTCAAACTTTGTGTTCTGTCAACAATAAACCATATGTTGAAAGCAATATCTTCATAAATTGGGCTTAAAACCAAATAATATTGAAACCTCAAATTAAGAATTGTCATGATATTCTATGTACCAAACAATGACGGGATATGTAGATTTGTTGAACAGATATCAGTAACTAAAGACATATAGTCCTCTTTAAAATTGACTGAAAATATTGACGTCGCCGGACGTCACGGCGCAACGAAAACTATAAAAAGTATGGATTTAACTCGGGGAAAAAGCTAATAAAAACTGTGAAAATGCTCAATGGTGGAAAAAATAAGTCAAAAATTATTTGCACATTTGTGTTTAACTCTAACACATTTTGTGGGGATTGTGGTAAATGTATTTTGAACATCAAACATTACGAAAGAGAGTAGAATATCTGTAAATATTTCATCAAAAGAATAAACGTCATTTGACATTCAGGGATTTTCTTACTGTAAACGAAGAGACATGCAGTAAAAAATAAGAAAACTTGGAGGAACTAACTCATGATTTTCGAACAAATGTGAACAAATTACATGTCAAGTGATATAGTGCCAATTTAAATTGTATGGTGAAAAGTACAAAAGACTCAGGGGGATATAAAGATTGGATATTTCTATTAACTGTACGTGCATCTTGACGTCATGTTTTCAACGTTACCGTGCGCCGTGGTGACAAAACATGTTGATTTTAAAATCAGGTAACAAAAATACATTTTCATCAAATGGAATGAATCTTCGTATATCAATAAAATAAGTTGTTGCATAAATTAATCTGTTAGTTATGACTTTAATGAAAAATATATGATAGACAGACACATTGTCTTCGTGTTTTTTGATTGACCCTCGTATTAGAATGTTTTTGCTTAATATGTGAAGTATTTATTTTCATAGTTGTTAAATAAAAACTAGTACAATAACTTCTTGCATAAATATAAAGGTAGAAATACATGATTATTACAGTTAAACTCATTTAGTAAGAAGTGGAATATAGCGAAATCTGGAATATAGCAAATCTTTTTGATTCCTGGCAAAAATCCTAAAGAATCCTTGTAAAATTTTAGGGTTGTATAGTGAAACCATTATGAATTTACAGTTATAATAAATTGATTTTGTGTTAAATAGAGGTTAAGAAATAACAAATTACTTTTTAACCAGGTTTTCCAAAGGAAAAATCAGGTTATTGAAATGGTGAAAATGGCGGGTGGGTGGGCAGCTGCCACAAGGGTACCCTTATTGTATGGATAACTCCTCCTACAGTTTCCAAGATAGGAAGTTGTTCTTTTGCAGATCAATTGTACATGTATCAGATGTGTGCATATTGTTTGGATTTTAATTTCTGATAATTTATGAAAAAAACTACCAGCTGTTGAATTTAGTCATTTTTTGGGCAAAATGTTGCATATAGGGTACCCCTATTGTATGGATAATTCCTCCTACAGTTTCCAAGATAGGAAGTTGTTCTTTTGCAGATCAATTGTACATTTATCAGATGTGTGCATATTGTTTGGATTTTAATTTCTGATAATTTATGAAAAAAACTACCAGCTGTTGAATTTAGTCATTTTTTGGGCAAAATGTTGCATATAGGGTACCCCTATTGTATGGATAATTCCTCCTACAGTTTTCAAGGTAGGAAGTTGTTCTTTTGCAGATCAATTGTACATGTATCAGATGTTTGCATATTCTTAGGATTTTGATTTCTGATAATTTATGAAAAAAAATACCAGCTATTGAACTTGGTCATTTTTTGGCAAAATATTGCATATAGGGTACCCCTATTGTATGGATAATTCCTCCTACAGTTTTCAAGATAGGAAATTGTTCTTTTGCAGATCAAATGTACATGTAAGAGATGTGTGCATAATTTTGGATTTTGATGTCATATAATTTATGAAAAAACTACCAGCTGTTGAACTTAGTCATTTTTTGGCGAAATATTGCATAAACCTCTATTGTATGGATAATTATACATGTATCAGAGGTATGCATATTGCTAGTATTTTGAATTCTGATTATTTATGAAAAAAATACCAGTTGTTGAACTTAGTCATTTTTTTGGCAAAAATATTGCATATAGAGTACCCCATTTCTCTGGATAAGTTGTGTTCATCAATTTAGGTTTGACAAATGGATTATGGGTACTGTTCACACAAAAGATAACCCGGTTTGCTGTCACATTGACAGCTTTTCTCTTGTTAACTTTTAAAACTATAAAATAATTTCTTGTAAATGAATATTGACAATGAATTGTTTTGAAAGTTATCAGTACCAGTTGAAAAAAAATTGTTTGAAGGAATTTATTTCCACGTAAATCCTTCAACATACAATGCAATTATTAAATGTTTCTAAAGAAGGTAATTATACTTTATATAACTCAGTAAGCACAAATGGTAGTCGTGCAGGAGAAAACATTGATAAGGAATGTATTTCACTTATTATCGTATAGAGAAGTAAATCTACTTCTCCCTGGGACTATAACCAGGTTTTACTGTATTTGATAATTAAAGATGATATACCCAATTTGCTTTGCATGAGCATTGAGTATTGCACAAAACTTTTACCATTATGTAACCATTATTGTTGTGTTTTCACCAATTTGGTACAATGAAACTAACAACACAAGAATTAAATCAGCCATTCCAAAACTAGACTGTATCTATAGGCATCTTTTTTACATTTCAGCATGTCCTCCTCTCCCTAAAATAAAAAATGGCTATTGGAAGTGTCCACGCGGTGTCTTCTCAAACTCCATCGAGGTTTATGCCTCTTGTGCTGCGCAGTGTTCCCATGGATTCAATGGTAATCCTATGAAAGAAATCATTGTTCGCTGTCCAGAATCTTTACAGTGGGAAAACTTTGCTGATCTTCAATGCATCATCAATAATGGTAAAAGTTTTCTTCATTATTCAACCTTAACATATATATGTTAAAGCAGTTTATTTCGTGACATTTTTTGGGAACTTAATCAGCAATACATATTTTGCTGCCTTTATTCTTACACTTTACGCAGTAACAGATTGAGCCATGAGCCAGGCTATATCATGCACATCATAGTTTAAGGAAGATATATGTACATTTAGATAGTTGACATTTTTTTCACAAATTTCGAGTACTAGTACTAATCTGTGATTTTCTCGGTTCTGAATTGGCAAATTTTATAGTTCAAAGATCAGTGTCTAATTAGAAGGTTCTATGTTATTAAATTTCCAATCAAAGTGCTCACTTTATTGATAACAAATGCATGTTCATATCATTTGACTGCAAAGATGTTTTGTCCTTTAATAAGTAGAAATTTGTCAGCTCTGGAATTTGAGCTTCATTGCCAGTAAACCCTTCCAAGTCATCATTTCATGGAATGCGACGAAAGCCTGCCAAGAACACAACTTTACATTTGTAATGATTGGCCCCAAACAAAACCTCACAAAACGACTGCAGAAAAACACCACCTTCATGGTTGTAAAAGACGTTGATTTGGACACAACTTATGAAGTTTTCCTATATAATCAGAAGGAGCACGCTACTGGAAAGTTTAGGTCTGCTGCAAGGGGTAAGGGCTGTAATGAATGTAAATGATAAAAAACTTTGAAAAGCAGTCCACTCTCAATTTGAAAAAAAGCAAGTTTATTCCTCTTAATTGTGATTATGGAGTTGATCTATTAAATATATTAACAAACTTCTTAATTTCTAAACTCAGTTTCTACAGCAAAAGATGTTCGTGTTGACCAAGTGAACACCACTGCAGTGAACATAATATGGGAAGCCCCTGAGAATGACTCTTCTGTCATTGGTTACATGATGAACATCACAGATGGGGACAACTGGTTCACCCTGAACACTTCAGATACCAGTCTAGTGGTGTGCAAGTTAGAGACGGGGAAGAATTACACCATTACTGTAGCCGCATTTAACCTGTATAGCAGAAGTCTGCTGAGTGAACCTGCTTATATAGAACTGCCAGGTAATTCTTAACTGTTATTTTTGTTCTTGACTGAAAAAAAATTTAGGTCCAAAGAATTCATGTGTTTTTATGCCCCTGCTATGAAATGGCAAGGGCATATAGTGTTACTGTGTTCTGTCCTTCCATCATTCCATCCTTCTGTCATTCCATCATCATTCACTTTTCGATCATTATCTCAACAATCGTTGCACTCATTCAACTCAAATTTGATCTATGGAAGTGTTAATTGAATATACAGGATAAGTTCGAATTTTGTTCTGGTCCAATGATTTTGACAGAGTAATGCCTGTTGAACTTTGAAAAAAAATGAGAAATTTTCAGTTTCCGTTCTCTAACTTTTGAAAGGATGCTAATATTAAGGAGGCCGAGTACAGTTCGAGTATGCATGCTTTCGCACAGCATTTTATTTGCATTGTGACATCATTTTTTTGCTTGGTTGACGCCATGCGTTATGGTTTCAACTGCAGATATGCACCGAAATTTGTCGAAAATAGCTTGTTTGAGGTGTCAAATAGATATTATATTGTAGAATAAACATTACTGTCTTGAAGTATAAGGTATATTTGGGCGCGGGTCGAAAACATGAAGAGGGTTCAGCAAGCCTATAGCCCTCTGTCACGTTTTCTTACCCCGGCCTAAATATAGCTTAATACAATGTACATGTATTTAAAGACAGTAACAATGTATTTTATATTTATTTAACGTGTGATGTTATATATATTTTTTTTACTTAAATACGTCTGAATGTTTTAATAAAACTATAAAGATCACCATTCCTGCCTTTGTAAAATAAAAAATAGCCATTATCCAACAAATCTGGGAAATTGGGCATACAAAAAAACAAATTTATGAGACCCTTGGAACAAACCAGGAGGTAAAATGTTTATTTTATTTGATCATTTGATGCCTTTTAGCAATAACTTTCATATGTGGAACAGAAATAAAAATCCTTAGGGCAGAAGTTTTAAAAAAAAATGTAAAAAATGAGCAAAATTGATACATTTCATGCAAAATCCCATAGGGTCCTATGTTAAAAATTAACAAACTTTGAGATGACCCCCTAAACAACTAATGTGGTAAGTGTCTGATATTTTAATCTTAAAATAATGGTTATATCGGTAAATATTCATGAAAAAGTTTCATTAAAATATCTAGGGCAGAAAAAATTAGACCTGGCCTCGTTAAGCTAATATTTCTTATGTAGGTTATTTATAAGAAAATGCAGGTCGGGTTCGAATTTAGTTCCAGTTTGATGATTTTTGAGAGAGTTATGCCTCTTGAACTTAGGAAAAAATTGGAAATTCTTAGTTTCCGCTCTTTAATTTTTGAAGTGATGCATATAAAGTTGATATTTCATATAAGGTTGATTTATTAGAAAATACAGGTCAAGTTCGAATTTGGTTTCAGTCCAATGATTTTTGACAGAGTTATGCCTCTTGAAGTTTAAAGAAAATGAGTAATTTTTAGGGATTTATAACTTCCTCTGCAATCAAACATATGTTATACTGAATTTGGCATTTGAAATTTTGGTTGCCTGCAGGGGCATTCATGGCATTATGACACATCTAGTTTTCTTAAGCATTGAAGCATGAGGTCAAATGTTGAATAGATATTTTTATTCCCATATTGAAAAGTGGAATAACTCAATTAAATTTCATTAAAACATGAAAGTGTTATTCCCCTTTGCAATTCTTTGCAAAAACTAAAACTAAAAATATTTTCTGCTGCATTATATTTTGAATTTTTTGACCAGAAAAGTTAAACTTAAATTGTCTCTTTGCTGTTATAAGCTGTTGATCAGAATGAAAATTGCCCTTAAACAGAAGGAAAAACATTTGGTTATGGTTGAAACAGCCAAACAAACTATTAATTAAGAAAACCTTTGAAAACCTCAATATTATATTCTTAAAACTTTTTAATTTTTAAACTTAGTTTCTCCAGCAAAAGATGTTCGTGTTGACCAAGTGAACACCACTGCAGTGAACATAATATGGGAAGCCCCTGTGCACGACTATTCTGTCATTGGTTACATGGTGAACATCGCAGACGGGGACAACTGGTTCACCCTGAACACTTCAGATACCAGTCTAGTGGTGTGCAAGTTAGAGACCGGGAAGAATTACACCATTACTGTAGCCGCATTTAACCAGAATAGCATTAGTCTACAGAGTAAACCTGTTGATATAGAATTGCAAGGTAATTCATAACAGTTATTTGTGTTTCTGACTGAAAGGTAATTTAGGCCCCAAAAATGAATGCCTTGTTTATCAGGCATTGCAGCATCAGCTCAATTGCTGCTGCATTTATACATTTTATTGCCTTCTTGAAAAGGGAAATAACTCAATTTTTAATATGAAAATTGAGTAATACCCATTGCTAACCTTACAATAAAACAAATAATAAAATATCTGTCTGTCGCCTTATACTTTGAATTTTGTGGCATGAGAAACTTAAGATTAATTTTATTTGATCTTGCAGCGTTTTCTCTTAATTTACCTGTTAAATTTGCTAAATCTTTCAAATTTTTAAATTCAATTAATACAGATATATTTTAGTCTTAGTTAACATATTCTGTTGAGAGATCATTGCAAAGTTTCTCTTTGTTGTTGTAACCACAGACGCAACATAGATATATGAATGCTGGCATTGGCTTTACTTTAACTGTATGTAAAATTGCCCATTTTATTTTGCAGAAAAGAGTGATGGAGTTAACAACAACAATGATAAAGGTAACAAAAGAATTTGTCTTAATGAAACTAATCAGCACAGTATTTGGGTCTGAAAATTATTAAATGCCACATTTCTTTGTCATTTCAGCAGCTACAATAACATTTTCAACTGTTGGGCTGATTGTTGCAGTTGTAGTTGTTATTACATGTACGTGTATCATATTAATGGTTTACTATTGTAAAAGAAGACGGAAACCTAAAATAAAAAGTCAACATGGTAACTATATAATTCTTCTTCATCGTAAAATGCTTTTCTCTGACATAAAGATATCAGCATCAAATGTTTAATTTTCTTACAGTTTAATTCATTTTGATTGTCCAAGTGTTGATGTTTATTTTGATAGTTTATTAATGTTAACCTGCTCAACTGTCTTAACATATTAAAAAAAATATTTCTTTCCAATTAAGGAGGTACTGGTGAGGTTTCATCAACTGATCAAAATGCGATAAGAATGGACACAATACGCAGACCACAGCGTCAGAATGGTAGCATGGTTGAGTCAAGTCTAGCAGAATGCAGTTGTTCAGACCCCCTTCTAGGACAAAAGCCTCAGAATCCCTCCAAGACATCCCAGGAAACAAACACTCCCAAAGATATGGGTTCGTTAGAGTCTCCTCCTGACAGTTTGAATCTCTCTGAAGCAGAACATCTAGATCCCAATTCTCTATGTGAAGAAGCATCAGGCTTGCCTTTGAGGTCAGATTCTGAAAATTTGGGGATATCGGGTAATAATTTCCTAAAAGAAGTGGACAAAAACGTCCCAAAGAAGTGGTCAAGAAGAAGTTTCTCAAAGAAAGCCCCAGGGTCAGATTCTGGCCGAGGATCAGAGACAGGAACATGTTCCACTGTGTCCGATGGTGATGATCCTCCCAACAGATCTTCTCAGAGCAGTCAAAACTCTTCCCAAAGTAGAAGGTCCAGACAATTGTACTACAATCACCAAGATTCCGTTGACTCTGGAAGAGTTTCAGATGGAGAAACTGTAAAAGAGTCGAAAAGATCCACTGGTGCTGAAAAGATTATTCCTATTGAAGTGCCAGAAAGCTGTCTTACAGACATCTCAGAAAAAAGTGTTGAACAAGACAGTTCTGTAGAGATACCAGTATCTGAAGAAAATGAACCAGGTAAGACTACAAAGAAAATAATAATTTGGGTTGTAATAATTGTAAAAAGAAAAGGGTGCTGGAATGAAAAGGGACACACTATTTGTTTCATACACATGTATTTATCAACTTTCCAGTAAATGTGAAGATAATTAAGGTGGTATGGGACACCTCCATATTGTGACGTACTTCCGATGAAAAAACCCCAATAATATCAAGTATAATTTTGTAAAATTTTTCTTTCCCGAAATTGATACTTAACAGTGTTTTGCAATGAGTTAGGGCGTTAACTATGAATCTGTAAGTCATGAGTTCCAATCCAGCTGGGGCTTTTATAATTTTGACCTTTCCAAAATTTTTTAAAACATATTTTAATCAAATATTGTAAAAATTTGAAAACTCTTAAATAGTGAAAGTATTTTGATTATAATGTTCTTTTATTCACATTAATATCGACAGGTGTCTCATACCACCTTATGTTGTGATAAACATTTTCAAAGTTTTTATCACAAAGCTGTCTACAGTGTACATTCTTACTTATTTCAATGTTTATACCTTCCCAGGACTTGAGTCAGTCTGTCAGTCTCCCTGATTTTTGTCCTATAATGGGACTATTCCCAGTGGAAAATAAAGAAATTCCCAAACTAGTCAAGTAAAATCCCAATTTTGATGCTATGGAATGTACATATAAGGGAGAAAATAAATTGTTAAAATGGGTGAAATGTGAATGGGTAAAATAAACAAATAGATGTCTGTTGATTGCATTATTTAACATGCATGCTGAAGTTCTATCAACAGTGCTGGCATAAAATGATGTCTACAAAAATATTCTTCTATTTAATATTCTTCTGCTAATATAAATGACTTGGAGTACACTAGTTGTATAAAAATCAGAGTCAGGCGAGATCTTGAACTACAAAAATAACGGGGATGTGTCATCAATTGTTATTGTAGCAGATATCTTACAAAACAATTTTCTTTCAGTAGATCCTGAAGAATGTTCCTGCACCTTTTCATACTTCTTTTCAACTGTAAATGCCAAGCATGTTCATGATTTGGGGGATTTGTTGGATCCCCATGAATATTACGGAGACGAGAGAAGCTGGAAGAGTATTGCAGAGGATGTCCTGAATTTTAAAAATCCCAGAATAGTTGCAATACAGTAAGCATTAATTGTTTGATAAATCACTGAATCAAGTATTAAGGAAAAGCAGAATTTCTCAGATATTTAGTTAGAAATCAGCTTAATATGTTTAAACTTTTGTGTTCCTTTTTAATCCTTGTGATAAGGACATCATATCTCTGTTGTCATTTTCACACTGTGTTTTGACAATGTTACAGATCCAGGACAAAAAAAACCCTTTGAGGAGGAAGTTTTACCACAATTAGTGGCCAAAGGGAAGAAGATTGGTCACATGGTTTTACATTTTTCACGTGTTGATCATATTCGCAAAGATGTGCTGGAATTGATACGAAAAATTCATTCGGACTGCTTGTTCTGTGATAAGATATTGGGTAAATTTTTGAAAGATACCTTCGAAGAATGAAGTTCTATCAACAGTGCTGGCATAAAATGATGTTTACAGAAATATTCTTCTATTTAATATTCTTCTGCTAATATAAATGACTTGGAGTACACTAGTTGTATAAAAATCAGAGTCAGGCGAGATCTTGTATTACAAAAATAACAGGGATGTGTCATCAATTGTTATTGTAGCAGATATCTTACAAAACAGTTTTCTTTCAGTAGATCCTGAAGAATGTTCCTGCACCTTTTCATACTTCTTTTCAACTGTAAATGCCAAGCATGTTCATGATTTGGGGGATTTGTTGGATCCCCATGAATATTACAGAGACGAGAGAAGCTGGAAGAGTATTGCAGAGGATGTCCTGAATTTTAAAAATCCCAGAATAGTTGCAATACAGTAAGCATTAATTGTTTGATAAATCACTGAATCAAGTATTAAGGAAAAGCAGAATTTCTCAGATATTTAGTTAGAAATCAGCTTAATATGTTTAAACTTTTGTGTTCCTTTTTAATCCTTGTGATAAGGACATCATATCTCTGTTGTCATTTTCACACTGTGTTTTGACAATGTTACAGATCCAGGACAAAAAAACCCTTTGAGGAGGAAGTTTTACCACAATTAGTGGCCAAAGGGAAGAAAATTGGTCACATGGTTTTACATTTTTCACGTGTTGATCATATTCGCAAAGATGTGCTGGAATTGATACGAAAAATTCATTCGGACTGCTTGTTCTGTGATAAAATATTGGGTAAATCTCTGGAGGATACCTTCGAAGAATGAAGTTCGATCAACAGTGCTGGCATAAAATGATGTTTACAAAAATATTCTTCTATTTAATATTCTTCTGCTAAAATAAATGACTTGGAGTACACTAGTTGTATAAAAATCAGAGTCAGGCGAGATCTTGAACTACAAAAATAACGGGGATGTGACATCAATTGTTATTGTAGTAGATATCTTACAAAACAATGTTCTTTCATATATCCTGAAGAATGTTCCTGCACCTTTTCATACTTCTTTTTAACTGTAAATGCCATGCATGTTCATGATTTGGGGGATTTGTTGGATCCCCGTAAATATTACAGAGACGAGAGAAGCTGGAAGAGTATTGCAGAGGATGTTCTGAATTTTAAAAATCCCAGAATAGTTGCAATACAGTAAGCATTAATTGTTTGATAAATCACTGAATCAAGTATTAAGGAAAAGCAGAATTTCTCAGATATTTAGTTAGAAATCAGCTTAATATGTTTAAACTTTTGTGTTCCTTTTTAATCCTTGTGATAAGGACATCATATCTCTGTTGTCATTTTCACACTGTGTTTTGACAATGTTACAGATCCAGGACAAAAAAACCCTTTGAGGAGGAAGTTTTACCGCAATTAGTGGCTAAAGGGAAGAAGATTGGTCACATGGTTTTACATTTTTCACGTGTTGATCACATTCGCAAAGATGTGCTGGAATTGATACGAAAAATTCATTCGAACTGCTTGTTCTGTGATAAAATATTGGGTAATTCTCTGGAGGATATCTTCGAAGAATGAACGAGACAGTAAAAAAGTCCTGATTGTCTGTGATACATGTACCAATGATGAAATGAAATGTAGTGAAATTCCAAGGATCCAAACCAAAGCACTCTGTAAAGCTGCTGTAATTCATGAAGAGCAGTTCAGGTGAATGGCCATTTTATCCCCCCCCCCCCCCCCCCCCCCCAGAAAGTGGTACTCTCAGGATCCATACACTTGGCATCACACATAGGTTCAAGTTCTTCAAGCATGCAGCCATTTGCATGTCTCCTTGGAATCCAGTAATTGAAAATTGTGGCCATTTCTCTCACAATGGGGTTTATGAAGACAGAGACTGCATCAGCATCAATGTCTGCTGGCTTGTCAAAATACAGAGTGCATTATCTTTCTTTATGTAAAGAAGGCTCATAAATTATCCAATAACCATGGTATGAAAACTCTGACCGCTAATGTCATGCATGGATACCAGTACATTAAGATACAGAAATAGAAGCTTATATAACACCTTCTAAAGACATCCAAAGATTTAAGGTCTTCAAGCACTAAAGATGTATCCTAAAGATGTAACCAAAGCACTCTGTAAAGCTGCTGTAATTCATGAAGAGCAGTTCAGGTGAATGGCCATTTTATCCCCCCCCCCCCCCCCCCCCCAGAAAGTGGTACTCTCAGGATCCATACACTTGGCATCACACATAGGTTCAAGTTCTTCAAGCATGCAGCCATTTGCATGTCTCCTTGGAATCCAGTAATTGAAAATTGTGGCCATTTCTCTCACAATGGGGTTTATGAAGACAGAGACTGCATCAGCATCAATGTCTGCTGGCTTGTCAAAATACAGAGTGCATTATCTTTCTTTATGTAAAGAAGGCTCATAAATTATCCAATAACCATGGTATGAAAACTCTGACCGCTAATGTCATGCATGGATACCAGTACATTAAGATACAGAAATAGAAGCTTATATAACACCTTCTAAAGACATCCAAAGATTTAAGGTCTTCAAGCACTAAAGATGTATCCTATTTTTTTCCCATGAATACCAAATCACTATGCATGCAAGTATGTGTATTGTTTCACTGTGAACCGTTTTATACAAAGAGCTTTAGCAGCTGTTATCACGTAAAAATATACCAAAGGACTCTGGTGTTGTCGTCCAGTTGAACCAGTTTAGACAGCACAAAACCAATGTTATTACATTTACCAATGTTAGAACCATTTTAACCAGAGCTTGGACTTTGGGAAGTTGTGTCAGCAATGTGACATAGGCATGTCTATTTTATTGTTGGCCACTCAGCCATGGCTCTTTGAAAATAACAAGATTTGTCTGGCTTTTGAGCTGAGACTACGCAATCGGTGCATATTTCGCTTGTTTTGACGCAAGAAATAGATAGCTATGTCCTACTGAAAGTCCAAGGTCTTGTTAAAATGTTCTAAATGCATATTCGAGTGCTCCCATCAAATGGAGAAAAAATTGTGTACACAAAATACTTGAATATACTTCTTATTGCCAAAACTTGTTGAAGTGTGTATGTCTGTGATAATGCATGTTAAATATGGGTGATGAATTAGTAGTTACTTTATTTCATAAAATTATTTTGTGAAATATTCAGGAAAAAACATTTCATCCAAATTGTTTTCTTTTTTACATCCTCATAGTGTATGACCAAATATACTAGTATTCATTTACATGTTTATTAAGTTTAAACTTCATATTTTCATGTTTTTTGCACAAATGTACCTGATATTTACCTGTCATCATTTTCAATTACATGTGTTTTTTTTTGGGGGGGGGGTTACTAAAATTTATGTTCCTTTTTTTGTAGAAAAAAAAATCTATTCAGTCATCAAATTGACTTATAACAATAAGATTTACAACTGTTAGGCCAACATTTTTTGAAATTTCGGTTTACAAACCCGGCGACCCAATTTTTTAAAAATTGAAATAAAAATAAAAGGTCCTGAACTAGCTATTAATTTTATTTTTTCCGCCGAACCGAAATTTTCTTTCTGGTAAAAATAAAAATAAATGTTGATGCAGTCACGTGTAGTCAAAATTATTGTTGTTCATGTCTTGATTAAAAAGGCCGAGTTCTTTCCGATCAAGTCACGGGCACTAGAAGTTACCAAAAAAAAAAAATACGTATAGGACCTACACCTGTTTGCTTTCGCCCAACCCCACAGTTTACGATCCTATTAAAGGGTACCTGCAGCTCAGCCCATGTGAAACTTATGTCATAGAATTTATCTAATTAGAATTTAATGCAAAAAACCGCATCGAAATCGATGCAAAAATAACGGAGTTACGCCGCTTCAAAGTGGCTATTTTTATTTTACCTGCTTTAAGAAATCCAATCAAGATAAAATAGAATTAGGCGATAACGAGGCTTCAGCGGAAGTGACGTCACGAGGTCAACAGGAGGAAAATTTCCTTACAAGGCTATACAAAATAAATTCGATTTTACAGCCAAAATGACTGAAATAAGTCTGCTGTTTTGATGTATCTAGATATTTTAAGTATTGTAGATTTAAAATTTGTATCCGTAAATATTTTATTTAAGTCAGTGTTCTTTAAAAAGGATTTAAAAATTTGCTATTCTCATCGCCTTTTTACCAATGATTACGATATCTAAAATACTTGCATGGCCAGATTTATGTCCATCGTTCATTTTTTTTAAATTACATAATATCGCTTCACACACGACAATGACGCAGGTAAACAGGTAAACTAACGGAGCTACTGCTCCAGACACGTGTATATCTTGGGTATGTACACATGCATGGTACACGGGTCCGGTGAACAAAGGGGGGTTTCACACCTCTAGACTGATAAACTGATTTGTGTATAATTAGCTACTCAATTATCGTTAGATAAAACAGAAAAATAAATTACACTGTGTAGCAGCAGGCGTACATAACATAATACATGTATATAGTACGTCCATCAGTGAAGAATATGGATCATGAGACTATCAAATATTCAAAAATTGCCGTCACTCATTTAATCATTTAAAAAATGACAAAAATATAAAATTCAGCAATTTAAATATTTTTTTAATCTAAACAAGAAATTATTTTCGGAAATAATTACGTTGATTGGTCATTAATTTGGTCTTAATTTTTTTGTCTAATAAAGTGATTTTTACTTCCTTTCGAGCGCAATGGTCAGCATTAATCCAAATAGCTTTAATTGTTGTACTAACACTGAATCATTATGAAAATATGAATTAACTTGAAAATTTTTAAAGATGAAAATAAATGTTAAATGAAATTCAATTATCGTATTTCAAGAACCACGTGCATTTTAAAAGAATACGAGACAGACTTCATCAGCTGTTCATGGACTTGAGCTATGATCCGTTTTGAATCCTGTGTTTGTTTTCATATGCATGCTATTTTGATTGTTTATGGTCCCAAATCAATATTAGTGAATAATCGGGCGACATAGTTGTAATTTTATGGGACTGTAATTTTATGTCCCATACAAGAAACAGTTATAAACATTGTTAGACTCCGAAACCTTTTACACATTAATTTCTCGAGTAAATCATCCGAATGAATGATAATATTAACAAAAAATACGAAAATAATATTTTTATAAGAATAATGCTTTGATTGATTATTATTTTGCTGTGAATTCATATGCAAAGTTGTTAAATATTTGACTAAATTCACGAAGCAAACAATTTTCCGAAAACGAGCATTTTTGTACGATAAAATACCGGCTTAACTTAAAACAACAGTATAAAGTCATCCAGGGTTGATAAGGAAATAAAATACAGAAACAATTGTTCATTTATCATAAAACAATGCAAGAAAACGAACAGTTTTCCGACGATTTTCTTGTTCTCTTACAGCGGCGTTGACCTCGTGACGTCACAGTTCATCTCGCGCCAAATCGGCTTGATTCAAAAATCGTTCAGGTGTGAAATTGGGTTTTCCCCAAATATCTCGAAAAGTACTTATACGATTGCAGTAAAAATATCAGGATGATGGTTTTTTTTTCACATAGATCTCCATATTATCAAAGTAGACCGGCATTGCAGGTACCCTTCAAGTTTTGTGATCGGCAACTTAGCCAGAATTTCCTCAAGATAGAGAAGTTGAAGTCTTTTTCTGAGTTCACAATTCCGTAAATTAACTTCATTGGCAAGAAAATGATAAGTTACTAGGCCCTAATTTAAAAGACATTTTCACTACAAAGTAAATACTAAAATAATCATGATTTAACCGTTTGGAAATAGATCCTCTACATAACGGTTGTAAGTAGGTCATAGGGTTGGACTAATAACCCTAAACACACTGAAGCACAGGAGTCCTATGACTGAAGTAAAAAGAATGATTTTATTTGTCATTTAGCTAACATAATAACAAAACATTTTTTATTAAAGGTATAATTACATTAAATAAATAAAATTTTACAAATTATATCACTTTTTAAAATTTTTAAAAAATTGTTTGCTTTTTTACTGACATATATGGACATGCTTCGAATCCAATTTATTTTCAGAAACATTATTTTAAAATTAATTATAAGTTTTTAATTTGTGAATAGCATTGTTAATTTAATCAAATGAATGATTTCTCAAACTTCCTCCTATTTTTCTGCAAGGGAGAAGTGAAAACTCCCCTTTTTTTGTTGGTCTTATTGTATATGTACAGTATGTGCTTGTATCAAAAAAAAAAGAAAACCCTTCTTTTTTATTCATTCATATACACTATATTAACACAAATTTTCAGTGTCCATGGATAAAATATGTTGGATAAGAACACCATCAACAACCAAAAGTACTCATATATTTATAAAATGGCAGCTTCTGGACATGTGTTCTTATTTTGAAAATAAAAAAATATTGTTGAAAAATTGTTTTATTTTTATTTTTTTTCTCTCCTCCTCCTCAAATATTTTGTAAACCTAAAAATTAAAAAATGCTGGCCTTATTGCCTCCCGTTCACTTTTACATCTTATTTTAAAACAGATTCATTCACCATACTTTTCATGTTTAATGACATAAAACAGACTACCATATTAATCAAAGTGGCAGCTCTAGAGCAACTTAAGTGCTTTCAAAAAGTTTTGTAAACACCAATGCAATGTACATTTCCTTTTATCTGAGTGCCATATGTTGGAGGCGGTGGTTTTAGAGTCTCAAACTCTCAAACAAGCAGCTAGGTTCAATTTGTATCATTTATTTTTTTTTTTTTATAAAGAAGAAAAACAAAAATTTTGATAAAATTTAATGTTTTATCATTATACTTAATTAGACCTGACATCTTTTTATGAGATTTTACTTCTCTGTGTTTACATTGCATATTATGTTTTTATTTGATTTTGAATGGTTGTTACTCGAGTGCATGAATGTTAATTCATTAACGTACAAGGTCATTCCGATTTTGGGTAGACTGCATGTAGATGAATGTTTTTGACAGAATTTTGATGCAGCAAACCAATTGTAACACTTTCATTTTAACTGTCAAGTTTTTTGACTCTATTGTACTTAAACTCCTTTAAGGACGGCAGGTTTTGACTCTATTGATTTTTACGATAAATCCACCTCTGCGCAAGATTATTTCTAAAACTGAAAGTGGTGTTTCTGCATTTTTCAAAAAAGTATTTTTCCTGAAAAACTTGTCAATAAATTTATTTATACAATTAAAAGACAGTTTTGAATGAATTGATCTTTTATTTCATGTAACAGAACATTGATCAACACAGCGAAAATTGTGTTACCTTGCCTTAATAAAAGTTCTTGACTTCGTGTCATGTGGATGTTGGAGACAAGATGGCTTAAAAATTACATTTATTTGCAGACAATTGTCTGTAAATCATGTACATAAGCATCTATAGACTGTGAGTTGATGGTTAGTTTCATTCAGCATTCACTTTCGTTGATATTGGCAAGCGCACAGTTTTGAGGACATACATCGGGGCAATGTTTTTTACTTGGTAAAGATCGATGTAGCAATGAAATCCGTGAAAATTGGTGCTCAACGAAATAATAAATAACAATACTGCTTTATACCAGTATAAGTATCAATACATTTTTTAAATAGTACAATTTTATGAAATCACTTTCGAGAGGCTAACAATAATAACTTAAGCTCGCAAAAATATTTTTGTTCTGGACAACTGTATGACGTCACGCCTGGAAGATTTTTTTTTTTATTTTGTTAAAAGCTCCGTGTCACAGAAGCAAGCTAACCATTGTAAATATGAAACTATTCAACGTTACTCGACTTCACAAGGCCATAAATTTCTCCACAATCCCGACAATAAGGGTGATACCGCTGGATACATTCTATGACGTCAATACGCCGTGACGGCAGCTTGTAGAAATAATAGGTCAAGTCGAAAATGCTAAATCCATGGGAACTCAACAAGGGCAAGACGGCCTCCTTGAAATGGTCTTTTGTTTTGTGTCTGAAATAGAAAGTATCCTTTTTTTTACCATAAAAAAGAAAACACAGTTCAGTTCTTTGTATATCATTTTGTTAGTTTGTAAACTAAACGTATGAATATAAGATATCAAACTTAAGATTTTTTATTAAGATAACATTAAACCTATCCAATTTATATTCATTTAAACTGGATTATTTGCAGTTTACGTTTTATAAATCACGAATAAAAAAGGCGTAAACTGTTCCAAGCACGTCTATAGAAGTATAAATATTGGAAAGCTATTGTATATAACCACTTCTAATTTAATTTTCTGTAGACAGTAATGTTAAAGACATTAAAATTGTACAGAATTCAAAGTAACGACATGAGGATTGATGAATGTATTTGACGTTATTCTTATTGTAGCTTAAACGACATTTTTTTATTATGATTTTTTTTGTCAGACACTCAAAAAAGACCAGAATTAAATTATGTTTGGTTCACATGACCTTACGTACCTTATTTCTTTGATTTTATTAAAGGACAGACTAAAATAGGCCTGAACCAGGCCTTGCCAATTGGCAGGATTATCCGGGTCCAGCAAAGTAGAAAGGTCATCAACAAAACGAATGCTATCGTCCACTGCTCCTTCTAACATTGCGGAAATGGTTGGACATGATTCTTCAGAGAGACGAAAATTCCACCCAAATTTTATTACAGATACGGGAATTATAAATATTAAATAAAAAAAATGGATTGACCACAACGGAACGACATTTTTAGGTCACCTGAGTCACGTCGTCCGTCGTCGTGCGTTGTGCGTCGTGCGTTAACAATTTTACATTTTTAACTTCTTCTTGAAAACTACAAGGCCAATTGTTACCATTTTTGGTGTGAAGCATATCTATGGTAAGAAGAATCTAAATTGTGAAATTCATGGCTCTAACACCCCCAGGGCGCCACGGGCGGGGCAAAATATGCAAAAAAGCCAAATTTTCAAAAATCTTCTCTACTCCCACACATGTGAGGAAAAAACTGAATGCATGGTTATGATGTCCATGAAGCCCTCTACCAAAAATTGTGAAATTCATGGCCCCTGGGTCAGGGGTTCAGGATCTAGAGAGGGGCTAATATTGCCATTTAGTAAAAATGTATTAGATCTTAGAAAATCGTCTTCTCTACTCCCATATATATTTGTTAAAAACTAATTGCATGATTATGATGTCCATGAAGTCTTTTACCTAAATTGTGAAATTCATTACCCCTGGGACAGGGGTTTAGGCCCTAGGGCGGGGTCAGTGTAGCCATATGGTGAAAATGTATTAAATCTTAGAAAATCTTCTTCTTTATTCCCACACATGTGGGAAAAAAAACTGAATGCAAAGTTATGATGTCCACGAAATCCGCTACCTAAATTGTGAAATTCATGGCCCCTGGGTCAGGGGTTCAGGCTGTAGGGGGGGGGGGGGGGGGGGAGGCAATATGGCCATATAGTGTTAATGCATTTAATGTTTAAAAATCTTCTCCACTCTCACACATCTGTAAGAAAGACTGACTTCATAATTATGTTAACCAGGAAGTCCTCTATTAAAATTGTAAATTTTATGTCCCCTAGACAATGGGTGTTGACTCTAGGGCGGGGCCAAAATGGATGTATAGTGTTAATGCATATAACGTTTAAATATTATCTTCTCTACTCCCACACACCTGTAGGGAAAACTGAATAATTTTGTAGACCAGGAAGTCCTCTACCAAATTTTTTTTAATTTCCTGTCCCCCGAGGTAGGGGTTCTGAATCTAGGGCGGGGCCAAAACACTCATATAGTGTATAGGGTTGGGATTCTTAATGCAGGGTGTGGCCAAAAGCATGGTCATTTAGTGTTAATGTATAGAGAATGTTTTAAAAAAAAAGGTCTACAGACACAAAATAAAAACTGGCTGCATATTTAGAAAAAAACATTAAGTTGTCATATTTTATAATATTTCATGTCACCTACATGGAAGGCAAGTGTTATGGCTGTGAAAGGGGGGGGGGGGGGTATATTTGTCTTGTTATTTTATTCTGCTCAGGAATTTCAATGAAAGAAATGAGATAATTCACATACATGTGTATTTAGAAAAGAGAAAGAATGAAGCTGTGTATCAGAGTTAAGATATTGTGAAAGTTAATTGAGTTATCTTCCCTTGCTTCTTCATATTGGAGTTATCCTCCCTTGTTTCTTCATAATGGAGTTATTAATCATTAAATATAATGTAATTAAGAAGTTGTTTGATCAAAAAAAAAAAACTATGCAAGTACTTTTATTTATTGAAACAAAAACAGTTTTTGAAGTCTTTAAATAAATAAATAGACTCATTAATAGTAAAGTATTAATTGGCTAACCAAAATCACTGATAAACAGTACATGTAAAATGATTTTGGTATAAATACCAGATGGTGTTACACTGTGGATATAGGACGAAAATTCCCTAAATTCAGAAGTTGTCACATATGTAATTAGCATATTTAAACCCTAATGTTAATAAGCTGTTCACTATCATGTGTTTTGTTTAAATGCCCACAGGGAGAGTCTCTGTCTGCCCCTGGGGATGGGGGATGGGAGGTTGTTTTAACAAGAATAGATATGGGTTACCCCATATCCAAGATATTCGACTTTTAAATTACTTCAAATTTTCACTGTGCTCAGCCGATCTCTAAGTTAAAATAACTTAACTTGTTAAGAAACCGGCGTCTATAATTCTTCATGTCCGTAGCAAGTACTGCCACCAGTCTTGCAAACAGTACACACATCTGTGCTTAAACAGAGTCTACATGAGTGCGATCAGAAATATGGTGCAGGTGTTGCACAACAATTCCGTCATTAAAAGAAAAGAAAAGAAAAACACACACTTATGCACAATAAATAATTAAGAGATTGTGTGATAGCTAACGAACAATAATCATGAAAGTAACATAATTATTGTAATAATTTAAGCAATATTAATAGTGAAAAAATTGTCAATCGAAGAATGACCTATATGATCGTGAAAAAGACTGAGGAGGCAGCTAGCGTAGGAATATGAATACTTCACATATACATTTCTTGGGGAAAGATGATTTTTGAAAATAATTTTACGTTAATTTTGTTTTCTTTCACATATTTCATATACATCGATATTCTAAACATTTGTTGTAATGTTGTATCTGCTGATCATAAATGGAACTATATTTTTATGCGCAATTGTGTAAAGAGTATCTGACTTTAGTAATATATCTTGAATAGATAGTAAGCACTGATCGAATATCTTAATAAAACATGTCTACTAGCCACATTGTTTAAGATTATCTATGAAAACATATAAAAAATAAAACCTATCATGAAAGATAACAAATATGGGAAAATTATTTTCGACTATTTTCTTGTACCTTTTCAGTATCAGGTCATGCACTCTATTATGATTAAGTTTTTCGCTAAAATAATAGGTTTTAGAGTCCTTTTTGAAAGATTTCAGGCAGGAAGGTGTTCGTCATTACAATATTATAATTTTTTCACTCCAGAATGAAACTTAATTAAATGCATATATGAGAATCCTCGACAAGTTTGTGTATGGGCTATGGTACTCAGGTGACCGTTAAGGCCTATTGGCCTCTTGTATAAAAGTGCAATTATTTTAGGAAAGAGTAAAGGAGCAAAACATACTAAAGGTAGAGATGAGGGACACAAGTAATCAAAAAAGATATAACATCACCATGGTAATCGGAATACCTGCACGTGTTGCTCCGCTCTGCTTCCGAGAATGACCCTCAACCATAGCCATATTCTCTTTCAAATTTTCTTGACTGTCTGTTGTCGGTATTGAAATTTCTAAACCATCAAATTCGTTTGAGAGTTCAAATTTTTCAGTATTTTGATTCATATTGTTCAGAATACAGTCACATTTTATCGTATTATCAGCTTTTCGTACTGTAGTATGGGGTACTGTTAGATTGTTAGAATTTGTTTGTTGAAAAATATCGGTGTCCGCAAGATCGCTAGTTTGGAGTGTCTCTCTGGAGACGCAAAGGTCTATGTCATTGTCATTTAAAGTGTTCTGCTCTTTCTCCACATCGCTGTTACTGGTAGACGATTGATTTTTAGCTGTATCCTCATTCTCAACAGTTCGTTGTTGAACGTTTTCCACATCAGCATTACATACAGAATTCAATGACACAGTGTTGTCTGGGGATACAGAATTACCGAGCAGTTTTTGCAGGTGACTACATTTGATGCGTCTAAGTTTTCGGAAAATACAGAGTACGATTAGAACAATTATAACGGACACAAGGACAGTAATGATGGCAACTTTCAACGTATCGGGGTCTTGTCCATGTATATTAGTACCTAAAAGTAAAAATCGTGCATTCAAACATGATTTTTCAACAACAACAAAACCCACAACAAAACATTGGGTTAAAGATAGTATAAATCAATTTAATGTACCGGAAGAATTTGTTATTACAGCACAAATAGCGGAAAGCAATGTGTGATCCCATTCCAACGTCTCCTTACACCTGACTGTGACAATAGTCCGTTTCTGTACAGAATCTCCCTTGCAGAGTACACGACATGACTCGTACACGGGGACTGAAAGAGGAGAAACACCATCTGGACACTCCCATTTACTATCATTCACGACTGGTAAAGGACCACACCCTATAAACCAAAAATAGGGCATGCATTTCATAGCAGAATGAACGTTGATATGCTTGTTTGATAAAGTGAAAGTCTTTTTTTCATACATTATAAAAATATGCATTCTTTTTATAATTATGATTCGATGCCTATCATTCAGATGTCGACCGATCAAGGATTTGTACCTGGAGGGAAGCCTACCGACGAATCAAAGTACGGGTATGTCCTGCTGCTGTTTTCGTGTTCTGTCAGCTCGTTCTTGTTCTGTGTGTAACACTGCTTGGAGAACGCATCAGTAGAATCAAAATGTGACGTTTTACCATAGTGACACAAATAGTTACGTCCAGAGGAAACAAAGCTTTAAAAAAAAAGAGAGAGGTGTTTTTGAAAAGTTTGGCACTATGAGGAAGTAGTAGTATTAAAGTACTTATTAAACCTGGGTGAGACAACATAAATGTTGGGAAAAGCAACAGGATATACACTCATACCATTAGTATTGAGTCACATATTAAAATGAACCATGGAGGTGTGAAGAAAGTTTCTGTTACTCACTATCTCCCAGTTTCGCCATTGTCTTTGTCTATGAGAAATTCTGAAGAAGGGACTGAATTCTGCAATAGAACCAAAAAAAATCTATTTTGAACAAGTATCGGTTTTGACCTTTTTCTTTAACCTAAAAAAGCAGGTATAATGAAGTCATAATTAAAATAAAAACTGCTGTAATACCCGAACGTAATTTTTCTATATGGATTACTTAAAGTGGTATGGGACACCTGTCGATATTGATGTGAATAAAAGTTTATTATAATCAAAATACTTTCACCGTGTAAGAATATTAAAGAAAATTAATATTTGAACAAAACATATGTTTTAATAATATTTGGAAAGGTAAAAACTATAAAAGCCCCAGCGGGATTCGAACTCGTGTGACTTGCAGATTCGTGGTTAACGCTCTAACCCATTGCACTACTTTTTCTTCTTTTACCTTAAGGGATACTTAGAACCATTTTAACAAGACCTTGGACTTTCGGTAGGATTCAATTACCTTTTTCTTGCATCAGAACAAGTTAAGAATGACGCTGTGAAATATATACACAGATTGCGTAGTCTCAGCTCAAAAGCCAGACATTTGATTTCAAAGAGCCATGGCTGAGTGGCCAGCAATGAAATAGACAGGCCTACGTCACATTGCTGTTTGACACAACTACCCAAAGTCCAAGCTCCTGTTAAAATGGTTCTAAGTATCCCTTAAGGTAAAAGAAGAAAATTATAAAATTATATTTGATTTCATTGCTTATTTCGTTAGGAAGTACGTCACAATATAGAGTGTCTCATACTACCTTAAAACCAGTATTGTTTCCAAATTTGAATACATTTCAGGTCACGGGTGTTTGCAACTACCTGTATATCCAAATAAAGTATAAAAAACAGTTTTAAACAAACTCCAATTTTCAAAAATCCATTGGGTTTTTGTGAAACTCCGGAAGAAAAGTCTCTATGATGTCACCATGTACTTGGATGATTCCACATAAATTTTACATAAGCTGAATTTGGAGATCATGTAGTAAGGTGCATGGTCACGATTTGATCTTAGAATTTTTAAACTTTGCTTTTAATTTTAAATTGTTTACTGTTCGATCTTTGGATAATAAAATGCCGAACCAGATATAGACTGTCATGTTTGGTACAAGAGTTTACATCGGTGCATGTATATGTATTGTTTCATTTTTTGTTTCTGTTGAACACAATTGAACAGTATTTTTTGTCTATTTATAGTACATTTGTTTAGAATATATTGTTTTCTGTCAAGTAATTACGTGAACAAAAAATGATATGAGCTCGGCATTGAACAAAGAATTGTGAGTCATGCTACTCTAGTGATATACACTTGATAACCCACAATTAACGTTTGGTTGGGTTTGAGAAAAACCCGCAAAATGACTACAACATTTTCCGATTATTTTTGACTGTGTTCCTTTAAAGTCTTCTTTTTTCTTAATCTTTTTATAAAAAGTTTCCCGATTTCATGACTCCGATACGGTGTTTATAAAGTGGCATAGGAAAAAAAAAAGAAATAACTTACACATTCCCTATGTATGATTACCACAATAATCATCGCCACGATTGCGTTGAACATAATTAAGTGAATTGTAGTCACACTTTGTTATTTTCCTGGAAATCGGCCGTCTTGAGGAAACATTCTATATATACGTGGACGACTTTCCGACAGTTTAGTAATCTCTTCCTGGCATCACAAAAGGCCTTTATCAACAAGCTTAAAATCACATAAGACTGTAGAGTGAAGTATACATTCCAGAATTCACATTTTTTAACATACACATCAATTTTTTAAAGGTTGGATTTGAACTCAATAGAACCGTTGTTTTGAAAGATTCAGCTGTTGGATGGTTTCCTTAATTCTTACTAGCATTCCAGATGAAAAACACCGATTGCATTAATCACTGAAGATGTGCAGCTTTGCTGTTTTTATTATCCAAGCAGCATGTGTTTTAAAATCAGATATATTTTTAAAGAGAACTGATTACACTTCTCGATTAGAGATGTGACTAGGAAACGTGTTATTTTACGCAAACTTCCTACGTCCAATTGTTACGAGGGCCTCATATCTGGTTCTTTTCAATACTTGCAATGACAAATTTTCCAGAATGCGGGAATTTAATCATTGCCGTCATTACCGGGTCTTTTCTGAATAAAAAGAATTTTCAACTATCTTTAAATTTGCAATAAATGTTTATGAGGAATAAGATTTTTTTTAACATTATCTATAAACAACAACATCCCTCGACGCCTTACGACAATTGGTGAAATAAAAATCAATTTGGAAGAAAAATACATGTAATCTGTTATATTTAGATAACCCACACACACGTTTTCCACGTCATTTATTCATAACTTCATTTTTGTTATCAGTCTTATAGATATCTATTATTTTTTTTAAAGTCGTTATTATTAAAGATAAAACAAAATTACGACAAGAAAATATCGCACACCGGTTTATTTTCAAATTCAAAAAAAAATACGCATTTGTTATATTAACTTCCTGTATTGATCAGGAAAACAACACTAGGCCAAATCATAATAGCATCAGCAATAGTGTAAATCAACATTTGATGCTCTTGTCATTCAAGTAATACATAATCATTATAGAATTGGTTTTAAATGATAGATACACGTTTTTGCAATGAAATGACGTGAGAAAAAAAAGGATGATTACGAAAGACATTCCACTTTTCAATGAGATTAAATGACAGGCAATACAAATACATGTATTTATTTAGGTCTGACCGTGATTGCATGGCAGACTCTATCCTGGTGTCATTGGTATCCGATTAAGCATTCAATGCTTATATTTATATTCATACTGATGTCTATTTTCATGAAATATATGTGTATTGTCGCTGTAAAGCCAGTATATACGCTCTCAGTCAGGAATATGAAACATACATGGAACAGTCATATTAACATGTTATTTAGTTCGCTTCAGCGACTAAAAATATAGTGCCAGAAACTTTGTAGAGAAAAATCTTTAAATATATGAAGGAGTAGATATAATTTAATGATTTTTTTTTCAAAAGAAAAACTCAAATTGCTTATGTAAAATTGAACGTTTCATCATTTAATCTTACAAAAATAAATATACCCAAAACACGTGAAGACGTTAATTTCTGTGCACATGGCGCATGAATTATCAAAGTGTATTCATAGAAAATTGAACGTCGCAGATGTCCAGTGCAAACATAAGGGGAAATATACACTGAATGTAAATATAGAAAATTGAACGTCGCAGATTTCCAATGCAAACATAAGGGGAAAGATACACTGAATGTAAATATTAGTCTTACACTAAACGATACCCCTAATGATTGTTTCTTTAGTCAACAATTTTGAAATTATGTCATTTTTAACCCTAGACATAGCCGATACAAAATCAAAGTTAGTCGTCATCACATGCAGTTTCTAGCTATAAATAAACTGGATGCCATATTTGACAAATGAAAATTGGCGTCATATGTTTTGGATCGTATGACTCATCAAATTTTTTTTCAATAATATTAGCATAAATGTAACATAACCTTTAGAATATATTCTATAATATTTTCAATTGTTTTCTAAGCTTTTATTTCAACTTAAATCATCCAGTTATTTAATTTTCCTCATAACTTCATTTTATCACGTATGATCATTAAAAAATTCCGCCATTTGTATGATTATTAATAATGTTTTTATTTCAGAAGAAGCTTAATTTGTAGCGCTCCTAGGATTCCAAACAAAGAAAAATCTTTACAAAGTTAGGTGATAATTTTAACATGTAAATATGTCATAATTTGACAGAACAATAAGTATTTTTAAATACTATGATATTATAGTTAGTATTTTGGTAAATTTTAGTGTCCTCAATGAAAGTAATTGTAAAAATTAGTTTTTTTATAAGTCACTTGAAAAAATGTGTGATTTTAACTATTTCACACAGCATAACTTTGATACTTTATATGTATTAAAAGACGAAAAGAGATTTCGTACGTCCGGTGTCCCAAGCAATGACGTCATTTTGGGATAAGTATCTATCGGAAACATATGACGACACAATATACCAGGCCCCGGGGCCATAAAACTTAGACGGGCTCACTTTTGATCTCAGTCTCACTTTTCCAATTATCTATTCCTTTTGTAGATGTTAGACTGAGATCAAAAGTGAGCTCATCTGAGGTTTATGGTCCCAGGGCAGATATCGAAGATCAGTGTGATATATGATACCATAACCAACAAGAGATGTTTGTGAAACACTTGTGCCCCCTCCCTTGTGCCCCCTCCCTTGGACATACATTATGGGGTGCTCAAGATTTTATTGTAGGCAGTATGTACATGGAAATGAAATTGACCTTTTGAACTTAAAATCAAAAGGGGGTCATCTACCGGTACTATCTGAGATGCATCAACCTACATGTAGCTATCAAGTATGACGTGTCTAAGTTAACGTATTGTGGAGTTGTATCCCAGGTACCTCAATTCAAGACTATTCAAGAAATAGTTTTATACATATTCCCATCTTTGCCAAAAACACGTTTTTCATGATATATCAGTAATTAATTTGTTCAATCTTAGCAGAGATAATGAACGGAAAGCGGGGCCCAGGCAAAATTTATCACAATGATGGGACTGGTACACAAAAAAAATATTCATTAAAAAAATTGACTTGTCCCATGGCTTTCACATTGAAAAAAAAAATATGTGTCCCATGTCTTTAGGCTTAAAAAAAGTTACTGTCCCATGGATATACATCTTCATCTGATTTGTAAGATTGTCAAAAATCACCCCCCCCCCTCCCCTTTCCAATTGTCTCCATTAGCATTACATGTAGGATATGTAAATGTACATTTGACCTTCAAATAACATCTGCTATGATAACTACTTTTGAAATGAACAAGAAAGAACATCTTTTTACCTTTTTATTGTATATATGCATCAAAAATGTAGAAAAACATGTAAAATTTGAACATTTTCCATGAAATTCTTATCCATCTCCAGCTACATGTACCTGGATATGTTTGAGTTTTATTTTTAATTTAAGGCAGGCATCACACTTGTAGGTCTTACTGTTTTAGCATGGTTAAAAGTAGACTAGAAACTAGAATAGATAAGATATTCACTAAATATGATTGTTAGCTTCCTTTTTCATGGAAACAAGAAATCACATGCAGGACAGCATGGCTATTTGTGAATAAAAATGCTACAAATCATCCAATTTACCAAAAAAAGTTTTGTGATGTTCAGTGATGATTGTTTTCAAATATGTGTGAGAATTAACTCATGGAAATTGACACAAGTTTCATAATATTAGGTAAATATTTCAAAGTAATGCTTTTTATGAAAATCAAAAGATAGGGGGTGGGTATACATGTAAAGGTATTTCTAAGTGATGTGATGCTTTTATCATGATAATATCACGTAGATGTATGTAGTATTGAATAAAGTTTTTTATTAAAGGAGATTGAACAACAATTGACCCCTCTGAAAGATTAAGTAAAGATGTTTTAATGAAGGAGATCCCTTACAGTGTTAAACAGAGGAAAGTGGAAATGGTGGGTTCACTTAAATGGCCATATTTTTCTTAAACCTCAATGGAATTGGCAATATGAGGCATACTTTTTCTCAGAATTGCATAAGCTTTCTAATTTTAAGAAAAAAATGTCTTTTCATGGAATGTTAGTGTACGTTAAAGGTAGCAATGGAGAGTTCAATATACAAGGGGAGTAACTCACTCTTGAAGAATGTTTTGTTTTTGTGTTTAAAAATTAAAGTATATTTAAATATAATAAATGTTTCTATTGAGTTGAAAACTGTAACTCATTTTAAAAAAAGTTTTCGTCCCATGGGTACTTATTACTATTAAAAATGTTGTTGTTCCATGCTTTTTTTTAATGAAAAAAGTCATTGTCCCATGCCTGTTTGTACCGGTCCCATCATTGTGATAAATTTTGCCTGGTCCCTAATTGAAATTTTTCTAAGTCCAAGGAGCATAACTCTGTCAAAAATTGCTCGATCGTACCCAAAACTTAATTTAACCTAGATATTTTTATGATGAATCTATATACCAAATTTCATTTCAGTATGTGCAACCTCTGCGAAGAAAATGAACGGAAACTGCAAATAATTGGAGGGCACAACTCTCAAAAATTACTCGATCGTGCCCAAAACTCGCAACCTCTGCGAAGAAAATGAACTGAAACTGTTGATGGACCGACCGACAGACAGACAGACAGCAGCAAAGCAATATGCCCTCGCTTCTTCGAAGGGGGGCGGCATAAATAACTACGATCCCGTTTTATCGGTACATTTGAGTTCAAGATATGTCGTATTTCACATGTTTATTACAATCAATGCTAACTCTTATTTGGTACACACATTGTTGTTCTATTTGCGTAGGTAACTAATACCGGTGTTGTATAGCAGTCCCCCCCCCCCCCCCCCCCCCCCCCCCCCCCGGAAAACATGCTATATAGTATTCTTCCCCCCTGGGGGAAAGCTACTATATAGTTTCTCCCTACAAAGCTACTATATAGTTTCTCCCTCACGTTTTTGGTTCAAATTTTATAAAAAAATATTTAATGAAACTCAGTAAGGATTTAAAATCAATGTTTTAACCCTCAGTTTGCATATACCTGCATTCATCTATACATGTTAAGTTTCGTTTTGCCGATTTATTATACCCGCACTTTCTAAAGAAAGTTCGGGTATATTGTTGTTACCCTGTTCCGTCTGTCCGTCCGTCCGTCTGTCACGTTTTACTTTCTCAAACTGCTCTTACATCTTATAAACCAGCAAACTGAACACTTGGAGTATGATTTGGGGTGTCATGTTGTTTTGCAAAAAGGTTTCAAAAATTCTCTGGTAGTCCTGGAGGTCAAATAATTGGTAAAAAATGACGTTTTTTGCCAAAAAACCTTCTTCCTCGAACTCCTTTTACATTTTCAACAGTAGACAAATCATCTCTTGGATGCATGTTTTGGGGTGTCCTATAGATGCGCAATAAGGTTTCGGAAATTTCAATTTTGTCCTGGGGGTCATTAAATGGCTGAAAAATGACTTTGTTTTACAAAAAGTCTGGTTTCAAAAAACGTCAATTTCTTTTTGCAGTAGCCTAATGATCTAATAGGATATGCTTCGGGGTGTCATGTTGACGTGTAATCATGTTTCAGAATTTTTGTTTTTATCACGGGGGTCTGTGGGCATCAAAAAATGACGTTTTTTTGCAAAAAAAATATGGTTCCCAGAACTCCTCTTACAATTTATGCAGTAGCTATGTCATCTCTTGAGATATGATAGGGACTCCAAAAGTTTTAAAAATTTAAATTTCATCCAGGGAGTCAAATAGTAGCTGAAAATTGACGTTTATCACTCCTAAAAAAACCTACTTCCCAGAACTCTTCTCATGATTTAATGAATCATATCTTGGGGTATGATAGGGGCTGTCATATAGTCATGCAATAAGGTTTTAAAAATTTAAATTTCATCCAGGGAGTCAAATAGAAGCTGAAAATTGACGTTTATCACTCCTGAAAAAACCTACTTCCCAGAACTCCTCTCATGATTTAATGAATAGCCACATCATTGATAGGGATATAACAGAGGCTGAGCTATAGATTTGCAATAAGGTTTTAGAAATATAATTACGGAACATCATTTTGCAGATAGCATTGACCCTCAGAATCAAATTTAAAATTTGATTCTGAGGGTCAATGCTATCTGCAAAATGATGTTCCGTCCCATAAAAAACCTAATTCCTTGACCTCCTCTTATCTCTTGTGATTGAAATAATGTACCATAAGATGCATAAGGAGGAAGAATATATATGCTTTAGGGGTGGGGATCACAAGCATTTTTTTCAAGTTATTTGATCATTTTTGATTTTGGGAGGGTGGGGTGGGGTGGGGTTAGGGTGACCCCCAGATGCCATGACCTACTAATACCACAAAAAGATTTGCCTTGACATGGTCATGGTTCAAGAAACAAAAATATATATGGTTTAGGAGTGGGGATTTCGATGATTTTAAGGATATTTTAAAAATATTCAACTATTCATGTTTTCTATATAAGAGGAGGGGAGGGGGGGGGGGTGGTTGTTTAAAAACAACTCCGGGGGGTGGGGGAATGACCCAAGGGGCAGGGGCCAATTTGTCTTAAATGTATCTTGACATGATCAGCAGAATTGGACAAAATTATCACTATAGGGCATCTGCAGAGTGGGGCCCTAAATAGTTACAAAATCAATGTACAAAAAATATTGATAATATGTTATACATGTATTTAGAAATGTCTTTATTTTCAAAATGATTAACAAATTAATCATTCAAAATGAGTTATAAATAACCGATTGGCAATTCTGCAATTGATTGCAAGATCCCTAGTATAATATCACATGTATTTTTTTTATATATAATTATACATGTATGTTAACAATCGGGATTAAAATGCACAAATTTTCATGAGTCATAAATCTTGACATACCACATATCTCTTGACAAAAAAGAATATGCAATTTAAAATAAAAGAAAATTAGTCATTAACTCTTTTTCTATTACTGGTGTATGATGATGGGGTAGGGGGTATAATGGGAAAAAAAGCTGCAGCATGCCTTCATTCTCACTAAAAATGTATATCTAATCCACACATCATGGGGATGGGGAACGGTTAAGGCCCCTTCCCCTTCCTCCCTATTATAACTCATATAAACATGATACATGTATTTAATACCCAAATTTAATACAGAATAGGGTCAATATGGAGTCAACTCAATAGTGTAAGTCTGACAAATGAAAAAATAAAAAAATTCTGCAATTAAAATGACAGAAACTGTAGATAAGCTTATTTAAATACAGATGATGATACAGTATGCTGGCAAATGGAGATCACATTTTAGAAAGTGAAAGTAAAACTTAACTGTTTTGTATACCGATGTCTCATAATATTGCGCTACTACATGTATTATACTTACCTATATTGGTTAACATCATAATGATAATCCAATTAGCACAATACGAATTCCTTTAGCTGATCACCACAAAAGAAACGTTTATTCATGTTAATTAATCCTATTCTGCATATCAAGAAAACATATGCATGTCCACCACGTGAAACCCATCTAACCAAAGAGCTGGGTAAAACTAGTACCCGATGCAACCTGTACACCTATGTTGTGTACGTAACTTCAAACAAAGATCATTTAATTGTAACATATTGCATGTGGCCTTCTTTTTGACTAAAACTAGTACAAGAGAGTGTTATTTAGAGGCAAACACTTGGTGAGGGTATTACTGTCTAATGACAGCATCTAGTTATTTTTTATGATTGGATGACTTGATTAATTGTTTCTATTAGGTGACCCGGGTTCAATCTTCGAAATGACTAAAGTCTCTTTCTCTTTACATTTATCTTAAAATTGACGAAATGCAATTTTTTACCTTTCAATTTTGTAAAGAGAAATAAATAAACAAATAAAATGCGTACGTTCAAATATTTCTCGGAGATGGTTCAATAGAATTAAAGAAACTTTATACTCTATTTAAAACATCATTTAAACTTTATCTCTAAAGGAAGGAATTGATTTAAACCACTGTTGGACATTCTGTGTTTTCCACGAAACTTAAAACTAAAAATTCCACGTATAAAGGACCTTTTATAGTAGATGTTTCTTAGGGGATTTTCTTGTATGTATTCTTGTGTTTATATACATTGTAATACATGTACGTATAGTTTCAAGTGATGGCATATATCTGAAAATTTTATTTGTTGAAAAAAAATAGAACAAAATATCTTTCTGAGTATATGAAATGTAATGAGTTGTCTAGTTTGAAATACATTTCACAATCTGAAATTTCATTCGATTTAGAACCCCATCAAGCGAAGTAAAAAAAAAAAATAGGTTTTCATCAAATCATTGCACACAGCCTCCCGTTAGATAATTATTTAGAAGTAAAGATACTAGTATATGATTACATTTAAGATCGTCAATTCAAAAGGTATTAACTTAAAATCAATAGCCTTTGGGGACAAAAGGGATAATAAATTTCACTCCTTAATCCCTCTGCAAAATTTAGTAAAGATTTATCAGTTATTTTCTTTGAAAGGAGCTTATTACATAGAAAATAATACATGGCAAAATCTGTATCACACCCTATATCAACCATAGACTCCAATATCAGCCGGTGGAACGAAGGCCATGGGGCTGATATTGGTTGAGAGTTGATTCGAGTGTGATCCAGATTTTGCCAAGTATTGTTGTTTTTATCACATTTTTGATAAATAACTCGTTTATATTTTCATATGAAAAACTTTATCCAGCTTTATCCTAGTTATCCCATCTCAAAACCGGCAAATTTTTGACGCTCAAACGCATTGTGACGTCCTCTAAAAAATATGTCCATGTTATAACGTCATAGTCCACACCGTAAATATGCATCGATTAAAAAAAAACATCCGCGGCATTTCGAAATCTGATTAGTAAGAGCAAAAGCGTTCCAAAAAATCGTAAAAAAGGGTGAAATAAAGGGTGATGATACAGGAATACATTCATATCAGGGATGAAAAAATCCTTCATACTATGTATTAATAAATGCATTTATTACCAGAGATGGGGTAATTGTAAAAAGTATTTGTAATTGAGTTTAATTAATTACATTTATCAAAGTCATTGGAAGTAATTTGTAATTGAGTCTGTCTTCAATTACAAGTAATTGAATGTATTTAAATACATTCCAAAAATATCTTGTATTTTCAATTACTTTTCAATTACATTTCAATTCCTTTTTTTTCCAAGTTTAAAATTTTAATGATGTTTAGTTTGTATACCTGTTTGGCATGGCTTTTGTTTATACAATAATTAAATGTCTCATAATTTATATCATAGTTTAATATGATTATAGAGCTTGACATACTGTCCATGGCAATAGGTAAAAGTCTAATTTTGTTGTTCAGGTGTGAACCCCTCTCTTATCCAAGCTCCCCAATATTAGATTCAAGGGAGTCTAAATATCGCATTATTGTGGATTATGGTCAATATAAACGTCTCCACGTGTTTTGAGTATATATTTTTTTTTTGTAAGATTAAATAAAACGTTTAATCTTACATAACCAATTTGATATGTACTTTTGAAAAATAATCATTAAATTATATCTATTCCTTAAAAATTTCTCTACAGAGTTTCTGGCACTATATTTTAGTCGCGGAACCGAACTAAATAAGATGTTAATATGGCTGTTCCATGTATGTTTCATATCCCTGTCTGAGAGCGTATATATTTGCTTTACAGCAACGATACACACATATTTCATACAAATAGACATCAGTATGAATATAGATATAAGCATTGAATGCTTATTTTGGGATATCGTCGGTCCTATGACACACCAAGCGGTGCAGACAAATTATCATTCCGCGCTAACGCGCGGTATTCAGTTTGTCTACACCGCTTGGTGTGTCATAGGACCGACGACATCCCAAAATAAGCATTCAATGCTTAAATATACTGATGGGCTGTACCGCACAAAAGTTGACTTTTTGAATATACATATTTACACGAACACAAATTCTTTATATAGAAGATCTTATTCAGAACTATACATGAACTCAATGACACTGGATGGATTTAATGCCAAAATAAATGTTAAATTTATTTATAAATGATGATTAAACTGAACTCCAACCTTAAAAAACATTACCTAAATAAAGCCTTGTGTATCTTAGTGCTGTTTATGCAAGTATTTGTTCTCAAGATTTTTAAAACTAAAGTAATTGAAATGTAATTAATTACATTTGTCAAAGTAATTGAGAGTAATTAATTACATTAGAAAAAAATCAACGTAATTGTAATTGCAAGTAATTGATAAAATTATCAATGTACTTGGAAGTATTTAATTACATTTCAAAGTAATTGACCCCAACCCTGTTTATTACCCTAAATTATGAGTAATCATTATCAACTCAGATATTGCAAACTATTGCCACGAATGGTCCGCCGTAAACATGACCGGAATATAAAACAGGGGGGGAATCTACTATATAGTAGGTTTTCCGTGGGGGCAATCTGGCTATAAAAAGGGGGGGGGGACCACTATATAGCCGGCTTTCCGTGGGGGTAGATCTACTATATAGTCATTTTTCCGGGGGGGGGGGGGGGGGGGGGGGCTGCTATATAGCCATCTTTCCGGGGGGAAAGATGGCTAGTTGGAAAAAGGCACTATATAACACCGGTACTCAAAACGCAACATAAAAGTAGAATCCAATTATTGAACAATAACTCTTTTTAATGAAATGAAGTGGTACTTGATGAACTCACAGGCAATAAAACTTGATAAGAAAATTTGGCGGGAATTCTAAAACTGAAGGCAAAAGTTTAAGCGGTAATCTAGCGTTAACATCCGTTTTTATTCAAATTGTTACCACATCACCAATATGACGGACATGGGGAAAAGTCCAATTAAATTTTTTTCTGTTTTCCATAAATTGCGACCCTTCGTTTGAATGAAGATGCTCGGGTTTGCTTCACATGAATGCCGAAATCTAAATGTATCAGACATTAATTGCAGTACAGACAGTTTTCAAGCGTTAACTCAAACACCCCAGTTTATGATGCTATTCACGACAGACAGCTTACTGGTTCAGATTTCTTCTTGAAATTTGTAATTCGGAATTCAAACAATCTCTCCGGATCCGAAGATGCTTTAATGGAAACTTGCTACTCTAGCTATTCATTTCTTTGTCACCTACTTATTACTTCCTGCTGGCATCATACTCCGTTATTTTCGATTTTCTCCTCTCATTTGGCGAGTTGTACTATTTTTTTGTCTTCACATAGCTGTAGATTACTCCACAATCCCGACAATAAGGGTGATATCGCTGGATACATTCTATGACGTCAATACGCCGTGACGGCAGCTTGTAGAAGTAATAATTCAAGTCGAAAATGCTGAATCCATGGGAACTTAACAAGGGCAAGACGGCCTCCTTGAAATGGTCTTTTGTTTTGTGTCTGAAATAAGTATGTTAAAAAAAGATATTACGTTTTTCAACAAAACGCTATAAATCGGGTTTTTAAAAAAATAAAATCAGACATGTCTTCGTTGCATCTTTCTTCATTGTAAACAATGTTATGCTTTTCAAAAAATAAAATAACTTTCGACTTCTGGAATAATTGTCATTATTATTTAAAAAAAGAAATTAACCACTTTTTGCAACATACATGTACATATCATGTACCTTATTTCTTTGATTTTATTAAATGACAGATTAAAATAAGACTGGGCTAGATCCTGCCAGTTGCGAGGATTATCCGGGTCCAGCAAAGTAGAAAGGTCATCAACAAAACGAATGCTATCGTTTACTGCTCCTTCTAACATGGCGGCAATGGTTGGACATGATTCTATAGAGAAACGGGGAAAAATGGCCAAATTAGAGGTATAATAGTAACGTATTATTAGATTTTAGAACCTTGATAAAGACCTCGATCTAATTGGCTGCCCACTACCTCTCCATAGTTAAGCGAGCCCTCATTGGCAAATGATTTTTCTTTTTAAACTTTCACTATAGGTCGCCTTGCACGCTTGATTATCAAATTCCTATATTATTAAATGATTGGAAAACAATTATTCCTTAATTTATTATTAAAAAGCACAGATTTTTTTAAACGGTTCAATATATATTATGTTGTCTCAATGCACTTAAAGACGTTAGATTGTGCAGCGCTACATTTCGGCCATATCCAAGAACCTTGTATACTTTATATAAGCCATATCTAAGAACCTTGTCTTGTCTATACTGATCATATCTAAGAACCTTGTCTTCTCTATACTGACCGTATTTAAGAACCTTGTTTTTCCTATACTGACTATATCTAAGAACCTTGTCTTCTCTAAACTGATCATATCCAAGAACCTTGTATTCTTTATACTGACCATATCTAAGAACCATGTATTAACTCTTTATATATCTAAGAATCGTGTGTACTTTATATAGGCCATATCTAAGAACCTTGTCTTCTCTATACTGACCATATCTAAGAACCTTGTCTTCTCCATACTGACCATATCTAAGAACCTTGTGTACTCTTTACTAAACATATCTATGAACCTTGCCTTGTCTATACTGACCATATCTAAGAACCTTGTCTTGTCTATACTGACCATATCTAATAACCTTGTCTTGTCTATGGTCAGTTTAGAGAAGACAAGGTTCTTAGATATGGTCAGTATAAAGAATACAAGGTTCTTAGATATGGTCAGTATAGAAAAGACAAGGTTCCTAAATACGATCAGTATAGAGTAGACAAGGTTCTTAGGTATGGTCAGTATAGACAAGACATGGTTCACAGATATGGTCAGTATAGAGAAGACAAGGTTCTTAGATATAGTCAGCATAGAGTAGACAAGGTTCTTAGATATGGCCAATATAAAGTAGACAATATGTTCTTAGATATTCCAATATAAAGAATACAAGGTTCATAGATATGGTCAGTATAGACAAGACAATGTTCTTAGATATGGACAATATAGTGAAGACAAGGTACTTAGATATTGCTTATATAAAGTATACAAGGTTCTTAGATATGGTTAGTTAAGACAAGACAAGGTTCTTAGATATGGTCAGTATAGTGAAGACAAGGTTCTTAGATATGGCTTATATATATAAAGTATACAAGGTTTTAGATATGGTCAGTATGGAGAAGACAAGGTTATTGAATATGGCCAGTATAACGTAGGCAAGGTTCTTAGATATGGTCAGTATAGAAAAGACAAGGTTCTTAGATATGGCTTACATAAAGCATACAAGGTTCTTGGATATGGCCGAAATGTAGCGTTGTACATTCTTTCGTCCGTAAGTGCATTGAGACAGCATAATATATATTGAACTGCTTAAAAAAATCTGTGCTTTTTTAAAAGAAATTAAGGAAAATTGTTTTCCAATCATTTAATGATGTAGGAATTTGATTATCAAGCGTTCAAGGCGACCTATATTGAAAGTTTAAAAAGAAAAACCATTAGCCAATGAGGGCTCGCTTAACTATGTTGGGATAGTGGGCAGCCAATCAGATCGAGGTCCTTATCAAGATTCTTAAGTCTATTAATACGTTAATATTATACCTCCAAATTACGTTATTACAGATACGGAAATTATTAGTAAACATAAACGAGGCCCACAGGCCTTGACGGTAACCGAAGTAACATAGCTGTTAGTTGGACCCATGTTTGCATTTTAAACTTCATTTTTGAGTATAAACCCTAATCCAAGACTCCTCTGACTGTTACCCCACTTTTGTTATTTCCTGTTTGCAAACACCAATTCATTAAAAGGGGGGGGGGGGGGGGTGGAGAGTCAGAGGATTCTCAGATTATTTATACCCTAGCTTCTGGGGCCAAAACTTGTAAACTTTTGTTAAAAAGAGACCTGCTGGCCTTTAATGGCCAATCTTTTATAATGTTCACAATTTCATGTACTAGTATAAAGCATACAAAATGCAAGCCGTTTATTGCTACAAGCATACAATGCACAATGCAAACAATGCACAGGAGATTAACTATTATAGAATAAGATGAAGTTAAAAATGTAAAATTGTTCACAGACAACACATGACCAACAGCAAAAGGTTACACAGGTTAGACTCAAGTGACCTTAAAAAAAATACATGATCACTAAATGGTCATATTTGCCCCCCCCCCCCCCCCTCCGCCCTAGGGCCTAAACCCCTGACCAAGGGGCCATGAATTTCACATTTATGTAGAGGGCTTCATGGACATCATAACAATGCCTTTAGTTTTTTTTTTCAAATACATGCAAGAGTAGAGAAGAAGATTTTCTAATATTAAAACATTTTTACTAGATGTCCATATTGGCCCCGCCCTAGGGCCTGAAACCTTGGCCCAGGGTTCATGAATTTTTACAATTTTGATAGAGGGTTTCATGGAAATTATAATCAAACATTTTGTTTTTCCCCTTTTGTGTGGGAGTAGAGAAGAAGATTTTTGAAAATCCACCCCACGAGACCCCGGGGGTGGTATGATCATAAACTTAAAAATTTATATTCCTCTTATCCTAGAGATGCTTCAAACATAAAATGGTAAGAACTGGCCTTGTAGTTTTCAAAAAGTTAAAAATGTAAAATTGTTAACGCACGACGGACGACGCAGGTCGCACGACAACGAACGAAGACCAATTGCAATAGGTCACCTGATTGATTATTTTATTTATTTTATTTTAGGAAAGAGCAAAAACATTGGCAGGAATGCAAAGATTGTCACTAAACACGAAATACCTGCATGTATAAACTCGTTTTGAGTCCGATGAAAACTCTCTACAAATGCTCTCTCTTCTTTCACATTTTGTAAATTTTCCGTTTTCATTGATGAAATATCTGAAGCATTAGTTTCGTCATTTGAAGCCAACAGCTGGGATAAAGGAAGAGATAAATTAGGTTCAACGTTTTCATTAAATTGATCTACATCGTTAAGAGGAACGAATGGTTCGCTCATGTCTACCCTTGTTCTGGCATTGCTAATATTTAGATTGTTAAAAGTTGTTTCTTGGGAAATATCAATGTCCGTAAGATCGCTAGTTTGCAATGTCCCATTTGTGTCACGTGTACAATGGTCTGCATTACTGTTGTCCTGTTCTTTTTCCACATTAACGTTGCTTGTAGACACTTCATATTTTGCCGTATTTTTCGTCAACATGATTTCCTGGTGATCTTCGTTTTCCACCCCAGAAATATCTACAGAGGTCAGTGGTATATTGTTGCCTTCGGGTAAAGTATTGCAAAGCAGTTTGTGCAGATTATTGCAAATTACACGTTTAAATTTTCGAAAAATACAAAACAAGATTAGAACGGACACAGCGAACACAAGGATGATCATTAGTATAACTTTCATAATGTCCGGTTCTTGTCGATGTTCACCTATAAACAATTAAAATAGTGTATTCAAACACTGTTTTGCACCAAAAAAAAAAACATCTGATTTTAAAAATAGCACAATCTATCAGTGTTCGATTTAACATACTTTTCTCTTCGATACAGGCAGTGAATAACAAGGCCCTGTCCCAATCCAACTTCTCCGTGCATCTGACTTTGAAAGATGTATGTGTCTGTAAAGAGTCTCTTTTACAGAATATACAACAGGACTCGTACACGGGGACTGAGAGAGGGGATACACCATCTGGACACTCCCAATCACCATCTTTCACGATCGGTAGTGGACCACACCCTATGAACAAGAAATATGTATAATATATTTATATATATCACTACAATATGGCAATAGGATTTGACGCTAAGCATGCATGTTGTAGAAGACCTCGTGTGCCTGCTGCATGTAAGTTTAAAGAATATTTTAGGGATCACAAAGAAAGAAATATACAATTTATATAATAAATGTACGCGAACAATAATGTACGCGACCCACCTGGAGGAGCGCCGACCGACGAATTAAAGTACGGATACGTCTTGCTTTTGTTTTCACGCCTTGACAGGTTGTGCTTGTTTTGGTTGAAACTGGTTTGAAAACGCATAAAGCAAATCAATTGCTCCTCCATAGTGACACAAATAGTTGCCTGAGGAAGCAAAGCTGCAAAAAAAAAAGTTGTGCTCTGAAAGTTTTGGTTTAGAAGTGACACCCCCAGTTATAATATAGACTTGATGGGACCAAAAGACTTAACACCAAACATGTTCACCATAGTGCCTTGGAATTGATTCAAAGAATTTACAGTAGGTATAAAATTAATAGTTTGTACATACTATCTTCCTGTCTCGCCATTTTTTGCGTCTATATAAAATTCCGGGGACGGCAGTGTTTTCTATAAAACATGAATATCTAGATATAACTTGTTAAAATTCAATCTAAGATGCGGCTCTATTGTATCATATACCTGTCTGAACGCAGTCATAAGTAAAAGTACATATTAGTATTCACCTTGCAAATAGCCCTATACGTGATAAATTTCATCCATTTATCTATCTTTCTAACTATCGGTATACAGAAATGAAGTAATGGTGATACTTAGAATTCATTGATTAATAGAGGACAGTGAGAAATGTTAACAGGGTTTTGGTAAATTTTATAAATTTTAAAGTCAAATTATTTAAAAAAAAAAAAAACCCCAATTCTCTCAAGTCAAATGTGTCATGTATTAAAATGAAAATAGTAAATTTACCAAAAAAATGTATTTGCAAAATAAATATAAACTCAAATATATATAAGTACTAAAAGTACCTAGGTAACTTTACCCCCCCCCCCCCACTCAAAAAAGGGGGGGGAAAAAACCCCAAAACAGACAAATTCCAAGAACAATTTAAAAAAATATAATACTTACTTTTCCATTTACTATGATTACTGAAACCGTCATTATCAGATTAACAATTTTTGCTGTGAGCATGTTATAGCAAATTTAGTCGCTTTAGTTTTCCTAACACATGACATGACAAAACATTACGTGATGCACAGTTTAGTGGATTCCCAGAGGATTCCCAGAATTCAGATCGTGTGGCATTGAACAGGAAGGTATTTCTTGTCTATTAAAAACAATCAACGTTTAGTGACATTTACTAGCGTTCCAGAGGGAATCCATGAATTGCATTCTACAGCAACCATGCATGTGCAATAGTGACTTTAAACTTTGCTAGATAATCCAGCAGATTACAGTGATCTAAATGTGGAAAAATTAATGACAAAGGTCTTGGTTCTAAAGTTGTACCAGGAAATATACATATATGTCATCACAAGTAGCGCGCTTCCTGTAAGCAACCAAAATTGAAATAGAGAAAGTTCAAAAGTTACAAAAAAATATCCGAAATCCTGTTGTCAGCATGAAGGTTAATAATGAGACCAGGAGGTTCCAGAGTATCAGAACTATTGATTTTATAAATGAATATGAAAAACAGGAAAGTGACCGAGCATACCAAGCAGAGCAACAAGATAACAACTTATACTGGTAAGTTTAACAAAGATTTGAAAATTCGCTGCTATAAATAATGTTTACATAAAGACGAATTAAATGTACAATTGTCGTGTTGAATATCGCCTATTTATGGTGTTCCGATGGGGCCACTTCGACCTTCGCACTTTCGCCTTTAGGGCGAAGATGCGAGAGTGCGAAGTTGCGAAGGCGAAAGTGCGAAGGTGCGAAGGCGAAGGAGAAAGTGCAAAGATGCGACGGCGAAGCGCGAAGATGCGAAGGCGAAAGTGCGAAGTTGCGAAGGCGAAGGAGCGATACTACTATCGCTCCCTCGCCATCACAACTTCGCACTTTCGCCTTCGCGCCTTCGCACCTTCGCACTTTCGCCTTCGTCTTTTAAAGATTGAGGTACTCTCTATCGTTTAAAGATAATTTTAGCTGTATAAAATGATATCTGCGGCAGAAGAGGAACTTTTGAGAATTTTTTTTTCAACAGCCTGCGCAGATCCATATTTTTTTTTCTAGGGGAAGGGGCCCGATGGATTATTGTATTTGCTGTGGGAGAGGGAGTGTCTGAAGCATATTTTTGGTAATTTTACTTTGTGAAATATATTAAATTTTCCAGGGGGTAGGGGTGGGTCCTGACCCCCTCTCCTCCTTTACTGTTTGAAATAAATGATATTGAATTTACGAGACGTGGGGGAGGGGGGGGGGGGGGGCGACCCCCTCTCATCCTCTAGATCCGTGCGTGAACAAGGAAAGTCGCATAATAAAATTAAAATGTTACTGTGGATTATATAATGAATAGGCATAGCCAGCACTGGTAAACATAAATGTCACATAACAAAGTAAAAATTAACAAGCATTTATAGTAAGCACAATGGCCTAGCGCATGTGTACCAATAACACCCGAGAGTGTTAGGAAAATCTCGGGTGAGCACGTTACCTACATCAATTTATATGTAATAGCCGAGATTTGCTGAATGCGATTAAAAAAGGCGAAGGCGAAAGTGCGAAGTTTCTATGTAATCAACCGAAACTTGTTAAATGCAATAAAAAAAAGGCGAAAGTGCGAAGTTGCGAAGGCGAAAGTGCGAAGTTGCGATGGCGAGAGTGCGGAGTTGTGAAGGCGAAAGAGCGATAGTAGTATCGCTCCTTCGCATTCGCAACTTCGCACTTTCGCCTTCGCATCTTCGCGCTTCGCCGTCGCATCTTCGCACTTTCGCATTTTCGCTCCTTCGCACCTTCGCACTTTCGCCTTCGCAACTTCGCACTCTCCCATCTTCGCCCTATAGGCGAAAGTGCGAAGGTCGATGTGGCCCCATCGGAACACCATACCTATTACCCCCATCTTCGCTAGCCGAGGTTTTTCATTCCACTCCGCTCCGGAGAGGTGCGGATCAAATATTTTTGACTTGGGAAGATGCACAAACTTTGAGGAGAAGTGCGGATAAAAAACCTTGACTTGGGAAGATGATTTCCCCCCTTGTTTTACTCAGACATTTTATTATTGCGTTTAAGAATATCATAGAAAGATCATTTGAGCGTGGGAAGCTCCATTTAAAATTTTTTTTAATAAATCCGATTAAGTCTCTTTTCTGAAATATTTCAAGACAAATAAAATGTGTTTATTAGTTAATGAATTTTATTGGGTTACGATTTTAGAAAATGAAATAGTAAATTTATTTTATCTGCGGAAAAGAAAATTAAGGGTTTGCTGATAGTTTAATAAATGTGTAATATGAATATCATATAAACAAGTCAGGGATAGTCAGGTTTTATTGTGGGGTTTTTCTTTATTACACATTCTGAACACATACATGGTATAACTAAATTTATTTTTTCTGAGAGAGAGAGAGAGAGAGAGAGAGAGAGAGAGAGAGAGAGAGAGAGAGAGAGAGAGAGTTTGAGAGAGAGAGAGAGTTTACTTTTTTGGAGTAAAAAAAACCCCAGAACTTGTTGCTAAAATCTTGTTAATAATTCTGTATTGGAACCATTGTAGCTTACAGAATTTTGTTAATATTGTGAAATATAGCTTGTGGATTATTTCCCACTTCATGTCATCTATATCAAATGATTAACGCTACATCTTGCTTTAAATGTTTTAAAATTATTACAAAATATTGTAAAAGAACTTTGAACACTGACTTTTTACATGTTAAATCAATGTACATGTATATGTTTGCGCTGATAAAAGGGTTTGCTGATTTTCTTGATTTTTTTATTTTCACCAGACTTTCTTCTTTTAGGTTTTATTTTAGTTAGAAGAATTGTTTATGAAGTTTTTATTAGAACAAAATTTCACTTCTATAGATAGAATTTTTAAACAACGTATTAATTAGAGAAAAATTTTGACATTCATATTTCAATAAAAAAAAATTCTCAAAGAAAATAGAAATGTTTTGGAAATATTAACCGATCCCAGTTCAAAATGAAACTTTTTATACTTGTTTAGAATTTGGGTGGATTCCATAATATCCGTACTATGGAATAACAGAAAGAAGATTATTTTAAGACACTAATAATTAGTTCTACAAATAAAGAAGTATAAACATAAGTGGCATAAGACAAGTTAAATTTGTTTATTCTCTCAAACCATTAAAATACAATGGTACATGAGGTACAAAATTGTGTTATTTTTGTTAAGTTGTAATGTCAAGCCAAGGGTCTAATTATATATAATATTACAATATAACATAGTAACACATGTGACAATAAGCATAAGTAAGGAAAAAATAGTAATAATACAAAAAGTTGTAGAAAAAGTGGATGATCATGTAAAATACAGAGTTAGTATTTAATACGTGAAGAATAATAACAAATACAAAAATAATTTAGGCTGGACAGCAGACTTGCTCCTGGATGTTCAAAATGAAAGTGCTAATTTTTTAAAAATGTTTTTAAGTTTGATGTCGTCAACAGTTCCCTTAATTTTTTAAGTGTATTTGATTTGTGACAATACCTGGTAGGTAGAACTTGTTTCCGTAAAGTTGAGAGGGATTTGCACTCGAGAGTAAAATGAAATTCGTCCGCTAATTTACAACATCACAGAGTTGTAAATTAGGTCATTTACAGGAATTCCATACCATCTACTGGTTTCAATCGGTAAACGGTGATTTGATTTTCAAAATTACTGAAAAATTCTCTTTTTTTTATAAGTTCGAAAAGTATTTCTAGTACTCTTGTACTCTGGACCAAAATCGAAGTTGACCTGCGTATTTCTATTTATCCTTCTTCTGCCATGCAACAAATCTAGGCGGTCCATTTTGCAATAATACCAGTATAAGTAGTCGCAACAATATTCGGTTTCACATACATTCCTAAACAACGTTTTGCATCAACACTCAGCTTTACAAACTTTTAACTCATTAGCCCATGACATGTTGTATTGCGCAACATGAGGATAAAATCCATCAGTGGATGACATAAAAGGCACGATAATGCACACTTTGAGGAGTTATAAATACTTCCTTTCCCAAGTATGACAAATGTCTGCCATCTTTCCTATTTTCTTGAAATATTAAGATATTTTATAGAGGTTATACATGCATTCTGGACAACAAATGAAGCAAGATATGAATTTATTAAAGGCATACAATTTTCTCTCTTTTTTTTGTATTTTTAAAGACGCAATCGTCAATTACTAAGTGTATATTGGACCACACTACAATTGTCTTTGGCAATAACTTTCAATGTATAATGATAATGTTTGATAGCTGTATGGCTTCATATGAAGGCTGATTCATTTTCGTTCCAGATTGTTATCGTGCATTGCCTGAAATACCGGTAAGTTGTACACATATAAAATTAATATTAACGTGATATATTTTTGATTCTCGTGAAAAAAAGACAATAAATAGTTAACAGTCTTTGAGCTAAACTGGTTCGAACCAGCTTGAACATTGAGATAAATCAAAGTGGAATTTGCCCTTTTATAAATGACAATAGGAATATTGAATACGGTTGATATTAATGAACTACGCCATATTTCATACTTTCGGAGTTTATTTTCCGTGGACTAATGTAAAATTGATCCAAATGATAAATGTTTATCGCCATCAAAAACAATCTATGAACATACTTTTTTGCTGTTTCATCTATAAAATATTTCGATTGTTGATAAAGTACATTTGAGAATTCTTTTTTACATTTTATATGAATACTGAGAGATTTAAATAGAAATATAACTAGACACGATCTCGTTGCGAGCAACGAGGAAGTCTTCCGTCAGATTTTCAGAATGTGAAATAAAACCTTGACTTTAAGATTCGACAACTAAACATGATCTGGAAATAGAGACATAGTCTTCATTCGAAGGGGGTGGGGTGGGGGGGGGGGGTCAGAGATTATTTGGTATCAAGAGTAAGAGCTAGGGATGAAAAGCGATAGACCTTCATTGACCCTAATTTGAGGGGCCAGTCCCTTTTTCTTGATATAAATGAGAGGTCGTTTGATTCTAAAGACATTTTGTTCAACAAGTGTTTAGAAATTTGTTACCGTTCTTGAGATATCTTGGAAAGAACGCTTTATGGGCCGACCCTTTATCTCCTTATCGGGGTCTTGTTGTCAGTATATTATTACGCACGTCATTTTGAGCATCTATTCTTTTATATTGCTTTTCAAAATTTTTGTCCTTTTTGAGATAAAAAAAGATCAATTATTTTACTTCTAGTCCCGTACATGTATTTCGTAACACATGAGAAAATTAATATATTGAATGGATACGATACTGTGTGATAAACATTTTTGCTTCTATAATCTATAACCTATTGAAAAATATTTCTCAGTAAAAAGATATTGACAAAAGACTTTAAACCCCTGTTGGTCCTTGTTTTGAGGGGCCAGCCCCTTTTCTTGATGTAAAATAAGAGGTCGTTTGATTCTAAAGAATTTTACCATCTTTAGATATCTGGGAAAGAATGTTTTAGAGGCCGATCCCTTATCTCCTTATCGGGGATGTTTACCGACATTTTGTTGGTTGCATATTGTTAAGCACATTATTATGATCATCTTTTCTTCAATGCTGTTTTCAAAATATTTGTCCTTTTAAAAGATGGATTTGTTATTACTTTTAGTCCTCTTTCCCCTAATTACGTTAGAAATTAGAAAATTAATATATTGTATGGGTACATTACTGTAATATGAACATGTGTGCATCTGTAACCTATTAAATTACGCCTCAATAAAGAGATATTGATAAAAGACTTTAAACCCCTGTTGGCCCCATATTTAACGAGCGAGTCCCTTTTTCTTGATATCAAACAAAAGCTCTTGTAAAAATTTACTTTATTTGCCTTACATATCTTAAAATAAAAGATTTCGAGAAAAGAGATAAACAAATAAAAACCACGAAAATCACAATGTTTTTTTAATCTCAATTTTCGGGTCCAAGCGAGCTTCGGCGCTTTTCGCGAAGGAAATGATTTAAGACCGTCATACACAATTTTAGTCTTTCGTCTACAATCCTTGAAAATTTCAGGGTTATATATACAATAGTCTAAGAGGAATACTGCCGACAATATATCCCCTAAAAATCGTAAAAATCTCGCGACAGGAAGTGACGTCATCAATAAAATTTCCAACAAGGTTCAGATCAATACCTTTAAGATCTGAAAAATATACGGTAATCGGCTGAACCGTTTCTGAGAATTGGTAGGTAAAACTAATAATAATAGGGAGGAAGAATCCTACGAGAAATCATAAGGTCTTCCGTTGGAAAGACCTTAATCAGTAAAATACTTTATATGCATCTTTCTTATCAAGGTGCGTTTATATGCAAAAGAAATATATTACATTGGTCTGTGACCAAGTCTTTTTTTCTGCAGTGGCCGTTACCTCCCGTATGAACCACCAAAACACGCCGGTTTTTTGTTTTGTTTAAGTATCTGTTTTAAGGATATCAGGACAACAACAGTCTGACATTTAGTATGAAATCAGACTGATGCTAGGCTTACTTAATAAGATCAGACTGCTCAAAGTAAATTTAAGACTGCAAGAAGAAAGGAATGGAATGAAAAACACTTTAATTTCATTTTCATTGGATTTTATTAAAAAGCAATACTTCACAAACAATTGTCAATCAATTATATAGTTACATGTATAATTACCAGGCATCTTTAAGCATTTGAAAGTCAACAAAGGTATTTCAGTCCTTCAATTATTTTTACAGGTAGTCGTATAATTTTATGTTTCCTTCTTCATCTCCCACCCACAGCTGGCTATTGCTGTCAATACACAGGGAGTGGGGACTAACTGGGGTATCCCCCTGTTTTAAGAGAAAGCCCACAAAGTTCCCATTAGGGTCAAGGATGTGGACGCAGTTATTGTTCGTGTCGGCCACAAGGACACGACCGTAGTTGTCACACGTGATTCCGGCAGGGGAGAAGTTCCCGCTGCACTGGTTGTTGGATGGGCCTTCAAATGCGAACTTGAACTTGCCATTGCGATCAAGAACGACAACTCGCCCGGAACCCATCGAGGTCTTGTCTGTTACGCAGATGTCACCGTTGATGTTTTCAGCAACTCTGTAAGGTCTGGTGAAAAGTCGTTTATTGTCTTCAAACTCGAAAACTTTTTCAAGTTTCAAGTCCTTTGTGTATTTAGCGACAAATCGCCTGCTGTTATCGGATGCACAGGAACAATAACTGTCCGTCATGCAAACAAGGAGCCCGCCATCGGTGCATGTTGTTAGACCACGCGGGTAATATGGCAATGGGACCGTCTCCATTGCTACTGTCGAAATGTTATAACGAACAAGCATCTTCTTGTGGAAGCAAGAAATGAACAACTCGTCGTCCATGGAAACAGTAATGTCGTCCACTTTATGGCCAATTGGAACAGAAGCTTGAGGTTTACCTTGGCTGTCAAGAAGAGCAATTGTTGAAGAGTTCCACCCTGCACACGTCCATATCTGATGGTCGTTTGTTATTGATGCTGTCAGAGCGTGTATCGGCACCTCCTCTTCCTCCTGGACTTCTTCCAATGAAGAAGTTGGGAAATCGAAAGACGTCTGCATTTTAATGCTTACATCTTGTAAACAACCAAAGCCTGCCGATATCTTCCTTGACCATAGACGCCCCCTATTGCGGGTGGTCAACGTTCCGAAATCGCGCTTGACAGATTCTGAAGTCAAGTCGCCAAGTTCAAACGTAATGTCAGTTTTCTCCAATCTAGGAATTTGCTCTCCTTCATCGTAACCGTCTAGAATAGTGTTGATAGCTGGCAAAGCGTCACAGAGCTCAAGGGGTGACCCATATTGAAGAAGGTTATAGATGTACTGTAAAGAGCTGCCAATGCCTAAAACTTCGTGTTCGATTATCTTTTCTATTGAGTGACAATTCTCTAAGCTCTCCTTCTTCTTTTCCAGTACTTCATTAATGAGAGCGTCGCTGGCAATGTCGATATCGTGTTTCAGGTCCTCGGCTCTGGTGACAATTTGATTTATGACATCTTTAGTGTTGTTGGAAAGCGCGTCAGCTTGTTTTCTTGTATTGTACAACTTTTTTCTTAAAACTTCGAAATGTCCATTTTCTATTGATGTCATTTTCTGAGTAAGAAGCTTGCGTTTTGTATCCATGACAATCGTGAGAGGTTTGGTCCGGTGGCCGCTATGCACTGGGTCTTTCCTACAGAGTTTACAGATAGCCTTAGCACACATTCTACAATGGTAAGTCAGTTCCTCGCCGTGGTCTTCACAACTGTTCGCGATTTTCTTTAAATGGTATCCATGTAAATCGTCCGGCATAGGTATGTTACTAGAGTCTAAAACTTGGACCGTGTGTGCTTTAGACGCGTTACTCTTGAGATGTATCAGACGACAAGAGGAACACATCTTCTGTTCACAATCAACACAGTGGACCTCGGCGTGCTGGTTGCTGTCACATAAGTCACAATGTAGAGTCAGTTGGATTTCCCCTACAGGGTCTGTTGATAAGAATATGTTCTTCGGTAGACTCGAGATGCCACTCTCTGGAATTGGTGTGGTTCTTGAACACAAAGAGCATCTGATTACGGACGCGTCACACCAGACTCGTTCCAGACAGGTCTCGCAAAACGTATGAAAACAATCCAAGACTCGTCCGTTTATCGGAACTTCGTAACAAATCCCACACTTTCTGAAAAGTTCAGAGTCTTTACAACGGGCTCCAATTTCCAACATGGCTGGTGAGGGTTGCATGTAGTCGTGTTGGGGTATCGAAGCTTCGACTGTGTCGCTGTACAGAGTAGCGTTGTCTTGTACTGTGAAGCCTTCTTCGGTCACTGAATTGTTCCGTAACAAACCCATTGTGGCGTGATGACAAATTATACAGTTTGTTTGACTAATTCATCTGCAGTGGTCTCTGTGGAGAAAGAATAAAAACCCGTGTGTAGGATGGTAACAACAATCTGTCACTCGGTACAAACATCTATCAACATGCTTTTAAAAGATAGATTAAATTCAAATAATTAATGATCAATCATAGCAGCGATAAGAAATAAGATAAGACTACCTACCGTGTTTTCTTTGAAAAAAAAAAAGAAAGCAGAAAAAAAATTCTGCGACTCTTGTTGATGAAAATTGATAATTATTTTTCACAGTTTGTGGGTAAGCCTTGTAGAAGATAAACAAGTTTTAATGATAAGAAGGAAAGTTTGTTGCTCAGGTAATATATACCTATGCACTTCTAAAACAACAGTGTTTACGTCACTGAATAAATTTGCATATAAAAGTAAGCCGATTTAAGAAAATAGAAGATGATCAATTTCGGTGATAAATTGACAATGCCATTATTGTCATTGATGGCATAAAATCACATCTTGGAAAGTCCTATGGAATATTTATAGTAAAATATTGAGTAAATAAATTCCATGTTTTTTTTCTCACAGAGACACCGGCATAAATTTGATTTGACAAATCTGAATGATTCGGGAATTTTTATTTATCGTCATCGATTGATCTCAGGCGTATTTATAGTAAGGAAGGAAGCAGTTTGGTTAAGTTAGATGGATTTTCTACAATTAGTATGCTAATACATGAACTATACAGTTGATGTGAAAGCATTGTTTTTATTTCGTCGAATATGTTAATGAGATCAAATTCTGTCTAATAAATATGATGTGCATCAAAGAAAAGTTTAATATCAAAACCACTTCCAAATTCCAATCTTATAAAATTATCATTTTAATCAGATCTTTTTCCCTTGTAAACAACCAGATTGACACAATTAAATATTACTCGGACGGTATTCCTGGTATAATTAAAAGAGTGTGTGTGTGGGGGGGGGGGGGGGGGGGTATGGGGGCATTAATGAGAGAAAGTTAAAAAGAATAAGTTTTTAAATGTTTTTGTTTCATTTATTTTTTTAACTTTCTTTCTGTAAATGCGTGAATGTAATGTAAAAAGTGAGTATCGTGAAAATATTCTTTTTTCAATAAGTCTTTTTATCGTCAATTTTATTGTTTGTTTTTTTTCAAAATGATAGCTTAGTTTTTCTTATTCAATTTTGCAGTTTTTAATTTAAGAAAAAAAAAAGAAGAAAAAATGGCCAAATATTCTCTGAGAGAGAGAGAGAGAGAGAGAGAGAGAGAGAGAGAGAGAGAGAGAGAGAGAGGGGGGTTGTTTTTCAATTTACACAACAATAGGTTCATTGGTATATTAGTTTTGTCATCTAGTACTTGTCTAACAGTAGAGAACAAAACAGGTTTGGATGACTGACATTTTAATTAATTAATTAATGAAAACAAGAGCGTCCTATATAGACCACAGTCTGACGAATTCACTAAGGGGACGGCGTCTTAACGGTCTGGGCAGACAGCATGGTGTTGAAGTAAGATCTGGGGTCCGACAAAAGATCCTGTGGGGAACCCATCTCCATCACCTAGCAAAAACAATCCTTAATTAATTCATTCGTTCACTCACCTACGTCTTATTACCGTAATAATAAAATGGGTCACATTTAAATCACTTGACCGGGGTCGTTGATTAATACACACGTGCAGATTTATAAGACGGTATGAGACAGAATATATTATTTAAATATGATGGTATTAGTATTTTCAATTAAATGTCGAATAACTTATAGAGAAGGGAACCATTAATTAACGACTTGTTAATCTTATGCAGTGTCACGAGTGTTATAGATCATAGCTTAATGAATGCAAGTAACTGCAGGCTTGATGCAACCACAATTTAGTTATAGGTAAGCGAATTGGACACTTAAACAACCAATTCTTGTTCAAAATTGTTAAAATAAGCTATATTAACATAATATGTACTCTGTAAACCGGAGGTCATAAAAATATCTGTCAACCTTGGAACCCAATGTTTCAGCATTATGATAATATATTTTCGATGTTAGCGGAGTTTTTTTTAATATACATGTAATATGCATTGTAAATGTTGACTTGTTCATAATCATTTAACTAATAGTCAAGATAATAATAAGCGTGAATTGAGTTTTTAAAACTGACCTTTCCAGCCTCCATGATAATGATGACGTCACAATATAGGACGGTGTTGAGGCGGTGAGCTATTGTAAGGACCGTACAGTCTGCGAAACTCTCTCTGATCGTCTGCTGAATCTTGGCGTCTGTTGCTGTATCAATGGACGCCGTGGCCTCGTCCAGTACTAGAATCTGTTTGTTACATGGTCTTTTATCCAAACTATCTTTATTAGATTCAAATAATTCTAATTTCTTGTCTTATTTGCAGGACTTACCTTATTTCTCCTCAAAATAGCTCTGGCTAAGCATATCAACTGCCTTTCTCCGACTGAAAAATTTTCTCCGTTTTCTTCTATCATGTAATCTAATTCATTTTCGAATTGTTTGACCTTGATTTAAAAAAACACCAAATATTGTTATAAACATACACAAAAACAAAAAAATCCACGGATGAGAAAAAACATAACCATTTTTGCAATTCTGACATTTCACCTTTTCTTTCATGTGAACAGCTTCTAATGCCGACCACATGACGTCATCGGTATACTGTCCGAAGGGGTCAAGATTGTATCTAGCAAAATAAAAAAAAATATGAAATAGTACAAATAAAAACGTAAAACATCTGCCATTAAAGTTTAACAAACTTGTAATTGTCCTTAGTCCTACTTGGTCAGAGATCGATTTGACTAATTGTGAATAGATGCCACTAGACTTAGTATTGATGCAAAATTTGATACTGCAACCGCAAAAAATTATGTTTTGTTACATTTCTGGCACTAGGTTTATTTATTCACAATAGCGTCCTAGTAACGCTGCTTACCGCATTGTACCAGCAAATAGAACTGGATCCTGGGGGATGGTGGAGAGTTTTGACCGTAAAAGTTCCAGAGAAATCTTTGCAATGTCCACCCCGTCTATATAGATGTGTCCCCTGGATAACTCATTCAACCTGAACAATGCAGCAGCTAGGGAGGACTTACCTACAAATTACAAAGTTACAAAAGATTGATCACAAAGGGACAATATATGTACATGTACGGTAAAAATGGGCATCAAACGTCAACACACCTGCTCCCGTGCGACCAACAATTCCAACTTTTTGACGCGGATGAATATCAAATTTTATTTCGTTGAGAACGGGTTCCATATCGTCTCTGTACTTCATTTGAACGTTGGAGAAGATAACCCGACCCTCGTTTGGCCAGCTCTCCGCAGGGGTCTCAGTGAAACTCTGACTCTCCGATTCCAATTCCTAAGTTTTGAACATTTCCAATGAACGAGTATACTTATGAATCATTAAATTTCATGTGGACAAATATTCGTGGATTGTCAATTTTGTATGGATTCATTATTTTCATTAACATAATTTATTATCTTAATATGTTCCATCATTTGTTAAGGATGTAAATTGGAGGGTGAATGGGACCAGCGAAATCAACGAAATTGAGCCTCCACGAATTCTAATAATTCTATTGTAATAGTAGGGCTAAAAATAAAAGTTAAAGATTAGATCAATACATCGGATATAATTACCTTTTCATATTGATGAAGACGTTCAACTGATGTGAATCTTGCCTCAACATCGTTCAGTATTCGTACCATGAACTGCATCACTGATACAACCTTTCGAAAGAATTTACTTTGCCATTAAAAACAAAATGCTTATTTGTCATTTGACTTCAGAATAACATATAGTATGAACTTTTTTTTTGGCGAAGTCAATTAAAGTTGTACAAGGTGATTATTTTTATCCAGTCGGAATAAACAGAGATTTGTCGTATGCTATACAAAATGCTACAGCATATGCGGACAAAGTATTATTTCAAAATACGCCGGGTTTATTTTTTTTAGAAATAATAAATAATTACGTTATTCAAAATCCATAAAATTTTTCTTCTAATTTTACACATTAATTTAAGGTGGAATGTCCCTCAGATAAGAGAGATAACTTCTGTAGAAAATAATCACTTTGTTTCCGTTAACTCACAATTATGAACGCATGTAGCAACAAAGGAGGCGGTGCTGGACCCCAATTTATGTTAAAAAGGCGATATTAATTTAAATTCACTTATAGAAAAATAAAATTTGAGCGGAACGAAACGAACCCCAACTTTAGCAGGGGCCAAAAGTATAGAAAACTGTTACAAAAAATTACAAGAAACTAATCCCATTGATCAAATTTCTGAAACATATGTATCCAGTTTACTATTATCTTTGCCAAATTTAAAAACAGAAAACCTTTTCTGAAAATTAGAAACTATGGCAATTTATCATGTACTGTATGCAAAACATTCAATATTTTATGATGAAGAGAGTTAAATCTTGCTGATTGAAGCAGTTTTTGTTACAAACATATACAACAAAGAGCTATTAAAAACTTAAAAGCACCGCTCCATTATGTTTTGTAATATGAATTGACAATATATATAACCATATATTACTTTTATATACATTTAATATTTTTAATTTATTGCTGTGATGGTAAAATTTTGCTTTTTCTATTCACTATGTCTAATTTTCTTCATATCATGATTAGACACATTATCAATTTTTGAAAAATCTAGCAGCGCTTCATCACTTCAACTTTGTTTCATTTGAATCTATTGATGTTGCATGACTCTGATGAAAATCAATATGAAGAATTTTAAAAAATGGACGGTAATATTAATAGCAGGGGGACATTACACCTCAAAATGAAAATTCGTTAACTATTTGTAACCGCTTTAGATGTCGGAAAGAATACACTAATTTGCTCTGAACATTAGCTCCATTATATTGTGAGACATCAACCAGAAATTGGTGTATATGTTTGTGGAGAAGAGGACAATAATGCTTTTCAAAAAAAAAAAATTAATGTCAAAACTTAGGGACATGTATGGTAACAACAGTTGTAATGATATATATGTCCGCGTTTCAGGAAATAATACTGTCATGTACTTTGTATATAATATATGAACAAAGAGATTTGAATACCCTGATGCAGAGTGTAAGCGCCAAGGCCGCCTGGGCAGCGTCCGTTGATCCCTTCGTCAGAATCAGAGCTAGAGCGGTAGCTATTGTGATACAGCACGCCGCAAGATCCAGCCGCACTCCAATCCACCGCATTGAGATGTCTATCATAAAGGTGGCTACAGTCGAGACGTCCGTAAAGGTCCGGATGCTGAAATTTTTTTTATACATTTGATTTGTAATATTTTCCATATACCTGTGTATCGAAATAACCCAAAATTGTATTTGAAGAATGTTATCTTATTGCATACCTCTGCATACTGTTTGCTTGCTGCTTAAACGCTACGATCGTTGTCAGTCCCTGAGCTGAAGTGTTCACGTGACCAAGAAGTGGCGATCGTGCAATGTTTTCCAAACGCTTGAATTGACGCACCGAGACAGACGACATGATTTTAAAAAAGTAAAAGAATATGGACACAGGCACTATCGCTATGGCGATCCAAGGTAAAACAACAATGGCTGTTATAAGAGATATCAAGACTTGATTGCCAATTTGGAAGAATGTGTCCTGGAGTTGTGGGAGATAAACATCAGCTGTAATGAATGAAAATATTAACAAATTGCTATAGATGTGAATTTTAGTTGTGTTAACCCAAAGTGGCACAAGACGCCTGAAAAGAATTTTGTTGTAATGCAGGTTTTTACAGACGATATACATTATACCTTCGTCCAAGTCTTTTGAAAAACGGTTGAGAATTCTTCCTGGTGGGTTGGCATCGAAGAACCGCATGGGTGCTTTTATCACGTTGGTCAAAACTGTGTCATGGAGCCTACAAGCCGCTCGAACATAATACTGTATAGAAAGTTTTATTCTTAATGAAGGTTTCTTTACATGTAATAACTACTTTCTGATTAAGTTTTCGCTATTGCTGATTATTTTGACGTTTGGAAATGAAGCTATACTCTGTCCCAAGATATCCTCGATTCACATTTTGCTTAATTACTCAATATTTGTAAATACCCCAGGGTTCAAATGATGTTCATTCAAAAGTACGTACAATTTTCATGAGTTCTCTTTTGAAACGCCCCCTAGCTTATCAGGTTTCAATACATGGCTAAAAAATGTGATGTCTACGGGGTTTTTGTATTGCAACTGGCCCGGATGATAATGTTGAAAAATTGAGTTAGGTATTCCAAGTGACTTTCGAATGGAGAAAAGATGTCAACATTCCCCATTATAAATCTCCGTAAGAAATCAGTTTTCGTTCCTGTGCCGTTTTCGAGTAAAAAATGATAATGTGTGAATGAAATTATCTTGGATAGTTTTCCTTTAATCTTTTTTATTAAAAATCGTCCATATGTGCTGCATAAATATCTTGGGACAGACTATAGTGAGATTGGTAAAGTAACATCATATATACTGTGGCTCCAATAAACCCTTTTGTTATCATCATCACGATGATAAGTCCCATTGATGAAACATAGACAGTTAGATAAAAATCAAGTCCTGAAGATGATTCAGCAATAACTGGCATGCCTTCGGTCGAAAACGGACTGAAACTGGTCGTTGCTATCTCCGTAGTATTGACTTGTGATGAACTGTTTCGCACTATGGACGAGTTTTTAAAATCATTGTCCGAATTTGTCTAAAAAGAGTTTGTGAAAAAAATTTATAAATGGTATGTACAAATATTGTTGGGATTTTTCATATCATGAAGAAAAGATAACCCATACAAAGAATGTGTTGATCCATATGCTAAGCCACCAATCACTGAATACTACAGAACCGGATGTGAGGACACTACATGTGATAACAAAAATGGCCACGCAGATTCCGCCCATGGCATTCACGTAGGAATAATAAGTCCCCCATGTAATGTCGCCAACCTGCATTTCTTCGGACTTGGTCAATTTGCCTGAAAACGGAGTGTTTACATTAAACCTCAAGTAAAAACCCAGGAGTTACTTATAATACTTCTGTCGTATTTCTTAATACTTAGTACTTTATCTTGCATTCAAGGCTGCAAACGAATTCTAAGTGTTATTGGCTTTTTTTAAATTTTGACTTAGTATGATGTACATACATTTTGTATCTTGGAACTTCAGGTTTATATTTTAGATTTATTTTCGTTTTTTGTAAGCAACCTAGGTATTAATAATGATCGTCTTAGATAAAGTATCTCGCCGACAAGGTTTCAAGAACAGAAATTTCAAACATGAATGTTATCATGAAATTTAACTATACGCCCTTATATAGAGGAATTTGTTAACTGTTTGATTTTTTTAACTTGATATCTAATTACGGATTTCGAATGTCGAATCTCGCATTTTGCATTCCGTATGTCGATTGAGCCTTCTTTTCTTATGGACATCGATTGATTACCAAGCATTACTTACAACGTTTAAGTTCTAAAGTATAATACACCGTCAAAATACGGATTTATTACTATAGCATTGATGTTTATTTTTTTTTTAAAAATTAACAATATATTCCACCTTTATAAGATTTTTCCTTATGAAGTTGGCCTACTTCCGGTGTTTTCCCCGTACTCCCGTTCTGAGCGCCGTTTTCAGTTTTCTTATGTAGTGTTGTGGCGCCCTGGTCTTCGTCATCGATGCGCTTTACTTCATCAACTTATATAAAAATTCAATGAGTAAAAAACGAAACACAAAAATGTTATCTTTGTGTTTTATGTGATAATATTCATACATACTAGTTGTTCTCGACGGATTTTCTGTAGATTGGTGGAATTGGTTCATCATGGAACTGTAGTATCCATTCATTGTTCTGAGATCGTCATGCTTTCCTTGTTCAACGAAAACTCCATTTTCCATGACCATTATTTCATCACAGTGCTTCAGATACTGATAAAATACTTGTGATTATAGTTTTCCGTCTTGCAAGAGAGATAAATTTTACCGAAAAAATAGTTTTATTCCAATATTTTTCATCTATGCTATGTGGTTTGTGTCAAACTTTGCCAACAAGGTATAAGAAAAGGAATTGCAGCCCAAAGAAACCAATCATATTTATACAGAAAACATTTTTTTAAATTTATGCAAATTGACATTCACCTGTAGTTGATGCGTTGTAAAGATGATGGTTTTTCCTTTCAGAAACTTCTTGATACAGTTGTGGAAGAGGTGACGACCAACGTGTACATCAACAGCTGACAATACGTCATCAAGCAGGTAGATGTCGCTGTCACTGTAAACTGCGCGCGCAAGACTCACTCTCTGCTTTTGTCCCCCGCTCAGATTTGTACCCCTGTCGCCTATCTACGAAAAGTTTGGAAAAATCAATTGACGCCTTGATATAAGAAACAAAATCCAACAGTTTACAGTTTGACCCCTGAAATGTAAGGAACTTTTTTCCCGATTTTTTTCTTGTATGGAAGTTGGGGGGGGGGGGGGGGGTAGTTACCTCGGTTTCATCGCCATTTGCCAAAATGAGAAGATCCGGTTGAAGCCCACACGCAAACAATACATTCTGGTATCTGGAAACAGATCAAAATAAATACTTTTGGTATGGGCAACGTGAATGAAATTTTGAAAATTTTAAAAGTTTTGAACCGGTAACCGTTCATATAACACTCATATACCTCTCCTGATCGTACGACTTCCCAAACAAGATGTTGTCTCGCACAGTGCCATTGAAGATCCAAGCTTGCTGAGCTGCATATGCAACAGACCCGTTTACAGCTAAATGCCCAGACGCCATCGATATCTAAGGATGGATATTTGATTAAAATTGGTTTATAGAGTAATGCTCTGTATAGATTTTTCATGACTCTTTATTTCTCAGAAACTATGTTGCTTCAAAAATATCATTTAATGCAAAGCGCTGTCACACTTTATCAGTTTTGTATTTTTCATTGTCACTTGATTAAAATGTACTTTGTCTAGTATATGTAATAAAATCTTACTCTTCCCATAATAGAAGATAAAAAGGCGGACTTTCCGCATCCAACTGGTCCACAGATTCCAATTAACCGACCCTAAAATTTCATGACATAATATAATATTGGATACCGTATTGGGTTTATGCACTTCAAGAAAAAAATTACAAACGCATACAATTTCATTCCCACACCGTACCTTTTTTGTCTGAAAACTCAAATTCTGAAGATAAATTGTGTCTCTGCGCTGACTTGGGGGTGTCAAGACAATCTCTGAGGAAAAGAAAATGACACAAATAATTCCCTGATATATTAATTCATTTAATTTCAGTGCAAAGTAATTGGCTTTTTTTTTTTTTTTAAATCTTTGCACTTTTACCTTTCTTTTGTTTCTTCTTTTTGCCTTGGTTTGTTGATTCCGGAGGGTCCCATATAAATGTGGCGTCCGTGATCTCCACCGCTAATGACGGGTCAGTACAGTTGTCTGGGGGTGTCTGGTACTCGTCCGCAATCAGGTGGCGCTGAGAATATTTTTTAAAAATTGCTTAAAAGGGCTTGATGGTCGTGGCCATTTTTAGACTGTATTGATCTCCTTTAGAAGAAGAGCTATACATGAAAATATAGGAAAATACCCAAATTCAAAAGGTAAAATATATGTATTTTTTTCTTTACTAAATAAAAGTTTATAGCTAAACAAAACATATCTTAAAATTTTAGATAGATCTGACGGTTAATTTGTTGACCATCCAGCCTCCTTAAGAGAGCTAGATGGTCACGGGAATGTTCAAATGTTAAAGCTAAATCATTTTTTTCTGCAATACTAGTTTACGACCATAATATCATTTAAAAGTTTAAGGCAGATCTGATGGCTAATTTGGTGACCACCTAGTCTCCTTAATCTCAAAAATTCAGATTTGATTTATCTGTAATTATCATGAAGTTATCCGTGTAAAAACCAGGTCATGCATGCATGCTTTTATAAGGAGAAAATGTCATGTTACATCCAAAACATTGTTCACTTATGATGTGATTAAGTATTCTTTTTATAATAATTAATGATTTTGGATTGGTTAAATGTATTTCCTCATATAGTGTACTATACATACATGTACACATCACAATTAGTATACATCACAATTGATACGGATTGAAAGTGAAAATTATTATTTCCAATGAATAGAAATTCTGCGTTCCAAGTTTCAATGTACCAGCCGCTGCCTGGGTTTTACACCGCTTTACCCACCTTCATCCTTGCAAAGCTAACTTTGGATTCCCCCAATGTCCTGGTGGCAAATGGTATAAAAGAAACAATCACTCGCAAGAAATTCAGAGTCCCAATCACGGCGAACGCCTGAAATGGATATTGTGTAATAACACATACAGTTATAACCTAAGTGTACAATAATCGATTTTTCCCCTTTTTCCTCAGTTATAATGATCTTACTTTCAAATTAATCGAATGATCTAAAAATAAGTTAGAATGAAGTATTTAAATATAAAATTCGATGACAAATACTAGTAATACAACACAAAATGGGGGAAGGATTGATCCATTGTAGAAAACTGTCTATCCAAACATCCGAATTCCCAACTTCATGGGGGGGGGGGTGTTTGATATTGAGGGTTTTAAAAAGGGAGGAGGAGGGGGGGGGGGGGGTAGGTAAGCCTTTTACTCCTGTTCACACTTTCCTCTCGCTTTGGACGTTCGTGATTAAGGAAGAGAAAAAACATGAACAGATACAATGACCACAAAATGTTTCTAGTCTCAAGTCTCACATGATAAATACCCAGCCAACAACATGACTAATCAAGTACCGTGGCAGCAGAGAGTTCATTCCCGGCCGCTTTGTAGGAAGCTATGGTGGCGACAGAGGCCAGCGTGGGGGTGACCGGAATAATGGCCGTGCTGATGGAATTCAAAATGGCTGACAAAAAGAGATACTTCTTTTCATGTTTCCTTATCTCTGTAACAGAGTCAGGCAAACATGTTTGTATGAAATTTTCTTTCAATATGGAATTTAATTGAAATAAATATAACAGTTTTGCTTGCGGGGCGAAATTCAAATGGGAGTTATTACTCTTTTATGAAAGGCGAAGTACCTTGAATGGCGCTTTTGAATGGTTTCTCCCATGCATACATCTTTATCAGTTTCATGCTGTTGATCAACTCTGTCATTTTACGTACCTGCCAAGCACAGAGGGTATGTAATTTAGATTGTGATGTTAACTATAATTGATATGAAATGAGTATTCTTCTTCATATTGTCCACTTACCCTTTTATCGGTAAAATTTAAAGTTTTCACCCGTAAGTATGCAACTACGGAAGTCAATCTTGCCTGTCATGTGAAATTTAAAAATAATAAATACAGTGCGCATGGAAATGGTTTGAAGTGATAATTATGTAGTTGTTATAGTTTACATAGCTCACCTGAATGATATAACAAAATACAAATATTCCGATGGCTACAAAGCACCAAGGTCCTAGTAAATAATACGTATAAATGGCGCCAATAACCACGTAGATTGGAAGAGCCAAGAGGTATGCAAACGTCACATTATTAAGAAACACCCGATAAGCATCAGCACCAAAAATAGTGATCATCTAGAAAGCAAGGAAAGGTTACATCACTTTTTGTTTTTTAAGGATTTTATCTTCGGGGAAAAGTCCATTTTTTTTATACCTCAGATAGCTGCTTTCCTCTGACAGATTTCAACCTCAGCATTTTGTCGTAAGCTAGTCCCAGTAATCCTGCTCTGAAGCGAACGCCTATTATAAGAAAAGTCATTAAATTTGAAAACACCGCTGTAAGGGAAATAACTGTTGAACTATTGCTGTAGAGAACAACTCTAGGATTTTTGCTTACCTGTTTGGACACCAAAAATAATGATGACGCAAAATGACGTTGCTCTCACGATTTGACAGATAGCTACATAAACAACTAGACTAATTCCATACCACAAATTTTCCTCCTCTGACTCTAGATATTGTACTATGAGATTCAACAAATATCCCTAAAAATAATAACAGGAAATTTATTTAAAATTGGCTTAAATATAAAAAAGTAAAATTTCTTTCCATTTATGCAATTATTATTTATAAAGACATTACACACCGATTCTAAAAAGGTGGAGATAGCATTGATGGCTATAATGACCAAAGTGACAATGATTCGAGTCTTCGCAAATTTCAGCCACACCCTGAAAAATGATGCCTTTTCTTTTCCACGTTTGTTCACCTCATCATTCCATAATCTTGTTAATCTATTTTTTGGGAAAAGAATGAGTTTCTTAAAAAAGAGATCACTTGTTACAGACATACAAAGTTTGTCGAGATATATAATTTTCAATCCATGCAGACCTTTCCGTATTAACATTTGCACTCTCTTCGTCCGGACACGTCCATATGTCCTCCTCTTTCAATGGTTCGTTACGATGGCGGAAGACTTTCCAGATCAGTTTGGACATCCATGTGACCAAAAGATATGAGAAGAAACCAGCTTTATTTATTGGTATTTTACCATCCCTGCGAAAAAACATACGTAGAATATTTTTAGATTGCTACTTTTTTGTGGATGTCACATTTCCTAGATAGACAAAAGTCTAAAGTCTAAAGTCTTATATCTTACTTAGACCTGGGTCGAAGCGGCTTCAGTACTTTGAGGGCGGCGGAGTACTTTCTCTGATACGGTTCCCGGTTAGCCGTAAAGTCCGAGTAGGGATACGATGTCCCATTGAGTTGATTTCCTGATCTAAAAGAGAAAGAAAAATCCCAAAACGTGTGCTCTCCAAAACAAAGAGAGGCACCATGGACTTCATGTTTGTCCAATTTGTAAACCTCGACCACCCGTCTGACATAAAAATCGGAGAAGATACATTTCAGACTTACTGCCATGTTGAGTCAGTCTCTTCTTCCCACTCCAAAGCCTCGTTGAAATGGACTTTGCGATCTGGGTATATGCTATACCGTCTTAGTTCTGGTTGTGAAGACTCACGCCCGTTGTTGACCATGTTGTGTCGTCGCCTTTACAATAGACCAAGAATTCACCGAGTTTTTTCCCAGATTTGACGCGACACTTAATGATGAGGAAATAGTACGTTCAGCGTCAAAACTATATATTTATAAACTTCATTCATGAGTTTTACTCCGTCACTACCTCGCTCGTGTGGTGCATCTGTGGAAATCCCGAAGCTGTTGTAATTGCGAATTACTATATTCAGGCGATGTGATCCTGCATTAATATTGGAGGGGGTTGTTCTCTATATTCAACCCTGACTTTCGTGGCTAAGCATATATTTCGGTAAATCATGGGAAATATTACATACGCACAGCGCAATACAGCTTTTTTTTTTATATCGTAATCATCGTTACTGATTTTGAAAACAAACAAAAATTCAATAAAAAATAATTGTTTTCAACATATTATCTTCCCAAGTAACTGAGGGTTTCTGATCCGTTACGCTACTCACAAGGTTTGTGAGTAGCGGAGCGGATCAGAAACCCTTCACTTGGGAAGATGTCAACATATCTACGCAAACTTTATTCCGAAACCTTTGGAAAGTAATCTTGAGAAGTTTGAAGGAAAGCAAACAAATTTACTTTGAATACTTCTAATGCTGAAGTAAAGATTTGGTCATGGCAGCGGTGCGATTTATTCCCTTTCGTTCTTTTCTTATGACTAGTTTGTTCCTGTTTGTGATTTGCAAACACTTTTTAGTATGTACTTCGTTTCATTAAGTATTTTTATAATCAGTTAAATGGATGTATATATATATATATATTTTTATATTCAGGAAGTCATTGAAGCACTAGGAAACACCCACACCAATCCTCTTGTGAACAACCAGACTGTTCACAACTAGTGTGGCTATTCATTCATAAAATGAAGTATCTATATTAGGAATTTCCTCCTCGAGATTCACGTATACTTTGTAAAACACCGGTGTTAAACTTAGAGGATGAGTCTATTCAAGGACTTATACATGTATATTTGGCTGACTTGCGCTTGGGTGGAGATTTTAATTCCGTCCTAGACGCCTGCCTTACAATGTCACGTGTTGTCTGACTTTGTTGCGAAACACAAAGAAATGTGACGTATTTCGTCGATCAGGGCATTTCTGTGACGTTTATGGCGCATTTGTGACGTTTCAATGGCGTACTTTGTTTTTTAAGTTGCTATGAAAAAGGGTTAATTAAAAAAAAACTTAATTATCAGCTTTCTCAAATTTGAGATATGAACTTCTTAAAAGATATGCAAAAAAACTTCCACTATTGCCAGTAAAGTATAAGATATAACTATTGAATTTCATATGATTAAAATGTAAAAAACATTATATGATTCAATTGAAATGGTAAAAATTGTGTAGTATGATACAATATCATAATATATCATATAATTGTATCATATGATTAAATTTGACTCATTTAAATCATAAAATGCTTTCTTTGTTGATTCATGCGGGATATTGCAGAAAAAATACAAAACCCGCGTTAGCAGGTTATGTAATTTTTTTTCTGCAATGATCGCTAACTTCATATCCTGCATGAATCATCAAAGAAAGCCTTTTATTGTTTATATTTACATCTTTCTTTTAACAAAGTAATGAAATGATTGAAAAAAGTAAGTTAAAAAATAACTAAATTATTATTCATGTACATCAGTACGTTAGATAAAAGAATAGCCTTATATGGGAATTTGAGTCTGACATCATCATAATTATTTCGTGCAGTCGGTGATTTTCTTAGATTTCTGAAGGTTTCGACCAATCGATAAACTGGCTTAACTGGATCGTATAGATTTCAGTCCTGTCAGTTTATAAAGAGCTGTGAATTACAATCAATTTTCTTGACAAATAAAGGGAATCATAATTGGATGTAAATATAATGTATTACATGTATATCATAAAATATATTATATAACAAAATTAAAATGGTTTTTTTTATGATAAGATACCGATACAGTTAATTTCCTGTACTGTAATGTTATTTTACATGTAGTACATGAAATTATCTTACCATAAAAAGAAATGTTCTTAACGTCAAGTGCCTGTGGATACCAATTAAATGTTCCCAAACTGTATGTATATTTTAAATTCATACATCATCATATCATGAATCAATATCATATGATATTATCCGTCTTATAATTGTATCATATTGCAGAATGTGTTAAATATCATATGACAGATACATGTATTACTTTGATACAATATTCTAGGAATTTTATGAAATACATTTATTAAACAAAGCAATCACATCTACTAAGCAAATTTGAGTTAAGTAGGACCATTAGTTAAAATAGCATCGGAAAAATCAAGATCAGGGTTTGCATCCAAAACGAGCTTATGATTGAATCATTAACAATACAAATCATATAGGTGTGTATTTTTGTAGTTAGTTTTTATTTTGTTTAATTTCTATTGTTTTTAACTAAACTTCATAACCCAAATCATGTTTTATATCTGAAGTGAGCTTTATGTTACGTTTCCAAAGTTACACGAACCATGACAGTCTTAATTGGTAAGGACAAGAGTTTACTAGAAAGTGTAACCAGTAACAACCAAACCTGCTCTGAACTGCTCCCAAACCTTTAACTTGTCCTAACTTCAAGATGATAGAGATTAAGCTCTGTATATGGAGCTACCATTGTGATGCATGCCCATGCAACTGCTCGCAAAACTTAAACCTGTGTTATTATACTGATAGTTGAGATCAGGCTCAATTTCTGAAGTTATAATACTATACTGATACAAGGGTTGATCCAAAAGTAATGTCACAGATGCGAGGAAATCATAAAAACTATGCGTAAAGTGACAACAATATCTATTTGAATCCTGATGATAACATATCATACAAAACGTGATGTTAGGGTAGTCGCCGCACGCCTGCAACGTTATATTTGGATTCAAAGTTCATTAAGAAAAATGCTTTATTCACACTTTATTGTAATCTTTTTTCATTTGGTGTATCATTACTTTCTTCGTGTATTATATAGTAATCTATTATTTTGGCGTTTTATTAGTTAAATCAGCGATGACGTAAGGCGCTAGCTTAAACTTTCCTTCGGACCTTCTGTCTTTCGATAATCTGTATGAACAGGAAAATAGTATGCTTTTATAAAGCATTGGAACTATGTTTAGGGCACCCTGTTAACGCTCTCTCTCTCTCTCTCTCTCTCTCTCTCTCTCTCTCTCTCTCTCTCTTAATATAGTTTGATATATCAAAACCTTTTCTGGCGATTTGGTTTAGTCATAGCAAAAATGTTTTGAATCTGTTTTCGCCTGTACTGCCTTTCTGCTTGTAGAGAGAGAGAGAGAGAGAGAGAGAGAGAGAGAGAGAGAGACACCGCGTAGATAATCAAATCAACATTTTATGTTATTAACTTTATTTTCACAACAATTAGTAATAGTTCATGCTAAACCTGTTTCAAAATATTGTTAAGTTTGAAGGTTTTTCAAATTTCCATCTGCGTAATTCAGTCTGAAATAAAATAAAAACGTCAAACTTGACTTTAGACTTGAATTAATTTATGACGCGGTGACATCACATACATATAACGGTTCGACATTTAACATTTATAACATTTTAATAATTTAACTATTTTTTTAATTCTCTGTTCGAGTTAAAATTATGATAATATGTTGGATATATTATTTTTCTATAATACATGGTGTGATATTACTTTTGGATCAACCCTTGTATCAATAATGATATCAACCATGCAGGTTTAAAAGGCCAGGATAGGTATTTACTATTTACCTATATATATGTGACCTGCTCAAAAAACCTTAACCAAAAACATTTACCTCCTCACGCATCTGATATTGTTGGCCTATATGCAGCCTCCAAGTCATTTTAGTTAGCCCTTAAGTATGACACCGTTCATTGTTTTTTTTAATACGTCGATCAAAACAAAAATTATTGAATTCATTTCCAAATCATCGTTATATTAAATTCATTTCTAAATATAAATCATCGTTTTACTGTACATGAATGGGAATTTTTCAGAGACAAAAGGAGAATTTCTTTAGATTCTTTAGCACTCATTTGTATACTAGTAAGTATTTTAAAAAGAGTGAACGAAAAATCCTCTGACAATTTAATACGTTTTTAAACAAATAGAAGCCCTTCGTGTTGTATGATTATCATATAAAATCCTAAAAAAATAGGTTGAACGAGCACATTATATTCAAACACCGTCATCACAACGTGACGTCACAATCGTATGATTGAGCACTTCACAGTATATTTATAATAACAACGTAATAACGTAATAATGAGGCGACGTCATTATCATTTGCTTAGTTAGTATTGACAAAATGCCGTCGAAGGAGTTCAGCAGATCTGGAAAACGCTTTTTAAAGGTAAGCACCAATCGGTTACGATGCTTCAAATGTAGTTTGTTATGTGAACAATATGCTTACAGTGTTTGTAATCTGATACAAGTAATGAATATATATATAGTTTCCCTTTTATATGTAGAAAAGCTCAAAGCTCTTTAAACCAGAGCCTTTAAACCTTAGTTTATTGGAAGAGGAAGATGAGGATGATAAGATAGACTATTTACTCAACAGAAGGAGAGAAATCGTCAAGGTAAGACGTGTACAACAAATTACATCTGGTTAAACCTGTGATAAATTTTCAATTTCTCCAGCAAACAATTAACTGTCCCATTTTTCATACTTTAGGTCAGTCTCACGGGGCTTGGAGATGTTCAGGGGAAGGACGATATCGCTGTCCTCGACCGAGTCAACAAGTTTCTCCTCACCCCTGATCACAGGGAACCGGTAAAACTTAGTAGAAGTTGATATCAGTAAAATAAATTAAAATTCACATATAATCAGCATTTTCCTCTTTGTTATTATTTGAGCTTTTTGGACTGCCCTCTTTTGTCCTTTTCCAGAAGACTGGTCATGTTTTTGCTGATTAATTTGCTATTTTCTTCGGTTTCAGAGGTCTGTCACCCCAGATGCTGAGCAAGACAGCAAACAAAATGAGAACGGGCTGAATGGTCTAAAAAAGAATCTGACCGATATATCTCATGAAAATCTAAACAAAGCACCGCCTGTTTGCCAGGAAACCAGTGCAGAACCCCAAAAGGAATCAACAGATTATAAAAAGCAGGCCAACAAAACGGTACGGTTCTCTTATAGTACCTATAATAGACCCATCATTTGACGCTTAGTGCTTGACTTATACAACTTCCTCGCCTGGATTTCCCATTATAAAAGTATTTTGGTTTCATTGGTATTTCATGTAACTATTGTCTAGTACTTAATGATGGTTCTCGAATATTGAACTGATGACCTGTAATTTATACATGTATTAATTGAACAAATTTTTATTGAATGTTCAATGTACAACGAGATTAGAAAATTCCTTTCCTGATGCAAATTCCATAACTGTCATGTAAATACATAATAAATAAAATATGGTAGAGGAATCAGTGTATTAAATTATCAAATAATTTATATATTGATAAGAAGAAAACAGTACATATTATAAAGCAAAAATCCATTACTCCCTAGTAAAGACGAGTGTCCATCATATGCAGTGAGAGTGTTCGTTAAAGCATTAGAATATATACTTTGCATATAGACAGATTCTGTTTCTACTACGATTTCAGTTGGGAGGAGCAATAATATATTTTGTCTGTATAAATTGTGATTGAGTAATCCATGTTGCATTCCTTTTAAGTATATAATATTGTGATGCGTTTGCCAAACTAAAATTATATCGAAAGTTAAGATATTATTTGGAAAATAGTTTTGTTCTTTAAAGGGGCTTGGACACGATTTGAGCTCAAAATTTATTTTTCTATTTTTAATGTCTGAATGGTTAATATGGATATTGTTAATGCTTCCTCAAAATTTTAAGGTCAAATATCGAGTTACAGGCAAGATACAGAGTTTTAAAATCTTTGTATTGTAAACAAAGCTCGAGTCTTGTTATTGTTTAAATATGTGTTGTATTGGTATAAGTTTCACTGAAAAGGTGCTTACTTTTGTTGATAATATTATTTATGAACGCAATGAATCAGTTTATCTTGTTTGCCGCGAGTCATTTTGTCAAATAAATGGTAATTTCTTTACTTTACATTATTTGTAAACAAATATAAGACTCGAGCTTTGTTTACATAACAATGAATTCTTGTCTGTATCTCGCTTGACACTTGACATCTAACATTCAAATTTTGGTCAATCATTCAAAATGCACATGTAAACCATTTTATACATAAAATAATAAATGAAAATTTGATCTCAAATCGTGTCCAAGTCCCTTTAAGAGATTAAGTACTGTTCCGAATTTTATCGGGTACTTAAGTTTTGTAGATATCTGGTATACTGAATGGGCACAGGTATTTTATAGTATTCGCTGTATCGTGTACTAGAACCATTTTAACAAGACCTTGGACCTTCGGTAGGATGTATCCATCTATTTCTTGCATTAAAACAATTAAAAAATGAAGCTAGATTCAAGTGAAATATGCACAGATTGCGTAGTTTTAGCTCTAAAGCCAAACATTAATTTCAAAGAGCCATGGCTGAGTGGCCAGCAATGAGATAGACAGGCCTACGTCACATTGCTGTTTGGCACAAATACCCGAAGTCCAAGCTCTTGTTAACATGGTTCTATAAGATGTAATTCATTCATTGCGTTTTCTTTCTATCCGAGTTTCCGAATTGTAGTAATTATACCTACCATGTGTCAATACTTTTGATAATTTGAACCTTGAAATAGATTAATTAATTTAAAATTTATAGACATTTATCATTAAACAGAATCTATTTTATAAGTACATTAGTTCTTTTTGCCTAGGGTCCGGAGAGTAGCCCACGGGGACTGTACCCGTCTCTCAACTGCCCACACCGAGTTATCTACGTCAGGGAAGCTGTCAGAAAAATCGATACCCTGTGTATGGCCCCAACTCTGGTCGTTCCATCAGTAGCGGAAGACGAACACCTCAAAGAATTCAACAATGTACAAAACTACTCTATATGCAAATAACTCTACTTTTTTGAAAAAAAATATTTATGAAATATCAACCAAATATTTTTTTTTCTCAAATTTTGAAGCAATTAATGTGGGTTTTTTTAAATGATTTTTTTTTTTCAGTTCTGTGGTGAATTCAGTTGGCGGAGAGATATTCCAATTAGTGTGAGTGACAATGGCACTAGTGAAACTTTAGAGTTTTGTGTGGATCCGCGCGCCATCCCTAGAAATAGATCTCAAAATTCCAACCCTAGCCTCGTGTTGAGGAAGCCAGGAAATTCCCGGTCCGATACTATTGGACGTAACTCCATCGTTTTGTCCAGTAATAGTTCACAGGTGATCACGTGATTAAGAATTTTGTAGGAAATAGAAAATTTGAATTAGAGATAAACAAATCATAGGTCAGCATCCATACAGGTTAAATTCCCTTTCAATTTTCATAAATTTCTTAAAAAATAAAAGTCGTCAAATTTTCTTAACATGTCACTATTCAAGGGGAAATAAATTTGTCAATTCCCAATTGGACATTTGTCAGAGAAGCGGACCATCATGCCGAAATTAAAATGTTAAAGATATCCTTATTGAACATGCATTTGAAACCAGAGTCACATCCATGTTGATTTCAAGTATGGATGAATATTATTTGTTCCTTTTAACACGGAAATGCAATATACATGTGTACGTATATTGTTTTCATCATTCAATCAAATGTTGATTTCATATCCTTCAGGGCAGGCATGCAGCACAGGAAGGCGAAGATGATTCAGACAATTGTCTGATCAGAGCCGGATAACAACTCTCCCGCGACAGTGGAATGCCCCAAAAAATTGGAAACGGAATTATGATTTGAAAACTTAGTAGCCATATATGTATATTTTGCAGAGTTTTTAAAAATATCAAAATACTTATTACGTATATTGTACACTTAAAGTTTCTAAAAATAATTACATCATAATAGTTATTACGTACATTGTTCACTTAAGGACATTGACAAAGTGAAGCTTTTGGAAATTCAATAGCACATATTTTGTACTGCTAATATACATACAATAAATTCTGATATAAAACACCCATTTTATCATTGGTCGTGTATGTTTGACACATAATGCTAATAATTTCTAATTTGGTGAGGAACAACTTACGAATTAAAAATATCAACAACCAATTTCTTAATTTTTTTTTTTTTTTTTTTTTTTTTTTTTTACAAATTTTATTAATAAATTGTATGGCATGATGCTGCATATTCACACAGTAAATTCGGTGTTGTGAAGCAATACCTCCCTTATACACATTGACAAAACACATACATTGTAATAAGCCTTGAACATGTGGATAAAATCATAACATGAAAAACACAATACACATATTAAGTCCAACACCTGACTTTGTGCAGTATTTCCAGTATAAATGTGAAACAATGATATTTGCATAGATAATTATTAAATATTGAATATTCTACATGGGTCTGAAAATTGTTTCCAGTAAAATGTTGAAGCCTACGGATAACTGGGGTCCAGGTTAAAGAAGCTAAACTGTGAATAAAATATTACAGTAAATCAGCATATAATAAATAATTATTTTTTAAAATGGGGGGGGGGGGGGGAGGGGCACTGTGTTTGTCGGATGAATTTAAAGCTGCATGAATGACTTATTGTTTCTTTAAAATAATACCATGAAAATTTTCACAAATAATCAATTCAGTCATTTTTTAACAACCTCAAATCATCGATATTGTTTTCTAAAGGCACACGTACATTTAGTCAAGGACGGCAAACTTATCATGAATTATGGAAAATCATAATTCTGAATCATATACAAAAGCACTAATTCAATACAAAAAGATGGAAACCTAACTGACCCATAAAATCCAAATTTAAAAAAAAACAGCTTATATTGTACATGCATGTATGTATATTATGTAAGAAAATATTTGAAATATCACCAAAGGAAGATTAACTCTAGCAATATAACATAACTTATCATGTGGAATACTGTAGACCACCTTTTTTTGCGAATACTTTATTTTGTGATTTACCAGAGATAAACTGGTTTGCGGTGACTAATTTTTTGCGATCAAGACTCAGATTATCTGAAAAATAGAAAATTAGATTATCTCATAATCAAGACGCAGATTATCTGAAAAATAAAATACCAGAGACATTTGAGGACTGGTTTACAGCAAGAAAAATTTGCAGTGCAGAGGCTCTTGCAAACCTCATGAAAATTTCTCATACACAAATAAAAGTTGGTTTACAGTACAGTGTATTCACCAAAGCAAAGACATGAACATTTACAAACCATTCTACATCACAGACAAAATTCCATTGTTATCATAACAACTTGCAAAGACTAGAGTATTACATGTAACAATATTTCACTTTTGTCAAAGTCCAAATTATTCAATTATGGTTTTCCATTTTTGCACATATTTTCTCCTAGCTATTAAAGAAAACAGAGTGAGTATTCTTTTACATAGATATGCAATAACTGTTCACTGTCATTTACAGATCTGTATTTAATCTATGTATAACTTCACAAGACAAAAATGTTCTTAACAAAAAAGGGTTTCTAAGGATATAAGGAAGACATTGAAAAACAAACATTTCGGTGAACAAGCTGTTTTAGTTAAACAATCAGAGCATTTCACTCTTACAGAAATCACTTAAATGTGCATGCATCAGGACAAACATATCATATGCATTAGAAATTTTTAAATATATTTGGTTTTGCATGGACATCAAAAATTCAACTAAACCAAATAAAAAATCCTCCAAAATGTGCAAGTAGCTATTGACAAACAAATATGGAGAGGGTCCATAAGTCACATTATGCATTGAATATTTGTATAAAGCATTGATAAAAATATAACGAATATAACTGCAAGCAAATTAGAAAGTAACAGTATATACCAGCATGGACGAAGTCTTCCTCTTAAAGTAAGAGAAATCCAAAACAACACTTCAGATCAATTAATCCCAAGGAATAGTAACTAAAAAATATCAAACTTTGCTTGCTAATTATTATAAAAAGAGAGGAGATTGTATTGTCAGTTGGCAGATCTCTGTTTAAAAAAAATATGAATTTTTTCCAGATCATTAAAAACACTTACAAATACAATGTGACTGATACTTGTGATTTAAAAACTTGTATACATTGTACAATATCTAAATTTAACTTAATGTACAACTACCAGGCAAACATTATTCAAAGCTCAGAAAAGATGAGAAGTCCAAGTATTGCACAAATTCTTCAAATCTGATCTTCAAAATGGCATCGAATTAAGAGGAAAACAGTTGCATTGCTATGATTGTTTATATGGAATGCATGGGTTGTTCTGAATGACCGAGGGTGTGTCTACCACTGATCACGTGACAGAGGGTTCCATCAGATCCTGTAGGTGGCGGTAGTTAGGATAACGACACCGCTTGTACACCGCCGGTATCACAATGGTCAGGACCACTCCAAAGGCAAAGCACATCAAAGCAATTATTACCACTAAGTAGGTTTTCACTGTAACAGATGCATACAACTAATGGTCAATATCAAAAGCTTATATTTACATTCTACTGTGTTTTTCCATTAAATTATGTGATCTTTAAATGCCTCTAAATGCAACAACCGAATCACTGCGTATGATTTACATGTAATTTACATAAGTAGTTCCCAAACATTGATTTCTATGGTATTGGTTTAAGAATACATTTCAAACATGTTGTCAAAACTTTATATTTTACAATTATTCAAAAGTCAAACTAAAGTTAATTCTATTGTCAAAAGTAAAATGTTATTAAGAGTTATTTTCATGGATTATATTTTCAGGCTCATCTCAACAGTCTATGTGATAACCAGTTTAAACTGGTTTTAGAGAACAGCTGTTGTTGCTGTTACTAATTTACTCCCTCCGTGATCTGCAATTTATACCAATTTATGTATTAAAATAATTGATTTTATCAATAAGGGAATGTAAATATAAGCATTGAATGATGTCATGTCAATAACTGTCGTCAGTTTAGCAGCCAAATTATCATAACACGCTAATGTGCGTTATTCAATTTGTCTGCTCACCTGACGGCAGTTATTGACATGACGACGTCAAAAATAAATCATTCAATGCTATAATAATACGTACAGTACATGATACATATATAGTACTAGTAAAAGTTTATCATACACAGAAAATTAAGAACGATTTGTGTGCAAATGTTAATAATGAAACATTATGCCCCCCACCATAAAGCTGTTCCACTGACAACAATTTTTAACTTGATTTATCAATGACCTTGACCCTATACCCCTGACCTTGACTCCTGAGCATGACATTTTAATGACCAATATGAAAAGTCCATCTAAGAGAGTTCAAAGGTTGCTAGCTTGTGGACATATGGCCAGTCAGACAGACATTACTTTTCTTTCCTCATTGACCTAATCCTGAGATCGTAGATCGTACTGCTCATGCAATTTTAATGCATTGGTTTACATATAAATTTCTCAGTTCCCAGTTCTTCCTCTCCCGAGACATGGGGGAATACTTACATCCAGTCTTTGAAGAATTTATGGGACAGTTCTTTTCATCGGTCATGTCCCCACAATCGTCTACCCCGTCACAAATCCAATCAGGGTGGATACACACCCCATTGTTACACTGGTCCTTCTTCTGGCAACCTAAATACAATGCTTATACTGTACTACATGCACTGCCAAATCATTCATTTTCATGTTCATGGATTATAAGAAAAAAGTATGTACATTTCTTGCAAAACACACTCCATAAAACAAATGAAGTTAATCCCAAATGAAATATGTAAGCTTTAACATTTAGATGAATCATTCTTCCAACAGTAACTAACAAAAAGAACAGAAATTACAATTACATTTTTTTACCACTTTATATTAAGGACTTACTGTATGTGTTATAGCTAAGCTTGACCTTGGTTGGAGCCATCATTTTTACCCACAGTGCATTGGTGCGACTTAGATAATCCTGGGACTGTTTAAAGTTGAATTTGAAGACTCCCGACTTTGATGTTCCTCCATCTAACACAACTCTATACAATCAAACGCACATTCAAAAATTAGGAATTCACTTAAAAGGTTATACTAATAAGTTAATATGCTATAATGAAATTCACATCAAATAGACCAACAACTGCATTTCATATACTTGGGTGAAATCTAGGCAAAAAATTATAATAACTTGAATGATGGTCATTAATGGATTTGAAAGTCTTCTCAAATTGACGTCCCTTAATGTTTGACTTTTTTAATACGTCTGCAACAGGTGCATTAATTGGCATTGGACACTTACATGCTTGAGTTTGAAGACACTTTGGGGTGTGAGAGGGAGAACTGAACAATATTGGTACTGTTACTGGGCCCTGACTTGGGGAGACTGATGACCCAGATACAGGACTCCCCCTCAGGGATCCCCTCTGGTATTTCAATGGTAGATTTGGGGGACGTCAGATATCCACCACATCCTGCAACATACAATGTATCAATTTAAATCAAGACACACACAATCAATTTCATTTTTCAGATACTTGATGCATATATTACTTTTATTTGCTATGCAATAACTACAGGTAAGTTGGTTAATTGTCACCTTCTTTTACTAGAAATAAATGTAATTGTCAATTTGTCAAATAATGATGCACTCAACTGCCAAAAGCCTGTGTGAAAAAGTAATAAAAATAAGCCTTAGGTTCAGAGGAAAACTGAAACAATGTTTACCTAATCTTATATAGAAGAGACAATTAATGAAAGCTGACAGTGAATAATACATATACAATACATGTATAAGTGCATTGTACCGGTATACACAGAAAGTTAATACATGTACTTACTGAGCATCTTGTAAGTGACCTTGAACCCTTTGCTGACCTCTCCCACACCTTGACCTAATTCAGTGGTGCTGTCAAAGACCAGCTGTGCGCTATTTGACTCATTAAAGTTAACCACTGCGTCTGTAGATGGTAGGTGGTCTCCTGAAAATGTCCACAGAGCTGTTCCAGTGTCATCCTGCCATTAAATCAAAATCAGTTAATTTAATTTAAATTTAAACAATATTTTATTCAATATAGTATATTGAATGGGATTAGGCAGCCGGCACAGCCTATTTTAGCCTTCTCCCTAAATATCAGTTCTCGATGTACTACACATTACCTTACCAACAGATTAAACCATTTCTGAACAAGAAGATACAGGACTGTGTTTTTGTTGATATGTGTACAAGCTGTATTCATGTAGAATTTACTTGCATTGCAACTTAAATACCCTCTCTACACTAAAATCATCATACAACAACTTGTGCAGATCTAGAGTAGGGGTCAGGAACCCTCCCCATCTCCCTTTTTGGAAAATTCAAACATTTTAAATTCACATAAAAAGGTTAACGAAAAAAGGCCTTAAATTGGCTCACATCTCCCCAAACCCCCACCCTCCCCAGCATCCTTCGGACAACCCCTGATAAAAGTAAAGTAATTCCCATAAGTTCCTTTGAACTTAAACATATATACAGGTGAATCTCGATAACTCGAACTTCAGGGGACCTGGTGTAAACTTCGAGAGATCAAGAGTTCGAGAGATCGAAAGTTTAAAAAATTCCGGAAAATTTTGTTCTGATCATTTTGGTTCAATAATTATAGTAGCCGGAAGTTTACATTCACAACATGGTAGAATTGTCTAACACGATTTTATTCGTATTTTCAGCTACTTTCCTACATTTCAACAATACAGAACTTAGATTTGGGTAGATTAATGTGTGTTTTATTGTTAACAATGTTTTAAGTAGTTCACGTTTATTTGATCACATAAAATAATTCAATAAAAGAACGGTTTAGTTTACCGGTAATTTCACAAGTTGTTGAAAAGATCATTTATAAATTAACTATCAACTATTTGAAAGAAGCAAAGGGGTAGTGTCACTTATGTAATCAAACAATTAACACCACCACGCTAGCCCCAGGCATTCACTGCTGCTACCCAGGTAAGGTCCGCGTGGAGCTAATTATACGCTTGATTGATCGCATGTGTTCACAGCCACCACTTCGAGTTATCAAGAGTGAAAACCAATGAAATATGTATAACGGGACCCAGGTTTCACTTCGAGAGATCAAGAACTTCGAGAGATCGGAGTTCGAGAGATCAAGAGTAAATTTGCTTGGTTATATAGAGAAAAAAATCGGGACCATGATTTCACTTCGAGAGATCAAGAACTTCGAGAGATCGAAGTTCGAGCCATCGAGTGTCACCTGTAAATGAATGTTAAGTAGAAGGTGCTTTGATTTAAATATTTTCCAACCTGGAGTCTCAAAGTATGATTGGGTGCTAGAGCAGCAGTTTCCATGGCAACATACGCAAAAGTGGAACTATTTTCTGGTAATGGAAGATTCCACTTGCAATTAGCATTAAGGGGGTACAGGTTAGGATACTCCGGGCTTGTAATTGTTCCTACAGGTGACATCAGAGTCTTTCCACAAGCTAAAATAGAAGAATTGTTTACATATGAATAGAAAAAAAATATTTTATACATGTCCTTCAAAAGCATGCAGTACATGTACTGAATTCTTTGAAATCAATCCTTACCTGGTCTTGCAGAATACATCCCAGAAAGTACTATAGGAATGGTCCCATTTGAACACAGAGATTTATTTAAGTTTACTTCTATTCTAAAATTTAAATAAAAGATATATATGTATTAAGAGATTGCACTTAACTATTTGTCAGCCTAAACCTATTAACATATCACCTTTGCAAAAACAGTATTATTCATGATACATGTATTTATATGTATAAAAAAATATCTTGCTGTAAATCTGTACCATTTTCTTACTCTAGCTATAATTGCTCAGATTTCCAAAATAATTAAGGAATTTCTTTTGCTTAGTGCAGTTGATTAAAACAGAAAATATCACACATTTCATTTTTTCACTCTAATCCCTACGTACAAGAATCCTTTCTCAGCCCTGACATAGATAGCCGGAGTGACTGGAGAACTCTGGTTTGTTAGCATTGCGATCCTCTTGTTATACTGACTGTGACCCTCATAAACAGTGACGCTCTCGTTCTGACACAAGTTCAGACTTTCAATCCTAAAAGATGTAATTCCTAAAGAAAAAATATACTTTTACAGTGTATTAAAATAATAAGTAATATTTGGTATAATATTTCCATTCAGCTCACTAGTTTTATATATCTTAAAATTGCAAACACTGCCAAATTCAAAACATTGCTGTTAAATTTTACAACACTGCATGAATATAAAATATATTTTCAACTTGTAAAATATATGCTGTTCAATAGAAATCATGTTCATCATAGCTGGGAGAAGAGAAGAGTGTTTAAAATTGATTTGCTACCAGTACAAACAACATTAGTATAACATGTACCAGTTGTACCTTTATTCCTTGGAACTGCCACAATGGAACACCGTGCCTCAATTTTCGGTCTCTGCATGTAAAAACTCATTGTAGCTGATGTAAGAATGATATCACATCCTACAGAAGAGAAGCAATGTACAAATTGAAAACAGTTTTAAAAAGATTTTACTTTCTTTATAATGATAGCACTAGCAGGATAGGTAGGGGTGTAGCTTCTTAGTTCTTACATACTGCATATTAATGTAAACAAAAGGCCCATGGGCCATATCGCTCACCTGAACAACAATAGCCATAATTAAATCAGCTTTATGGGGTCATATACAAAATATCTGGACAATGTAGTAGAATAGACCCTGTATAAAAAGATTTTCAAATCAAATTTTCTCCAGATATTCTCATGTTAAATATTAAGCTCCTTTTGTAGCAGGATGATATCATATCACATATTGATCATTCCAGTTCTCAAGAAGATCTTAAACATATAAACCTTCATCAAACTTTGAACATCAACCCTTTGTGGGGCCCAAGAATTGTCCAGGGGCCACAGTCTAAACAATTAAGAATCAACAATATGTCAACATGCTTGCATATAAGTAATATCATATATCATAACATTTGAGTTTTGAAAATAATTCAAATATTTTTCCTATGTAAAATATATATATAAACCTTAATTCTTTCATTAAAGTAACAGCTTTTCCAGGCAAATGGTTTTTAAAGATTTTTAAAGATTTTTAAAGATTTTTCTCTTTTTATATACCTATATACCTATGTAAAAACTTCATGACCCCCCCCCCCCCCCCCCCCCCCCCCCCCCCGCATTGTGCCCCACCCTATTTGATTTGAACAAACTTGAATCAACATTATATGAGGTTGCTTTTACTAAATTCACAGCTTTATTGGCTGATTGGTTTTGGAGAAGATGATTTTTAAAGATTTTTCTCTATATTTTCCTATGTAAAAATTTGACCTCCCATTGGGGCCCCAACATGCTTCCTGAGATCATGATTTGAACAAGCTTGAATGAGGATGCTTCAATGCAAGTTTTAGATTTTATGGCTAAATGGTTTTTGGGAAGAAGATTTTTAAATATTGTTCTCTATATATTCCTATTTAAAATTGGATCCCCCATTGTGGCCCAACCCTACCCCCGGGGATGGTGAGTTGAACAAACTTGAATCTATCCTACCAGAGGAAGCTTCCACACAAATACCTGGGTTTTTTTGGCCAATTGGTTTTTGAAGAAGATTTTCAAAGATGCTTTTCTTTATATCCCTATGTAAAAATTCGACCCCCAATTGTGGACCAACCCTACCCCCCAGGGATCATGGTTTGAACAAACGTAAATCTACACCACCTGAGGATGCTTCTACACAAGTTTCAGCTTTTCTGGTTAAATGGTTTTTGAGAAGATGATTTTTAAAGATTTTTCTCTATATATTCCAATGTAAAATTGGACCCTCCCCCCATTGTGGCCCCAACCTACCCCTAGGGATCATGATTTGAACGAACATGAATCTACACTACCTGAGGGTGCTTTCACACAAGTTTCAGCTTTTCTGGTCAAATGATTTTTAAGAAGATTTTTAAAGATTTACTCTATATATTCCTATGCAAAATTTGGACCCCCCCCCCCCCCCCCAAAGGATCATGACTGAACTTGAATCTACATTACCTCAGGTGCACCTCTTTTGTATTGAAAAAATATCCATAAAGTGTGTGCTTATTGCAATAAATTTACAATTACCATTAACTTGAGATAGGATTGACCAATATTTAGTGGAAATCACAGGTCTCTCCTTGTGTGTGGGGGATGGGACTTGAGGGGGGGGTCTATTAGTCAAGGAGTACATATATGGAAATTTTTTGAGTTTTATCTCTGTCAATTTTATTGTCCAATGACGAATGGAATATACTTGGTGCATATTGAGGCTTTACATACCAGATGTAACACTTTTGAAAAATCCAGAAAAGAACTCCTGTTGATCTATGCCTTTGCCTACTACCAACATGGCCCCAGTTCTAGACGTTATGGGGAAGAACTGACTGTATGTACTGTCAAAATAGCATTAACATGAAAAAATTGCATCCTGCATGTCTATTTTTATCAAAAAGTGTATAATTTATACAAAAATACAACAACTCAAATATGTATTTATTTTGTATTGGGTACACAGTTATTTTCAAATTACTGTATGTTTTTCTTGATTTGAATATACTTTATTATGGAAATACATATTAACATAAATGGATTAGGCAACAGGCAATGCCTACATGTATGTAATCCTTCTCCATTAGGTGCATACAAGGTAATACATATTAAGGCCTAAAAAAAAATATTTTGTGTTTAGGGTAACCCGACGTAACCTACAAAAATGCCCCGATCCTACCGTTTTTAGATGTCTTTTTTCATATGACTATGATTTTCATATTATTTCCATTAAAAAAAAAATATGACAAAATAAAAAAAAAAAAAAAATCCCTACCTACCTAACCTAATTTTTTCATCAGTGTTACCCTAAACACACAATTTTTTTTCTTATATGCCTAAGTGCAAAAATATAAATGTCAAATAAAATAATACACTTTTTATAAAATAATGTGATGTAGCATAAAAATATATATATGTTTTTCATGATCTTTTTATTAACAAAAAATTAATGGTGTCATTGATATTTAAAAACACAAAAGAAAAATTATTTGTGTATATGATATATTACCCAAGTTCCACCAATAGATTCTCGGGGAGAGGTTTCAAGCCATCATAGAAAGCAAGTCTGGGTATGGGAGTAAGATTACTGTCATTCAATAGAATCTGGACCTACAATTAAACATAATCAGCTGTAATAAAAACTAAAATACTATGTTTCATGTGTTTTAAGTACGCAAACATTTTCTTTTTATAAGATCAAAGAATGAAACCTACAATTTTTAAAATTTCTGTTTTAAACATTGTTTTATACAAACATGCATAAATATACATACTAACAATGGGAAAATTGAATTTATTTGTATATATATTCAAATGAACAATTATAAATCAGCAGATTAGAAAAGAAATAATTTTTCATTCTTTATTTAATCATTTCTATCTACAATTATTCAGTTTCCCCTTAAAACACTCAATTAATGTGTTTCAGATAACAAGGAAGTATTTTTGGCAGAAATATGTTTTAATATTTTCAGAAATTTATTGACTACGTTATTACATAATTATGTTGATAACATCAAAAAGGGAGTGTAAAAAAATGCAATTAAAAATCCTTGATATACATTTTACAGAAGATGTCAGCTTGGAGAAATAACTGATAACATCAAAATATGGTCAATTAAAAAACTTGCAGATTAATAGATAAAGCTGTAATTATTGCCTACTCAACAGGTACATAAACAAAAGGACCCCAAGCAGGTGGTCCTCTTCACAGAGGTGACAAGATTAATCTAGGTAATTATGACCCAATTACCTGGTCAGCACACAAGCCTAGATACCCCAGCAGGTGCCCTATCTTCATTACACAATTACCTGTTACACCAATCACTTAGGTAGTGTTTGAAGTGGGAATCCAGGGGTTTCCCAATTAACAAACTTCAAAGCTCCTGCTGTGCTAATGTAGAGCAAATAAATTCAGTTTTTATAATTGTCAAAACAGCAGGACAGCATGGGAACTAGAGAGAGGAAAATGGGTCCAAGTGAGGCCATACCCAGACAGCTATCGACAGGCATGGACAACCAGAAACTTTGGGATGTGGCTGAGAGACTTCAACGTTTGATTGTGAGCCATGACAGAGCTGTCCAACAGATGTATCTCTTGGGTAAGAAAATGAGTAAATTTGATGATTTAGGGATTCATCTATTAATTCAAAAATTTTATTTGGCTCTATTCCACAGAAAATCACTATTTTGGTGTGTCACTTGTATATTTTGCTTTGAAATCTACAGATTTTCAAAACAAAAGTTAATTAGTAAATTATACTCAGAATACTCTCACCTGCAATGAAATCTTATGATAATATGAAAATAAAATGAATCTTTAGATATCATAAAATGTACATATCTCAATGACATGATTCATTAAATATGCACATTAATTTACATGTACATATGTAAGTCTGTCGATTTGTTTATTCTTGAATTTGCATGAAAATATTTCAAGATGTTATCAATACTGAGCTAATTCTTATCAAATAAAAAATATATTAGCAACAAATTTAATGATAATGGTTGAACTTCTTCAATTCACATATGACTTCTCTGTATAACACTTGAAATTTTAAACCTTGAGTATAAGGTGACTTAGGGAAGGACCTTATCATTGCCCTGTTCTCTATTTGTAAAAGATGTATATTACAATATTAATTCTCTAATTCATTGAGTTATTTCCCTTGTACAAGACCTAAAGTAATCAAATGAAGCAGCAATGTACAACAGGACACATTTTCTATACAAAAGAAATGGTGCAAAAAGGATGTCTTTGAATGAATTCTAGTTCAAAATATATAGACAATTAAACTGGAAACTGTGTTTGATCTGTTAATATTTCTACCCTGAGGATACGTTGGTGCATGTCACTTTAGATTGATATATAATGTAAATGTGCACATAAAGGACATTTAAATAAGTAATTTATTCAGAAAGAGAAGTTTTTATGTCACAACAACAGATGAAACAGCAATTTTTAACTTTCTCCAAATAATTTTCATATTTGATATCAGTATATGCAATCTTACATTTACAAGGCAATTTATGCATGGTAACAACTGAGGCAACATGCAGTCACCACCGAAAATAATTGAGTAAAAAATAATTGAAGTTTGAAATTTATAACAACAATATAAGTGCATGTTCATTAAAGCTGGGAATAGAACAGTTTGAACTGTATTACATGTATTTGTATAAACGCAAGTCTATAGGGGTGTGGATACATTTATCTATATCTGGCACATGATAACGATTTTTTAAATAGGGTAATAATTAGACACATATATTTGCAATTTGCAAGAACTGTAAATTCATGAAAATTTGTCTTAATTTCCTTAATGGGTATAGAACGTAAAAAAAGAAAGAAAAAGTGAGCAAGCTGATGTATCTCACACTCCCCCAATACATGAAAATTCTCCACATGATGAATGGCAGGGTACGCATAATGATTACCGGTATACACAAAATGATATAATAAAGAGGTGCACCTCCCAAAATATCATCACATCAAAACTTCCTGGAAATATGCATGTTTATACCAGTACTTTTTCTTTATTAAATAACAACAAAATTTTAAAGTTCAAATGGGCAAAAATTCCCCATAAAAAACAATGGAATCAGATTTTCATGGTAACATGCACATCTACACATTGTGCTCTCTAATATCTAAAAAGTTTATCAAAATTCAGTGCAGTGGTTTAAGAGGAAATGTTCTGACAATCTGTTCATATATGGCCAAAATTGTAAGTTTAAAGGGACCAAAATTTCCCCCAAACTATAATGAAATCTCATTTTCCAGCATGGCAATTTGTAGATCTACTCATTGTGTCCCAATAAACCTAAAAATCCTAATACTGTACACCTAAAAAAAAAGTGCTCCCAAATTCTGTGCAGTGGTTTAAAAGGAGTAGTGCTGATAAACTGTTCATTACTTAATTCAATATATGGCCAAAATTCCAAGTTCAAAAGGGCCAATCATTTCCTGGTAATATGCAGATCTACACATTATGTCCTAAATACCTACAATGTTTTACAAAAATTCTGTGCAGCAATTTATGAGAAATTGAGCTGACAAAAAGGAAGACTGATGGACTGACAGACAGGTCAAAAAACATTTACTCATATTCATACCCCTCATAACTTGTTGCACGGGGAATAAAAATCTGTGTTATCCATAAAGGTACATCACCCTCAAAATCTCAGAGATTACTGGTAGATAAATTTTATTTATAAATATCTTATCAAAAACACAAGCATTTATTGGTAACAGATTTTAAATAAAATTATACATATAGCTTACAGAAAATTAGAATTTTTACATCTTGTCTTGACAACCACTTTTAAAATTTTTTAAAAGTTCTATCAAAAATGCTTTGAAATAAATCATTTAGACCATTTTATGATTTTTAAATGAAAACAGATTAAGCTCCCTCCAATAAAATGTGGAAAACACCATACTCTCTCATTAAGTTCGATGGGTTTTAATTGCTTACCCCCCCCCCCCCCCCCCCCCTTCAATTTAAACCTGATCAAAAACCTTCTGATACCTATTATTTTGTATTATTTTCTCTGATTTTTCATAAAGTCATCTGTTTAAAGCAAGTGGGTATTTATATGCATTTCTTGGACTTAAAACCTTCAGTTTTAAATATAGTATATAGTAATGCTATAGTGTTCATTACATTGAGTGAAAATTACTATCCAAGTAATGGTTACCAATAATAAATAATATTTTATATTGTTAATATGAAGCTAATACTTTACTATGCATAAATTACAAAAGCCTTTGCATTAAATAAACAATATTTACATTCCACATATTTTTTGCTTGTAAAGTGTGTTGAAAGCTACGTCAGTTATAACACTATAATACACACGGGGTACTCAAAAGTAAAAATGACGGGTTTTATTATGACGTCACAAATGTTGAGAGCTGCAAACTGCAACGTCACAAGCGAAAATCAAAGTGCTTGTGGCTGTTACATTGGCTCTTCCATTAATATGAACTTATCCTTAGGATAAGATAGGAATTTTAAGGTATAAATCACATTTGCACACAAGGCAAGAAGTTAAAAAAAATGTAAATATAAGCATTAAATCATGATTCTTTGAAAGATACAGTCTCATAACTGCAGTGATGTGTGCATACAAATTTTCATAACGCACGTTACTCAATTTGTATGCACACACCACTGCAGTTATGAGACTGTATCTTTCAAAAAATCATGATTTAATGCTATATTAAATCTCAGAATATAAATCCGGCAGATTGATTACAAACCTTAAATCTTAATATGAAATAAGAATTCTGAAAAAATGACATTTCACTATTGGATGAATCATAGGCCCAGGGAGTGAACTTTAATTTATCTAGGTTTTCTCAAATGTGATTGCACTGTCATGTCTTTGAATACTTTATTAATCTTTTTTACAGTTTTCTAGCTAGTTCAAAGAGCAAACGGGAGAATATTGCAAACTTCTTATCAAACAACCATCCAAAAGCTTTTATCTTGTACCGACTTTGTTAGGTTTATTGTACTTGACTAAGAAAGCAAATAAATTACTATTATATGAGAAGTGAACCACAGGGTAATAATATGCCAAAAAATTCTTTCAGATTCCAAACTCCAGGACATGAAAAACAGACTGTTTCACAAGAGGAACTCCCCTAGATTTCTACAGCTCCGCCAGCACTGGCACTCCCGGCTGGGAATGGTGGAATGGATGCGAGACATGTACGATGAATATCGCCTTCGAAAGTGGACGGAAATCCAGGACCTGATTAACAACATCTTCGCAACATACAGCTCGGAGGAAGTGATGACAGTGCTTATACTGGCCGAGGTGTCTTCCCAGAGCATTGGGATCTTCATCGAGAACGAGGAAGAGGGCGAGACCAGTGTGACCTCCGAAAGCGATGTCAGTCAGGTGGAAGAGGTGATGATGGTGGAAGGAGGCAGCGAAGAGGGGCAGGGAACTCAAGGGGAGATGGAAGAAGTGAACACCGTCATAGAAGATGAAGAGATGGAGGATGTTTCAACATTCAGTGTGGCTACAGCATTGTGATGAGTGATGGACCATAAACAAACATGGGAGAGTCTACATATGAGTCATAGCATTGGCAGATGTGACAAAGTGTTATAAACATTACAATGTGATTATGCCAAAGAGACACCTCCTTTCAGTCTTTGACATTTCAGTCATAGGCCCTGTGATAAAGATCTTGTGATATACATTATGTGATAGCATAGCTCAGGTTAATACAAATGTGATTCAAGAGCTTGGAGAAGTCAGATTTGAGATAGTTCAAATGTGCCAAGTTTATAAATGTTAAATAACTCAATAACTGGAATGTTGACTTGCTCTCTCCTGGATAGTATTATGTCTAGTCTAATGACTCAATTGTTTATTTTTGTGCAAATCATTGTTTATGTTTTAAGATATTTGATATAACTTAATGTTACTTATATTATATGTACATGTACATGTATATATTTTATCAAAACGCCAGGAATATGTGTAACAAGTCTACCGGTAATCATTGAGATAAATGAGCATACTCCTTCAAATGTAACAGCCCTTCCTGAAATATGATGACTTTGTACAAACACAAAGTAATTTGATCTCAAAATGGAAACCTCTACACAAAATATTTATAACCGAAATTGTTATTATAACTTAACTTTTATATGCAATGTATAGGAAATATCATTTATGTACAGTATGCCCTCGACATTCACCTGTTGAATTTTTCATGCCTCTTACTTAGTGCTGTATGCTGTAGATGAGACTAGTGCTTGTTTTGTATTATTTATATGTCATATTGAATAAATTCTGAATTTCATCACTTTTTCTCACTTCAATGCATGGTTTTATAATTAGCAGTACACCTCAGATTGTTACCCTAACATAAGAATTCTACTTATTGTATTATATTATCACCCACTTCAGCTCCACACTTAATATTAAGCAAATTTGAAATAGGATTAAATCAGAAAATTAAGCTGTTTATTTTACATAAATACTCTTTAAGAAAAGCTATATAAAGCTATAATACTTTTTTTTTTAAAGCCATTGCATGATAATTTAAAGCCTTGCCTGTTTGCCTTTGGTGGCTAATAATTGGAAGTAGACCGGACTGGAGTCATTTTGTGGGAGGGATGTGCCATTCAGTTTCACTTGTCCATTATCTCTGTACCTTCCCCCACCAGCTATAACAAAAACAAACAAACATGAGACCCCAATATATGTATCATGGAATTATCAATAACAAAAACATATCCATAAAGTATATATTTATTTTTGTAAATTTGTTGCCCTCTAGCCAAGGGAACTAACCTTGTGGTCTCAAGGAGACTGTAACATTTCTGGGTGAGCTCCCTTTGCCACTGTAACTTGTAACCACAAGGAGTGAGTTGTTGCTACTTACAAGTAAATCTCCTGCACATAAAAAAACATTTTAAAACATCAAGAAATGTTATAAAAATGATGATAAAATTATTAAAATACCATAGTTATATTAACTCTTAAAAAGAAGTAAGCACTTAAATTTATCTCTTTGATCTAATATATGGAAAAAAACAGAACTGCACACGTAATTCAATGTATTAGAGCTGTTAATTATAAAATAGTTTTATCTGATTAATCAAATATAATGAAAGGTCTACAATCTATTCTGCCAGAATATGAGACAAAAAAAATAACACCATTAACCAAGAGCATGGATATTATATACCACTCTGATCCAGATCTGTGTATGATGCAATGAGGGTTTCTCCATCCACAACTCGGACACTGTCCATGGAGTTGGTCAGGAGGAGGCCTGTCACTTGGAGGACTATCGTAGTTAACTTGGGGGACTGGATCACCCAGTTACAAGTTTCATTCAAGTCTGCCACCAATGTCTCATTGCTGAGGGTCAGGGTCTTGTTACAATCTTCAAATTTTTACCATCAGAGATAAAATGTGGTTGTAGGAACACACTAATAACAAAAATTCTCACTTGCAGCAGATTTGAGTCAGCTGAATTCTCCTATCTTTAATTTGTACCAAAAAATACTGAAGGCATATAACAAACTACATACATTTAAAATAAATTTAAGTCACAGTACTAGTCTCTAATGCTTTGCTATATTATGCACTAAACACATGATCATTTACAACGAATAAATTTTTTGTAATTGTACACAAACCTGATACAGCATGGACAATCACACACACTGAAAAACATAAATTCAAGAAGTTAAGTCACCTTAAACAATAATAATGCTTCTAAATAATGAAAAATGAAATTATATGTTTGCAAGGCAAACTGAAAATTATAAAATTTGTGAAACAAAAATTAACTTGCTGAAAGAAGACAAATATGACTCTTTGGACAAAATTATCTAAAAATATATTATTGCCAACAATATCTTACCCAAAGAGAATACTGAGAAAATATAAATTTCTTTCTTCATCACTTCCCTGGAAAAGAGAATACAAATGTACTGATAAGATTTATTACAGCAACACCTGTTCAACTAGTCTTAATAATATATTCTATATATTTTTTTTAGTATAAGAAGTCCCATTTACGAATCAATGTTTTATTTTTTTCTATAAAGATTTCGATGAAAAAACTAAAACTCAGTATATACAATACTGTACACTATGCAATAATAACACAGAAATAAATCATCTTAAGTTTAAGAAGCAACATATTCATGCAAGGTTAAAAAATGAATGGATGCTACCAAAAATCCTATACATCAAACATCAATATGAAATATGAATTTGTGTGTTAATAAATTGAGAAAGTTGATAAATAGGCAGACCATACAACTGTGTTCAATTTACCATAATTTATCTTTTTATGAAAAGCCAAGAACTACTAAAACCATTGCAGCTAAAAACTAAAATTCAGACTGATGCAGCACTGACTAACATAACAGTCAAAAAGTCATTACATCATAAACTTACAATGTAGCTTGAAACACTATTGATAAACATCACTGAGCTTATAACCAGTGTTTTGATGACATTTTGCAGCTAGATATTGCATTACAACTCACAAAGGATGTTTCAATGCAGTTTTTGATCAGCCTGAGAATTTTTACAGCATGATTACAGCTTTCATAACCCTACAAATGTTTTATTTACCCATTATTTTCTCACATTATTTTATTAAGAGCTTCATGTATCAATACTTTCAAGCACTTTGCAGAATCTAATGTGCTGTCGTCTTCATAATGTCAAATGCATGCAGGCCTATTTTACAATCCAAAGTAACACAACACTTGACATGTTTTATGTATACTGTAACTTATAAGTGGCTATCAAAAATTACTTATAAGTGGCTATCAAAAGTTGGGCTCATCAAAGTATATGTACAACACATTCCAGTATTTTAAAATCAGGCATAAAAGTTGCTGCATGATATTTTTGACTTGGTTAATAATGTTGAGTTACATACACTTACAGTTACATAAGTATATATAGTGGATGTGAGATGGGGTAAATAACCGGTAAATGTTTTTAATGGTAGATTAATTGATCAAGTATGAAAACCATCTTGCTGAAGATGTTTAACCTCTCTGATTACTATTTAAAATGGTTAAAAAGCCACTCTGTGCCTCTGATTACTTTTAAAAACAGTTGAAATAGCCACTGTCTGCATATCGTTACCTTAATTCAAATAACATTTCATTTCATTACCCTCCTTCTCCTAATTGTTTTGAATAAAAGAGATAAAAATGAGTTCAATGCTCTCAATTAGGAACCTGTTAGCTTAAAGATGACAAAAAACTATACTTTTGACTGGACTTGCCTATTTTATAGCGACCTTGTCAAGGCACTAGTGTGAAGAACATTAAACCATTACATTAGCCTTGACATCAGGAAAATAGTGTGCTATGAATAATGGTCATTATTATGCATGGTTAATCAGTTAACACTGTTAATATGGCATGTAAATAATTAAAATGATCCATAAATAAACTTCAATGGATACACTAATTTAAAAACTTGAAACCTTAATTTCAGTTTAATTTCCCGAGGATTGAAAGGGGGCGGGGAAGTTGGATTTCATTCAACCATGCACACACACATGCATATGTCACTTGTTTTTGGACAATGTTTGGACAATGTTAAAGAAGACGTACACTCATAGCTTTCAAGGATTAGTTTTGGTTACATGCATGGACTCTCTACAGTATTTTAGTTTTAGTAAGGAGACTTAGTAAAATACTCGGTCTCACGTGTTTATCAGTGTTTAACTGTTTACATTTATACAGCAAACGATGAATAATTTTAGATGCATTAAATTGGGGGGGAAAAACAATTGAATAAACAAACTATATGAATAACAGATTCAATTGACATGACAGTAATTACTTACTGAATATCATAAGAAGAAAATTTCAGTGCGCAATCAACAATATTTTTTCTGCTTTCTCTTTCCACTATATTCTGCAAAGGTCATGTGACTGCTGAGTGATGATACTAAAAAAGTCCCACGGAGAAAATGAGTCCCCGCGTAAGCTCCACCTGAGTCCAACCTGCAAAGGCATTTATGTATTGACATAATGATCTAATATATTGATAAGATATGATACATGAAATAATGTCTAACTATGCCTATATTTTTAAGGGTTTTTAAACCGATTATATAGACGATTACTTATATCAAACCATGGGCAAGAGCGATAACTCCTGATTACAGTGTGTGAATAAATTGAAAAGAAGGGGGGTGGGGGTGGAATTATAAGGTCAGGCATTTTGCATGGAGTTACGGCATGTGGTCTAGAAATTTCACCAAGAAACTTCGAAAAGGTCACCGGAAACCTTAATAAAATTAAGCTGTATTTAAATAGGAGAATGAAAAATTTATAAATCGTCAAGGATTTAACAGTAGGATTTGCTATGGCCTTGACCTTTGATCTAAAAATGTTGATCAAGGTCACTGCACACCCTTACTTAAAAAAAAAAAAACTCTGGGGGTGAAGTATAAGCTAAATTGTGAATAAGAAATACGATAAGGACAACAATTCAAAGGGGCATGGTCACGATTTTGGTCAAAAATTATTTTTCCGATCTTAATGTTTACAATAATTCACTAAGGCATTTCTAATAGGCAACCAAAATTTGTTTAAAATGAATAAGGGGATAGACAAACCAGCTTGAAAAAGATGCTTTACTGGTATATTTAACATATATATGTAAACAAAAACAGGGCACGAGCCTTGTTTAAATGACAAGGAATTGTGAGCCCTCTATCTTGCTTATAACCTTACGACTGGCTCTCAAATTTCATTTGATCACTAGAAATGCATTCCTAAAGCATTGTAAATAATAAAAACAGAAAAACAGAATTTGACCAAAATCGTGAACATGCCCCTTTAACAAAAAATATCTGGTCGAGCAAGAGTTTCTAATAGATAAGTTATTATATATGCTGTATCTTTGTATTTTCAGAAAATGTAACTTATACAAATAAACTTTTTCGTAGGAAGAATTTTTGAGTTTATTGTGACATAGAAGCACCGCTTACCTGCATATTGATTTGTTTTACATTCTCTTGATAGCATACATTGCTGTTATATGTGGTATATATTTGTTAATTTTATTCTCTGATAGACTGGTAATGAAATAAAGTATTTTCTGACGTGTGTGATCTTTTCATGATTATGTTGATCATCAATTTTCGAGCACACGAGAACAGCACGTGACATTCTAATAAATTACATGTATTTTTATATCACAGGGAATAGTGCTTTATGAATATATATGTTAGAAGATTATAAAAAAAACTTTTATTTTGTAACTGAGGGTTTATGAACCTTAATTCAAGATCATCACAAAACTTTTTACCCAAATGGTTCCTCTTTAAAATAAAACTATTTATATTAATTTAAGTTCTGTGTTTATTCGCGATATATTTTTGAGTTTATATTGCTAAAGTTTCGTGTTTTTACGCTAAAGTTAATTCGCGTTCCTTTGGTAAATATTTGCGTTATTTCTCGAAAGTTATGCGTTTATTCGCGATTTTTTATCATCTACGAAAATAAGTTCAATGAACTTTATTATAAGTACAGTAAGGTCTAAATTAATTCATTTCATTTACTTTATTTTTGTCATTTTGCACCCATGGTGTTGACTTTGCATGACTTATTTCTTGATCGATCAAAACTAAAGGTACATTGAGAACACGCACTCAATGTGTTCTTTGCTCTTCATCTTTTTCCTTCAGGGGCACATGTTACGGAGATCCTCGAAAAAGGGTTTATATCTCTACGGAGAAATTGTTCAAAACCCATATCCATCCCCCGAACTAGATTGTTGTAGATCTATATAGTGGGATAGTTTTATGCCTACTGCACAAGGTAATGGATGAGAGATCTGACCACGGCAATTTTTTTTTAGACTTACAGTAGTATGTACATTTAACACCCTCCCCCCCCCCCCCCCCCTTCTGACGATCTGGACGGTACAGTAATGTCATGTTGACAGGTGGCAGTAAATACAAAATTTTCAACATGACAGTAATACAGAGCTTGGTTCCGATATGCAAATTAGATCTAATGCATTTCTAACCATCTTTGATAGCCAATTCCGATACACTACATTCCTCATAACTGAAGAACATAACAGTTTGATTAAAGTCAACCCATTCTCCTTACACTCGAGTGTAAGAAGGGTGGTTTTAATCAGACTGGGAAAGTAGTGTAATGGAAACCCTTACAGGCACGTAGCATATATAAAATTGAATATAAGAAATGGAAGAGAAAATAAGGAATTTAAGAGTGAAATTGAAGGGAAAGGAATACTAGAACCCCCCCCCCCCCCCCCCCCCCGATTAGATTTTTTTTGTCAAGATTTTTTGGATGAGGTCCCCCCACCCCACCTTAAAAAGCAATGCTACATGCCTGTCTTGCATAGCTAGCGAAGATGATTTCAAGAAGACCAATCCTCTTGTGTTTGTCAGTTTCTATGGTCTTGTCCATTGTGGGCTCTACGTGTAGGAATTCAACGTAGGTCTTCTCTTTCTTTGTTATATACATTGATTACATCTTTCTTCTGTAGATGCATTTTGTCTTATTTACGTTATGTACATTTGGAGTTTTCAACCTCATTTAATCTGCTGATTTTTGCTTGAATATCGCTGTATTGTCTGGAATTAGTACTAGATTGTTGGCATATGTAATCCGTGCAGTTCTGGTCTGCGCAAATATTTCCAGAGTACATCTTTCGTGTTTCTCATTATTCAGTCTTTTATACCGCCAGAATGAAAAGAAAATCTGACACCATTTGCCCCTTGTCTCACTCCCTTGTGTACTTCAAAGCAGTCTCTTTTCCATTTTTTCCAATTTCTGTTACACATTAGGTGGTTCAGTCGTATGTACTGTTTTTGTTTGGACCAGGGGTAAAAGTTAATTCCACTACATAGGCCTACATGTATATGTATTTGTAACAATAGAATACACCGGATTAAGGGACGGTGTGCCTCAATCCACGGCATAATCGAAACCGGGAAACGGAGAATTAAGAAAAATTATTATTATTTTTGAAAATCCCACTATAAAACGTATCGGAGATGTAGACATGTGAAAATGACGGCATTTTATGTAAACTTAACAGCCAAACGCATAAAAAGCTTGCAATTACAAAACAAAACGAAACTCAGTTTAAAAATTGTTATCGCATTGTACTTAGGTCCCCAAACTTTCAATAAATACGGGCATCAAACGACCCACAGTGCCGTCTCGGTATCGGTAGGGAATTCTCGAAAGGATGTTAAACAGCAAGAAGAACAAGAATGTTAACAAGCTGTCCCAGTATTACAAATCATCTTATGATTCACTGCGTTTGAATCAATAGTTGATTGTTTTAGCCAGATTAAAATTTTACGCAGATTTACATTTTCTAATATGGTCCGCTGGCAATTTGCTATACTTTTTCCATAACACCCCGATTTCGAAAGAATTAATTGACTTTTCAATGTGGTTATTGAGAACATTGTTGGCAAATTGGCCCCCTTCTTAGCTCTTGTGTAGACTATTATAATAATAACTCAGTAATCAAAATATTAAAAGTATAATAAATTCATTATTTAGTGGCCTTAATATTCTTATTTATCTACTATTTATAGAAATACGATGACGTACTACTTCCAATTTGAGACTCAATCTGTCATTAAATGACAATGTTTGTGGCTTCTTGTAACGATATGATCATTATGTTAATGTGCAATTTGTTTTAGAACATTTGGGGGTAAAGAAACCCTGATATGGGAAAAATATCATTTCAGCGCAGACATCTATTTGTGGTAGTTGAGATGAATGTTCTGAGAACAGGTAAGGGAGAGGTGAGGATAGGGGAGACATCCTTAATTTACTCTATGAGCTACAAAGTAAACGAAATATTTCTTTTAAAAATTACGGGAGCACGAAATATAAACAAGAGGCCCGTGGGCCACATTGCACACCTCAACAAAATTTTCCAAAGTGTTGCCTCCATATTTCTGAGAGACAAATTGAACATTCAAAGGGACTGTAGTTCAAACTTAACAAGAAGTTTTCTACATGTCGTATTTTTTTCGGGGGGGGGGGGTGTCATTGATCACTTAATGTATCCCTTTGTTAGCCACCACATAAAGGAAATTATTAATTAAAACAAACTTGAAATATCTGCATACTGTCTAGCTTGCTTAAAAACCAATATCACAAACGATAAACTACATAATCGTTACAATTTGTCGACGTAAAACCAAAACAAACCCCCTCCCCTCCACCACCACCACCACCACCATCACCACCCCAGAACATATACCGGTATATCTTCTGCAACATTTAATTACTAGTAACATAGAATGACAAAGTATATCTTTGGTATCTTCTTAAACCAAAGCTTTCAAATAAACTCAAAAAGCTGATAACTGACCAGCTTTTCAAACAATTATCAATAATAGACAAGCGTGTAGTGGTGTTTTTTTTTTGAGGGGGGGGGGGGGGGTAGGGGTGGGTGAGGACTTAGGGATCATACCTTGTGGTATTCTCTTTGGGTGTTTTGCTTACCTGTCACTATACACCAGACATATAATTTCCGTATTTAACTTCTACATTATCCATTGTAAATTCTCTAACCTGATACTACTCTTTAAAAAAAATTGCTACTGGTTTATCAAAAGTTCACTTGGCATTCTTCAAAAGTAATTGAACTTAATGTTTTAGAGTATTGACGATAATGAATGTGCATGTACTGTGTAATAAAATACAATACAATATCTTTTTTTATGAAAACAGAATAAAACAAGTTATACCAATGGGTTTGCACCACTTGTATATATTTCTTACGGCCCAAGGATATGCACAACACATCTAGATGCAAATTTTCTCTGTATATTCGAATTTCCGGTCATTTTCATAAATATTGGTTTTACTTTTTCTCACCCCTTCTCTCTGTACATTAAGCATGTAGGTTTTCGGCTCAGGTGAGCTAAGGATGACGATTTTCTGTCGTTTTAAAAAGCTCAAGCGAATTTTTTAACACTTTAATTAATTACAGCCTTATTTACAAGACCAAAAGTGTTACTAGTCAGTAAAATTAACGAGACATTGAAGTCCGACCGCGGTTTTATGAGCAATTACCATTATATGTAAGGGTAAACACAGACTTGTGTTGATCTCTGATTGACGTCCATCACCTTATAATGACAGGCGGGGATTGCGCATATCCTGGTAAGGTAGAAAACTCGTCACCGATTTAGACGGACGAATCAACGCCGGGGAGCGGGAGAGGTATTTTTAGTCGGCCGGCCCGTGAAAACAGCACTAGTCTACCCTGAGGTTTCCAAAAGACAACATGCTTCGTTTCGCAGTTCTAGGATGTATACTTGTGAGTCTGGTGCACTCGTTACCACAATATAGGGACCGAATTTTGAATGGACACAATGTTCCCAACCCCTGCTGTCCGGGAAGACCTTGGGATAGAGTCGGACACGCGAGCACGACTGGAACCCAACTTAACCGATTTGGATCCGTGAGTACCTGATTTTCTTGGTTTTTGTGCTGTTTTCGTAACGCACCAAAATAATTATATACGTTACTTTTCAAACGCAGTGTCGAAATTCGCTGAATATAAGTTTAAAGTTCCTGCAATTTCGTTTTCTTATCCGACATATTACCAAAAATTATTTTTATTTAGTTAATTCCTTGATACAATTTGGTTACACAATTTCATTAACTATCAATGTTGAATATAATTTCTGCGAAAATACAATTGTATTCATTTTGAAATGTACCATATGGGGAAACATAATTTTACCCCCCCCCCCCCCAAAAAAAAATCTTTTAAAATAATTTGTTCATAAAACCTTTTGTAAAATGGTTCATACTTTTAATGACTATTACATGAAGTATGTTTACCAAGAAAAGTATAGGTCGCCATGCAAAATGTAAGAAAATACAACCAGTAATTTTAAACAACATTAAAGACACTAAACTTATAAACAACCATCTTTTAACCTTTACAATAAAATTTCTGTCAAAAGTATCAAAATATAGGATATCTTAACATTAAAACCGTTTGTGCAAGTTATTTTTTTTAATACTTTGAATTTTAGTATCTTAGTGTAGCAGTTATCAAAACATATTATCGTAGTCTAAGTATATTTCACGACTGCGATTTTCCTGTAGGACTTCGCCGCCAATGGTCACAGATTTACAGAACAGTTATGTCTCGCCGACTCTGATGGCGATGGTGTAAGGAACGGACAAGAACTAGGCCTCATCACGACCCAGTACAACTTGGAGACCCTCTGTAGATTCCTTGTGGAGTACAACATGAACCCACGGGCCATCAACTTCCTCCAGTACAGAGGTCTCCTCGGCAACGCCAACAGCCATCCAGGTTTGTTATATTTTCTACTCATATATGTACTACATGTAATCATTGGTTGAATAGTTAGTGTGCCTAAACCACTACATCAAATCATTTGGTTGATTATTTTATAATGTACATATATGTTATTTAATGACCAAACTGGCCATGTTTTCTATTCTAAGTACACCCCATTATTTTTTGTAGGTATCTGTGATCAAACCGGACCAATGTCAAACTGCCGACCCCCACCAAACTGTGGATGCTAGTATTCTTACTCAATACGGATGTGAGGAAAAACAAAGACTGTGTTTTTGTTTGTTCTCGTGTTCTTATGGTTGTACATAAATATCCAGGGTACAATGTTGTTTAGTTAATTGATGTGTGATTTTAGGGCAACTTGATTCATAAAACCAATCGCTTAATTAGATGTTTTCCTGTCCGTGTGATTGATAACCTTGCGAATACGTGAATTTTCTATACCTTGTTATGAACAGAGACATTAAATATGTTATTATTTGTACCTTGTGGGCCTATGTCGAAAATGTCATCGAGATAGACCGTGGAAAAATGACACTGACAAAAACACGTTCAAGTTAAGAAACATACACGTTTGTGTACGCATGAACAAGAGTGAGAATCCTTAGCGGGGCATTGGCGACAAAAATGTGCTAGATAAGTATATTTAGTGTTTCACTTAAGACGTGATAGAAATACATGGTATTTCCAGTACACTACATGATCAAGGCCCCGCTGTACATATAAATCCTAATTACATCCCCCTACTGGAATGAGACAAGGGTGTCGACTTTGCCAGTAATGTTTCTTTATGTTCGTCTGACGTATTAATTGCTTTTTTCTGGCTTGTCTTCTTTCACTTATCCTGTAAGTGAGGTAAGCCACAAACACGCACCGAGGAAACTCTGTTAGAATAAAGAAGTTGGACAGTAGAAATGACAGATTGTTTATGTTTTCCATGCAGGGACATCATGTAATATGAGTGAAAACATGCCGAATTGATTGATGAATCATTTACTAGGTATTACTTCAAACACTGTTATTGTTGAATTTCCGCTAATAAAACTAATTCTAACTACAATGTGTGTCTTTTCTGTATATATCAAAGAACAAAAATTGTATAGTTTCATTTTATCGACTTCCCTGTTTTTCCACCGTCATTAAAGTGGGAGCAGCCTGTCGAGCGTGATAAAACGGTAGACTCTGAGGGAAGTCGCTGTTTGTCTGCTATAATCATGCGTCAAACATAAAACAGGGCCTACATGTATGAATTAGCCAGATTGTTTGTCATCACTGTTCATTTTTTTATGGCTTAGTATTATTTTGGTGTCCTAACTCCGACCGGTTCACGAACACATGTACACGTGATCCGACCTCATGTGGCACTTAGCGTACTTAAGAACCGTTGGCCTTGCTTTCAAATAGGACCCATGTTCTGTGTGCCTTTGGAACTGTATGTTTGTCAATATGGTTAATGCTTTTTGACATTTCATTGTACATGTATTCTTTAACATGATAAATGAGAGACCTATGACCGTATGTACACCGGTGGTTTACATATACACAGCCTCAGGCGCCCTCACTCGACAAGCTATATTACATATGCATGGCCCCAGTGTTCTTGCACCCAGTTCTCATTTATTTCGTGTTCTCTCATCCAAATTCTAACTAGGAGCAAAACAGTTTGACCTTTTCTTATAAAACATTTCTGAACAGGCTCTCGTTCTTGGTGTTTGTATACATAACTTACATACATACAATAAGTTAATTCTATCTTTAAAAGCCATGGAATTAAACGTTTCTGTAAAAAAAAAAAAACCAGTTGAAATAAACATTTACATAGTTCCTTAGTAAGTCTAATCCGCAAATCATTACTTCAGAAATATTATACTCTAAACAATCTTATAATCATCCGAACTTGCATTTAAAGGGGGGGGGGGGGGGGGGGGGGGGCTGTTTTCTGACACAAGGGTAAATGCCAAAGAAAGTCTAACACATTAAATTCAAATGTATTATCTATCAAAATAAAAGTATACTTTAAATCATACTTCTATAAATAATTATTGAGAATGGAATATGATAATGCATGTCTGTTATATGATTTAAAGCAATATCAGTGAAACAAAATTTGGATGCTGTGCATTTCAAATGTATAGCAGAATGTACGTGAAAATTGAAATGAAAGAAAAGGAAAATATTAAGATTTATTTTTATATGCTATTAAATAAAAGTACAAATTATTTGACGAAATGAAAAATCCGTATTCATCATAATGCTGAAAAACTTCATCGGGCTCGACCTGTGGATGAAGAAAAAAAGTCTTATTTTACATATACATGCATGTATTCACATTTGCAAATATTTTTTTTTCTAATAAGAAGTGATTGAGGAGCAAAAATCTTTATTTCCTTGTCATCATTTTATGGGCCAAGGTCAAAATACGACGTCAAAATGACCATCTTTCAATGTGTTGTTTAATGCTTCGTTATGTATATAAACAGACATAAATAATTTTAAATAATTCGTCTTTCCCAACCGTGGTATGTGGTCAAATCTCCTGGGGAGCCTTCGACCTTCACGTACAAATGTAATTCGATCACGTGACCAACAAAGTTCATATCACATCCTTAACATGTTTATATTGTTTGTTATTTCCTTAATAAATTATCCTTGAGTTTAATGGTAGTAAAATAATCAAATAAGCAGCAACAGCGAAGGTGGAACTCATTTCAACATTTTCTTATTAACAATTAATCTCCAAATTCCCTTACTCGGAGTAACTCCTCAATTTCCTCTCCAAATTCAGAGTAGCTTCGATTATGTTTATCTCGTAATAATGTTATACCTGTACCTATTCCACAATACTGCTTTCAAAATATTATTATCCAAATATTTCAGCTTATATGTTTTACACAAAGGTTTCTAAAATGTTAGCATGTTAGCATATAAAGCTGCATAAAGATATAACAGATGCATCAACGTAATTGATTAGGATGTTTTCACATACGCCTAGAGTTTGTTAGATGGATATAAAAGAAGTTTTGGATCTCCTAAACAGTAGGGCTACAAAACAGTTGTTAAATTTTACATGTATCTATTAAAATGCTGTTTTACCACATTCTTAAAAATCAAGAAATTTCCATTTTTGCACTGTACACACTTGCCCCCGTATATCCCGTTTGCTTTTATAACTCATTTTGGCGATTGTTTCCAACTTTTTATATGCTTGCATTTAATATCAATTAAACACTCATCTTACTCAGCTTACTCATCAGAATGTTTCCGTGCTTCAAAATATTCAACTACGACTAGGCCATAAAAGCCATTGACAATTAAAATTCATTAGCAATGTTTTAAAAACCTTCAAATCAGTTTCCTTTTTATCATACACTTATCAAAAAATTGGACAAACAAAAAAGAAACAGTACACCTACTTGTGCTAGGGGCATTTGAGTCAGGAACTTTGGGTAGGGCATCCATGGGGTTCCTAAACATGGAGCTCTTGATCCAGTGGACGTCCCACTCAATACTCCGGATATCTTTGATAGGGCCTATCAGCCCATTGGGCTTGATCGTGTATCGCTTCAGCCGGAAGCCGATCGGGATGTGTTGGTTGACGCAGAATTCGTCCACTTCGTCGTTGATACGCACGTGGACTTTGACGTGGTGAGCGTAAAACGCGTCGTGTATCAGGTAGAATTTCTTCACATAGGGGAATCCTGCAATATATCAGTTGTCAATGCGTGAGATATAAATGTTAATGTCCTATATAAGATCTATATTTTTTCTCCCATTGAAATATGCAATTAAGGAATAACGAATCGATCATTGTTTGAGTATTATGTGGTGATCAAATACAGTTGCGGGTGATCAAATCCAATAAAGCCCGAACAGCTTTATGATAAATTTGATCACGCCCAACCGTATTTGATCAACTCATCATATTCAAAGAACGATTCCTTATTACTTATATTTATATAATTTTGAGCAATTATACGATTAAATATCAAAATAGTCATTTATGAAATGTATTGAACTATACATTACAAAATCGATTCGTAGTGTTATCACAGACAAAGACACTGTAAAATGTAAATATTATGACTTAAAGGGACATATTTAAGATTTTTTTTAAACAATCAAACACAAGCATACTAGATTTGTTCTGTTGTTTCTTCTCGCATATAAATTTTATACATATGCACAAGGTCGACCGGTAAAAAACCCCCAAACATTGGAAAGTCAGTATGGTTAAAAATATCACTAAAATAAGGTAATAAAATACACGCCCTTTGAAGTTTAAATACACAATTTGTTTTTTCCCAGAAAAGATGGACATTTAATTCTTAAAACAATAATATTGACCGCAACAAGGAAAAAGAATGCAAGTTCTAAGAAAGCAGGTTAATTTGTGAAAACATTTTAGTACAGCAACACAAACCCATTTTTATGATTATAACAAACATTTTGAACATTATGTAGGCTTTTGATGCCGTAAATTGTAGCAATGACAAGGCACAAATCTGTTTGTTTCAGGTAAAGCGAACGTGAATAGAACGGAATAGAAACAGTATCATATAAAATTCAAGGTTAAGAACACCGTCATAACAAAATGCTTAGTAATTAATACCTGTTCTTGGTAGTTTTTCGCTGACGACACAAACTTCAATGACAATATTCATGTACAATTCTTTTCAGACTTTTACCCACAGACCATATTTATAGATCGGATGGTTGGAAAACTACAGTTTTATACCAATTATTTCAACCCTTGGAATTCAGATTAATTAAAACTTGTTTTAGAAAAAGATACTTAAATCATTATGTTCAAGTTTTGTAAGGTGGATAAACATAAACATGTAAATACTGTACATTCCTTATTAACGCGAGAACTTAATTTCGCGATTCAATCGTTTTGCATCAAATCGCGAGAAAATGAAATCGCAAACGCCGAATTTTTTTTATCATGTTTCATTAGTTTACATCTGTCCGAAAAAATAAAAGCGAGATTTTAAAATCCGCGAGATGTGCTTCTCGCGATTTTACGCGGATATTTATTCATCGCGTCTAATTAGGAATCCACAGCATACACAGAAACTGCACGTGTCTATAAATTTCAATTAAAACTTATTTTAAATAACAACTACATTTAAGGAATAAGGATTCATTCTTTAAGTATTATGAGGTGATCAAATACGGTCGGGTGATCAATTCCGTTTAAGCCCGATTGGTTTTATGATAGATTTGATAACGCCTGAAAGTATTTGATGACCTCATAAAATTCTAAGAACGATTCCTTAATACTTATATTTATATAATTTTCAGCATTTGCATGTGCGATTAAAAAATAAAATAGTCATTGATGAAATGTATTGGACTATGCATTACAAAATTGATTCGTAGTGTTAGCATAGACAAAGACACTGAAAAATGTAAATATTGAAAAACTGAAATTAATTTATTTTACAACGATTGATAAACAAGTTCCACAACTTATATTGATATCTTTCATTGGTACGGATGTTAGCGCAAGGGGGGTCATTATTGTAAATATTAGTGGATAAATCCAAGAATGCTTAGCAGTCTACATAGAAACTGTGTTCATGTTATATGTACCTCTGTTGTCGAAATCCACCACCAGACTGTTGCATTCTGGATTGCTCCACAGGGTATAATGGTCACAACCCAGAATCTCTACTCGAACAGATTTCTTCACGCCGTGTTTCATATCGGACTCTTCGAACACGTATCGTGGGTTGTGGATGGTTTCCACTTTCTGTACTTCACTAAGCCTATTGAAAGTGCCGGGAATCACTTCATCCTTGACAAAATCCGTCAGTCTCCCAACAGAGATGGCTCCTGGAGGCACCCGTGCCAGTTTTTGCATTGGGGACCTCTCCTCTTTGATTATGACACGGCTAAGATCGTAATGCAGCGCCTCTTGTAGAAAAGGTACCATGATAACGTCATCATCTGTGAAAAACAAAAATATTAAACACAGTAGTGCATTTATAACTGAATATACTAAAGCGCATTAATGTTATGGAATATAATATATATATTGGAAAACTATAGCAGAATTATTTGGTTTATCTTTAATAAATTCTGTAATAAAATGGACTAACCTATTAATTGAACACCGATGACATTCTTGACTAGTGCCCAACAACGCTTGGCATCACAATGTTTAAGCATTTTATAGAGGTACGGATCCATGTTTCCCTCTTCTTGTCAACTTCAACACATTATGACGTCATAAGTATTGTGACGTTATGGCATCAAAACCATTATTTCATTATTGTGACGCAACGAGGAACTTATATTATGACGTCATCATGAAATGAAATACACAAATGTATCAGCATGCTCATGTCAGAAAGGGTGTTTGACAGTCTCAACATTGCAGACGTGCGATTAGCATGGAGTTTGATAGGAGAGGAAGTCCTTAAGAAATTCACGGGTATTTCTTAATAATAATAAAGGAATAATTATAAATTTCATTACCAAAACGTTACATTGCATTTTTTAATACCAGTTCTCTCTTTCTCCTCTCGACATAGATGAACATGTAACCGCGGTGCCATGTTTCCAAACATCAAAATGTCCCTGTGGCCCCGGGTACATCATTCTATCCAAATTTCGATCCATTAAGAGTTGCTTGAGCAGGATGCCCCATTACCGGGTGTTCACGGAGTGTCTGTGGGACTACACCCCATGTACGGACGACGGTCTGGCCCCGGCCTCTATGATCCCCATCGTCACAGTCTGTGATCGTCCCGCCTCCACCTTCAGATTCGTGGCATCCAGCACGCGGGGGAACGAAACGAAAACCATTAAAATCACCTTCCATGGAAAGAGGGTGTCCGAGCTGGATCTACGACAACACAAGCTTCTGGATAGAAAAGTTTCAACACTTTTATTTGGTTTGTCAATTTTGGGACATTGCATTATTATCGCTAGAGTATATTTTTGTCATTGATACATGCAAATTAAATGTTTTTAAGTAAAAAATGGATTGTTCTGTCCTTTATAGATGATGCGGGTTTCGATGGCTTAAAATTACACATGGTGAACAGGGTGTATTCCATTGACCGAGGTCGAATCGAGGTATGGGTGGATAACGATGTTGACGTCATCAATATTGTGGACCACAGTCCCATAGGTTTCAAGGTACAACTCTTTATCATACCAGACCCCATGATTATGAAGTCTAAGTAGTTCTTTTTTAAAATATTTATTTCTTTCAAATTTAAGATACGTGGCATTTTCAGATGCGTAATCAATTTTAAATGTTAATCTTCGATCTTTCTTGTTCCTGGGTTTTGAGAGGTAAGGTGTTTTGCTTCTGCTGCTGCCGATTATTGAATTTTTTATTTGATTTACTCTTGCAGATGTACAAGCTCTCGGTAAACGAAACTGACGAAGGAGAGCGCTACATTGACTTCGTCCGTGATGTCAGTTCTAAGAGGTTTAAAGCTTTGTGGCTGAACAGAGATAAATACTCTCAGATTATACGGAACTTTATTCCTAACCAGAGTAAATATGGTAAGATATCCCACAACATGCAGGGCATAACTTCATCTATAGATTGCATGGCTTTAAGGAGGCTGGGTGGTTATCAAAACTAACCATCAGATCTTACATGAACTTTGACATATATGTATGATAATTTTGGCCCTAAACTAACATTTAGTGAAGTAAAAATCCAAATATGTTGGTTTAATATTTGAGCATTTTCCTATATCTTTATACAGAACTCTTCTTTATAAGGAAGTAAATACAGTCTAAAATGACAACAACCATCCAGCCCACTTAATCAGGATTGTAATCGGTTTTAGTTTTTTAACTTATGATAAGATCGCAACAGTATGCTTTTTAAAAATACATGTACTTATATCAACTTCGAGGGTGGGGATGGGGTTGGCTACGAAAATTATTTATCCATATAAAAATATATTTATTTTAAGAAAAGGTCTCTGATAGAACCATTTTAACAAGAGCTTGGATTTTGGGTAGTTGTATCAAACAGCAATGTGACGTAGACCTGTCTATTTCACTGCTGGCCACTCAGCTTTGGTTCTTTAAAATCGGCAAGATTTGTCTGGCTTTTGAGCTACATGTACGACTACGCAATCAGTGTATATTTCGCTTGAAACAAGCGTCTTTTTAGCTTGTTTTGGCGCAAGAAATAGATAGTTACGTCCTATCGAAAGTTCAAGGTCTTGTTAAAATGGTTTTAAAATTCAGGCGAGGGAGACCAGGCCTCAGGATCATGAAACAATCTAAGACTTAAGTCAAAAATTGTACACATTCTTAATGATTCTTCATTGAAACCACTGTCAAAATTGAAATGCTATTTAAAGTGTCTTGCTATAACATTGTTAATTACAGATGTCAATGGTCATATTTTGATAAACAATCATTTTATGACTGACTGAAATTTTGACTTAAGTCTGAAATTGCTTCATGATCTTGAGGCCAGATTCTCTCGATACTACGTGCTATAACTATGAAATTACTGTACACATGGAAATTTTGGCCTTTGGTTTTTTGCCTGCATCTTCAGTGAGTGAATTTAAAACGTACATCATTCAAAAAGGAAAGAAGTCATGTGCATTAAACACAGATGTGTCCGGGGGCAATAACAGGTTACATATTTTCTAGTGTTGGCAAAAATCCACAGACATTATTTGTTTGTTATCTGCAGTGTCTTTATTTTGGTTAGATTTGTTTCCACATAAAGGTTTCTGCACGAATCCAGAATTTTTCCGGGGGTAGAGAGAAGGGGGGGGGGGGGGTCCGAGGAGGATATTTAAGCTTGAATTCACATGCTGAGGTCTCTTTATTTTATGTAAAAATGTACAAAACACACATGTATATTTAGATTACTATACTGAATTTTCAAAATTAATCTGTTGTATGTCTATTTTATTTACAGGTGGAGAGGCTGGCGATGTCAACTGAATACTGTGTTTTAATGTCTCTTAAAATTATTTTGGTTAAATAGTGTAAATTACTTACGATTTCATTAATTTATCATTAAATTTTTCTCATAAAAATGAAAAAAAAAGTTGTCTTTTTTTGATGACTTAAACATATCACGTCTCAATACTGATACATGTACTAGTTAGATACTTTAATTATTGAAATATACATTTTTTCATAACATTTCTGAAAATTTTTATTGTATAAATTACAAACAAAATGGTAACAGTTCTTGATGTATACAATGACTTATGGCACATGATTTAAGCATGAATGATGACCTTCAGGTATGAAAATAGTCTAACTTTACCATCATCACCCAATGATGACCGTTTGATCACCTGACACCTGCATCAGACACAAGTGCAGTGTGTTATACTGTTGCTACAGTTTAATTGAATTAAATTTTAAACAAAACAATAAAAACTACACATAACACACCACAGTTAAAATCTTAATGGGATAGAAAATAAATAACGCTCATAAAAGATAAAAACTAAATTTTGGACTGAGAAAAGACCAGTCTTTGACAATTTACAATAGGACACCTCACAACACACTTCTAGTACAGTTCACCAGACAATCATGATTATGACACATTGCTTCCAAAAATAAAACTTAAACAAGGAAATGTTCTAGATATTTCTTTCAACTGAATTGAATTCTATTCCTTCAAACATCTGTTCACTGTTGGCAACATATAAAAAAAACATCCAACACTGGAATGTACTGGACATGGTGGGAACCAGGGATGACAGGAACAGTATCACAAGTACAATATCACAAAGTATCTCAGACTGTTTGAAATAAAAGTCATAGCTAGTGGCTAGTTTACAACAGTCCACACAGCTTTACAAAAGTACAAGTAAAACTATAACCATTAAATATCTAAACTTTTACATGTAATCGTGAACATTAAATCAAAATAACAAATTAGGCACAAAAATGTTATTTTCTCAGGTCACAGAACATACAACATGTGTTTACTCTTTACAAGCAAGTTCTATGCATTACAATTTTTATGTTTTTATTTCTTCTTAAAACTTAAATCAAGAGGCCCATGGGCCTAATTGCTCACCTGAACAACAGTTCTTGTATCATTCTATTCCATAATTAACAAGATATCTGTGAGCCAATGCTCACTAGTAATACCTCCGCTCTGATGTGAATATACAATATAAGCAAAGTCAACATTTAACAGGAAGTTGACATCCAATTGTTGCAAAAATACATCCCAACGTATGGCATGCGAAAACAATGAGTGTTTAAAAATTTCAAGCATTTGCGATGAATAGTTACTGAGATATCTTTGACGAAAATTTGTTTGAAAATTTAGGCAAAAAATAAATAAAGTTGTCATTTAACAGGAAGTTGACGTCCAATTGGTACAAAAATATATCCCAACATATGGCATGCCTAAATAAAGAATGTGTTAAAATTTAAAGCACTTGCAATGAATAGTTGCTGAGAACAATGCGACAGAAATTTTTGTTACGGACAGACAGACAGAAATACAGACATAAGGATGGACAGACAGACAGACACACAAGGGTAAAACAGTATACCCCCCTCTCCTTCAGAGCGAGGGTATAAATATGAAACTCTTTAAAAAATATTGTAAACAACACATAAAAAGAAGTCTGCCTTTTTGGACATCATATATTAAGATCCATGAACTGACCAACTTATTATACTAGCCCTCACGTATTAAAGATAACAAAATGAATATGAACTATAAACAATTATGAATGTACTGTGACCTTTATATGAGGATATAAAGATATAAGGATGCTTACATAGTAAAATAACTAAACGTTGAAATTTGAACCCATCTTGAGGCCCCAGTATTGGCCTGGGGGTCATGGTTTTAACAATTTTGAATCTACACTATTTTAGGATGCTTGCATAGTAATCTCACACATTGTAGTATTACAGTTATTGAGTAGAAGATTTTAAACATTTTCCCTATATGTTTCTATGTCAAATTTTGAACCCCTCCTAGGGCCCCAGTATTAGTCTAGGGTCATGATTTTAACAATTTAGAATCTTCACTATATATACAAACTTTGGTGTAAATATTGGCATTTTTGGTGCAGTGGTTCTTGAGAAAAAGATTTTTAGAGACATACACTGTTTCGATTTTATCTCCCTTTTAAAAAGGGTTTCATCCTTTATTTTAACAATTTAGAATCCACTTCCCATAAGGATGCTTTGTACCAAGTTTGGTTAAATTTGGACCATTTGGTTCTAGAAAAAAAGTAAAAAATGTGAACAGTTTACAAACGGATAGACGGACTGACAGAGGATGGACAACAGCTGATCAGAAAAGCTCACATGAACCTTCAATTCAGATGAGGTAAAAAAGGACCATCAAAAACTTTCTGAAAAGCCTATTTTGTTGAAACATGACACAATGAGATGCAAAATGATGTAAAATTAGATGAACCAGTGTTAAGTTACAGTTGTGTGTAGAGATGTGTTGTGTAAAGATCCGAGTCAATAGATGGTAGTCTTTCAACTCCCTGAAAAGGCTGTAAATTGTCCTGTAATCTGGAACAAATTCCACTAATTATGTCCTCTTTCAACTGCTCAAGGTCATTAGAAGACAACATATGACCCCTGTCACTGATCTGACCTCTGACCTGGGAATTACTCTGAGGACTATGACCTTGATACCCCCCTGTTTGCTGTGGGTAGCTGGCCCTGTTAAACTCCTGTATGATGGACAGGATTTCTTGTTTCGTACTTTGCAGTAGAGAGACAGCTTGGCATGATTCTCTTTTTCTGTCGGCTCTTAACTCAAATCTGCAGAAAAAATCAGAGTAAGAAGAACACCATAAAAGAAAGAAAATGGACTTTTTACATGTGAGAATATCCAGATATTAACTTGGACTAGGCATAATTTGATATTTGGTTTGCCATCATGTCAAACCTTTTTATCTAAAACAGCTGTAAAATCTCATCTCTCCTAGATAGTTTTCCATTAAATGCAGAGAAACACTATATATATTTTAAATATTGCACTAACAAAATGACCAATCAATTAAACATCTTTAAACATTTAACCAATAAAGATACTAATACTTTTAACGTACTGTTAATCATTCTTGTCTGCCTTGGAATTGTCAGATCTCTTTAACAGAATAGCATTAATGACAATGGATTAACATTTTGAAACTTTATATTGTCAATTAAGGGGAATTAAATGACAAGAGATAAAAGTAAAAAAAAAATCTGAGCATCTATTTTCCACTGCTTTGGTTTGTTTTTTGTGTTTTTTTATTTTTTTTTTTGGGGGGGGGGGGGGATGGGTGTGTTTTTTTTTAGGGGGAGGGGGATGGGTTTAGGAATCAGGGTTCGACACTTACTTTTTTATGCATTAGTCCAGCCGGACTAGTGCCTGATAATTTTAACCAGTCCGCAGGCAATTTTATTTGCCTGTCAAAAATAAATTAAAATGCATTACCGTATTTGCCTTATATAATACACACTATTTAAATATAATTTGTAAGAAAGGGGTGCGTAATATATACAATAAAGTTTTTCTTACAGGTGTTGCACTGGTTCGGTTGTATTGTGCTATGTCATACATAAAAATGAGCTGCGTATTCACTATCTCCGTGTACATGGTGTAAACTTTTTATTTGTCCGACCGGACTGACTAGACAGAAATTTTGTTAGTCCGCATGAAAATCTATTAGTCTGTGACTAATGGACTAAGGTTAGTGTCGAACCCTGGGAATGGGAAAATATAGAGATGTCCTGTTTGATCTCTATTACCTGAGGCTAGAGGTGTCCTTTTGATCTCTAACAAGTGAATGTTACCTGAAACTAGAGATGTCCTGTTTGATCTCTATTACTGTGACTAGAGATGTCCTCTTTGATCTTTAATAAGTGAATGTTACCTGAGACTAGAGATGCCTTGTTTGATCTCTATTACCTGAGACTAGAGATATCCTGTTTGATCTCTATTACCTGAGAATAGAGATGTCCTGCTTGATCTCTATTACCTGAGGCTAGAGGTGTCCTTTTTGATCTCTAACAGGTGAACGTTACCTGAGACTAGAGATGTCCTCTTTGATCTTTAACAAGTGAACGTTACCTGAGACTAGAGATGTCCTGTTTGATCTTTAACAAGTGAACATTGCCTAAGACTAGAGATGTCCTGTTTGATCTCTATTACCTGAGACTAGAGATGTCCTGTTTGATCTTTAATAAGTGAACTTTACCTGAGACTAGAGATGTCCTGTTTGATCTTTACCAAGTGAAAGTTACCTGAGACTAGAGATGTCCTGTTTGATCTTTAACAAGTGAACGTTACCTGAGACTAGAGATGTCCTGTTTGATCTCTATTACCTGAGACTAGAGATGTCATGTTTGATCTCTATTACCTGAGACTAGAGATGTCCTGTTTGATCTCTAACAAGTGAACGTTACCTAAGACTAGAGATGTCCTGTTTGATTTTTAACAAGTGAACGTTACCTGAGACTAGAGATGTCCTGTTTGATCTTTATTACCTGAGACTAGAGATGTCCTGTTTGATCTCTATTACCTGAGACTAGAGATGTCCTGTTTGATCTCCAACAAGTGAACGTTTCCTGAGACTAGAGATGTCCTGTTTGATCTCTATTACCTGAGACTAGAGATGTCCTGTTTGATCTCTATTACCTGAGACTAGAGATGTCCTGTTTGATCTCTATTACCTGAGACTAGAGATGTCCTGTTTGATCTCTATTACCTGAGACTAGAGATGTCCTGTTTGATCTCCAACAAGTGAACGTTTCCTGAGACTAGAGATGTCCTCTTTGATCTCTATTACCTGAGACTAGAGATGTCCTGTTTGATCTCTATTACCTGAGACTAGAGATGTCCTGTTTGATCTCCAACAAGTGAATGTTACCTGAGACTAGAGATGTCCTGTTTGATCTCTATTACCTGAGACTAGAGATGTCCTGTTTGATCTCTAACAAGTCGTCCTCATTCACTCCGTCCAGTTGTCTGTCTTTCTTAAACTGATGAATGTACCGGCTCACCAGTCTCCTCATGATATCCTGTAAAATACCAGTATACTGCCAGACAGACGTAAGATTTTACATCACCTAGTACTATGTCAAAAAGTTGTCTTCAAGAAAGGCATCTGACTTTCTAGTTCATGTAACCTCTTAAACTTCTTTTTATTACACTAGTATATTTGTTACAGGTCCCTTAATTTTCTCCCTCCCTCCTCCACAAAAACATTGATGTCCTGGAAATAACCTTTTATATTCAACAGAGAGTTTTAATACCTGATAATGGTTTTCATCATTAGATCTGATACTTGTCTGGTTTTGAAGAGGAGGCTGATACTTGATCTATAATAGATATAAACTAATAAAACTTAATATGGTTTTTTTTTTTCAAATCAATGCTTTAGTCTCTGTAATTTTACACTTCTCTAACTAATTTGTTGTTTCTGAAAGTTCTGTATAATGAAATTTCTAGATATATAATTACAATTTGTAAGGAAAATCTCAACAAAGAAATGTGAAAAGCATCATGCTAATAGGATATTAATTTTCATATTCCTTTATCATGATAAACTTAGTTCAGATCAAAACACACTTAATGAAGTTTTTGTTTGTGTTTTCTATTCATATGGAAAAACTTAAAAGAAAGCCATATACAGTACATCATACGTTGAGTCTCAAAATTATTGGGAACATAAAAAACTGAGAGATATCTGAGAATTTGGGATAAAGAAATCATATAACTCATACAAACAAGTGCGTAGGATGGACATTTAACATATGGCATGCAACATATCTATGGTATTCAAGGAACTAAAATTAAGCTGTAATATAAGAAAATTTCAAACATTAATTGAACTAATTTCTATTTATAGAAAAAAGTGAAACATAACACACATTCACAGAAACCCAAAAGTAAGCAAAAGAACAGGTATATAGATGATGCATCATGAAGTAAGATAACCCATAAAGAACATTTACTAGTGCCCCATAAGGTATGCTACATTCAAACAGACATGTACTGGCCTTACGAGACACCCAAGATTCACCTACATTCTATGTTTTAATGACCTTGCTTTACTGACCTCCTGAGGCAGGCTCTCTGATTTGATATTTATCCTTGTCTGAATCACAGCTTCTGTCTGCAATCAAATTGTTGTTGGAGATTACTCATAGACAAGAGTTCTATAAGTTTCTTCCAAACATTCATTCTATTAACTAGCAGTTGCATGTTATAACTTAAAATTCATGAATCAAAGAGGGGGTGGGGTAGTCTGGCCTCAGACACCCCCATCCTCGGCAAACAAAACTACCTCGAGAACCAACCCCCCCCCCCCCTCCCCCCCAAAAATTTTTTAAAAATTTCAGAATCCAAACATCAGCTCTATTTATTGTACATATGTTAAAGATTTGTTAAAGATTGTTTTCTTTCCTGATGCTTTGGACCTAAACACTAAATATGATAATTGTAAAGAGTTTGATGAAAAACACAAAATAAATGGACATGTAGTACTAATTGTGGGAGTACTTGTCAGCAAAATCTATAAATACCCACCCCTTCCAAAAGATTGGTTAATTAAGCTTATTTTCATCCTTCCAGAATAACAATGTTGAAGTAATTTCATGTTAGGATCAAAACAGTTATCTAAGTACTAAAAGTCTGTCTGAAAACTTACCGTGTTAATTTCCACAAAGTCCCTTATAGGTAATGTTGAAGGAACAGGCTGTATGTAATCAAACAAAATCAGAATCTCAAAATTCATACTCATAATCAAAATTATCAATGAATGCAAATGGAAAATGAAGAATGAAAAATGTTTTGGTTTACAATAAATTCTACAGTGATGTTTTGAAACTTAAGTTTAAACCCCCATTTTTTAACAATAATATGCTTCACTGTATTCCAGTACTGGTTAATTCTACAATATGTAAGATTCTTCAAATGACTGTAAATGAAAATTTTATTACATGAAAGGATATATAAAAAGATTATACATATTAAAGGCAGGTTTTAAATCAATTACAAAGATATATCTTAGAAACAGAATAAAAAGATGATACCAAGAAAACAGTACCATGACAAGCTTTATTGTTATGCTACTTCACTTTCATAAAAGCAAGTTCATTATTAAATTATTATGAACTATAGGGTAAAAAAAAAAATGAATTTCCATCTATGGCCCTTAAACTTTGTTTTAACCATGCATTATAATACCAGTATATATGTACTTTGCATTTAACCTTCGAAAATAATTTCTACTGTATAATGTTACAAATGTTCATGGTGAGAAAAACCAGTAAGTAATAGATTTAGACAATGGTTTTTTTTCTTTTAATGACATATACTGAGTACATATTATAGATATCCAATTACAGTTATTAGTTTTTAGGTTGGCATGCACTAAATACCAGTATGTTTCATTTCTTTCAAAATACTCACTTAGAACCATTTTAACGAGACCTTGGACTTTCAGTAGGATGAAAATATCTTTTTCTTGCTTCAAAACAAGTTAAAAATGACGCTGGTTTCAAGTGAAATATACATATATTACATAATCTTAGCTTAAAAGCCAGACAAATCTTGTTGATTTCAAAGAGCCATGGCTGATGGCCAACAATGTAATAGAAAGGCCTACATGTCAATGCTGTTTGACACAACTACCCATAGTCCAAGCTCCTCTTAAAATGGTTCTACTTCCACTCAATGTTTTTGTATTTCATGTTAAATTTGTGAAAATATTTGTGTTTGTCAGACACTACAATGTTGAATATATTTTATTTTTTTTATGTATTTCAAGTCATTAGAGGACATATCAGTAATGTTTAGAGTGCAATGCTACACATTATTTAAGGTGGCTCACTACATGTACCGGTACATATCCTAAAATAATTTCTCAAATCAGCATAAAACAACTTGGTTATGAAAGATATCAAAATGCATAATAAGTTATACAAGTCAAATAGGCAGAAAATAAGCAATTTGGATCTGCCTTAAAGTCATAAAAGTAATGAAGTTTCATTGAAAGAGCTCAAGGACTTTTCAAAAAAACATCCAGAAACTTAAGTATTACAGTATGAAACTGATGGGTTGATAAATGGATGGATGGACATACACTGACAGAGAGAACCAAATTCTCATCACTGCTTTTAGTCAAAAGTGGAGATTATTGAAAAATTTGAAAAGCTATCTCATCTTCATTCCTGGAACTCGTTAAAGTTTAATATTCTTTCCAAAGATTGATTTCTAAATCGTTTTGTCTAAAATACAATATACATGTACAAAACAAAATCATCATCTACTAAAACCTCAGAAACATTGATTTACTAAGAATGCTATGACTGAAATGTTTATTTGAGTTGATTGAGCAAAATATCTTCCAACTTGCACTAAAAAATCTATATAATTAAAGTTCATCATCAATAATTGTCAAATTATCTTATATCTTTAAGACATGTTTATTTTTGTCACAGTTTACAATTAAATGTGTAAGCTAAAACTGAACGTTAAATGTCTTTAATTATCAATCATTTAGAAATAGATGTTTGATTAATATGGAAGTTTCACATGTCATTCAAAATCTTATTATAATAAATTCGATTCAGAAGTCCCAATCAGACAGGCCATGGATCATGTTTTATGACAGGAATGCAAATTACAAACACACATTCAGTTAAAATCACTGCTCTAACCTATTTTAATTTGGATGCAAATCAAATATCAAAATTGCATAATCTGACCACAGACAAAACATCATTTTGATGACAACCATAACAAAAGGCTTATCTTTAAAAAAAGGCCATCAGGATGAAAAGCATTTTAGTGGACTTTACATTGACTTAATTTAATCTATGACTTAGAAATCCGTTCAAGATCTTTGCATGTCTGTTTTTCAACAAGTACTGGTACTCTAATGCTATAGTATCAGGCATAAGAATTTTTTTTTTAAAGGTTTTGTATGACCTTGATCTCTGATCTAGAATCTGGTCTAATAAATCAAGGTCACTGCACACCTTTTAGGCAAAACACTATCTGTGGGTGAAGTATAAGCCAGATTGGGCCAAGTGGAGAGAATGTATGGTCCAGATGAAGAATTTTACTCATAGGTCTGCTTTGGTCTTAAGTTTTGACAGAGCTCTTATTACATGTAACAATAACATCACTCAAATTTCATTTTTCTGTAGAACTGACACTTTAATACCAGGTAAAAACATTAAAATGGGCTATGTTTGAAATGAAAAAATTAATATAAGACAAACATGCCAGCAAGCTGATACTCAGCTTTTCTTTCTCTTTGCTCACTGCCATATTGCTTTGAAGTATGCATAAAAGTTTCTTTTGTGTATTGAAAAAGAAATTTTTGTCACTATCTCAAGTGATGGTCCATTTTAATCAAATCAAATATGAGAGAAAATAATTTTTCATTACTAAGACAAAAAAAAATATTACATAACTTTTAAATGCATTACCGTAACCCATTTCCTTGAATCCTGATTAATTATCTGAGACCACATAAAGAGTTGACACTTTTGTAATGCAAAATTATTAGAAATGTACATTGGTTTTTTTTTTCAATCTGATTAAATTGAATGGTGAAGTATGATTTTCAAATAAAAAGGTAATTAAAGGTAAAAAAAAACATGATAGAGTTCGATCACTTTTCCTTTCAATATTTGTATCTAGTTTGAACACAAAAAATATTGGACAGTGTCTTTGAAACTAAGGTAAATTAAATTATGTATTGGTATGTTACAGTCATAGGAAGGTCAAGGTCGGTTAACTCATACAGTTGAATTTCTAGCTTTCGCCAATTTTTATCAATACATGTATTATAAGTAAAGGTGGTATGGGACACCTCCATGTTGTGACGTACTTCCTATCGAAATAAATAATAAGATCATGAATAATTTTATAAATGTTTTCTTTCATAAAATTGTTACCTAACAGCGTAGTGCAATGGCAAATAGAATCTGTAAGTCATGAGTTCGAATCCTGCTGATCGAGGCTTTTATAATTTTTACTTTTCGAAAATATTTCAAAATATACTTTTTAGTCAGATATTGTTAAATTTGAAAATTCTAAACCGGTGAGGGTATTTTGATAATAATGTTCTTTTATCCGCATTAGTATTGACAGGTGTCACATACAACCTTAAGTGAAATATCATTGAACTTCATTGCAAGGGTTTAAACTTGTTCAATTAAGTGATGTCTGCATATTGTGAAAGCTGATAGACTGTTTTTCATATAAAAACCAAAATATAATTAAATACATTGCATTGATACACAATAAAAGCACACGTATATTTTTTAATATAAAAGGTGTCCATAAATAATGAAACAAGGTTAATCAATACTGTCACTCAAACCAGATTAAACTCAATAATACTGGTACCTACAACTTAACAGTGGTATACAGAAACAGAAATCCAGTTCTTTATAAACTTCCATTCTTCAATTATTTTTAAACTATCAAATACAGCAATATTTCTAGGAATAACCATATACATTTAAAAAAAAAAAAAAATTCCAATTACCTGGGTAGAAATAAAATATGCTATAGTTAAATTCCTCTGAAACCTAACTGGTTGTGAACTACATACAGTTGTAGCTGATGATTATAGATTTAATCAACTGAACCTGTATCCTAGCTCTGTGATCTAGTACCACCATCAAATAATATATAATTATTGAACTGAGAGGTATGTATTCAGAACCTTTCAGAATCTTTCAAAGAATCTTTCAGTTGAGCCTCTAATACTGCTAAATCATTTGTGATTCTTTTAAAGTATTCACACTCAATATTTCTTACATTCTGGATAAAATTGGTTCTGTATTGATAATTTTTCTCCAAATCACTTTTGTTGATACAATATTGTATTGCTAATATTTGATACAAAATACTGAATGGTATGAATAAATGATGGAAATTAATAGAATGAATAACTGAAAAGCAAGCACAATATACCATCAACTATTTTCTACCTTAACACTGCTAATAGAGGTCCGTCGCTTCGATCTGGTCAAGGGTCGGCTTTTGTTAACGCAGGAACTGAGGAAGTTTTTGAAGAAGGACACTGCGTAATAGACAGACTTGGGGCTAATGATGAGATTGAATGGGGAGGGAAGGGTGGATCCCTCATCAAAGTAACCCATCCATAGCTTGGAGCGAGAAAACTTCCACTCCATGTCTGCATGGTTCTGAAATACAGAAAATTCACCGAGTCAGTATTTTGTCATCTCTATTTTTGCTAGTCAGTAACTCAGTATTATCTAAGAATACAGTGAAGTATGCCTTAAATGTTTTTAAACATTAAAGTATACAAGATAGAGATTTCAAATCGGGATTTGATTGAGCAAAACAACTTGCCTCAATATTCTGGAATGAGTTTGACATCATGGCAATCAGCATGTTGATGAGTACAATTATAGCCATACAGTGGTACAACATGAACATCAGACGACCCAGCATCTCAGTGAAGGTCTGGCCATTCTGGATCTTCAGGTCATGCTTCGCAGTAATCCCAAACAGTGACCAGTACAGGGTAGCATAGCTCTCACCAAGCCTCAAATAATAAAGCATTATGATTCTAGATAAAAATCATGCAATCAAATCTTCAACCAAACATGGACAAAGTAAATGTCCCCTTTATCCGAGCATTCCCATGGATGTGATGGATGAGGGGCATTACTGGAAGACAGCCTGAGGCTGAGGAGCATCAATGTTCCCTCCCTGTATGGATTTTGAAAATTGTTTTATCCCACTTCAAATAAAAATACATATGACAATAAGTTTGCTTTAAAATTATGAGTGTTTATCAGAATGGACACACTATTTATATGATATGTGACGTCACTTCCAAGGAGGTTGTAAGCTTTTTTGAAGGGCGATCCTGAGCATAATAGCCAGGAAATATCCTACTTGATACTCCGATATGCCGAAGGCTGGATGAAAAGAATAATCCATTTAATTTATAACAGTTCCATAAGCCAAACAATAGTAAGATATATTTTAATTACGACTCAATAGATTTGTATTTTAAGCATGCAGTTAATATTATAGTTTGAAGCAAAATCCATGGGCTAAACATGATGCCAATATTAACAAATATTTTCTACTACTATTACTTCATCAAAGCAATATACATGTAAAAGGTAAGAGTGGTATACATATACTTACGACACAAATGCCACTGGGTCCTCAGGAACGCGGCTCTTGTAGTAATACCAGTAGAGCTGAGTCATTCCACAGGCAAAGGAGGTTAGGACCAGAAAGAATATAAACAGAAACTTCCCGATATCTATCAACATGCAGCCCAGAGAAATCTGGAGGGGTCCTAGATGCTGATTAGCCTGAGCCAGGTAAATAATTCGGGAGAAGCTAAACACATTGGCCACTGCGAACAGCCCCTCTGCTAGCAGTGTAGGGTCTACAATGGGCCAGTCTTTCCTAGGAATCTCTCTGTCACCATATCCGCCAGATTCAATTTGAACATATGCAACAAATCTTAGAGAAAATGTTGCTAGATAGAGTGATAGCATCATGAAGTCGAGCCAGTTCCACCACTGTCTAGTGTATGCTTTTAGACCTTCATCCCACAGCTGTTTGCACTCAGCCCAAACAAAGCCTGTAAAAAAACCCAAATCAAATCAAAATGAAACAATGTTAGAAAAGTTGAGTTTTTTTAAAACAAGGCATTATAATATGAAGAGGCAAATAAATGAAAGTAATTAAATAAGTAGCAGTTGAAATGTAAGCAAGTAAACATACCCATTACCCATAGGAAGATCAGCCACTCCAGTTCCGAGGGAGGGGGTCCCCTGGTATTTCCCCTGTCATTGGGGTTACTGATATTGGTGGAGCACAGCACTAACAGAACCAGGAACACACCAAAAGAAGTGCTGTGGTACAGGAACTTCATGAAAGGACTGCGCAGTAGCTGTCCTATTTTACTGCATGGGAATATGAGATAATACACCGCCATGAACGGAGCAATCAGGATCAGTCCCATACACAGCAAAAACTTGGTCAGCCCATTTCTCTTCCTCCAACCCGGAAGACCCTCGTACCAGATTGAGGTCAATAGCTGCTGACAGTGGGGGTGAGACACAAACTGAAAGGAAACATCAAGACAACAATAAATTGATATAATTGCCAAATATACCGGTACCCTTCCTCCATATGGAATGCTAAATTAACATATATATATGTACCGGTATATTAAAACATTTGACACTGTCTTCAAATAACTGAGGAGCAGACCAATAAACTATTCTGTTTACAGTTATTTCACCATGAACTTGATGAATGACATTGAACTTTAGCAGTACCTTTTGACCTCAACTTTTAGTAATGCAGCAATTTAACAAATCCTTATGGCAAACAACAAAGTATATGTACTACAATAATGTTGTTGAAACAAGAATTCTCTATTTACTTTTTTATTTCAAAACAGGTTGGACAAATTACTAATTCCAGAACTTCATCAAGAAAATTTTTTCTTAACCTTGTTCTACTAATGTATTGAGTAATTCAAGAGAGGTAACACATACTTAAATGAAAATATGCAAAACTTGCCACATTTGCAAAAGTATAGATATCTTTCATTATTTTAAACACATCTTTCAAACAGTCACATAGAACTACTGGCATATATAATGATTTGATGCCAGCACCTAAAAGCACTGATCATTTATCAAGATACTTAATGACTTGTCAAGACCCTGCAATGGTCTTAACAAACCTCAGAAATTGTATATAGTCTAACCTTTACAGATACAGAAAATGCATGCTGCTTTCATGTGCTATTCAAAAACTATCATTAAGGAGAGACTTCTGCAATCACATAAGAGGATTCAAATGCTGTAAATAATGAGACCGATGGAATGGATCGAAGGCTGATCGACTCACGATTTAAGTGCTCATGACTGCCCTCAGCATTCTATTTTCATTTTGTTGGTGATAGGCAATAACTTTTTAAAATGTTGTGCTTTAAGTTCAACAAAAAACCCTATAAAGTTGACACATGAATTGTTTTGGCTTTAAATATCATCCATTTAATATTAACAAACAAAAGAACAAAAATCAAATGCTGGAGAGAAAGTGATCAGAAGAGCTCACTTAAGCAGTGCTAAAAAGTGGATAATGGCATGTTCATTTGAAAAGAACTTCTAATACCTGCAATATGATGGTAAGAAAACAGTCAAGAACAAAGCAATACTCAGCAAGATAGCAAGATGGTATTAGAGTGTCCTTGAATTACTGTGCCAGTCTCCACTACCGTTGAACTCATGGTCATAACGATACACGATATATATTTAACATGAGATACATGTATCAGAAACCTACCATATACAGAATATAAAATGCTAAGGAGAACAAAAAGAAGATCAGAAATCAATTAAAACAATATCCCACATCTTTCATGCAGCAGAGACATGATACTGAACTAAAGGAAATTTTTGTATGCTAAACTTCTGCAATTTCTAATATGTATGTATACAAGTGCTCATGTGTGGGTTAATTTTTAGGAGGAAAATAAGAATAGTGATGCAGGCATAATGTTTTGCAGTACCTTTTTTTTAAAACTTTTTATGTGGTGATAATGGTCATCACAAAATTCACATAAATTCCCCAACCCAAAGCTTTCAAAGTTTCATTTCAGGACACAAATATGACCTACACATTTACCAAAAACCATGGTTCAAGGTCACTGCACACCCCTTACCCAAAGGCACTATGTGGGTGAAGAATGAGCAAGAGAGTACAAATATGGATTTTTTAACAAGGTCTGATTTTACCTTGACCTTTCATCTAGACATTTGTTTCAAGGTCACTGCACACCTTTTGACCAACAGCATTCTGTGGATGGAACATGAGCTAGATTGGGCCAAGAGAAGAGAAAAATATGCTCCAGAAAAGAGATGTCAGATGACCATACAGACTGACTGATCACTATAGGGCACCTACAAAGCTTGGCCCTTATTTTCAAAAGTAAGCATTATTTCAAGATACACAATCCACTTACGCCACTGAAAGAAAGAAGTTGTGAAAAATCTTTAATTCAGTGGAAGAGATTGTGCATACGACATAACATTTAAGACAAAAGTTTGAATATATTTTGTTCCATGTACTTCTCCATCTTAAAATTTTGAATTCAAATGAAAATTGAAAAAAAAAATCATGTGAATTTTCATCTCTGTCTGTCTGTCACTCTCTATGCATCATACACTTGGCTTATTATTCTAACTGACTAATGATATCCTACAAAAGAAAAGAAAAACCACACTCATGTTGTTGACACCTTTACAAACTCATTGCCAGGAGATGTGATATTTCAATATTCCAATAAAGCCACAACATGCAGAGCTCATTATATAGAGGAAAATTACACCACAAAATTTTTTTCTCTTTTTTTATGAAGACTTTCATCATTAAGACTTTGTGCCATCACAAAAACATAGCACTAATGATTCTGGAATTGGAAATCTGCTACTCTAATACTTTATAATGAGCCACATATAGCTAATCTACCCAGCCGACTAGTGAGAAAGTTGGATATTTATTAGAAAGGTTGACGGTCCATGTAATACAGCCATTTTACTGTTTCTAATCTCCTGTCACCTACCCTAATAAGACCATGTATGTAATCACTATATGTACATATACTTTTTTTCTCATATACATGTATTTGATAGTCTAACTACACTGAACCTTTGGAGATACACATAAATCTATTGTTGATATTAATAGCTAATTTGAACCTATTGATGGATAAAAAATCCAAGAGATCTATGGGCCAAAAAACTCCTATGAATCACTAACCAGCTGCAAATATCTTTGACTGAAATAGCTTAAAGATATCAAATTAAATACAAAACAAATGGCCCATTGGCCTAAACATAATTTAAATTTTATAAATAATTCCAGGCCTAGGGATTGCATATATTACTGTAACAGTTTTAGTCACAGTTAAACCAATTTCCCTATTTTATTAAATTATGAAGAGATAACATGGATAAGTTCAATGAAAAGAACAAATAAACAAGTTAGAATAATATTGGTTTTTCTTAATTCTAAATAATTTTTTTCTATAATCAAATTAAAAAAAGAAGAAATACCTGTTTCTGTTCATATTTGAGTGCCAACTTCAGTCTGGACAGGGTGAGCTTCTCTGGGTAAGAGGTGAAGTCTAACTCCTCTTCCTCCTCTTTCTCATCCTCCGAGTCGGAGCTCCGGTTCAGAACGGCCATGACCTCCTCACTGCTCCGACACTGGTCCAACAGATCACAAGCATACTTCTTACACTGGTCACTCAGTTGAATGTAAGTGTCCTTGAACTCGTTCTCTGTCAAGGCCAACTTCTGAAGTTCCCAGGACAGCTTGAAGGCTGTGAGGATGGGGTCAGTGCTGGTGAGGGATATCCAGGCAGGACTGGCCAAGGCTTTGTAGGAGTTGATACGGAACAGGGAATGTCTGAGGCTGTCCTCATTGACCTTCTCCCGACAACCTTGACACGAGCAAGACAGCATGTGGGGAAACTCTATATTTGCCCCTCTTAGGAGAATCAACTGAAGGATCTCAAACTGATTACAATGGGCTGCCAATATAATTGGGCAGATGTCTGACGAATAGTCTGAACTTTCTTCCCCCCTTCGTTTAGTTTTAGACCAATCAGGTCCAAGCATTTCCAAAGTGATGCTTGGATGATCAATAAGCATTTCCACTATTCTGTAAACCCCCTCTCTGATTGCATACAAAAGAGCATCGCCAATCTTAACCCCATCCTGCTGCAGAAGAATCTCGACCAATTCCACATTTTCGTTATCGACAGCGATCTGGATTGCGGACCGTCCCAGCATGTTGGTACAGTTGACATTGACAGGGTTCGGCCCCTGTAGGCACCGTATGACCGTGGGTTTGTCCCCCCGCTCTACCGCCTCCAGAAATACCCTTTCCTGTGTATTGTTCATCTGTGACCGTTTGAGTGGCTCCAAGGGCATGATGACTGGACTCGGAGTCTGGTAGCACCTGGTGTGAGGTTGACTGCCAGCCAGCATGTCTTGTATAAGCTACCTGTGAATTCAAGCACATACTGATCATATCCCTCGTATGTCTACCATACGCAATTGGCATCATCTTTGCAAAGTATTGATTATGACTTTATGATATTTCCTGTTTTTTATTCGAGTTATTGGTATAGTATTGTTAAAGCTATATATTACATGCCATGTTCCGAGTTCCATTACAATTCCATTGGAAAAATGCAGAACTAAAAAATGAGAATGCAGACAGGCTTGTAAGATTCTGTGACACTTCAAATGAAACTAATGAACTCAATTTCTCAGAGGACTTCCTCTCGCAAATGACCAGATAACACAATCCAAGGAAGCTAAACCAATTATAAACAACGTTTCTCTCTACTGCAGTCTGAAGCTCTCTGTGATTCCAATAGTTAACCTCTTAAATTCCAGCATAACTATTTTTATAGATATGTACTTTTACCACAAATGGACATTTTTTAATGTACCTTTTTGAATATCTACATGTATCAATTTTAAAAACATTTGATGAATAGATAATAGACCAACACACATTTCAATCTATATTATTTATAGCATTGTCTTGCATTGACGAAAGAAAATACATCCCATGTTGTAAGATTTATTCTACAATTTCAAAAAATATTGACAATTTGATTAAAAATCTCAAAAACTTAACACATGGGCACCTAAAATAGCAAAATAATTTCTCTGGGAGAAGCATCTCTATCATTATGTAAGATAATGAGAATAACAGTAATACCGGTACATGCACTATTATAAAGTGTTATTTTACATATGCTCACAAGGGAACAATAAATGTCAAACTTACAATGTTTCATCAGCCTACTTTATGAAATTGACAGACACTTAAATATTGTGAAGTCTTTTTCCAATACAAGAGGATCTATTAACTTAATTGAAATACTGTCTACTGAATATTTGTTATTAAATGGTTTGTCAGATACTGAAAGGAATGGGCAATAGCAATCAGATAAATCAGAGAGAGAGAGAGAGAGAGAGAGAGAGAGAGAGAGAGAGAGAGAGAGAGAGAGAGAGAGAGGGGGAGATATAGAGAGAAGGGAGAGAGAACTGTATCTTACTATTAGTACTGACTAACTTGAAACACTACACTACTTGTTACAGAGGATTTTACTTAGCTTTGTCAGAATCAAAGGGATTAAAATTCAAAGCACCTAGAGTTCTGTTAAAATGTTCGGTTTTTGTGCCAGACAAATAAGCAAGTCAGTTTTTTTTCCATAAGGGTGGGGGAAAAATTGACAGATTTTCACACAATATGATACAAACAATAAAGACATGGCCAAATATGAAATTAAGAGTATAAAGTCAATACAAATCCTCTTATTTCTATATACATTAGCACAGGCTATTGTATAGTACATGTGCTAACAGGCAAAACGTGACATCACTATGACAATTAGTATATTTTGACAGTCTATTAAGGAGGCTGGGTGGTCAAGAAACTAACCATCAGATACACCTAAAATTTTAAGAAATGGTATGTTTAGCTATTCACTATTATTTAGTAAAGAAAAAATCCATAATTTTTTCCTTTAAATTTGGGTATTTTCCTATATTTTTATACAGAGCTCTTCTTCTAAAGGAGATCAATTCAATCTAAAAATGGCCACGACCATCGAGCCCTCTTAACTGATCATAACATACTGTTGAGTGAAATATTAAATCTTAGTAGAGACAATGATACGATGTAAATACATGTAAATTAAACTAATAATAACATCAGGTGTCATATCATTTAGTATGAGAAATTAATGATATAATAATTATTTAACAAAGATTTCATGTTCATCGTCAGTCTGACTTACTGTCTAATTTCACACATATTGAGTAGAATTTTTACCCAAAAAATGAGACCCCCTATAAATTAGTCTCGAATGATATTCAATCTAAGCACCAAAGATTATGTAATGATAAGAAATTAATACTTATACTTCAGAGAAAAAACAATTTTGAAAAAAAAATGAAAAAAAAATTGTTTACTGCGTACAGAAATATTTTTTTCCTTTCGCTGAATTTTTGCTTCACTAGTCCTCAGGGTCACTTAATTGAAGAATTCAAAGCAGGCTAGTTCAGAACTGTCTGTTAATTCAATGTCTGGCCTAGTTTTTAATTTTTTTTTTCATATTAAAAGCTAAGAGATGGACATAACTTTTAAACACTTAATCTGAAGACTTTTGATTTATTCCCAAAATGTTGTTCTGTACCTAAAATAATCTTATAAATTACATAATAATTCAGGAATGATTGGTGATGATAGAACAGAGAGTGTCTAGCTAGTATATATCTTCTGGAACAATGGTATATCGACATTTCTTTAAAACCAATACGTGTTACTGTGACAATTGTTACTTCTTTGCATTCTTGCATTCTTTGTGTAAGAGGACTAGCTGATTCAAAATATGAAAGAAACTGCAGACTGTAAATCCTCAATGCATCATCCATCACAAAATCTTATTATAAAAGGCAGCTTATTATATAAAAGGCAACATTACATAAAAGGCAACTTATCATATGAAAGGCAACTAATTACGATACTTATTATATAAAAGGCACTTTTTTAATAAAAGGCAGCACGTCTAACAACCTATTGAAATCACTTCACGCCTAATAAGCATGTCTAAGTTATTGTTTATTAATTAATAGGGATAATTTGCTAGTTAAAAAAACAACCTTAACATATACATAATTATGTCAGAAACAAACACTATAAAGTCTATAATCTAAAGCATACTTTTTCGCTTTTATTAGGTATAGCCCAGGATTATTAAATTTTAACTTCAATGCGATTAATTGCTGGAACAAAAATAAAACTGCATTTAGTTATTTTGGTTGTCACAATGTCATGCTGACTGTTTGACATTCATCCAGACAATTAAATGTATCAAATAAAATAGATTAAAGTGGGGGGGCTTCATAAAAGACAATCAAAAGCAAAAAGTAATGGTAAATTCCCTCGAGCTAGTGTGTTAATGGCAAGTCTCTATGTATAGCAAGTTTAAGGACCTAAGCACATGTAGAAAACGGCTAACACACCCTAAAGAAGCTTTCTTATTCCCTGTTCATATAAATCTAAGAACAGATTTTGGAATACAATATATCCTAATTAATTCCACAGAAAACCTAAAGCATGCATGGTAACCATACACATTTGGAGTAAAGGAATATGTCATTTGTTATAGGAGCTAGAACATCCTTTTGTCAGCTCAGTTTACTTTGAAGGCTTCAAAAATTGCATATAGGAAAAAATTCAACTCAAAGAAAATTCTTCCTAACACTGAAAATAATAAAAAAAATTAGCTTCATATCCTCTAATTCACGAGAAAGTTGTCTTACTTTAAGTTAACTTAGACCAGGTCATTTAAAATGATAAAATGAATAAAAAAGCACTCACTGCGGCTCTGTCATTTGATGAAATTATTCACTGGCCAATAACCACATCAGACACTCAATCCATGGGCAACGGTCCCCCTCCATCTTCCGAAGGCATCTCTTGGCATCAAACGGAGCCGAGAAATCAATAGACTGCAGGCTGTGAACAACATGCTCTCAGCATCATCACATCTCTGTCTTTCACACTGACACGCCACCTCTCAGCTGATTGGCCCTTCAGAAGACTTTCTCTTGTGTAACTACTCAAAATCGTCAGTTTTAAATCATATCAGAAATTTATTTTATTTAATAAATGTGACATAAAGATGTTTTCACATGAATAAAACAAACATACATATATAATTATGATAAACTAGACATCATTGAGATGTGACCAACTCAACTAGCCCCTCTTAATAAAAGACATTAACATCTAAAAATATTTAGAGGACTTTGCGAGACTTTAATCTCAAACTTCTAGATGTAAACCACATCCTACCAATATCATTCAAACAATATAAGGATGAAAACAAAAGGCAGATAAAATTAAGAAGAAAAAGAATTTAGTTATAAAGACAATATTTTACACAGAAGTTTGATATGACCTTGACCTTTGAAGATAGAAGTTTAATTCAAGGTCAATGCACACCAATTACAGGTAGACTTATTGTATATCTGAGCAGCACTGGGTCAAAAGGAGAGAAATTAGGAAGTAAAACTGAATTTCAAAACTATCTGGTATGACATTAGCTATTGACCTAAAGGTTTGGTTCAAAGTCACTGCACATCCTTAACCTAAAAGCAATATTTAGGTGAAATATGGGCGAGATAGAATCAAGGTTAAATAATCTATGGTCCTGACAAGGATTTTTCAAATAGTTTTGATATGACCTTGACCTGTGACCTAAAAATATGGTTGAAGGTAAATACACACCCTATTTCTAAAGGCTCTCTTTAGGCAATTATGAAACAAATTGGAACATCAGGAAAGAATGTATGGTCCTGACAAGGATTTTACACATAAGTCTGCTATGACCTTTTTAACTTTTGATTTAAATTCTAATTTTTATACAATTTGCTTTCTCAATTTTTTTACAATTTAGAAAATTAGTTCAATGTTACTGCACATCCTTTGCCCGATAGCAATTTGTGGGTGAAGAATCAGCCAGTTTTAGCAGACAAATAAATTTTCTTTGGTATAATATATCTTCGGCAATAAACTTGCAACCGTCCCTAAAGTAAGTAAATAGGTATATAATAGTATATAATTCATGGTTAGCAATGGAAAGACAGATTTTTCTGAAAAACATACAAATTAATTGAGAGTGAAATGAATCTTTAATAGAAACCCTGTGGGGTTGTGCAATGTTAGAATCCTCTCATATCTACGTAACCTTCTAGAATATTGAATAGCTGGTTATTTTTGCATGATGCTATCTTTGTCTTTTTCTGGAGTTAATAACGAAACCAAAAGTGGTCAAATAATTGTAAAATGGAGAATTTTGAAAACACATAATGACGCCAAATATTGCACCTGCAAAAATACTCTGCTTTATGGTATAAATTTATTCCATTTACCTGGGTACATGTGAAGTTCAACATCCCCAGTGGTAGCAGATGACACACGGTTGTTTATGTGCCTGTATAATTAGCACGTACTGACAGATTACCTATTGAAGTTGGGCAACTGTTATTCATTTAAAAACATATGTTTTACCTTTAATTACCTTCAATTGAAAGTTCGACATCAGACTATCTATTACTTATCAATTTAGTCATCCAACTCTGATAAAACTTTTGCTTTCAAACAACCTATACACCATAGCCTATGGAATCTAATCTAGAATTTGTCATCATTATCCTGTCACTTCTACATGATGATTTGTAACGGTAATTTTCTTTGTTTTTATAAAAATAATCATAATAACTTTATTGTAAACTTTTAATCATAACAATAAGATTTTCATAAAAACAGTATAACAAATCATAATAAATACTTTGTGCAGCTTTTTTTCCCATCACATGCAATATTGTAAAAAATCTTAAGCATACAATTTATAAGAATTCAAAGGTCCTCTACAATCAAGTTTGTAGCAAGGTATTTTACAAGCAACAGTAATCAGTTTTATACTTTAAAAAGATCTGAAAAGTGAAATCTCAGAATGGAAATTTCAATGGGTTTTGATCAAAATAAAATGTGTTGGGTGACTTAGATCTCTGTCAGCAAGGTTAACTTTCTCTAAAGACAACTAATATATAATCATACAGAATTGGTTTTTCTCTCCACCTTCTTTTAAAGTGGCATGGGACACCTCCATATTGTGACATACTTCCTATCGAAATAGACAATAAAATCAGGTACATGTATAATTTGATAAAGTTTTTCTTTCCCACAGGATGATATCCCTAAACATATGAAAAGGGACCCTTTTTATACAATGATTTATAGAAAATCTACCATGCTTTTGATAATATAAAACAAGAGTTAATAAATATCATGATTAGTGTTGATAGCTTGGATCGTTTTTTATTGTAATGATTGACAGATTATCGATAATTTTATACACCCTGCAACAGTGAATTTCATTGTGGTTTGTGACCCTGTCCTTCTAATAAATAACGAGACCCATGGGCCACATCGCTCACCTGAATAACAGTTCCTTGCATCATTTCATATTAGTTTTTAAACATTTTACCAATATATTTTTATGTTAATATTTAAACACATCTTGGGACCCCAGTATTAGTCCAGGGATCACAATTTTAACAATTTAGAATCTACATCATCATAGGATGCTTGCATTGTAATTTCACAAATTGTAGCATTGTAGTACCTGAGAAGAAGAATTTGAAAATTTAAAAATCTGTGAAAGTATTTTGATTACATGTATAATCAAAGACCAACCTAGGGGGCGACTTGGGCGAAATAGTCGCTTTTTGATCGGTAACTTCGCCGGAATTTCCTCCGAAAGAGAAGTTGAAGTCGCCCTGTATTATGAGTTCACAATCGTGTAAATTAACCCCAAAGGCAATAAAATGATAATTAACTAATTCTAAAGAGGTTTTCACAGCCTCAGTTAACCCCTGTTGTGATTAATTACTCAAGACAGTCTTATCTTTAGGGGTTATAAATACGGGTGCTGCAACCACATACTGTGCAACCGATGTTTATTTCTTTTAGTGTTGATGTTACAATTAGTTGGCAACTTGTAATTAGTTAATAACTCTGCCAAATTAATGCTAAAATAATCATAAAACCGTTTGTTTACAGTTATCTTTAAAAAATAAGATCATCTACATAACGGTTGTAATTGGGTCAAAGGGTTGGACTAATACCTCCAAAATACACAGAAATACAGAGACTGATTTTATTTGTCACTTAGCTAACACAATTAAAACACATTTCATCTAAAAAATGTATGATTACATCAAATAAATTGAATTTAAGAAATTGGATAACTTTTTTTTAATTTTTAGAAGTTGTTTTATTTTTTATTGACTTGCTTCTAATCTAATTTAAATTATTAAAGGTTGAATCTGTTTATATCATCATTAGCGTTATGCCGTTGTCAAGTAATGGAAGTCTCCCTGATTTCTCAAATTTCTCCCTATTTTTCTGTTAGGGAGAAGTGAAGTCTCCCTAAAATTTTGCTCTAGGTTGGTCCCTGATAATGTACTTTTATCCACACTAATATCCAATAATGTCCCATACCACCTTAATTTAAGCCAATAAACTCCATCCATACATATATTTTTATCAATCATGACATCATATAAAATCAAGCATTCTGTGAAATTTATTGATTGATAAAAATTAACAACTCAACTGAACAGAAACTTGGAAGTCAGTAATACAAAAAAGTCTGTCTGGAAACAAATTAAAACAACACAAATGGGCATGCAACCTATCTGCACTTATGCTGCACTTGATGACTTTCCTGTGGTGAACAAACAACAGAGTTAGGTACAGAGCTGATCTTGCTGGGGCCTGCTAAACTGTCCATGTCCCCAGCGGTAGAGGATTCTGAGGAAGACTGGGTGTGGGAAGGACCCGAGCCTCCCCTACAGAGGTCTACAGGACTTCCTGTCACTATCATGTCCTCTTCATATGTTCCATTGTCCTTCACTGTCACATGACTCCCAAGGTTTGATGAGTCCATCGCTAGTAAGGACTCCTGACTTGAATGACAACTGTCTGAGTATGAGCTCTTCTCCAGTGAATTCCGATCTTCCACCATCACAGTCTCTGAGAGCTCTCCAACACAAGTTTCCCTTTTGTATCCTGTCAATTTTTCTAGTTTTGATTTCTTTCTGTGGGTGTTCAGTCTGACTTTAGGCTGTAATATCAAAGATTATTTCATTAAACTTCAATGTATCATAAGCAGGACACAAACATGATAGATTTTTAGACTATTTTGAATTAGTGTATTACCTTTGGCTTACAATACAATGGATCATGAGTTTTTTTGTGTTGATGTAACTTTTGCTGAAAAAAATAAAAACATTTCCATAAATACACCGAGTGAAAATTTTATTTGTGCTTCTGCTATTACCATTTAACATGGATTAAGGACTACCCATATACTGTTAATCACAAATATTCATTCATCTGCGTTCTAGTTGTGATGGCTAAAGCTTGACAAGTTCTCATTAGGTCCCCTTAATGTGCAGATGATAAATGTTTCCATAGAGTCATTAGTATGAGAGATAAGATGGCAGTTCACATTTCACTGAACAATGCAAAGACAGGTTGATATATTTCAAATTCACTTAAGTTGTACATGAAGAAATCTGAATAAAAAATATTTTATGAATTTTCATATCCAACTCTCTCTTTCTCCTCTTTCTCTCTCTCTGTGTGTGTTAAGTATACATTCAAGCCTTTATCATACTCATTCAAGTTTGTGGATGAAATTACACCAGAAATCAGAGCCAATTCTTCATCTTCAATCCAGAGGAGATCATAGGTCAGAGTTCAAGAGGTCACACAATCAACCAAGAGAACCTTGGTCAAAGAGTTCACTCCATCCCTCACAACACTAGGTTGCCATGAAAACCTCCAAGATCTCTGAGAATGGATTTTGGAAGTTTCATCATCTTTCTGAATCTCAATTCTCTTGATAAAATGCACAACATAAATACATGTAACTTACCTTTGCAGAAAATTGCTTCTGGCACTGCTCACAGGTAAATTTTTGTCCGTCATGGAAAGACCTTATGTGAGCCATGAGATTTCTTTTGTCTAGGTAAGATCTCTCACAACCATCACGAGGACATGAAAACAGCAACCTCTCTGGTGAATGAGTTTTCATGTGCTGATGGTAGATGTTGGATTTTCTGAATATGCTTCCACATTCCTTACAAGTGAACACTGTAACAATCATAAAACTATTAATAATTAATCCTCATGAATTCAGCAATGGTTGCATGTTTTTTTGAAGATTTAATAACATGTCTCTATTCTTTTAACCTAGACTTACAAGATATAAATAATTCTAAGTTAAAACAGTAATTGTCTCTTTGAATTGAAAACAAAATCTAGAGAGAAAGGCAGAATTCAGAGCCAATTCTTCATCTTCAATCCAGAGGAGATCATAGGTCAGAGTTCAAGAGGTCACACAATCAACCAAGAGAACCTTGGTCAAAGAGTTCACTCCATCCCTCACAACACAAGGTTGCCATGAAAACCTCCAAGATCTCTGAGAATGGATTTTGGAAGTTTCATCATTTTTCTGCAAACTTAATGTACTAACTACAGTAAGACAGCAATTGCCAATGAAACAATTAGTCAATGATCTATTACTTGATGAAGAGCTAAATTTTCAATGATTGCCATCTAAAATATTAAACTTGTACTAAAAATTGGCCCAAACTAGACATCATTGAGATGGTGACCATCCCAAAGGGCCCGCTTAAATAATGGACAATAGGATGAAAGGCATTTCAGAGGATTTTGCTTTGACATTAACCAATGACTAAAAAATTTTCCAGTTGACATAAAACTTAAATTCAAGCTCATTAAACCTAAACTGAAGGAATTATTTTGGTTTAATCTGAGCAAGATAAGGCCAATGGGAAATAAATTCTGGTCTAAAATGGATTTTAAAGAGATCTGCTATGACCTTATTTGAATTTGAAAGACCTTGAAACTAAAAGCTTAGTTTATGTGAAGTATGAGTCAGATAGGACTAAGGGGAGAGTGTATTTGCTCTGAAAAAAGATTACTACAGGAGAGAATATATAATCCAGACATGGATTTTTCACATCATTCTGCTATGACCTTAACCCTACAAACTTGGTTCAAGGTCACTGCACCCAAAGGCACTCTGTGGGTGAAGTTTGAGCCAGACTGGGTCAAGGGGAGAGAAGATATGCTCTGGACAAGTGATCTCAGATGGACAGATGGACGGACGGAGGATTGACAGACTGATCACTATAGGGCACCCACAGAGCGGACCCTAATTATATTGCCAGTTGCTTATCTACAATGTACTAAAGACACTTAATAAATGTAAATGAGATTAAATTTTATGGGGGGGGGGGGGGGGGGGCAATTTAATATTTCAATATTGACAAGATCTCTTTCTAGTAACCTGACTAACTAGCTCAACTCTACAGTTGAACTTCGATATCTCAAACACTGATATCTCGAATACAATTGATATGTCGAAGTGATTTGTAAGTCCCAACCACTTATTTTATAATTATTTTACCCTCGATATCTTGAATACTCGGATATCTCAAAGTTTTTAAACAGTCCCATCTAGTTCAAATTAACTAAGTTTGACTGTATTTAGTCTCATAACCAACACTTTACCTTTGCTGTGATGAAGATGTTTGTGTTTTATCAAGAGAGTCCATGTTTTCATAACTTCAGAGCATCCTTTCACATCACAGGGATATCCTAATAAGTAATGCATGGCAAGTATTAGAAGGCAGAAATTCAAGGACATTCAATATGGGCTAGCATGATTAAAACACAATTATATATGTGTGTTATCTTCTATGAGCTATGTAGACCAAGCAAACTCTGATTAATATGTGCTGCCTAATTAACTTATGTAGTATGTTTCTATTCACTACATATAATTCTCTAAAATGGTTTATCAAAGACCCCCCCCTCCATTTCTTACGTAATTCCTTTTGATTGAAACCTTTTATCAACATATTGCTTGATACTTGCCTTCATGGACTTTTGAATGGCGTTTTAATACACTGGGGAAACGAAAGCTCATCCCACATCCCTCCACAGGGCACCTGTATCAAGGGAGATCAGTGAGGTCAGTCAACTTTACATATCACAATTATAATTTGTTTTCTAGCTTAACTACCTCTGTAATAATACATGATGCACAAAATTTCCGTAGAAAGTCTAATAAACAAAACCAGTGTGTTTACATTAGGGTTCTTCTTGAGCCTGTTTATTGTATATAAGACCCACAACAAAATTTATTACAACAACGTCAAACATATAGCTAAACAATTTAATTTTCTATAAATGTTTTCAACTCTGCATATTGAGACAATGAAAAAACCTACACAAAAGGATTGATGTGAGTGTGATCAAACTCATGGACCTTCAGATGCTGGTGTTTGCGGAATGCCTTCCCACATCCTGTGTACGTACACTAAATCAAGACAGGAAACATACAAAACTGAAGTAATTATACATAAATCAAAGTACTGAAAGTACCGTATTTTACGGACGACATGTCAATGTGGACTACAAGTCGAATTGATCATTTTAAGCCAAAAATTTTTTTAAATCCTTAGATATGTCGATTCGAACGATACGTCGATCTAATCGCTTCAAAATGGCATATCAAACTGCAGGTAATATAATCAGTGTATGATGCAAAGGACGTCCCCGATATTGCTACCGATTATTATTAATGATTAACATTTAAACAATTACGTTTATACTTATGCATGGTATTTTCAAATACCGGTAACATCTATAAAATTGCTTGAATGCAATTCCCGACATGGGTGTTATAAAAGTTGTATGAGTGTAAACTAAACTTACGTTGTCAAAAATATTTTATTCCAAGTATTAAAATATCTATCCATTCTGACCACTATTCCTTGCATCAAACAAGTTATCGCCAGTGTATTCGCCATTACGTAACCAGCCACCTGTTGACTCGGCGCGTGGTCAATGTTTGTTTAACAATTTCCGGTGTCAGAAGCATGCACCTGTCTTGTGTCGGACTTCAAAGAGGGATCTCAAGTGCAGGAAGATTAGCAATTATTTTGATTCGATTTTACTTGTTTACTTTGTGTCCAGTTATGCAGTTAAACGTTATTGCTTTACATAGACAATGTTAAAAATAGATCGATCATTTGTACGACTTGATAATGACGATATACAACACACATACGTTTCTTTACAATGTTTATTTAACAACAATCAAAGAATTGGACTATAATTAATCAGTGAAATATAAACACCCTTATAATGGTACGCTGTATATACACAGGAAGTGAACACGTGTAGATCTCAGCCGCAGGGCATGATTATGGCTTGTTAACACTCGGTGTCAGCCTACCGTGATTTTTACCATAAATGCAAAAATCCCTAGGATGATTATCAATTAAAAGATGAACACTAATACAACTTGCACACATTTAGTAATATGTACTTTAATATCTGTTATAATTAATCATTCCGGGACTTACCGCAATAGTTTGTTCCATTCGAATTCGGTTTAATTTTACTGCGCAATGTTATCTTCCCACTAGTAATATATGGATATCATGTAACGATGTGTTTAAAAATACGGAACGGTAAAACTTTAAATTGATTAAAGACATGTACCATTTTTTTAATTACCGGTATTATTATGTATATTAGTGTTAACAAATGAGTGAAAACGACAATAAATATAGATGAACAAAGATTTCAACAAGGTAATATCCAATCACACAACCAATTTTAGATGATTAAAACAGAGAGTTTTAATGCTATTTTTGGAAAATTTTCCGATCTCAAGCCTTAGACAAGTCGATCTGGACGATAAGTCGGGTGCTCTGCTTCAGAGAAAAAAAATATCATCTTGTCGTCCAAAAAATACGGAACTCATAGATATTTTATGTCACCATTTGTGAAGTGCTAGAAAGTACCAATCAGTTCAATATTTTTCATAAAAATGTGACAGCTAAACGAAGAAGACAGACATTGTCAATAAAGACTTAATCAGCGAACTAGCTGCAATATAAAACTTCATACCTTGTATGGTCTTGATTCGTGGATACGAATAATGTGTTTCTTCAGATTATTGTATGAAGAGAAAAGCTCTTTGCAGTTATCCTCTTTACACCTAAGAGAAAAAGACAAAAATCTGAATGGTTATCAAATGGAACAATCCAATCAAATATATAGTCCATGATTGTACAATGGTACACTAAAGCAGCTCTTCCTGTTAGAGATACAGTCCTTAATCACTCTTGTTGACCAAGACAAGAGAATATCATTGTCATTCAAGATGTTTCTGAGGCTCAATAGGAAAATATAAGGTGTCATTTAACAATGTATACATTATTCATTATAGGTTCTTGAAAATACTTCTTTCCATTTAAGCATTGAAGTTCAAGAATGGTTTAAAATATTAGTGTTGAAATCAAAGTTCCTTTCTTTTTATATTTTCTTTTGCCCCAAAATTGATCATAATTTCATTCTGTTCAATTGGCATCTGAAAAAATTCTAAATAAAAATAACACTTTCATGTTTATTAAGTTTGTGCAGCATGTAACCCTAATCCTAACCCTATCCTACATATCTGTAAGGATTTATCATTTGAGTACAAGGATAATTCATCATCTTTCTTCATGTCAACAAAAATGCTTTAGGGACTATACTTCAGAAATTGCAAATCTCTGAGCTAAATCATTTCACTATTAATTAAAACCTTATAAATCTTACAAAGTGTGAGTGGCAGCAACCATAATAATATAATGGCCTATGTGCATACAAATATAAAAGTTTGACTACACATGAAAGGATTCTAGTGAATAAATTAAACAGAAATCAGAGCCAATTCTTCATCTTCAAACCAGAGGAGATCATAGGTCAGAGTTCAAGAGGTCACACAATCAACCAAGAGAACCTTGGTCAAAGAGTTCACTCCATCCCTCACAACACAAGGTTGCCATGAAAACCTCCAAGATCTCTGAGAATGGATTTTGGAATTTTCATCATTTTTCTGATCAAATTTCACATTATTTTACAGGAAGCTTTGAGTAATTAACTAATATCACGTATGTGTACTAGTATATCTGGTTATTTTGGAGCACTGCATTACTTCTGAATGATTTTATGCTTTACATAATTGTATTGTGAAACTCTTTAAATCATACAGGATGTAAGTCCAAAGCAGAATAGTTTACCATTATTTGCTTGTCATAATGCGCACTGGTGTATAATACATACTCCTATTCTGGGCCTGAAAATTAAGGGTAATAATAGTTCGGGTGTATTATATTATGCACCAAAACTTTTGACTGAGCTGTAATGTTGACTTTTACAATCATGGTAATTTGCAGGGAAATTTTGAGGAAATTTTATTGTACCGAAATTTTACATAACATTACATACAGGTGACACTCGATAGCTCAAACTTCGATCTCTCGAAGTTCTTGATCTCTCGAAGTGAAATCACGGTCCCGATTTTTTTCTCTATATAACTAAGCAAATTTACTCTTGATCTCTCGAACTCCGATCTCTCGAAGTTCTTGATCTCTCGAAGTAAAACCTGGGTCCCTTTATACATATTTCATTGTTTTTGACTCTTGATAACTCGAAGTGGTGGCTGTGTACACACACGATCCATCAAGCGTATAATTAGCTCCGCGTGGACCTTACCTGGATGATCGAGTGAACCCCTGGGTTAGCGTGGTTGTGTTAATTGGTTAATTACGGAAGTGACACTATCCCTTGCTTCCTTCAAAGGGAAGATAGTTAATTTGTAACTGATCTATTAATTTCAACAACTTGTGAAGTTAACGTTAAATCAAACCGGCCTTTTCTTAAACTATTCTGTGATCAAGAAAACATGAAATACTTAAGAATTTTTTTAAGTTAACAAAAACAATAAATAAACACAAAACTAATTTCTGTATTGTTGAAATTGATGTAAAGTAGAAGAAAATACAAATGAAACCATGTTAGACCATCCTTCCATTTTATGAATATAAACTTCTGGCTACTATAATTTTAGAACCAACATGACAGGAACAAAATTTTCCGGATTTTTTTAAACTTTCGATCTCTCGAACTCTTGATCTCTCGAAGTTTAATCATGGTCCCCTGAAGTTCGAGTTATCGAGATTCACCTGTACATCATACAGCCCATGCTACACCTGTAAGATATGTGTCAAAAACTTATTGTGGTGTACAAAAATCATTTCTCTTGATGTTGTTATGGTTTAGATCTGCAAACGCTATTGCTTTTAAGCACTAAGCTCGGTTGGCGTTCGTCTCTGCATACTTGATGACCTTCAACTTCAACAACGAAGTTGTATAAAAAACTCTTTCTTTACCAATGATGATACATGTATTTGATACCGATGTAAATCATACCGTTCTTTTTATGTAAAATTGTATGAACGAAAAACAATAGATTTTTTCTTAACTCCACCCATTTCATTTTCACATTGTATTCTTTTCTTCATAACGAAAATCAAATAATTAATTGTGCTTGGATTTAATTACGATAAAAATGGCTTGTGTTTTTTTTTTTTGGTGAGACTGACATTAATATCGCTTGGGCTAAGTTCTGATCATGAAAGTACAGTAATTGCGCTTGGGTTGTAAAATTATCATTAAACATTGATAGTTTTTTGGGGAAAATGGCGGCCGCGATTTTGATCGCTTGAGCTATGTTCTGATCCCAAGATTACAGAAATTGCGCTTGGATTATAAAATTATCATTAAACATCTAAAGTTTGGGGGAAAATGGGTGACTTCAACATTTTTTAGGTGCGTGTTATACATAGGACCTGCGGTTTTTCGCCATTTTTTGGCCAACTTTGTGGATGCGTATTATACACAAGACTTTAAGGTACATGTATTTTCCCTCACACATATTTGACGTGAGTAAATAATTAATTACACCAACACTACTATCCATTCAAGATTTTCAAAGCAGAAATCAGAGCCAATTCTTCATCTTTAATCCAGAGGAGATCATAGGTCAGAGTTCAAGAGGTCACACAATCAACCAAGAGAACCTTGGTCAAAGAGTTCACTCCATCCCTCACAACACAAGGTTGCCATGAAAACCTCCTAGATCTCTGAGAATGGATTTTGGAAGTTTCATCATCTTCCTGAATCATCTTATAATATGTTAATCTTAAAGAAAATCTCATTTCATTTCATATTTTATAATTCCAAATTTGTGATTTTTTCAATTGAGATTCGATACTTGAAATTTAGTTAATTTCTTCATCTAATCAAATTGAAGATTTTTTTCTGTTTTCAGGTGCAACATGATCTATAAATATAGAACTTTCTATCCAATGATGCTCACACATATCAATGTGAATGTACCTGATTTTTGTTGGACTTGGTTGCTTCTGATGACTCTTCTCATGATGCCTCTTTAAATGTGCTGCTCTAGCATACTGTTTTGTGCATCCATCCTCTTCACAGCAAAATGGTCTCTAAATATATCAAAACATTCGTTTGAACATATTTAATTGTATATATAATATACAAAGGGTGCGAACACTAGTTCTTGCAAATTACAAGGTTCTCACACTAAACATTGTATCTTAACACATTTTCGAGTGGCTGTAATAGTTTTACATAGCTCAGACGGTAAGAATACAATGTCCAAGGAAAGAGGTCATGAAATGGATCTTTCTGAAGTCAGAAACAGATTTATTATTATAGCAACTTCCTAAGTGTAATTGATTTCAACCTTTTCTTAAAATTGTAAGCGCATATTAATGCATGAAATTTTTTTAAAAGAATGTTTATTAATGAAAATACATTCTAGTGAACTTGTCCTGTGGTAAACACGATGCACTTTTAGTTCAGAAAACAGCCTCTAATGCATGAGGTATTCCCATTATGGTGGGTAAAATAGGGGTACCATAGAGGCATTGATCATCCATTGGGAGTCAAACCACCAAACGCTGGCTTGGCCTATGCCCAACCTGTTTTACACTTAATAGTCTCTCAAATTCCTGCATTGTTGCTCTTTCATAATCCCATTTCACAAAATTCTTTGTTTTTGTAACAAAATCACTACCACATTTAACATCACGTTTGAATATTCGCTGTTTATGGTCGCCATGATAGTGATAAAATTTGATATTTTATGTGACCTTGAGATATTCCGAGTCCAATTTCCGTCATAATGGTAGGCAAATTCAAACTAGAAATAGTGTAGTTTTGAAATGCCTTGGTATGACCAATTAAATGGATATTTGGTGGACTTGACATATACATATTCAAAAAGGTTTGTAATGCATTTTTCACTGCAGATTATTTTTAACATACTTAAAATCAATGCAAAGCAGATCCGCTTTGCGGCTGCTACATTGCAGGTATATGGGACAGATTCTTACGGTGACCTGAGCGTAGCCTGGTCACGGTATGTTTATTTTTTCTTAGGATCCGCCATTAGCAAGGAGCAACCAATGGCCTGTTCTGTAAACTTTTACTGCAAGTGTGCCAATCCCACAGGATATTTCTTTATCTAATACCGAGCGAAGCCTGCCTCGCAAAGCGAGGCTTAATGGTAACATGTGTATATAAGAAAATCAGTGAAAAATAGAAGTTTAATCAGGGGTACTAAGGGCCAAAAAATTTTCTTCCAGCCCTGGGTGCTGCCATCTTGGCCGCCATTTTATTAAACAAAAGTTAACTCGATCATTATATGACTGCCACTTGTCGAAGTTTTTCGCCCCGAAACTCGATCAAAAATTTTCCAATGTTTAATTGAAAGTAATTAAGATGAAAATAATTGACTGTGCAAACTATACAACTTTTGACAGTGTTTTAATCAAGAAATACAACAAGTTTCACGTATGTCTTATCAAATTATCAGATGGAAAATAAAATCATTAACATCAAGGAACCGATCTTTTAGAGACTGAATACAGTAGAAAAAATTCAATTCATCAATTTGGGAAAATTATAAGCATTAAAAAAGAAATAAAAAATTCTCGGAATCAAGAACTTTTCCTCGGCTATTTCCGAAGACATAAATTTTACGTTGTACGTATGAAACATGACATCATAATGAAGACTGAACATGTGACGTTTAGTTTAACTTTGGCTTATGATTTGATAGATAGGCAGATCCTACTGTGTGCGTTTCAAATAAATTTTGTTCTACAAAAAAATCAAACTGCACTGTGGTAAATCTGCGCTCGGTCCAACGGTCACACCATTTACATATTTAATAAGTCATGCCTTTTTCCAATAAGAATTAAAACCTTTACTGAAGAAAATCTCTCCAATTGCACAGTTAATGCTAATTGCAATCATAAACAGTAGTACCATTTCATGTTAAGCACCTATTAAGAATTAAGGTCTTTGACAAGTACTTTTGCAGAAATTAAAATACTAGAGTTACCCAATTCTTGGAAAAATAAATGTAAATTTAAACTACAGCAGTGAAGTCTTTAAATTCTGAATACTTGAAAATTGCTTCCGCCGTTTTACTTCATTCATTTTGTAACACTTACCTCTCCAGTGTGTGATCTTAAGTGAATTTTCAACCTAGCAGGTCGACTAAACGTCTTTGAACAACCAGTAAAAGAGCAAATGTGTAATGAAGACGGCAGAGAGTAGCTAGCACGTGGCTCACGTTCTTCGAAGTCAGCCATTTCTTAAAGAGAATTTCGAACCCGAATTAAATTATAGACTATGAGCCCGATCTCAACCATCGATAAAGTACAATGTACAAGTTATATACCGGTATTGTACTAAACTGGATTTCCACACTTTGTACATTATGTTTTGATGGGCTATGAAGTTTTGGAGTGATACAGCTCCGGTGGCTAATATATATACAGGCACGTAGCTTCAGAAGGGGGGGGGGGGGGGGGGGGGGGGGGGCTGTCCCCCCCCCCCCCTTTTTCTCGCAGCAATCATTTTTCTTAAATTGACTACATAAAAAAGTGAATTAACATGGAGTTGCCCCCCCCCCCCCTCCCACTTTTTGGTGAGCATGTACAGAATTGAAGTGAAAGGAAGGAAATGAACAATAAAATTGGAAATTTGGAAATTGTAGTCATACGAGGGTCAATCAAAAAATAAGAAGACTTTTGCCATAGCTATACTATTTAAAGTCATATTATTACTAAATTCAGTAGACATAATTTAGCAATTGTTTCAAGCATTTTGAAATCAAAAAAGTTCATATATTTCTTTATTTTTAAGATTTATTTAGAATTTAATCCTGTAAAAATGAGGTCACGGCGCACGGTCAAACTTAGTTTTGTGTCGGCAATAAATCATATTATGTTGAAAGTAATAACTCCATAAATTGGGCTTAAAACCAACTAATACTGAAACCTAAAATCAAACATTGTCATGATATTCTATGTACCAAATAATGACGGGATATATAGATTTGTTGAACAGATGTCAGTAACTAAAGACATACAGTCCTCTTTAAAATTGACTAAAAACATTGACGTCGCCGGACGTCACGGCGCAACGAAAAGTATAAACAGTATGGATCTAACTCGGGAAAAAGCCAATAAAACTGAAAATACTCAATGGTTGAAAAAATAAGTCAAAAATTATTTGCACATTTGTGTTTAACTCTAACACATTTTGTGGGGGTTATGGTTAGTGTATTTTGAACATCAAACAGTACGAAAGAGAGTAGAATATCTGTAAGTAATTGATCAAAATATAAACAACGTCATCTGACATTCAGGGATTTCCTTACTGTAAACGAAGAGACATTCGGTAAAAATAAGAAAACTTTGAGGAACTAATTAATGATTTTCGAACAAATGTAAACAAATTGGATGTCAAGTGAAATATTGCCGATTTAAATTGTATTGGGAAAAGCACAAAGACTCAGTGTGATATAGAGATTGGATATTTCTATTAACTGTGCGTGCATCATCTTGACGTTATGTTTTAACGTTACCGTGCGCCGTGGTGACAAAACATGTTGATTTTTAAATCGGGTAACAAAAATACCTTTTCATCAAATGGAATGAAACTTCGTATATCGTTGTTGCATAAATTAATCTGTTAGGTATGACTTTTATGAAAAATATATGATAGACAGCCACATTGTCTTCGTATTTTTTGATTGACCCTCGTATGTACAGTACCCCTTGCCCCACACCCCCACCCCCACGGATTAGGATTTTCACGTTTTTAGAAAAGTTGTAATTTTCATTTTTTTTTTCGCTTGTAAAGATTTTTGGAATGAGTCTGCCCCCCCCCCCCCAAAAAAAAACCTCAAAAACGATGCTACGTGCCTGATATATCTCGGGGATATATTGTCTTTTAAAATATGATTTTTTTTGGCGATCATGATCTGAATCTGCGCATCTTTAAGTTAATGTTTGTCTGTTTCACGTCTGTTTTGGGCAATGGGGTTTCGATTGATCTATTTGTCTTCTAACGAGTTCATATGATTTAAATGGGATTAAGTCGTGTGCTCACGGCTTGGTATATTGAAAGTAATACTGGTAATTTTTACAACAATTATTTGCACAAAGCAAACGTCATTTTAACTTATTGAAATAACGTAATTATGTTAAAACGATTAAATTAATAAAAATGAGGAAATATGCGTAACGTTAATCCAAAAATCACAAAATAACAATAATTGTTTTAGTTATATAAAGTGGCAAGCATTTTTGTTCACAGCATGATCGGAACACTTTTCTCTCTACCTTTAAATGTACTAAGTCTTGTGATTCTTTAATTAAGATTAAGATGTAAAATGGTGTGGTTTTTAAATGGTACTGAATATATTTTGTAGACTTCAGAATCATACATAATATTAATTCTGCTGAAAAACACGTTTCATTTCGACAAGGCATGGTTTAATTATAAATAGCTTGTGAAAGATGTGACCAAATTGTATTGCCTTAAAAAAAAAAAAAATTCGACATACAATGCCCAAAAAGTCACAGGCACCTGACGTTATATATTTTTCTCATAATAAAAATATATACTCTATACCTAATAATACAATAATAATACACTGTATTGTTAGGTATAGGGTATATATTTTTATTTTAGCAGGTGCCTGTGCGCAAAAAGACGTAATAAATACGAATCCAAAAATTCAACGCAACGATAAAACAAAAGTAAACAACAATGTTCAGGAAGTAGAGATATATCAATGAGCTGCGCACAACTGTTATATAGCAAATTAAATCAAATACTGAATTTCCATCCAATCATAACTTATATCTACACCCTAATACACACAATGTACCCGCAGTCTCGTCTGATATGATATGTTGATAAAAATAGTCACACGTGACTGATATCGCTTTTGTGATGTCATTATGTATAAGTGGACACCAATAGCAGGAAAATGCTAACATTGTTCTAAGTTCAATTGTCATTTCACGGATTTCACTTATATTGGATTATTTAACTTTACATATACATGACGAAAGGAATTGGTTAAAAGAAACAGGTGGAAATCTGTGTCTCGTGTTCAACATAGTGGACTTTGGTAAGTAACATATAAATTGTTTATAAACTATACAGGAGACTCAGGTACATTATCAATCCTTCTCTTGATTATCAAATATATATAATAACTAATGAACGACTCGTTTTCATGTGACTCTATTCTATTCGGACTTTTCAACCGGCCCTAATGACAAAATTTGAATTAGATGATAAAAGGGAAAAAAAAACGTAAAATAAAATCAAAAACAAACAACAAGAACAACGACAAAAAAGACCAAAAAAATTCATTGCACACCCCCCTTTTTCGGTGATATATATATAGGATGATGCAGAACTTTTGAAAACTGGTTTATAACAAATTATTGAAATACTAGTATGCGGACCGATTTTGTAAAGAACAAAAAAAAAGGTATTAAGAAAGACGTACCCTAGTTTTTCAGAGACCTTTATAGCAAATATACATCAAGGTACAAAGACTACTTTAAAAAGGGTTTGTATGACGATGTAGAGTAATTTGAATAAATTTATTACTTACAAAAATGAAAAAAGAATAGTAATCGCCTCATATACCGTATATCCGATAATTTTCGCGATGATCTAATTTTCGCTTTCTTCGGGATTACTTTCACATCGCAAAATATTCAATTCGCAAATATGATTTCCGGTATTGTTTGCTATAAGAAACTCTTAAAATCGCAAAACAATGACTGCCGCAAATAAAAATTAAGTTACACAATTCCCCATTTTCGCAAATTTTGTGACACGCGGAAAAAACCCCCGATATATAGTATTTGACGAGAAGCGTTCCAATTAACATTCGCATAGAAGGTTTAGATAGACAATGCAGTAAAAAAAAATCTTTAAAACATGAGCTTACTGTATATATAAGGTTGTTTGTAAAATAAAGATTTAAAGTAAATATCTATCGACTTTATATGTAACGTATGATGACCGTATCACTAATATATCGTCTACCCAAAATGCGTATAGTCACAGAGAGGTTTGATTGCACCACAAAGTTGGTGAGCGTCCGTTCTACAGTAATTTTGCATGGTCACGATTAATTCAAATTTTATTTTTCTATTTTTATTGTTTACAATGCTTTAGAAATGCATTTCTATTGATCAACCAAAATTTGAGTGTCAGTCGTAGAGATATAAGCAAGATACAGAGCCCAAAATTCTCTGTCATGTAAACAAGGCTCGTGCCCTGTTTTTATTTTTTTTTTTACATTGTCTCAATACACCGGTAAAAGTTCTTTTTAAATCTGATTTCTCTTTCTTCTAATTCGTTTTAAGCATAAATAAATAGTTCCTAGCGTTTATCATATTCAATTTAGGTCTAAAACTGGAATTTTTACTTCAGCATTCAAAACGTATACAAAAACATGACGTAAGCTTTGTTTACATGACAAAGAATTGTGAGCTCTGTGTCTCGCTTATAACAGACGACTGAAACTCAAATTTCGGTTGACTATTAGAAATGCCTTACCAAAGTATTGTAAACACTAACAAGAGGCCCATGGGCCACATCGCTCACCTGAGCAATGATAGACATAATATAATCAGCTTTATTGAGTCATATACAAACTATCTGAACAATGTCGTATAATAGATCCTGTATATAAAAATATTCCCCTGCATATTCTTATGTTTATGATCGACCCCTTTTGTAAAAGGATGATTTTACAGTCATATTACATATTGAGCATTGCAGTTCTCGAGAAAATGATCAGACTTAAACAACTGTTTATATATGGATTATAAACCTACATCAAATTTTGAACACCTTGTGAAGCCAAAGAATTGTCCAGGGACCAGAGTCTAAACAATTTTAAAGAATCAACAATAATTCAAATATTATAACATTTGAGTTTTGTGGATAATTTAAATGTTTTCCTTTGTGAAATTGGACCCCCCCCCCCCCCCATGATTTTATCAAACTTGAATCTACCAAACTGAGGATGCTTTCATACAAGTTTCAGTTTTTCTGGTCGATCGGTTTCTGAGAAGATTTTTAAAGATTTTTCTCTTTTTCTATGTAAAAATTCAACCCCCCATTTTGGCCCCACCCTACCACTGGGGATTATGATTTGAACGATCTTGAATCTACACTACCTGAGGATACTTTCACATAAGTTAAAGCTTTTCTGGCTGATTAATTTCAGAGAAGAACATTTTTAAAGATTTACTCTATATATTCCCATGTAAAAATTCAACCCCCCATTATGGCCCCACCCTACCCCCAGGGATCATAATTTGAACAAACTTGAACCTACACTACCTGAGGATGCTTCCACATAAGTTACAGCTTTTCTTGCTAATCAGTTTCAGAGAAGAAGATTTTTAAAGATTTACTCTATATATTCCTATGTAAAAATTCAACCACCATTGTGGCCCCACCCTACCCACGGGGATCATGATTTGAACAAACTTGAATCTACACTACCTGAGGATGCTTCCACTCAAGTTTCAGCTTTCCTGGCCAAATGGGTTTTGAGCAGAAGATTTTTGAAAATACCAACAAATTTTCAATGATTTTTTAATTATCTCTCCTTGAAAGAGAGCATGGCCCTTCATTTTAACAAACTTGAATCCCCTTCACCTAAGGATACTTTGTGCCAACTTTGGTTGAAATCGGCCCAGTGGTTCTGGAGAAGAAGTCGAAAATGTAAAAAGTTTACGGGCAGACAGACAGACAGACAGGCAGACGGACGGACAGACGGACTGACGGACGCCGGACAAAAAGTGATCAGAAAAGCTCACTTGAGCTTTCCATTCAGGTGAGCTAAAAACTGAAAAATAATTTTTAACCAAAATCGTGACCATGCCCCTTTAGTCGCACCTTGCTAGTTTCTTTCTGCTTTCATTGTCTTCCATATTCACACAGACGAGTCTCTGAGATATATTCCCGTCAACTTTCATTACCAAATCATCAAACAACTGGGTAGTTATGCGTTCAGTTTGGTACAAACCCATAGTTATTCTAAAAAGAGAAAATCTTGTGATCCCTTTAGAAACTCTCAAATCAAAAAGATGGCCAACAAATTTTAAGTGAAGATCGTAATTTCAAATGGTTTTTCGATTATTCAGTTTATGGGTGGTTTGTTAATTTGTTTAAAAACATTACTTTAGTGTTACTGTCAGTTGACAGGTACTATAGTTGAATGCAGAAGCCACTTGATACAAATATATCTTTACATAGTAAGAAAATACAATGTTATGGTGTACCGTGTATCCAAGAATAGCTTTAGATTCCTTCTCGAACACTCCTGTTCTACACGAGAGTTAGTTCTATTGGTTAATCTATTGGTATTGGTTTTATATGCAGATAAACATCATCCATCATGGCTTCAGAGAAATCCACATCCGATCTGCAGACCCTCCTTCACTACAATCGGCCAAAGTCGACCCCGCCCACGGCCCACATAACGTCCAAGGAAGAGTCCACATTCGGGGGGCCTTTCAGGGCTGCCTCTGTCGTTCCCTTTGATAGTCGTGCGACCGACGAGAGGACACCTCTTGTGGGAGTTGTCAGGTAATAGTATACTATTTGTAACATCACTGGATTGTATCATCGGTCTACCTTTTAACAATCGCATTCAATACACAGGATATTGTGTCTCACATAAAATTGACATCAAATAAATTTCATTTGAGAAAATGTCGTGAAATTCGTCAGAAGTAATTCTCATGGCATTCGACATGATTTTGTGATATCCTGCACACAAACAAAAATTCACGCGGAATTCGTGAGAGAAAATGTCAGGTGAAATTCATATGAAGTGAATTTCATGTGAAATATTCATGCGAAAACCATGTTAATGCTCTCTTTTTTACGTGAATTTCACGTTAGGGATAACTGACTTCACAAGCGAGAGATTGCATAGTGCATTTTATCACTTTTTTCTGGATTGAAGAGGCCATAGTGACACGTATTCACAAAATGAAGAAGAAGACGAAGAGGAGACATTTGATAGACAGAGTTTACGGGACTACTTCAGCTGGAAAAACAAGTGGACAATCCTCAATCATACCAAGATAGCCTTGCTGCTCATCATAACGTCAATATGCTGTGTATGTATGGATTGAAAATTGTGCTGTTACGTTATGGAATTTTTTCTGTTTAAGTGATTCTTATATCAATTTTTGTTCGCAATCGCTGGAAAGACATTGACACTTTTCTTCCCTGATATTTTTTTATACATGATCAATTCCTGCAGTCTATGAAACTGTCAACCTTTTTTGGTTGTATAATGTTATTAAGGCGACTCGTAAATTGTGTCTTTTATAATTTGACTATATAAGTATATGGTGTCTGGATTGGCTATTTTCAAAATTTCAACAGCACTTTGAGAAAAGCATCCATGCCGTTGTTTTGTCATTCAACATGCCATTACCATAACACAACTTCACACAACACGCTGTGTTGCTATAACACAAATTCACAATATACGCGGTCGATTAACAGGCCATCGCGCCAAAACATCGAAATTGTGATCTAGCACGATAACTGGCGAGTTGTGTAAAGCTGCGTTAGGACAACGACATGTTGGTTTGTTATGTAAAGTTGTGTTAGCGCGATGGTTTGTGTGTCATAGGACCGACGACATCCAAAAATAAGCATTCAATGCTTATATTTATATTCATACTGATGTATATTTGTGTATCGTTGCTGTAAAGCCAATATATACGCTCTCAGTCAGGAATATGAAACATACATGGAACAGCCATATTAACATCTTATTTAGTTCGCTTCCGCAACTAAAAATATAGTGCCAGAAACTCTGTAGAGAAAAATCCCATTTTTTATGGAATAGATATAATTTAATGATTATTTTTCAAAAGTACATATCAAATTGGTTATGTAAGATTAAAAGTTCCATTTAATCTTACAAAAATAAAATGAATATACTCAAAACACGTGGAGACGTTTATATTTGTGCACATGGCGCATGAATTATCAAAGTGTATTCATAGAAAATTGAACGTCGCAGATTTCCAATGCAAGGATAAGGGGAAATATACACTGAATGTAAATAATGTTGTGTTAGCGCAATTGCTCGTTTTGTGAAGGGGTTCTTTTTTACCCCAAAGGTTGGACTTTTGCAGTGGCCCTATCCGAACGCCATATAAATGGCTATAGGTTGTGTGATCGAGGTATAAGATAAACGCGAAAAATATGATAGACAATACTGTATACGTATATATTTACATTTTTCAGTGTCTTTGCCTGTGATAACACTACGTATCGATTTTGTACTATACAGTCCAATAAATTCAAATGACGTATAATTGGGGCGCAGGCGGGGTTTGCATATTTATATTCAAATATTTAATCGTACAATTGTTGATTCCTTAATTATTCCTTAAATAAACACACAGACAATGCAACTATACTTGTATAGTAATTATTTAGAAAATATTTTCTTATCACAACGGCATGGTATCAGATAGAATGAAAAGTAACACGGAAGTGTGATGTAATTAAGTATGACATTTTTCTTCAATCTTCAGATCACGGAAATATTTAAACAATAAAACGCTTTCTTTGGTGACTCATGCAGGATATGAAGGTAGCGGCATTGCAGGAAAAAAAACCCCATAGCCTATGGCTTTACAGCAACGATACACAAATATTTCATACAAAATAAAAATAACAAAACAAACAGAATAACGCGCTGTATTCAATTTGTCTGCACGACCTGGTGTGTTATAAGACCGACGACATCCAAAAATAAGCATTCAATGCTTAAATATATATGTTGTGACGTTTAAAAAGTTTCAAATTGCATATTTGCACTACAAGCTATAAACAATACATATTTGGGTAAACAGATCTGTAAAATCTGTTCATTTCTCTTCTACTTAATAGGACTCGATGGTTGTGGCCATTTTTGACTGTATTGATTTCCTTTAGAAGAAGAGCTCTATAAGAAAATATAGAAAAAACCCAAATTTAAAAGATGAAATTTATAGACTTTTTCTTTACTTAATAATAGTTTATTGCTAAACAAATCATATCTTAAAACTTTACTTAGATCTGGTGGTTTATTTGTTGACCATCAAGCCTCCTTAATGGTCAATATAGATCTATTTGTTTTCCGTACATATGTTGTCTTCATATAATGTCAAACTAAAAAAAAATCAATATTAGAACCATAGAAAATGCAATAAATAAATAATTTAATTTGAATTGATATGAAGTTTCCAGATGTAATTATATAATGTCTTATTTTACCGTTGCATGTAAAAAAAAGATTTACATTGAATTCTGTAACTTTATTTTTACATTTTATCCCATAGGAACTGCAACGCCTTCTTTAATTTTTGTCCATTTGCAATTTAATTTTAAAATAATTAAACAATTTCTAGTGGTAAACAAATCTCATTTTATTTTTTAGCTCTCTATCTCGCTTGGAACACGAAATTAGTCATTCAAATTTCGATTGACCATTAGAAATACGTTAGTATATAAAATTTTGCGGAAAAGTCGGAGTCAATTTTTTTTCATCCGCAATGTTGAGCAAAAGATAATGAAATTGACCTGATATTGCTATAAAAATAAAAAGATCACATTTATAATATATATCCCAAAATTTATAATACATAATATTTTGTAGATTGGAATTATGATGAAAGGTGAAAGCGAGACGGAGAAGGAATGGCATCAAATCAGTGTGGACAACAAGATTAAGTGTAGGAATATTTACTTACCCTGTATTCATATATGCAGTCATAATCAGAAACAAAACCGAACTAAACAATTATGTTCAATTGTAGATCAGGAGTTCAAATCCAATAATAACCCAGTGAAATTACTTCTTAAAGGACCAATCATGGAAAATACAAATGGATCTTTAAGAGTGACAGTTGGGGATAAGGTACAGATTTTAATCATAAGGTCATATTTTTAGAAGTATAAATGTGTACAAACAGCTAGATCACATAAGCTTTCGTGTGATGGTTATGTACATGATTTTCTAACTTTCACGGTTATTTGTTTCAACTTTTAGAGTAAAAATGACACTTGGAAGTTGGATGTTAATAACACCATGCTGAAGGATGGTGGCACCGTTGAAATGGAGCACAAGTTCGAGAAAAACGCCGAATCGTAAGTGTTCAATACATCTATGGTAGTTGAAATTATCTGAGCATATAATCCAAAGATGACTCGAATGACATCATGATTTTGTTTTTAGAAAAGAGGGCTTTGCGTTCGAGTTGTCATCGAATCTGAGTGTGCTTTTGCTGTGGAGAGGAGAAGAGCTCCCCACCGCCGAGATCGTGTATGCAGCAATCATCTTACTGTTCGTGTATATCCTGATTATTTTCGAGGTATTAAAAATTTGCCTGTTAAAATTGAAAGGAAACAACCCGTAAAAACATCATGTCAACGAATAGTGAAGTAAAGTACAATCATTTGATTTCCATCTCTGAACACAATGTTTAAATCATGCTTGTATCAACATGATTTTTTTTTCTTCAGCTTGTACATAGAACACTGGCTGCTATTCTAGGATCCCTTGCTGCCATAGCAGTGCTCTCTTTGTTTGACAAGGTAACGATAAAAAAAATCCTGTGCCATGAAATGATTTCGCGTTAAACGCAGCCAATGTAATGGTTTCACGACAACTTTTAATTGTCTGCATCTCACTGTCAAATGCATATTCCTACTTCATTTTTTTTGTTTCCGGAAGCGTCCAGAGCTGGCCACCATTATTTCATGGATTGACATGGAGACCTTGATGTTACTCTTTGGTATGATGGTCATCGTCTCCATCTTCTCTGAAACCGGGTTTTTCGACTCATGCGCACTCCAGGTATTTTTTTGTACAGTTTTCATTATGATTATTTTCAGACTGGTTAAAGATACCTTAATATTGGAACTTTTTGTTCACATGTCTCTCGCATCTTTATAGGCATATAAACTTGCAAAAGGTCAGGTGTGGCCCTTGATAACCTTGCTCTGTGTCTTCAGCGCTGTAGTGTCGGCTTTTCTAGACAATGTCACCACCATTTTACTCCTGGCTCCCGTGACAATCAGGTAACTAAACAAATATCCGTAAAACATTTCAAGAACAACTGGTTGAGAAACCCTTTTCGAAAAAATTACAACGAAAGAAAAGTTTAGTTAGGTTTTGGGCATCAAATGGTTATAACCACTTCAAGAAGTGTTGGTATAGATATAGAAGCAATCTATCAAAAGGTACGAATCAGAGACTTTAACATTTGAGTATAAATACATTTCCAGATTATGTGAAGTGTTGAACTTGGATCCTAAGAACATTTTAATTGCGGAAGTTTTGTTTTCTAACATTGGCGGCACTGCGACAGCCATTGGTGACCCACCCAATGTTATTATTGTGTCCAACTCAGATATGAAGGATAAAGTAGGTTTAAGTTCACTCACCAAATCTTTATTTGTAGCTTCTTATCCACCGCTTCACCTCGCATCTAGTCCAGTTGCACAATATAAAGGCTTCATGATATACATTGCAATGGATCCTGCAAAAGATCCCCAACCCCAATCACTACCGACTTAAAAAGAATGAAAATAAATCCAAAACCTAAAAAATAATGCTTAAAACTTTACTCCCTCTTTCAGGGTATCGATTTTGCCACCTTTACGGGACATATGTGTGTCGGTATAATTTTCGTGGGTTTTGTGGGATATGGAGCCCTCAGATTTCTGTATCGTGACATCAACAAACTTCAAAACCAGGATCCACCAGAAATTGCAGGTAATATGATAAACCCTGAATTTTCAATTGTTCAAGACTTAAAACAAACGTTCTTAGTATGAAAGCGGTTAGTTTGCCTGTTCCAAATGGTAAAAATGATATTTATCTCATACGTGTGGTGTATACTACCCGTGTGATAAACCTTTGCTTTATCAAACGGGTGATGCTATATCAAATACTTCCGGTCCGAACTATTTTTGACACAGCCCCTCACTTCAACGCCTCAGTGACTTTCTAGTATTTTCCATAAAGCTATATCTACTACCAAAAATTGATTTAAAATAGAGTTTGTCGAAGATTTAAAATACAAATATAAAGGAAAACACATAACTGTGAAGTTTATAAAACTGCAAATCACGTTATATTGCTATCAAGGAGTTCATTCTGACGACAAAATGAAAACAGAACACTTTGGTTGTGTTTCTATAAAAGAACTTACCGAAATAATGTCTCCCAAGACTTTTATTTCACCAGCAGTAAGCATCCTTATTCAATATTTTCAACTTCGAATCATTAGGCTAGTGTTCGTATTATAAAACATCAACAACTGTTCCTCGTTCGAGTCAATTCAAACTAACGAGCATTCGCAACTTTGTGTATGTCAACAAACTTGATTATTCAAGTTTCTGATCAGTATTTCCATTTAATTAAGTGATTAAGCTCTAAGAAAAATTATTTAGAGATAAACAATTATTTGAAGGTTTATTTCAGTGAAATTTTACATTAAAACAGTTATATTTACCTCCGAAATGACGTACTAAATTGTATTGCGCAAGGTCACACTAACCGCATAACACAACGTTGCATCATCGTTTAATCTTTGAAAAAATCAATTCGGGTCATATTAGGGGCTGTCTCAAAAGCTTCATAATATAAATCAAATTGTATGAGATAAATAGAACATCTATAATTGTGTGATTTTATATTTGCTTTATCCAACTCGTTGAAATGGTTATATTCGCTCGGCAAGCCTCGCGAATATATACACCATTTCAACTCGTTGGATAAAGCAAATATAAAATCACACAATATAGATATCCTCTATATATCTTGGTCCATCAAACGTAGAGTTGAAGCATGAGATCGAGTTGTGGCGGCGGGCGGCGGCGCGGGTGTCCGTGGTGTCAAGAGAGGAGAGCATAATGAAGGCGCTGTTCCAACAAAAGGCTGTGCAGAGGGAGAACGCCCTCATAAAGCAGCTCTACAGAATGAGGTAAAATCAGACATGGTCATAACTAAATCATGTGAACATCTATAGTAAACTAAGGATCATGCACCCCACTCTTCTTGATTTTCGTTGTAGGAGGACTGAAAAGAAAGACTTTCAACAAAACGTGCGAGAACTAGAAAGAAAGGCAAGATTTAATTCACTCAGTAACTTAAAACTGAGTCGATACTGTAAACTACTAGTATATAGGAAATTTATGCGTGGTGATAATTTACGATAATTGCATGTCATGCCGGGTGGAAAAGTATACTTTTGGCTAATTTGCGTATTATTTTTGTAAAGATAAATTTACAACAAAGAAATAAGCGCGTTCATGTTTCATCTTTTACGGATAAAAATCCACTTAAAATATCCATGATTACAGAAACGAGTGTTTTCCGTTTTTATGGTTTGATGTATCAGAAAAAGCAGTGTTGTCGTTGCAGTATTACATCACAGACCGGTGGCTGTTGGTCAAGACCAGTCTTGTGCTGGTCGGGGTCATCCTGTGCTTCTTTCTCCACTCTTTCATAGACGACATGCACATAGACCTGGGTACGAAAACCTATTTTTTCTTTTATTCAGACAGGTTTCTTAAAACAAATTTCTTTTGTGAATATTCACTTACATTTATCATGAATATCAGAGAGAGAGAGAGAGAGAGAGAGGTTCTTGACTAAGAATAGTTTCTATTGCTCCAGTGAAGCTATTATTGCCAATATTAAGAGGGCTGGATGGTCGTGGCCATTTTTAGATTATATTTATCTTCTTAAAATGAAGAGCTCTCTAAAAAAAAAAAATATAGGAAAATGCTAAAATTTCAAAGTTTATTTTTTTTTTTGGTCACTTATTTTTTTTTTATTTACGGCCAAAAATATCACATATGAATATTTAAAGGTAAATCTGATGATTGATTTGTTGACCATCCAGCCTCCTTAAGAGTACACAAAATAAACCGAAAAGTGATAGCAAAACAGACAACGATATGTTGCATTCATTGTCACTCTTGGTGATTTCTGAGCACTAGTAACTATCTATCTTACAATATAGGTTGGATTGCCGTTATGGGAGCCATTTTTCTCTTGGTGGTGGCAGACATCAAGGAAATGGAAAACATTCTTCACAGGGTGGAATGGGCGACCCTCATCTTCTTTGCTGCTCTCTTCGTTCTGATGGAGGTATTAAAATACCGTTGTCCACTTCCTTTTTAACTAAATCTATTAACAATTTAATGTTCATTTAAATTTTATTAATATGTTACTTTTTAGCTCACCTGAACCGAAGGTTCAAGAGAGCTTTTCTGATCACCTGTTGTCTGCCGTCCGTCCGTCTGTAAACTGATCACATATTTGACTTCTTCTCTACAAACATTAAGTCAAATTTAACCAAACTTGGCACAAAGTATCCTTATGGGAAGGGGATTCTAAATTATAAAGGGCGAAACCCTTTTTAAAAGGGAGATAATTATGAAACAGTCAAAATTGGGTGTGTGTCTTTAAAAATCTTCTTTTCAAGAACCACTGCACCAGAAATACCAATATTTACATCATAGCTTGTATATATAGTAGAGATTATAAATTGTTAAAATCGGGACCCTGGACCAATACTGGGGCCCCAGGAGGGGTTCAAAGTTTAACATAGAAATATACATGGAAAATGTTCAAAAATCTTCCTCTCAAGAACTACAATGCTACAATTTGTGAATTTACTATGCAAGTATCCAAGATAGTGTAGATTCTTAATTGTTATAACCATGACCCCAAGATCAATACTGGTGCCCCAGTAGGGGTTCAAAGTTCAAAATTTGAATATATAGGGGAAATGTTTGAATACAATTTGTGAGATTACTATGCATGCATCCTAAGATAGTGTACTATTAGATTCTAAATTGTTAAAACTGTGACCCCCGGACCAATGCTGGGTTCCATAGGAAAAATGTATAAAATCTTCTTCTCAAGAAATACAATGCTATGTTTAGTTATTCTACTATGTATTAGCATGCTCATATCAAAGTCAGAGTGAACTTTTTTCACTTTTTATAATTATGTGTACTTCATTTTAAAATTTTGTTATCTTTAATACGTTGAGGCCTTGAATAATAAGATTGGCTGCTTGATGCATATTAGATCTTAGGATATAATGCCAAAAAAGTTGGCATCTTTTTATGTATTGTTTAGTGTGTTGTCAAACCTTGGGATATATGAGAGTTTTACTTAAGCATTGAATGCTTATTTTTGGATGTCGTCGGTCCTGTAACACACCAAGCGGTGCAGACAAATTGAATACCGCACGGTATGATAATTTGTCTGCACCGCTTGGTGTGTTACAGGACCGACAACATCCAAATATAAACATTCAATGCTTATATTTATATTCATACTGATGTCTATTTTTATGAAATATATGTGTATTGTCGGTGTAAAGCCATTATATATGCTCTCAGTCAGGGATATGAAACATACATGGAACAGCCATATTAACGTTATTTAGTTCGCTTCCGCGACTAAAAATATAGAGCCAGAAACTTTGTAGAGAAAATCTTTTTTATGAGGGAGTAGATATAATTTAATGATTATTTTTCAAAAGAACATGTCAAATTGGTTATGTAAGATTGGACGTTTCATTTAATCTTACAAAAATAAATATACTCAAAACACGTGAAGACGCTTTTATTTGTGCACATGAATTATCAAAGTGTATTCATAGAAAATTGAACGTCGCAGATTTCCAATGCAAACATAAGGGGAAATATACACTGAATGTAAATATAATAACTTTAAAGAGTTTCATATTTAAATATTTTGAAATAGAATGATACAAGAACTATTGTTCAGGTGAGTGATGTGGCACATGGGCCTCTTGTTTAATCACCTGGTGAAATGGTGCATTGTGAACTTTGTTTTGAACAAATATAACATTTTAGTTGATTGCCAGTCACATCATGAACCTTTTTTGAGCATATTTTCATTAACAGTTCATTTTGCTGAATTGGATAATTACTTAATTGCCATTCTTTGGATTAATGTACCCAGGTGACCATCAAGGCCTTCGGGCTTTTTGCGTAATGCAAAGCTGTAGCAGCTTAAATTCCATTCATTACTATATATGGAACTAAAATTGCAGCATTTTGATTTTCACTAGGCACTGACAGAATTGCAGTTGATTGATTGGATCGGCACCCAAGTCACCGATTTGATTAGAGGACTAGAAGACGACAAGAAACAGCAACTGTCGGTAGCTATTCTTCTCATCCTCTGGGTGTCAGCCATAGCTTCCAGTTTCATTGACAACATCCCCTACACAACAGCAATGGTAAATGTAATCTTTGCAAGATTCACTGAGAATTAATCAGTATATATAATGACCAATCTCCATGAATTTCGCTAAGGTTATGATAAACGTTCTAGATTTTCATTCCTTTTTGAAGAACCATCATGCCATGTGCCCATGAAGCAGTAATGATTTTCATACATTGTAAATCTTATGAAGTTTAAAAATAATGACTAGCAATTGAGTTTTATGATACTGAAAAAAATGTATGCATTATTCAAATATAGATTCCTGTCCTGCTTCAAATTAGCGCATCTGAAAACATTCCACTTCAGCCACTTACATTCGCCTTGGCTTTTGGTGCATGTTTAGGAGGTTTGTAATCTTTTTCAAACTTTCAGATTGTGATAAGACATCTATGTAATTTTAAAATCAAAACTTCAGACGTTACACTTTACATCTCTTCTTCAAATGTATCTCATCACATGCCATTGGATGTTTATTTTAGGGAATGGGACTTTGATTGGTGCATCTGCTAATGTGGTGTGTGCTGGCATTGCTGAACAACATGGCTACGGCTTCAGCTTCAAAGAATTTTTCAAGCAAGTTCATTTATTAAGACGTCGATGTATTTCTAATGATTTTGCTGAAATTGTTAGTGTTATCATTTTCTACTTTATGAAACCATTAAAACTTTACTTTTGTATGACATTTGACCTTTGCTCTCCTTTTTGTAGGGTCGGGTTTCCTTTGATGCTGATTACAACTTTATTCGCCATGTTTTACTTGCTGATATGTCATGTGGCTTTTCAATGGCACCCTGCTTGAACATGTCTATTGTATTGTACACAATATACAACATGAGTGCAAATTCCAAACTTGTATTGTGTTCTCCCTCAAAAAACACTTTAAAAAACTAACAACAGTTAAATTTAACTGATTTTATGTGCAATGGATATGTTTGCATCGTTATATGTTTATGATCTTTTTTGTAATACCTCATTACTCAAAATGCAATGCATATTACTACAAAGTACTATGTTAAATTTATGCCATGGTTTCAAAAATGTATCAATGTTATTTCATCAGTTGATATTTTCTTGTTCAGTAACCGCTACATTACAATCAAAGTTACATTACAATCAAAGTTACCAGTATTACAGACTGTGATATTCTTTACATTTCATATCTTGTTCATTGTTTGTGTTTCTATTTAAAATGTCTTAATACTTTTACTACATGTATCTCATTTGTTTGGAATCTTACATTGATAGGTAAATCATTAAGTGCAATTTCTTTAATGCTCTTTTCAATCTATGTCACATTTTAATAAATTTAAAACTACACAATTGTTTTTGCAAAGTTATTCATTTTGAAGTCAAGTGGATCCCTAGAAATGTAGTACAACTCTTTTCATAGAAAAGCTATCTCAATATCAAAATGAGGGATTGCATTAAATTGTGCTAAAATTGTAATTCTTCTTAACAAATATGTAGATAATAAATTTCATACCAATGTAGATATTGTCATAACATAACACTGATCTTATCACTCATTAAGACTTCACTTGATGCCACTATAAAAATCCTTTGTCAATCGTCATCTTCTCGTTGTCTAGTATTGCGTGCCCCTGATCCTAATTTGCGTTTCTTAAAAGTCACTTTTGCATTGTCGTCGCCACTCGCTAGACTTTGGACTCTCTTTTCTTTGAACCTGCCTCCTTCTTGTTTCTCTTTCTTTTCTTTAGGGGGCCCAGGAAGGGGAATGTCTTCAATGGGAAGGGGCTCTGATGGTTCTTCTGGTAGTTCAAGGTTAGGGAGTTCCCTGAAGAAAACATACATGTAAGGCTTTACTACCCTGTAATGAGCCCTCATTTTTTTTACAGTTAAATTCCACCAATAGAATTAAGTTAAATTCTTTTTAAAATGATATGGTTCATAGGGCCAGTGCTTATGCACAGTTTCTGTGAAATGAAGTGGGTGAGAAACTCCTTTTGACAAGACACCATTCAATCGCAATGTAACTCCCATTGCAATAGGTACCCATTTTCTGTTGAATGGACTGAAACAATGAATGTAAACTGTTTTGTCCAAGGACAAAACTTGCAACTTCAGTGCCCATACCAAAACTTGAGCCAGCAACCCTTTGTCAATGGCCAAGCGCTTATAAATACTTAGCCACTTAGTCATTGAACAAGAAACAAAATGAGTTCTATTTTATATCTTAAATGAACCAATAATTTTCCTTTTATGCCTGATAACCTTCCATAGACTTACTTCACAGTTTTCCAGTTGCCATAGGCTGATGTTGAGGTAGTCCCCCAGCGAAGTGGTCCCACTGCTACTTCATCAGCCTGTGCATCTAGCTCCTCTTGCTGAAATAAGCATTCCTTGGAAATTTAACTTCAGTAAATCAAGCAATATAAATCCCTGGTATGTCAATGCCATGGACATGACAAAGAGAATACTATGTCTATGAATAATGAACTTCTATACCAGGTACATGTACCTTGAATACCTTAGTATTATTTCTCTAATTAAAAATAAAAGCAAAGAAAAACATCATGCAGGCAACACTATAATTGGTGCTGTTCTGAGGTAAGCTCACTGTTACATACAGGTGCATAATGTTTAAATGCCTTTCGTGGTTATTTTGGTGAGTGTAAAATTGGGCAATGTTTCATTTTCTACCAAATATTGATATTGATTATGGAATTAAGCCAAAATTTGCACCCCACCAAGCAAACCCTATACAGTATTACATACAACTCTGGCCTTCTTCTCTGCCTCCTGCTGTTCCTCTTCTTCCTCCCTCTTTTTCTTTGCCTCTTGTTCTTCTATGGAAACATAGACGCTGGGAGCAACCCATTTTGATTCTAAAGTTGAACCACAAAAGTGGATAAGTAAAATAATATTGTATAAAAATCACTCAGTTATCAATTCTTTTACAGGAAATTGATCATAAATTCATAAAACATTTTGCAAGGGTGGTACACTGTAAACAAACTCTAGTTTGTAATAATAAAGTAAATCAACTTAACTATGTTACATTTTACACTTTACATATTATTAAAGCATTTAGTGTGTTGCCAACTTGCCATCATGTATTCCAGTTCAAATGTCAGAGAAATCAAAATTACACATTTAACTGCTTTATCAATTAAATTAAACTGAGCTTGTTTTTACTATGTTGTAGTGTCCATTATTACCATGTGAGACGGTGTTCCAGTAGTACGTGTAGCCCTCGGCCGACTTGGCCTCATGCCACTCTCCTTCCTTCCTCTTCTTTTCTATCGCTTCTAGTGCCTTCTGTTTCGCTATATCAGCTGCCTTTTCTTTCTGTTTTTTCTCAGCTTCTTTTTCTGTAACAAAAACTCATCCTCCATTATCATAATAATAAATATTTTATAAATGCATACAGTAAACATATAAATGTCTACATAGGTATTATATAGTTACTGGTACTTAATATTGGCAAAAAAAAAATCTTTGTCTAAACTTGAAACATTATTCACAAAGAAATAAACTAATACATCATTTCTCAAAGAAACCCATATTTTCAACCTGGATTTGCATAACCAATATCCACGTATACAATATTCTTCTAAATTAAACCTATTAAAATTTTTTTACTAAAAATGCACAGTCTTTTTAATGAGTTACGTAATAGCATAGATTTCTATCCATTCACCCCAAATTCATGAAAACTGGTTGTAAGCATGTGTAATGAACTCTACGGTTATAATTCTTGAATAGTTATTCAAAATGAACCTACCAGCCTCCGATCTGACTCTCACTCCATACTTAGCAGCAAGTTCAGGGTCACTAGCTAGGTCTTTTTTAAATGCCTCCAGGGCAGCCTAATTTAATTCAAAGAAAAAAACCAATTGGATTCATGTACATCAATGAGAAAAATGAAAATAAACTGTCAACAAACCAAAATTATAACACAGAAGATGAATTCACAAACCTTTTCCATTTTTTGAATGTCATCCTCCAGCTCTTCCTTTTTCTTTGCATCTTTTATACCTTTCTTTCTCACCTATCATAAAATTAGTCTAATATAGTGCTGCGCCACAAAACCTACATGTCTATCAACATAATCAAGTAATCCCTTTATTCTACATTTAATCTTAGGTTGTTCTATCAACCTTTAATAAAAAATATATATATCCATATATTCATAAAATTTAATCTTTAAGCTCAAATTTTTCATCCATTAATGGACTTTTGCCATATGCAGATTCTGCTGTCACTAGTCAACAATTAAAACAACCAAATATTGGTCAACATTTAAACTAAACCATATGACATACTACCATGAGGAAAAGTATGTGGTTAAATATTAAATCTGAATTTAGCTTGGAAGATTATGATATCATATGAATTATAAAACAATTAACAGGCATTGGTCATGCAGTGGATGCATCAAAGTCATGCATACTTTAGACTGGGGTAAATTTATATTGTGATGACAGTGATCATCTCAACCTTAGCTCTAACTAAAATATTAAACTAAATCTGACGGACATATATCCTTGGAATTAAAATGCACAAATAACTCACATCTTCAATTTTTCTTTTAACATTTTCTTGGTGTTTCTTTCCTTTCTCATGAAAATCAACACTCTGTGGAAAAAAATATACAAGTAAGATCCTCTAGCAATACAATGTGCTAAATAACATTTGAAAGTCCTAACCCAAAGTCTTTTGCCAGACTGTGTCAAAAGAGAATAAAATTATGGCTGGAATAAAATACTTCTTAATAATCTAAACAAGAGACATCTACTAGGTACATAATATACACTCGATTAATTCATTGTCTTGATATTTTTAATATTGATTTTTCAGACAAATTGAAAACTTACAGGTTTATTATCTGTTATCCAGCATTTACAATATTCACAAAACTTTCTGGGCTGCGATTTCCAGTATTCTGACCTGATAAAAAAAATTATAAATGAAATTTGAAGGCTGATCCCAAAAACAGATAAAGATCACTTGCCACAAAAAGTAGATATACAGTCAAACCTTGTTATCCCATATATACTTAGAGGTGTTAGACGATCGAGATAAAATTAAAAAAGAACCAGAGGTTGAGTAATCCAACCTACTTCGATGTATGCAAGGTATTCGGAATATTAGAGAGTGGGCGTATGTAAACATACTGTATTTTCAGAGAAACTTGACTTGAACTGAATATATATATATATATATTTTTTACCTTTTTAACAAACACTGTAGCTAAACATTTATATTTTACCTATCAAAAAGAACAAAATAACAACATTTTTATTGCTTGAAAAATAAGTGTTTAGATAAAGTCATTACAAACAACACTGCACATAAGTATAGTAAAGTATCAACAACTTACATGCTTACAAAAACTGCCGGAAGTTTACATTTAGGTGCATGCGTAATGGTTCACAAATTAAGAAAATGCCTATTTTAGGAATCATTTGTAAGGGGGCTTTTCATTGGTGAAAAAAATTCGTATAGCAAAATCTCGCTTTCAACCACCAATAAAATATGTTCTAACGTGCTGATGCATAGGGGTCGCACCTGCGCAGAGATACGACACATTTGTTGTTTCACGAAATCTAGGGACCAGGATAGCAGACTGGAGCTTTTTGCACCCGTAATCACAGAAAAGTTAGACGAAAAATATCACAAGGCATATCCTTTTATGTGTGCTCTGTGATAAAACAGTATGGTAAGTACGAACGCTCGTGAAGTATGTTGTCTCGGTTTGTTATGATATTGGTTGGCAGTCCGACTCCGTGTTTACGTTTGGAACTTGGAAGGAACTTAGCTAAAATGCAGTAAATTTGAAATGAAATGTGAAAGATTTCTATTTATTTAGCTATTTTGTTTTTAATTAAACTAATTTTGCTTTAAGTATCCGAGAAGTTTGCTTGTTACATCCCAACTGCTTTATACTTGCCTGCAGTGTTTGTGGGTCAAGGTAAAAGGAACATTTCTCCTACGTTGGCATGGGAATTCGTGTTTTTTGATGACTAGAACAATTGTGTCAAATTATTTCATTTTCTTACTTGTTTTGGAGTTTGTTGAATATATAATGCAGGATAAGCATAAACAGTTTGTACATGCATCATGAATACATAATGATCTCTAGAGAAGTGAACAGGTACAACCTTCATCTTCCTCTCTTGGCAAACTGAAAATTTTAGATTCTTGGAATTTAGTTAATACTGTTATAAATGACCGTTTCAGCTCAACCATTGTTGTCATCGACTATATGGCCAGGTTAAGCTCTTACCTTCACAACTTGAACACTAGTTTACATTTTACACCATTTTACATACAGAAATGAATACTGTACTTGCTAACATTTTGTTGGAAGTCGAAATCTAATGAATTTTGACATAACATGAAGTTTAGAGTTCAGATAAAGTTTTTCATTTAAATTAATAAACATAAAAGCATCACAAGTTTTATTGGTTTTTGCAACTTGTTGCAGAAAGGACTTAGCATCACTCACTATGTGCATGCGGTGTGTTTTGTGTTTGTTTATATGTAGGCAAGATTGGAAAGAAACCTTAGCATGTATTTACTTAGAATCTTTGATTACTTTTTAAGCATTTCCTTAGTGGTGAATTATTTCGCAAGATATATGATATTATCAAGTAGATACAACTCAAATGTTATGTATGATTTAACTTGAGATTCATAACATGTTTGAAAAACATTTCATTCATGAAGGGTATGCTTAGCTAAGGTTTTTATTGCATTTCTCTTTTATTGCAGTTTATTGTTTTTCTTATTTTGAAAGTAATTTTCAACAAAACTGTCAAATGAAATTTTAAAAAAACATTAGGTATGTCTAATTATTTCTGAATTTTGAAATTGTTGTTCTTTGTACAGATGCAGGCTTTACATTTCTTAACATAATGCTTAAGAGTTTGAAAGATTTTTTTTTTATTTAATTTTTTTACATTTAATTTTGTAATTTTTTTTCTTTCAGGATCAGAGTGACACAGGTATGTAACTGATATTCATTTTAAAATTTCTAAAATAAAACTTAAAATAAACCATTTTAACATATTAAAAAATCATAACACAGTTAAGAGTTGCTTTCCAAGAAAAAAAGGAAATAAGATTAATTTATTTTGTAACTTTAGATTGGGGAGGATGGAATACAAGAGATTCCATGGATGGAGATTCCTTCTCCAGGAGGGAGGATTCCAACCTCAGTATGGGGGACACCAAGTCTGATTCTGTGTATGATGGCAGCAATATAGGTGTAAGTAGTACTACTTAAGCTTTGACAACACTTTAAAGTTCACATTAAAGTTCACATTATGTTCTTTTATATCCTGTATAGTGTATTTAATGCACCATCTTTGATGTCTCTAAGCTTTATTGATTTATAACAATTCTGCTACATGTTAAAAAAGCTGATTTTAGTATGGTTAACTTTATAACTCTCATGATATCATAAAATTTTCTAGAATGATGATGAATACAGTAATATGTATGATGACTACAACGACGATTACCAAGACGGGTCAGACACTGAAGATGATGACGATGATGAAAACGAGCGTCCATATACGTCAACGCCTCAGTCCATGCCATTTAAATTTATTAATGGAAAAGATGGAATGGGTAATATATATTTACCAGGTGCACAAAATTTTTCAAACATGTCAAGCAACAAAAGTCAAGGTGCACACAAACTGAATATTTGAAGACAATGATTTTTAAATTTAATTTCCAGCAACTTGTGAAAAATGTGGTGCTGTTGGAATAAAGCATGCCTTTTACTCCAAGTCAAAGCGTTTCTGCAGCCTGTCTTGCTCTAGAAGTTTTGCCACTTCTCAGAGAGAGGGTAAACAGAGTCCTACAGGAAAGGGGGATGGAGTCACTTCTCCTTTGGTAAGAGATAGTTATCATCATTAAACAAGGATGATAGAAACAGTCAAGCAAAATTCGTACATTGATCTTTGCTTTAATTTTAGCCACCAAAGAAGCCAGCTGCTAAAAAATTGGCAAATCAAGGTCATATCCAGCGGCCTGTAGACAACGTGCCCAGGACCCTCACAAAGAGAGCAGGTACATGCTAGAGCTTTTCTAAATTTTTCCGTGTTTGAAACATTAATTCATATTCAACAAATTCCTTCAGTAATATTGAATGGATATAACTCTTTCATGTACTTGTATGATTGAACTACATGTAGCATGACACATTTTAGATCTTTGATTTGTAAGTCAAATGGACTCCCCCCCTTATTAAAAAAAAAAGATAAAAGATTGGTATTAAAAGTATGTGAGCTTTATCTTCATTATGTTGACATGTATTTAGTTATTTCGATCTCCTTGCTTTACTACAGGTGGACTGAAAGGTTTTGACTGGGGGCCATACTTATCCTCAGGAGGAGCCGAGGCAGCACCAGTCAGCTACTTCAAACATGTATGTATAGAAGTGGAGATTTATATGTTGAGAGACTTCTAGCTTTTCCATGAAGAATAATAACTTATTTGTGTATGTGATATTTCTTACAGTGCCCTATGTATGATAGCTGGCACAACATTACCACAGGGATGAAGTTGGAGGTCATTAACTTTGAGTGTGATCTGTCCAGTGACGCATTCTGGATAGCCACTGTCATCAAAATAGGAGGTAATTGATAACTGTTACTTCCAAATTCCATACTCATTGTTTTTCATTTTGTCCAAAATGGGTTTGTCATATTTCCAATGCTTTGTATATAATTGTTTGACAGGATACAAGGCACTGATGCGGTATGAGGGCTATGCCAATGACCCATCACATGATTTCTGGGTCAACCTCTGTACAGATGAGGTTCATCCAGTTGGCTGGTGTGCTACAAGTGGGAAACCTCTTGTTCCCCCAAAGTGTAAGTAAATGAAAATTTTCTTTAGTAAAATAACTGAGCATTAAGATTAGGTAAAAGTTTGGGTTTGTAAGTTCCTTATAAAATTTAATGTGTTGATTATCATTTTCAGACATTCAAAACAAGTATGTGGATTGGAAAGAATACCTGGTAAAGAGATTGACAGGTTCTAGAACTCTGCCAAATAATTTCTACAACAAGGTAAAAATGGCAAAAAATTCAATGAATAGCATAGATCATACATGGCGTTTGATTGAATTTGAATTGTAGTGTTTATTTATATTTCAAACAATGATTGTCATGTTGCAGGTGGTGGAGTCCATCAACAGCCATGGTTTCAAGTACCACATGCAGGTAGAAGTGGTTGACAAAATGTGTGTGTCGGCCATGCGTGTTGCCAGGGTAGAGGAAATCATAGGAGGGAGACTGAGACTGCAATATTCTGACACTAAAGTATGCATATTATAATACAAATCATGTGAGAGATTTTTCTTGTTTAAAAATGATTATTGTAGACTGATATTCAGATAGTTTATTACTGATATTTCTTATGACGTGGTTTGTAGGAGGAGGATGACTTTTGGTGTCACTGCCGATCCTCTCTAGTCCATCCCATTGCCTGGTCACAGCAGAGTGGACACAAACTTCATGCCACTAATGGTAGGTCTGAAAACAAGGTATTTTAAAGTATTTTGATGTTCTCATAAATTTTTGCAGAGTAGTGATTTATGCAAGTTCTTGCTTTCTTTTTGATAATTTCTGAATTCAATGTTTATTTCAGACTATAGAAACAAGTGTTTAAATAAGATTGCTGTTGAAAAATATGATGCTAATGATGCTACACCAAGTTTGTTTTTCAAAGTAAGTAATACAATACAAGGTAAAGAGAAAGATTTGATTTCCTGGCAATTCTATAATTATTTTTTCTTTGACTGTAAACTTTAATTTCTTTGCTAGATGAAAGAACCCCCAAATGGATTAAAATTTCAAGTTGGAATGAAGTTGGAAGCTATTGATCCATTAAACCTCTCCGCAATTTGTGTTGCAACAGTTATGAAGGTATTATTAACTGGAGATGTAATTCATAGATGACAGCTATATTTGTCAAGATAAAGGACATGATTTTTTTCCCTTATCATCCTAATACATGTAGATTAATGTTGACTTAAAAATTATGATTTTTTTTTTACTGGTGTACATGGACATGAAATTTTAAATTTTTTGAAATAAACTTATGTTTTATAGGTGCTAAAGAATAATTACCTGATGATTGGTATTGACGGGTCCATGGCAGAGAATGGATCTGATTGGTTCTGCTACCATGCCACCTCACCCTGTATATTTCCTGTGGGGTTCTGTAAAATCAACGGCCTTGACCTTACTCCTCCCAGAGGTTTGTCAACTTTCATTTTTGTGCATGTGTTTGTAACTCCAGATGTTAAGATCTAGAGATCTTTTAAAATCAGTTAAATTGATATAAAGCCTATCTTTTCTCTCTTTGTGATTGTATGTTAGTTTCAGTTGGACTAATTGTTTATACATATACATGTATATTCATGCATGTGAATTTTGGAATATGTCAGGACATGGGTTATCTTTTTGTATTGTAGGTCACAAAGGTCCATTTAAATGGTTTGACTATCTCAAGCAAACCAAATCATTAGCAGCACCTGTCAAACTATTTGACAAAGTAAGTAATTTGGAATTACAGTGTATTACATGTGTGATAGTAAACTGCTTATTTATCTCAGTATCAAATCCAACTGAGGTTAGTATGTGTCAAATTATAATTAGAGGTTTATGCTTTTAGGACATACCTAAACATGGTTTCAAGAGTGGAATGAAGATTGAAGCTGTGGACTTAATGGAGCCTAGGTATGTCAGGCACAAGTTGATAAATAAATTTGTCTGTAAAAGAGATTTAATTTGATGCAACAACAAATTATTAGAGAGAATTTTCAACAGATATGAGAAATCAAGGCTTGTGATGTTTGTTGTAGATTGATCTGTGTGGGAACGGTGCTACAGGTGGTGGGTCGCTTACTGAGGGTCCACTTTGATGGGTGGGAGAACGAGTACGACCAGTGGGTGGACTGTGAGTCCCCAGACATGTACCCTGTGGGCTGGTGCGAGGTCATGGACTACAGTTTGGAAGGACCAAGGGTCAAAGGTCAGCAATTACTTCCTCTCCGATCATTTTTCCATTATTTTTTTTTTAATGTATGTACTTTGGTACATTTTAATTTGCCGCTAAAATTTTGTCTTTAAATTGATTCATGTATGTAAAAACTGTATATGTCAGAGAAGCTTGGTACATGGTAAATTGTTGATTCAATATTTTGTAACCTTATGTTTGAATGATTTTAGTGGAACAAGTTCAGCAAATTATGCCGACACACAAAATGTCAAAAGAGCAGAAGAAACGCAAGGGTAAAACGCAGATTTACAAAGGCCCAAGAAAGAGTAAGAAAACCGGTTAGCTACCCATGTAGAAGTGAATTGATTCTACATTACACACTTTATATTCTCTTAACTTTCACTGTGAGCATGCATTGGTTTTTCTTATTTAGTTGTTTCTAAGGTACAATTATTGCAAATATTATCAGGCTTAATTAAGTACAGGTAGGGTGGAGGTGAAGGGATAACTTTGAATATGCAGTGATAATTGTGCCTTAAAACAACTTTGGAATGATGGATTGTGAATGATCTGTAGAGTATGTCAATGGGAAATGGTTCATTTACGTTCCTGTATATGCTATTGTTAAACATGTAAATGTTGAAGGCTGTCAACTTTATAAATTATCTATTTTTGAAGTGCTACACATTTAATATATGTGTCATTTTATATAATTTAGATATTTTCAGAATGGAAAAATTTGAATATTAAAGGGTTCGATGGATCTAAGATGATTTACATTTTAGTTTTTAAAAAATTATGCAGATCTGCATGTAAAGCAAACATTTTTGATGTTGTGTATGGTGTGATTTATTTAAGAAAATGACTTAACGTGGAGTAATATTTTAACAGAGAGGAAGACAAAGATGGGATCTCCTCTGGCTGACCAACAGCAGAGATCTCTGCAAGAAAACAACAGAGATCAGGGCTTCCTGTCATACGGGAGCCGCACACGACCAGCCCACCACAGTCTGCCACCCCTGGTAGATCCTGTGGTGACTGCCGTCCCTAAAGGTAAACATTTCTCTGTGGATGCCACAAAATGTTCAGTATTCTACATTAGTAAATTAGAAAAATGATTGTGATTCTGCATTTTAAGAGGGCTTGATGGTCGTGGCCATTATTATACTGTATTGATCTCCTTCAAAAAGAGAGCTCTATATAAGAATATAGGAAAATGCCCATATTAAAAAAGTAAAATATATGGACTTTTTCTTTACTAAGTAGTTGTAGCTAAATACATCATATCTAAAAATTTAAGGAAGATCTGATGGTTAATTTGTTGACCACCCAGCCTCCTTAAACACTTGCCCTGTATAATCGGGGACTTATATGGTTATTGTGTGCAAGGTCCATATGATGATGATGATTTCTCTTGAATCTGGCATCATATTGAATTTAGATAAAGAAATGACTTCTTCACTTTACACACATTAACATTTATGTGTATGTGTTGCAATGCAATACTGTAAATGTATTACATTTGGCTGTGTATTCTATTTTGCAATTTTGGCGAAAACAAACTTATTCAACAGTTAACAGTCACTGCTCTTCTTTTTACAGGATCCCAAGAAATGGAGACATCTGACACCAGTACAAATGATGGACCCCCCGAACTCAGTCCTCATTCTATCACAGAGAACCAGCTACGACCCTCATCACAAACTCTGCGTCATTCTGACAGCCATACAAAATCTACGTTACAGCCATATGTTAAACAGGAACCAATGGACATTAGTGACAATCTGTCCAATCAATCCAATACCAGCATTTCCAGTTCACCAAATGGGAAAACAGCCCTGTCAAACCTGTTGATGTCCAAAACCACCAATCAAGTCAAAATTGTCACACCTGCATCTTCCCAGGGTAATGAACAGATGTCGTTATTAGCGTCACGTCAGTCAACAGTGTCACCTGATCAGTGGTCTGTGTCTGATGTCTGCTACTTCCTGAAGTCGCACGACTGTGCCTTGTACTGTGAAAGCTTTGTCAAAATGGTAATTGATCTGAATTTTATTTCTATTATGCATGTATAGAAATGAAAAAAAAATCCTAATTTTATTTAAAAAAATTATTAATGCATGTTAAGGGAATATATTTGATTGCAAGTTTTTGTTTTTTAGGGGATTGATGGCCAGAGGTTACTTTCGCTGTCAAAGGAGCAGATTGCAAGCATCACTGGAATGAAAGTGGGTGCTTCATTGAAGATCTCGGAACTTGTTCAGCAGCTGAAGTCAAGGTGCAGCAAACTTAATGTGTAAAATCAAAACGGCAATTTTTCGACTATCTGGTACATGTATAAGGCAGCATATTCATCCAGACTTCTATACAATTCTGCTGTTTACTGCTTCAGTGTAGTGCATACATTTCCCTAACCAGCAGATGAACCTAGTGCAATTCCCCTCATAAAAACCATTGTTAAGGAAATATTATTGAGTGTTATATCTAGTTATGTTTTGTGAGAGTACATGTAGTTTATGGCTGTTGATTATTCTTGACAATTTTTCTTTTATTTGTTTATAGGAGTTTAATTTCAAAGTTTATGCCATTTTGTGTATAGGAGATATTACTTGCCAAAAAGAATTTTTCTTCTACAGATTAAAATTATGGCAGATTTGATTGAATTAGTTTGTTGATTAGATAATAATAATAATTATTGCTAGGGTCCACATTATTCTGTTGATTGTTAAGTATGAAATGCTATTACATGAAATTTCTATTCTGTATGTTATTTTTATTTGCATTTTTATCCCATGTTTCTTTTTTTTGTTTGATTGAATTTTTTTTTTACCACAGCATGTAATATTCAGTTAAAATATATTTTATTAAAAGTAGTTCGACAATTGAAAAGTTGTATATTTATATTGGTAAAAATTATATGACTTATGTCCTACAAGATACTGTATACGGGAAATATTCACCCTCGTTTTATTTTTGCTCCTTTTGCCCATGTTGTCAGCTGACGAATTTAAGACTGGGTGAATTGCATTGTCACAATTTATCTCTCTTTAAACACAACTATGTCTTGGGTGAATTCAAGAAGGGCAAAACCGTTTCCAAGTGAAGAAGGGTGAAAATATCACAGGGGGAAAATAACCCTGTATAAAGTATGCAAAATAATTTTAAGGTCGGGGGTTGCTATCTTATTTGTTCCATTCGCTTCTTTTGGGGATATATTTAAAGTATATGTTAAGGTACCTCACTACACCTAGACTTTTGCTTTTTTTACGTCACAAGATGGCAATTTAAATATTTTGTTAAATTGACAATCAATTGATTTTGTTGTATATCGTCATAGCTCAGTGGTTAGAGTATTGGGCTTCTGAACTGCAGATTATGAATTCAAATCCGCCTGGTGCTTTTATGAATTAAAGTTTTAAAAAAAATAATTTTTAATACAAAATTGCACATTCTTTCGCCTATTTGATTTTATACTTCTTATCCATCATGCCATCTTTAATATTAAATCAAGTAATTTTCTGCTGGTTTAAGAAACTATTTCAAGGTGTAGTGAGCCACCTTAAAGTATTGTATCCAAGTACCGGTAATTAAATAACAGGAAGTTGGGGACTTCTGGCATCTTAATCTTGTTCATGATACCTCTATTTTATTTGTCTCTCAAGCTAGGACTTGTAGTATTGCAGCAAGTCCAGCTTTTTGAGTTATAAAATCTTTTAATTAAAAAAAATTGTATTGTTTATGATAAAACACCATAGAATCCAGAGAAAATAGTTGAGGTAGTAATAGAAAAATAAGCCACAAGGTATTGTAAAAAATTAATTGTGAATACATGTACATTTGTATATGTTTGGTATAATGATAAAAGGTAACGTGTTAAATTGACAGTATTTCTCCCCCTTGTTAACAGGTAACTATAGAAGCTTCTATAAATGTAAGTAAATATAATCAGATATGTTGCAATATTTTTGTTGTGTATACTTATTGCTATATCCTATGTGAATGTTCAGATTTGCATTTTGGAGTGACCATTATATTATTGTGGATGGGTTTGATCTGAAAACTTGAGGGCATTAAACTTCAAAGAAAGTTTTCAAGGAAATTACTTTCTTCAAAATTCAGCAACCTGTTATAAACAGTGTTGTTCATATTCATGTTTATGAAAACTAAAAGTAGGAAAACCATTTAAAATGTTCCAATTTTCAGTGCCAAAAAATAGAAATATTTACTTGTAATTGGTATACAGACAAAATTTTACATGCTATGCTATGTAGTCTACAAAAATTTAATGTGTAATTTAGTTTTCTATATTAAATACCACCATGTTCTTTTTGTATAGAACTCAATACATGTGTTATTATTTTATCTTTATACATGTCTTGAGTAAAGTTTTATTTTTCATGTTTATTCCACTTTAATAAATGCTTAAAATTTGAAATGTGTTATAGTTATACTGGACCTTAATGGACCTTCAATTTTCAAGTGTGTTAATTATAATCCTTCAAAGCTAAATGTCACGTGTATGGAAAGCCTAAGGGTACCCTCACATTATTATTGTGTTTTCCTTCATAATTGACCAGAAAAATAATTTCACCCAACTACCCCAAAATTGCATGATTATTATCTTTCCACAATATTTATATTAACTTTGAATTTTTTGGTTCAAATTAATAAATATGTCATCCAACAGTAATCATGATCCAAATCCACGTCATAATTATGTGTGCATACAAGTCTACATTATAATAATCAGAAACTATTTAATAAAATTTGATTTTTGTTTGATAGAAAATGTCAATAGGGCTTCTGTAATAGGAAAGAAGGAGTGAACATATAAATACACTGAAAACATGGCTGGACCAGGATTCGAACCCAGGACCCCTGCAACTCTAGTCAGGAGCTCTACCACTGAGCTACCCAAGCCAAAATCCACTGTTCTTATAGCCCCAACTACTACATTCCTCCCTCCTTAAATTATCTTTGCCCTCAACTGCACCTCAATTGGGCATAGAACTTTAATCATCATTTATATACAGTACATTAAGAATAACAGCAAGCTAAACATCATCGAAAGTATTGAGTTGGGTTCTGACAACATACAGGTAAGTCTTTGCCTTTTTAAGTGCATTGCTGAACACTAATAAATAGGCACCACGACCGATTGCACACTTGAAACTCGCACAGGTGCTTGGGGAAGGGACACACCCCCCTCCCCTCATCACCCACCCCTCTCCCCTCATTCCCCTTATCCTTTGAGCAGGTTAAAGTTTTTGGAGCAGGTGCCCTTTGATAGCCATTTTTAAGTTATTACTGGTCCTAACTTCACCAAACTTGCATGGATGTTGCATCTTATGATAATTATGCACATGCCAGCCTTGAATGCTGAATCTGAGTCATAGGTTTTGAATGCTGGATGATGTAAAAGTTTTTAGAGCTGGTTAAATTTTTTGGAGCAGGTGTCCTTTGATGCCTACATCTTACTTACTATCGGTCCTACCTTCACCAAACTTGCATGAACAGTGTTTCTTATGATACTTATGCACTTGAAAGGCTTGAATGCTGAATCTGGGCCATAGGTTTCAGATGCTGGATGAGGTTAAGGTTTTTGAACTGGTTAAAGTTTTTAGAGCAGGTGCCCTTTGATAGACAAATCTTAGTTATTATTGGTTCAGTCTTTATCAAATTTGAATAGATGATGCACCTTGTGATTCTGATGCACTCCACAGGCGTGGGTGCTGAATGACAAGCCATAGGTTTCAGATGCTGAAGGAGGTTTTGTTTTTTGGAACAGGTCACATGTGTATATAGATAATAGTCTATTTCAAACTTGCATGGTTGATTTAACTATATAAATGAATCACAAAGGTAGCTTCAGATACAGAGAGTGATCTGGATGATCCAGATGCTTGGGCAGGTTTAAGATTTTGGAACAACTCATATTGTGTAAGGCTCTTGGAGCTGCATCTTTGCTAGCCATACAATCGCGTTAATTGTGAATTTTTTTTTTAGTGTAACATATGCTTTAAACAAGAATAGATATGGGTTACCCCATATCCAAGATATTCGACTTTTAAATAATTTCGAATTTTCACTGTGCTCAGCCGATCTCAAAGTTAAAATAACTGAACTTGTTAAGAAACTGGCTTATATACTTATTCATGTCCGTAGCAAATACTGCCACCAGTCTTGCGTCACCAGCAAACAGTACACACATCTGTGCTTAAACAGAGTCTACACAAGTGCGATCAGAAATATGGAACGGGTGTTGCATAACCATTCCGTCATTAAAAGAAAAGAAAAGAAAAACACACACTCATGCACAATAAATAATTAAAAGAGATTGTGTGATACCTAACGAACAATAATCATGAAAGAAAGTTAATTATTGTATTAATTTAAGCAATATTCATTAGTGAAAAAATTGTCAATCGAAGAATGACCTATATGATCTCGAAAGAGACTGAGGAGGCAGCTAGCGTAGGAATATGAATACTTCACATTTACATTTCTTGGGGAAAGACGATTTATTTTCTTTCACATATTACATATACATCGATATTCTAAACATTTGTTGTAACGTTGTATCTGCTGATCATAAATGGAACTACATTTTTAAGCGCAATTGTGTAAAGAGTATCTGACTTTAGTAAGCACTGATCGAATATATTAAAAATAAATCATGAAAAAATAACTCAGGAATGTTGGGGGTGGGGGAGGGGGGATGAATATTTGGGGGGGGGGGGGGGGGGGGGGGGGGGGGGGGGTGTCCCGTTCCCAAGCTATACCAGAGGTATATATATATATTTTTACATAGCTCATTTCGTGTTAATTGTTAATTTTTTTAGTGTAGCATACATCAACATATGCTTTAAAACAGGTAATCACAAACTACAAAGCTCGCCTAGACGAGGCATCACCTTTATGAGGCATCACTATTTGAGACCACCTTTATCATATTATATGAAAATTATTATAATAATACAATATCATATTATACAATATTGTATCATAATATACAGTATGATATACAACAGTATCATATCATAATATACAAAAAAAATTGACACTATATCATTTAGTATCATATATTTTTTTACAATAAAATATTATATAATATAATATTGTTTCATATAATACAATAGTGTATCATATCATACAATACTATATCATAGTAATCATGTTATATCATTTAACATCAAACACAACTATCAAGCAAGTTTGAGTGAGGTAGGAGGTTTTTTTTAAGCATCCTTGAGAATGGAGATCTGGTTCGGTATCTGAAGCCACTTCTGTAATTCATTATAGAGTTAAATCAACCATAAGTTTGAAATAGTACAATTATCTATTAAACATGTGACCTGTTCCAAAAAACTAAACCTTCTCCAGCATCTGAAACCTTTGGCTCTGATTCAGCATCCACACCTGTGGAGTGCATCGAAATCACAAGATGCATCATCTATTCAAATTTGATAAAGATTGAACCAATAATAACTAAGATTTGTCTATCAAAGGGCACCTGCTCTAAAAACTTTGACCAGTTCCAAAAACCTTTACCTCCTCTAGCATCCTAAACCTGTGGCTCAGATTCAGCATTCAAGCCTGTCAAGTTCATCAGTATCATATGACGCACCATCCATGCAAATTAGGTGAAGTTAGGACCAGTAATAACTAAGATATAATCGTCAGAGGGCACCTGCTCAAAAAACTTTTACCAGCTTCGAAAATCTTTACCTCCTCCAGCAATACAGGACCTGCACCAAAAACTTGGGGGTATAGAATAAGTTAACTTGGGAATGGGGGGGGGGGGGGGGGGTGAATATTGGGGGGGGGGGGGGGGGGGGGGGGGGGGGGGGGTGTTTCCAAGAACCTGTGCGTTGTCTAAGATCTGGTGTGGTTAATTCTTGTTTTATGTGCATTTTCTGTTTGCAAATGATGCATTGACATTTATATTGAATGTTTCATTCCTCCTGACTGTTCAAAGGTACAAAAAATTTGATAATTTCAATGCAATCGAGTAACACAGCGATGCAAGATGTAGGTCCACAAAGGTGAGACCTCTACAGCAAAATACTTTAAACTGTTAAGAGATCTTCTGCTTATATAGCAGTTGTAGGGATAGCGGCCTTGAAGAGAAATATGGAGGACAATGCCTTTTACGTAGTGTTCAGCTTTAAGATGAAATTCATCATGCAAAATGAGTACACTGTATAAGGTCATGGTTCTTTTAAACACCTGAAAATGTTTGGCTATAACTTATAAACTTATCAAACATTATTATTTGTTATTTAAGGTGGTATGGGACATCTGTCTATATTAACGTGGATAAAAGTACATTATAATCAAAATACTTTCACAACATTTGACCAAAAAATACGTTTTAAAAATTTTTTGGAAAGGTAAAAATTATAAAAGCCCCAGTGGGATTCAAACTCATGACTTACAGATTTGTAATGAATGCACTAACCCATTGCGCCATGCTGTTACATAACAGTTTTGGGATAGAAAAATTTATAAAATTATACTTCATTTTATTGTTTATTTCAAGAGGAAGCATGTCACAATATGGAGGTTTCCCATACCACCTTAACTATTGATGCTCTTTCATCTATTCTGGTACTGCAATAATATATCTTTGTCTATACTATTGTACAAACACATTGTTTTGTTTTTTCTTCAACATAATTGAAAATAATACACTTGGCATTTCCATCGTTTCTAATGCTGAATCTGTAGACTTTAATAGCGGTTTTGATATGAAGTCTTTGACCTTATACAGTACTTTTCTCCATCACTTTTACAACCAAAGAACTTTTAATGCATCTTTTTATACATCGTCAGAATGGAATGTCAAAAAGCACTTATTTTACCTTGCCTATTCAGTACATGCATTGGCAACTTTTTCACGCCTTGTTTTATAAATTGCAGATCAATACCAGGCAGTAAATGAAGAACCAGCATAAATACAATTAAAAACTTGTATACTTTTTATTGACAAATGTGAGAAATGAATTACATCATTTTTACAACATATTGCAAACAATTGTGTTAATTAAAATAACAACCTCACATTACCCACTCAGATTTGTGTTGGGCCACTACATAGTTCTAGTTCTGTCTCTCTGACAGTTTCTTTGAATATCATGTCAAACCAATGCAAAATTAAGTAACAATCTAAAAATTTACACTACAAATACAATACAGCCAAGAAAATTCTTCTTTTTTTTGGTCCTTGCAAAATAATTAAAACATTGTCACAAGATCGATTACGCATCAGAAATCAAAGAATTCATAAAACACTAAAATAGTCCATAGAATTAGAATGAGGGAAAAAAATCTAGGTGTGTAAATTCTTCGGTGAGTACACTATAAATTTTTAAAACTTTTGCACATTTAATTTGGTGAGACTAGATGGGTGATTCCCCTGGATCCATTGCTGTGTGTAACTGTTCTGTGAAGCTGATATAATACTCAGGACTTCTATGCCCTGGACATTGAGGTAAACAAAAATTATACAAAATACATAAGACAGTCACACAAAATCTCCATATCGAGAACCCATCAAATTCCGTACAACAAATTTTTTCACAGGTGTTGTTTTCCCTTAAATAAAATTTAGAATGCGTGTTTTAGGGGGTAATAGACATAAACTATATATATATATACAGTACATAAAAACAAATGTAAGCTTGCGACACCAGAGTTTTTAACCACACCAACTCCGGAGATGCTTTCTCTGCTGTACTGTAGCCTTGAACCACACTGGTGCCAATGAAGACAGTGATGAAATATAAACAGAATGAGATGATGTATGAACTGAAGATCAGGCACCGTCACTTTAGTCTGAATGTTGCATTAGTCAGTTACACTAAGAGTTCCATTTCATGTCTATATTCTCACAATACACCTCCTGTCTGCTGTTGGAATACATCTATACTATCTCCGTCTTCCATGTCCAACTATAAAGTACAAAAGACTTTTTAGATACAAATTGAAACTTTCAAAACACCTTAGTTTTTCCAAAAACCAAAAGGCACTCTTGACTCAGTTCAACAAGAAGTGAGCAATAATAAACTAATACCTGGTCAGATACCTACTTCATTATTTTTTAAACAAAGAAAAACAAGAAATTGAATCATTTAACTTACCCCTGAAGGTGTGTCTGTTTCATTAATGGGATTTCCGTCAAACCTAAATCGCACAACTCCAAGCTTTAAACCCTGGAAAAAGAAGCAGAGTGAAGGTGTTCAAATTAGGTATTTGATGCTATGCATTGATATTTTAGACAGGTATTTATAAATATAAATATATATATTTGTGACAGATCAATTCCTTTGGTTGTTTATTGACAAATTCATATCAATTAAGTAACATGTACAAAACTGTTTGACAATAAAAAATATACTTACAGCTCTGTCACAGTATGCAGACATCAGTTTCCTCAGGGGGGTGTTCTTCTTAATTTTAAAATGTACAACACTTCCATCTTGTCCAGTGACCTTCAAGTTAATGTGTTCACTGCTTTCGGGTTTAATTTCATCCTAAATAAATGAAAGAATACACAAATTAGGACATGCACACAATTTTATTTCAAATATGAAAAACACTAATAAAATTCGAGAAAAATTCAAGTGTTGCCCAACAAAAAGCAACAGAATTCAAAGTTTCAATTATTTACTTAAGTTCTCCTTTAAAGATGTAACAGATACGAAGTAATGCAAGTACCAACGATTAATGATCCTTTTACCCCCCCCCCCCCCTTCCAATAAATTTATATTTTTCAATAAACAAATGTGGTCGAGGCTTACTAATGGACATTTGAATTCATAATTCTTTAAATTATCAATATAAACTCAAAGAGACAAAAGAAAACCCACAAGACGACAGTTTACTATTTAGACGCGTGCCTTTCACACCACATGGGGAAAACGAAAACAGCATTGTTCAAATCACAACGCGGGAAGGAGTGTCGCAGTAATAAATTCAGCGGGTCTTTAGCTGCTTTTTTCGAAAGTCCATTCATTTACTGTGTCTTTACCTTTTTCTCCTCTGACATTTTGATTTTTCTTGACAAGTTCTGGTTCTGAGCCTTGTCTCTAGAGTCTTTCGGCTTTCCGCTGATAAAATGGCGCACAAAGGAAATACCCGTGTAATGCACTACTTTGTAAAACGAGTTTTCATTGGTTGTTGGTTTTGACCTTCAAATGGCCTTGAAAATAGTTTCAAGACCAATTCGGGACCAGAATCTACTGATAATAATAAATAAGCGATCACATTTTGTGTTTCGGCAACCATCTCTTAAATCGAGTGTCTTTAAACCAAAATTTAGATAATTATTAAATTTTACGATATTAATACTCAGTTTTCACCAAACTTGGAAGAAAGCTATATGCTAAATTTATCATCCAATGAAAATTGTTATCATCTGAGTAGAATATTTTACAGGTTATTTAGTACATTTTACAATTTTTTATGTAATTTTTTTTTTCTACAGATTGCATTAAACATATTAAAAGAGCAGTGGTTTTCACCATTGAGAGAACGCCTGGAAAATATATTATTTTATTTTCAGTATATGCATTCTTTTTCACCTGACATAAAAAGAAGCCCAACTTGCGTTTCGGATTTCCTTTTCTTCAGCAGGCTCTGGGTCAATTTCGAACTAGTATTCATGAATTACTATGTATATATTAACATTTATTAATATCATATACAAAGGAAAAAGATTTTCATTCGATCAGATTTTTTTTAAATTTCAAGTGGAAAAAAAAATTATGGTCAATAACGGTTATGCAGACAACCTTCAAAAATAAATTGCAAAATGTCTTAAATTATTTTTAAAGATTTTTATTGAAAAATATTGAGATTGCATGCCATTTTCCCCACAAATAATCAAAGTGGGTGTCGATCTGAGTGAACAAAAATAAATATTATTCGATCATACATGTTTACCGGTACGTCCACATACATTATTGATGATGAAGATCATTTTCTTATCCATGGTAGCAAATTCACAAAAGAAAGAGAGGAACCATTTGATTTAATTTCCTCTAAAGTAAATCATTTTACTAATTTGCAAGATAAATAAAAATTATTTTGGATTTTAAGCTGTGAAGAATTAGATATATTAAACTCTCTTGGTAAATTTTTACAAAAGACATTGCCTTAACTTGTATTTCTGATTCAAATATCGGTTTTCAATTATGTGATAAACTATAAATTTCAGATTTGTATGGGTTTTTTGACATATTTATTTATGGGTTTTTAATATAAATATACATATGTATTGAGTATAGAACTATACATACATATATATATACTAATTAAATGTTCATGCCTGATCTCTTTCAATCATCCAACCCTTTCCCTCTCGTGTATGTGTTTATTGTGTATAACAGGCACGTAGCATCGTTTTTTCAAAAGGGGGGGGGGGGGCGACTCAACCAACAAATCTTGACAAGCAAAAGGAAAAGCCGGGGGGGGGGGGGGGGGGGTAGAGTCTACTTCCCTAAATCTAGAAAACCCTAATCCGTGGTGGTGGTGGTGGGGGGGGGGGTAGAGTACATGTATACCTATAACCTGTAACCTATAACTAATTTCAACCAATTTTAACTAAACATATAAACCTAATTTCACTGTTTATTTCATTATTTCATTATTTTCAAATCTATTTTTTACATCGTCCATAAAAGTGCGGGGGGGGGGGGGGTTGGCAACTCTATTTTAATTCATTTTTTATATGTAAATTTTAGAAAAATCTTTCATGCGCCAAAAAGTTTACATATACGTTTTTCTGGTACGTTTTTTGGTGATTTTTTTTGGGGGGGGGGGGGGGGAGGGTGTTGTTTTTTCTTTGTTTACGGGCTTTTTTTGGCTCCTATATTTTGTTTCAATCAAATTGTAAAATTAGATGTTCTGAATCCACTACCGTGAACTGGGAGAGGACAGCCTTTTGTTTTGATAAACAAAGTAGATACTTAAATATTTCTAATTGAAAATCAATGTTTTTATCGGCGAAAATGCTTAAGAAATTTCAGATTTCTTCTAACTTTAGATGCTGTCTTTTACAGCGTTATTGAAGGAGGATGAACCACTTTAATATTAATTAACAATCAACAAAATAAAATTAACTGAATTGTGGAAGATTCTTTGATCGCCAGTAAGCCCATATTGATTAAATAAAACTATCAAGCTTGATTTTGGCGATAGAAAATCGTGTGTTAATTTATCAAATTATTACTACCCCTACCCCACCCCACCCTACAGAAGTTGTCTAGTATAACTCGACTGAATCAGCATATTCTTTTGAATTTTACAAAATTGCAAAACAATCATTACAAATAAAACACTAATTAGCTACTTGCATATTTCTTATATTGAATTGTCTCCAGGTTGTTTCCCTCAGATGTTAAAGTATACAAGCAAAGGACCGGGTTTCAGAATAGATGCAAAAACCTTCCGTTTTTAATATATTCCCGGAGCCGCCAAATTGCAAGAGCACAATATGAAGACCATCTTTGAAAAATACTTTTTATATGGAATTAATTAATGCAGTTATACCAACACATTGTTTGTTTTTACATTTTACTGGTAATGGGGGGGGGGGGGGGGGGGGGGGGGGGGGGGGGGGGGGGGGGAGGTTGCGCTATATACATTGTACCTCTTTGTCAGATCTTTTCATTTGTCATCTGCTGTACAAAAATCAATGTATATCGAGGGCATATGTATCTTTCATGTTGATATGTTGATGTAAACTCAAGCAGTTTCGGGGCAATTTTAGCATAAAATAAAGAAACCTCAAATAAAAAACAATAATAAATGTATCTACATTGTAACCACCCCCAAACACGCGTATTTCACATAAATCTTTGGACTGATATTTTCTGCCATTGAACAAATTTTCGTCCTTTCCATGCGTGGATCTAGATGGGGGGGGGGGGGGGGGGGGGGGGGGGGGTCTGGACTCCCCTCTGGAAAATTCAAATTTCTTAAATTAACATAAAAAAATCCTTGGACTCCCTCCCTCTCCTCCACCGCGAAACATACATATCCCTCGGACCTCACCCTGGAAAAAAATTTCTGGATCCACGCATGCCTCCCAACAAAAACATGAACATTCGCATTTTAAGTCTACCAAATCATTAATATTATACGACGTGGTCATAGTGGTCAGATAGAGGAAAATCATTGCTTAGTTTGAAAGATGTTTTAAACATAATCCTAAAACAACATGCTCTTTCTTCTAATGTTATAATCAAATGATAAATCCAAGTAATTGTGGCGACAGTTGAAAGAGAAATGAATCCAAAGTCAGACAAAAGTAGATGTATTTTATTCATGTTCTGCTGTTTCATTCAATTGGATACACTATACCCAACACCACTGGGGGTTAGTTGACTTGTATTTGTACAGTATAAAAGTCTAAAATTATTTCTCTATTTACATGGTATAAACAAAAGGATACTAAAACATTCAATCAGAGAGATGTGCACTGTACAACTATAGAAAAGACAGTTCGGTGATCAAGAACAAGTCCAATACAATACTGATGTGCTAAATCATTTCATCAACAACAAAACAAATTTATCATGCTTTTGTTTTCTTTACTAAAATGACCACTGTCTCTTTATCTTAGCATCATGTTAGGAAAGGGGAGAAAACCACTGTGCAAGAATAAAGTTAACGAAGTTCACAAAACCAAACACAGTAAAAACTTCTACTACAGCAGCTGATAAAAAAAAAAGCATACAAGTTAATAGTTCTCACTAGTAGCGCGACTGGTTCATCATGCAGCCCTCACTCCCGTACAACACAGTGTAGTTCCTCAGGTGATGTATACCCATATAGTATCCCATTACACACCCTACATACATACCAACATCTCTTCAATATCTAACAAAAAAGAACAAAAAAATCTATCCCCATATAATTTGTAAACATTGTAGTATTCGAAAATAGTTGGAAAAGGGGGATAATTTTTTTTTCAACAAAATTTTCCCAATTAATTTTTCTTAATTTTGTAAAAAGAATAAAAATTCAAGTTGAAAGTGGTTACATACATCTCTGAGTACAGTTTATCATTGAGGCACACATATTCAAAATGAAATGCCTGTTAGATGAAACAAACGCCACAGTAACTGAGACATCCTATATGTACAAGAAAATAGAGTAATTAATTTTCGATACATGTATAATAATTCTATATGCAAAAACACTCACATACATACATATTTACAATGTAGATAAATATTATTATATAATAATAAAGACAATTCTATATAATATAATCTATTGTAGATAACATGATCCGGTATTAACATACATGTACAAAATATTAGCAGATGTTTTTTTTATTTGGCTTCCAAGCACGAATGAACCCTTTATGTATCTAGAAATGAATGTCACTTCGGTGGGAGGGCTACCCCTAGAGTTTAGATTGAGGGAGGAAGATTAATTATGGTACCTAGATTGTTGACGTACAAAGCAAAAAACACCACAATGCTTAGACAATTGTACAATTTATCCTGTGAAAGCTACCGGTAAAGTTTTAAAAAAACAATAACCTTTGAAAATACTTTAAAATGCAAATTTACCTTTGCATTTATTGGAACCCGTTTATTTAAAAGGATGCACGAAAAACAGTCCTACCTACAGCTAGTGCTACATGCAGAGCAATCACTGCCATTTTATTTCATAATCAAATATTCAAAATAATGGCTTCATTTCTGTTCAAACTGATACCACCCTTCCTTCTGTTTAAGAAAAATAAAATGACCAATGCAAGCATTTCAGAATTCTTGCATTTACATGTGCCAAAGAAAATTCAAATAAAAGAAGGAAGGGCTATCAATTAACAGCTTAAAACAGGAAAATAAAAGGACATTAGGCAGTTCAAAAATTATATCACAGATTTGCAAAATAGCTCACTTCCTTTAAAAAAAAATTAACACAAGTTTTATAAATGCCCTTTGCAACACAAAACTCGAATACCAATTTAAAATTACATAAACTGCATTGATGCAAAGCTTCAAATTCTATTCTCTGGTTTTCATAGAAAAATTTCAGAGTTATTTCAGAAGAGTACAACTGAGTGAAAAAAAAAAGTATATTCATCACTATTAAAGCACACGTAGCTGCCAGGACTGGGCAAAGGATTTAAAATCAACACTGAGAGGAAAGGATGGCCACCACAGTCGGATACAAACCAAAGTTACTAAAAGCTTTGTAAATGTCCCAATATAACAATTGAACCCTTACTAAGTAATCTTATCGATAATCACTTGAATGTTCAAACTATTGTATTTTTCAATAAAAAAAATTTCAAAAAATTCAAAAGATACATTTTTGATTTTGAGAAATTGTACATACATTAATTATAGAGACACTGTTATGCTTATACAAGTCCATGTACATTTACATGTATATCAACCAAAAACTTTGCTAGTCTTTTTGGGAGAAAATGAAATACTTGTAATAACTAGAAGTGTATGCTGTTGAAATAGCTGTACTTCGTATCTCTGCCCTACTAATGTCATGTTAGTTGATCCCTACATGAAGTTCATGCTAAATTTAGAACAGAAACAAAAACAGTCCATCTGCATAAGAGGTGATTACATCAAAAAGTAAGGCACTTACATCATATGTAATTTAACCCTATTCTACAAACCGTTTTTTTCTTGTGTGCCAGAAAAATAAACGAAGGCAAAATTAATAGTGAATGCACCATACTGTTAAGTTGCAATTTATCTCTTTTAGCCAACAAATATAATGATAAAAAAGGTTAAACACTGAAAAATGCAGATTCTGTATATTTCAAGATTTTAAGGGCTAGACGCAGTTTGTTCACAGTGTGTCACAACCAAACATATAACACAATCTCAGACAAGAAAGCCAAATTGATGATAAATGTACTGGTTAACTTCACACCAAATTCTGCAGATTTCATTAAATGCCTTGTGATTGCTCAATAAGTGTTCACTAATGGATGTTTCCATTGAATATTAATGTAACTTTGATACATATTGACGGCTCTTCTAAAAACGGAATTTGAAAAAAGTTTCATTCTGTTTACAAAAGTAAACCCCTTGATTGATAAGCAGAACACTACATTAACTTCACCATCTATGCTAATTAATGCTCTTTAGTAAAAAAAAAATTCATATTAAAACCTGTTAAAACCTCTCAAATAAAACTTCTACGATGCAACAAATTCTAAAAATTTCTATTAAAAAATGTCATTGTAAACAAAACTTCCTCTTAAAAATAAGAAACAAAATGAAACATAACAAATGATGTAAAAAGACAGCAACATACTTAGTTAACTCTCCATAACGGTTAATCAAATCGTTGCACATACAAAACAAACAAAAATATATACTTTTTCCTTACATGTTGTACACGTTTGTTAGGCGAAAAATATTTTCCATAATGTTTTGCTATTTGTGAAGTCACAATTTGCATAAACATCAGAAAAGAGTGGTCAAACAATAGATGTCTGATCCCACACATTCCAAGTTATCTTGAATTTTGTTTTTCAAGTCCATTCTTGGATTGTGATGCATCAGACGATACCGAGCAACGTCTTGTAAGCACTTTTGTCTCTGTATCGTTTTGATGTTTGACCGAGCCTCTACTGCAGACTGGCATCATGAAGAGTTTCGTCGATTCTGATTTTTTAGCACTTGATACACATTGTCTACTTTTGATAATCCTTCAAAAAATGGTAACAAGTCCAGTAGTTCTGTGTCGGTCATATCATCAAACCAGGAATTCACCCCAACCTACAAAACAACGCAGTGTCAAATCAACAGACACATGACAATTTCTTCGATTTATAGAACAAGATCATCAGTTTGTTCATGATAACTTTATAAATACATGTATCACATGAAAAGATACCTGTCATATTGTTATATAATGTATAAATAAGAGTTCTGCTAATTCTACACCCCATATATCTAGCTATATATAGTATGGTCAGTATCTAGCCCACATTGTGTGGACATATGTACCAATCCATACCATAGTGCATCCACTTAACACAGGTGTATCAGAATTAATTGCAGATACAAATTCACAAGATTCTATTCATTGAACACCATCAATGATCATGTACTTTTCGTGGAATATGGCATTGTTTCTAACGTAGTTCTTTACAAGAATATGCATATCAAGTCACGAAAATAGGGAGTCAGCCTATCATTTTCTTGTTTTTGACATGTAAACCAAGTTATTCTCCTCTGTTTGATGGGATATGTACATGTACATAGTCTTATATGCTACATTGCTAAGGTCTTTCCTCAAATATTTATAGTAACAACAAACTATTATTCTGTACATTGAAGTGTAAAACACTTCACCGACACACTACTTACAGCGTTGTCTGGATGGAAGATGTAAGAAGCTGGTGAATTGTCTATAATGACTACTTGAGCCAAATCTCGCCCCAGTCGACTCAGGTCCTGAAAGACAAGGCAGAGCGTTATCACTATTATGGTGGATAATCATAGTTTAAATTGAAACTGACAATGAAAAACCTGCATGATCATTAGTAAAGACACATATCAATGGTTTGTATGAGGTCTATCTATTGATTTGAAAAAAAAAAATTAAAGTTGAATCCTAATCATTCAGTGAGAAAGTGATATACCATTTAACATTCATCAATAAAGTGACAGCTTTGAGAGACTTTAATTGTGTGAATAAATCAGTACAATAAAAAAACAAAACGATCTTATGGGAAAAAAAACAAACCAAAACAAAACCTTAAAATGACCTCTAAAGTACTTTCACAATTCATAACTGTAACTTGATAGGTTACTTAAATGAAATGTCCTCATAATTATATCTCTTAGCTTCCTTAGTGTATCAAAAATCCAAATCAGATGATCTTTTTAATCAAACAGTGCATCTATCATTTTGATAAAATGTTACGCAATTTGTAAAGTAGATATAATTCTAAAAGGGGGAAGCATACTGACATTTCAATCTTTTTTATCATGTGTTCCTAGAGGTTTTACACTGAAATTATGGGCAAACTTTTGTAACTTCTTTTTACAACCATTTGGAATGTTTAAAGAACTAGAATACTTTTTATTTTGTCTGTTGATAATTCATGTTGCAAATGTAGCACTATTCCGTGCACATTGGCTTTCAGCAAAAAATTTCATATTAAAGCTGACAGATCTTATTGCAGAAAGGAAAATCCTTAAATCCATTCCCAATACATACATCAAATCATAGAAGATTTTATGATTTATGGACACTGTTATCTGTAACATTTCACATTTTTCTGATAGCAAGATTAATGTTTGCAGGTCATTATACATTGATATGCACAATAATCTTGTGTATTGATTGTATTTACATTTGATAAGATAACAGCTCCATCTAAAATTATACGCCTCTAAAAAATTTTTCGATAGAAGAAGATAACTGATGAATTTACATACCAGCGATTACACGTGTCAAGTAATCTTATGAAACAACATCAGACCACTACAGTGGTGTACGTCCTATCTCCATGTTTAACAATTATTTATCATCATTGTTTATAGTCAAATAAATGTACTGGTATGCTTCTACTGGTACTTTGTTTATTTCTATCAGTCATGGGTCTGACAATTGAAGTGCGTATGTACATATTTTGTGTGTTGTGGGTAAATGGGGCTGTGTTTAGGGGAGGGGGGGGGGGGAGATAAAATTCAAGGAAAAATATATGTACTTGTACATGTTTACATCTTCATGTGACTTAAATCTTAAGACCTTTTCCTGCTTGTTGACTGGACTATCAAATGACTTTGGCTTTGGCTCATAATGCAGTCATGTCCTACCAGTGGGCATAGTTTTAGAATTTAGCTATAATTATGAGATATATATGGAGTCTTTTTTTGTTGTTGTTGAGACATTTAGGTTTACAGAGAACCTTGACAGTGTCTGCATTTCTAAAAATTTTGTTTACAGACATAGCAGGATAAAAATTCATGAAGACACGTTTTCTTACTTTGACATAGTTGCCTCGGTGAAAGACACATGATTCCCTGAATAACCTTGACCTGAAGACCCCCCACTTGTCTAACAAGTCTGCCACAGGATCAGCATACTGCAACAAAAAAATAATCATTTAGATAATGGTCTCCCTGAATAAACAAAAACAGTTTTATACAGAGTCAAAGTCAAGATTTTGACGAATGGTTTGCAAACATTGCAGTCATTAAATTCAGAGCCCTGGCAGTGCCAAGTTTACATGCAATCATGCACCGACTTGCGATGCTTACCTTAGCTAAACTAGCAGTAAATAATACGCATTCAAACATCTCTCCCATCTTTTTCAGGAACTCATCAACATAAGGCCGCTTTAGAACGTAAACCTGAGAAGAGATGCCACATGAAATAAATAAAGCTATATGGTAATCTTTTTGGTTTCATAATTCATATCAGGACATGTATCACTGTAACAAGATCTTTATCATTGAAACACTGACTTAATACACTTGTCTTATAGAACACATTCAGCATAATATTAAAATTAATGCATTGTGTGTGGGTGAATACATAACTCTAAAGAGACACTTGAAATCTGACGACTGAACACAAACCCCTGTGAGTTCCATTATCAAATTCAATAGTTATTCACCTAAATTATGGCAGTTTAATGTTAATTTCAAGTTACTTTCAATGCTGTTGGAATATGATTACATAATATCTGCACAGGCATTAGGAGTCTTACTTGGTGAACTGTGCCTTCTATTTCAACAGGAACTATGAAATCAGCATTGCTGATAGGCTACAAAAGAAAAAGTGAGAAATCAGCAGGATGCCTTACAAAAAATTCCTTTATTTAATGGACAAATATCAACATTCTTTCTGTTTCATTTCATCAAAATTTAACATTTAATTTAATAGAGATTATTTCATTTCTATGAACGTCATGTTACAAATCAGATATACATGACAGGCCACTGAAATATTGATCGGAATAAATTTCAATTAAACTAAACATGGAGACTTGCAATATGGATTTTAACCGAGAAGGCAAATCAATGTAAAACATGTAGCCTTTAAGGAAGAAAGAGACCCTTTCTTCTCTCGCATTGTCATACCTTAAAAGAGCTATGGACAAGAGTTTCGTCTAGGTCAATCACAGCGCAGATTTTATTGGTATCCTTGTTCAGGACAGCTGGAAGAAGGTACTTTTCAGCAGGGCTCTATAACAACAAACACGACCATTAAATACATTTTTCACACTAAAAATAATAGATTTAAAAACAATTTCATAATAGGAAATCCTCATCTCTTCACATCACATTTTCTGAATGTAACTGAAGGAAGAGCATTTACTACATCACGTTACAACTGTTAAATTCTTTCTTCATAAATATATTAATTAATCATTTAAATGTTTACTTCACATATACCGGTAATATGACTAATATACTAAATAAGTAATATGTACATTAAATGTCTTGAGTTCCTAATTTATGCTTGATCAATTTTTTGTGAGTGTGTATTTTTGGTGTTGTAAGCATACCCTAGGGTTTCCATTCTCCTCCACAACAGGAACTTGACAATTACTTGTCTGAGTGTTGTTGTTATTTGTATTCCCAAAACAGCACAGAAAGTTACTAAATATGTTACGATTACGAGGTTTCTTCAAGGAGTTGGTGCTGGACTCCGTCGACGAGCCTGAAATAAACAAGACACGATGACATGAAACAGTTGTGTAAAGCATCAGAGTGTGCACCTATAGCCGCGATTATACAACTTCCTTTTAATCATCTAGCAGCTAAACTCCCAAAATAATCTGACCTTTGTTCTAATTTATAAATAGAGTAAATGACACTTTGCATGTTATCTAATCCCCTTAGTAATGTGAAAAGTCTTAATTACCCGGTAATGCATATCCACCTTACAGTTCTTATTTTAGATCTTGCAGAATATCTTTTGAAAATAGAAATACATGTATAAAAGGAGTGTCCAGATTTTAATGTGACATATTCTGTACACTAACTCTATATGAAAGAGGCCTCTAAGACTATTGATTTTCAGACAAGAAGGCTCCTTTGAATATCCCCATCATAAAATAAATGATCCTACTGTCATGCCAATATTGCACGTCTAAAGGTGATCCGCTTTTCAGATAAGAATTTTTATTTTGTCAATAACGGCCAGTAAACTGATCTCTTGGCCTGACGATCAGGGGGCAATATTTGGCAAGGACATTGTTCATCGAGGTTCAACGAAAGCGGGAGAAATGAACGTAAAATCCATAGGAATGAGTAATATACTATCATATTACCAAGTCATACTGAACAACACAAATTCATTTTGGCAGGTCTTTTATGGAGTGTTCTAGAATGATGAAAATGGAGTTATCAATACTGAAATACATGCAATTTTCAGTGAGAGGCCCATATTCAAAATGAATTTCCCTGGCCATGTCATGTTTTTGATGTCTTCACCCTGGGATGTAACAAGGATGAATAAAGTAATCAAAGGCCTGAAGGCAAATGAGCAAAAAGTAAATACTAAAGCTACACAGGTACAAGGTGCTAGGGTCAATCTACAGAAATAACCAATTGTTGAATGATACTTTCTGATGATATTGAGCATGGAAAACGCAGATATCATATCCACAGGTGCACTAGGAACATGGGTAAGAGTAATGAGCTAGAGTTACATGTATTCCTGTAACTTAAATGTAACAAGCAGCTTAGTCTTGTGCAAGAACAGGGGGGTCTTCTGTGTTAAGAGTGTTAAGCAACATTGCTTAATCCCTGGTGATTTCTTGGCTCTGTTGAATATACACTGTGGAACTAACATGGTTAGTCATTCAACACCTTTTACCCCATTTCATTGAATAATCTATTTCCTTCTCCCAGACCTGCAGAGCAGTGAGCTTTTAAGAATATTTCAATGGGGACCTGCAGCTAACTTCTCAATGCATAGGTCTACAATATACCAGCTTTAAATCTTTTTTTTCTGATCAATTTTGTAGGATATATACTACCTATAGAATACATTCTTTTCAAACTTCCCCATTTTCAAAATGTGAATCATTTCAAGAGCACATTCTTTAAATAACTTTTTTTTTCTTTCTTGCAATCTTGATTTGATTTTCAAAACTCGATATCAGCTAACCTTTCCAAGATGACGAAACCCATTTCACCAGAGCTTTACAAATCTTGAGGATTCCCGACCAGCATCCAATAGTTGGCATCCTTAAGAAATCTCTGCCATTCTGTTGTTGCGAACCTCTTTACATTCCTTAATCACATAACAACTTGTGTGAAAAGCCTTCAGTTGCTGGGGAACTGTCACCAATCTCGCAGAACTACACCATAACCAATAATCATCAAATGGCTTCCATTGCCAATCAAACAGCAGTAACTGCGCTGATCAGCACTCCAAATCCACTCATAAATGTGACCAAAGGACTATGTCACTATTAATCTTAATGTATTTAACCATAAAACCTTAATGCAGTGTACAGCCAACCCCCTTTTTTTCAGTTTCCAAGTTGAACTTTTCACATGTATAAAATTTACAATGATCAAGTCGATATTCAACTTTCTCCAATCTCTTTCTGACAGATCAACAATTTATTTGAGCTTGAAAAATTGTTTCTGTTTGAAAACATGGCTCATAAAGCAAACAGATTGTTTTCTTCATTTTTTCGTGATGTCTTATCCTTCACATATATCAACTGAAATGAGGCTTTCCTAGTGCCAGGCATGTTGCCAATCCACAAGTGTTTTTTGTACAAATCTATATGTACAGGCTTTAAACAGCTGTCTCGGACCCGATTAATATTCCCCCCTGATGCAGAATCACATGGCTGCATAGGATAGTGAACTTACATATTATGGCCACAAGTGTAGTAACTGTATGTAAATGCTAATAATGGCTATTCATTAAGGACCACTACTCTTTCATTATAGCGGGTGATGAAGTTGATAAAAAGCTGATGTGTCTGACATGATCTTCCATAATAATGCCAGTCATTCAATGGCAAACACTTCTTCTTCTTCCTGGTGTCTGTTTTCATACAAAACAGTGTTAGCATAATACAAAAGACCCCGCAGTCAAAGTCACTACGTAACCCTCTATCTGCACCTTAGCTATTGAATTTTATGGCTCGCTGCTTGTATAAAAGTACCATTACCTTGGTAATGTATAGGCAACTCCGATGCAAAGATGTGCTAAGGATACTACCTGTATAATGAAACCCATAAATATCCAAGGTGTAGGATCACAATATATTTATATATATGTATTTTTCCCTTTAATTTTCTTAATTGTTAGATGGTGGAACCCACAACCATTTCAAATTGCAGAATCTTTAAACTAATCGCCATTTCATCACTGTGCTGCAGACGTTGACCATACCCTCTACTACACATTTTCTAACATAAAGCCAAATTATATGATACAAGTTTACATCTTTCCACTAAGCCCAAGGCATTGATGATTATCTATTTTTTAATAGAAACGCTATTAGAATAATGCAAATTTTCTAAAAATAACAGCTGAATTTGAAAATTAGTACATGTACATGTATATAAACAAACAATTTCCATGTTTAAGAGTTATCACACCTTACTGAGGAACAAACAGAGTTAATCATAATATCATACATGTAAATATATGCTTGTTTAAAATTCTTATCTAGAGATGAAAATAGCTCATTCTGTTGGTTTTTTAATTGTACTTAAATAGAATTCTATTCCAAAATTTTTTTTTATAAACAACCCTATGAACAAGACATGCATTTTGATGATATTACTTCATGTATTTCAAGTACATGTATATACAAGCACTTTATAAGATAGATTTACACTCTCTAAAAGATTAAATGCACTACACTGCATTTCCTTTTCAGTTGGTTTCAAAAAAACTGCACACCATTCAATCTCACACTCTATAATCTCGAATCATGTTCTGATTTTGACCTTTCAGGGCACGTTGATTCAATATATATTTTTAAAGTCTGAATGCAACTACATGTACATTGAGAAGTGTTGACCTCAAAACCTAAAACGAGATTTTTTAAAAAGCGTAAGTAATCCATTTTGTTTATAGAAGATTCAGTGATAAACCTCATTCATACTGCTCAAACGCAGTACAAAGCATTTCACTGCTGGCAACCAAGGATCTCATTTTAAAGTAAAACAACAAAATATCTTTATTCATGCTTATCTTCAAAGACTGAAAATAGTTTAAAAATTCAATTTAAAGGTGAATCAAGTTCCCATTGGTTTCATTAGCTTGCATTTTAGCAGACAGAGAAGGGCAAAGCAGCTCAAAATTCTGATGTAGGCCAGATCATTTAATACTTACTGATCAATGAGCTTACAGCTGTTATTATGAAGGAAAAAAAATGTATGGATAAATCTGAACAGACAGGCTGTCCATCAGGTATACAGATATCAGTAGAAAAATACTGGTAAACTAGAGCTAGTGCTTGCCTTGTTTTCTAGGATATGACCAAACATTAATGGTATATTGTATTTGCAGTAGGATATATGGCCAAACATTATTGTATTTGCAGGTGTTAGTTTCTGACATTAACTTTTCTTCATATTCCATGTTATTATGTGTATTTACATGTATTTAATATGTATTTGATTTACTAGAACATGCATTTCCTGGTTAATAGAGAGAAATGATGGACAGAAATAGAGAGAAGAGGTTCTAACAATTACAATATATGTACCTAGAAGGATATGAACTTTCCCACATTGGTTCAAGTTATAGTGTATAAATATAGTTTGTTGTAATAGATAATTGTGTGTCCCTTTGACTTTTGCCATTGTGTATGCTACTCAATTCCACAATTATTATATGGTACATATTGCACCACTAGATATAGTTTTAAATCTACTTAAGTCTGCTCAAGAGAGTGTCTCTCAGAGGTTGTGGCATCTCCGAGGATAGACAACACGATTACAGTGCACATGTTTCCCTACTCCCAAGGCAACCCTCTCTAGCTTGTAGATCTAATTACCAGCCATTTGTTAGGTGCACGCTCTCCATACATTTAACCGATACCAAGACAATGAATATGACATCCTTCAACACCAAGAATTATTCCGGATGGAGATCCAGTGATATGTCCACATACCTTAACATTAGACCTCAAATCTGATTCTCTTATTGTAAAAGTGTTGACAACAAAGTTCTGTGAAGCCCAATTAAATCTGACAAGCATTGATGTAAATCATCCTATTCGTGAATATAAGCTCTTTGTTTGCTTGTTTTCACATTACAAATTTGATTAGATGATTCATAAGAAATATTTAGTTGATATAACAGTGAATAGGTACATTACAGTAAGACAACAGATTACCTGGAGATTAAATGTAAATAAATGGTCGATATTAAAGATAAACACCAAGCTAAAGATTTAGTTTCTGAAATTTTTCCATCATTATATTCAGATACTGTATGTCAACTTTAATTGGCAATGACTTTATTTTACAATCTAACCATGATACACTGCCTCACAGGGACTTTAATATTCAACAGAGGGTTAATTTCTATTAATGAAAAACCATCATTTGAGAGTTGAGAAATTTGGGGACTAATATTCACAATGACAAGGTTCTCAGAAATTTTGTAAAACTTTCTCACAAGCAACTATTAGTTGGTTGACACTAGACGGTACACTGTATAATAATGAGGATGTACCACTGTAAATACATACTTTTATTTTGAATTGCACAATCAATACATGGAAGTTTTCCATTCTCATAATTCTAGTTGTTTCTATATAAGATTTTTATGAAAGTATTTTGAATTACATTATTCTATATTTTCACTTCCCTAAAAACACAAAGGGTCTGAATTATTTTTTAAAGTATAAACCTTGAGTACTAAAGATGCCCTAAACTGAAGTTGATTATAATTAAATTTGGTCTTATCGGATCCTGAAAAGAAAACCACAAACATCTTGCAATCTTATGACTATGATATTTACAGAATGACTGACTATGATCATATATAAACATTCTACATTAATTGATAACCTTGATTTTACAGCAAATCAGTAAGTGATTGATGGTAAATTGTGCAGAGTGCATTTTGTTTATACTTGTTCCATTGACCAATTCTTACCTGCTATTTGGATTTTTCTCATATAATTTACATTCATTTAGAAATTTGTATGAGAAACTATTTGAATTTTATGAGAAATCTCATACTGACAGAACATTTATTTCTAATTTAAATCCAATAACGACTAGTATACTCTCTACTGATTTTAAAATTTACCTAAAAAATTGCCACATTTTATGCCGTCTGGTGTTTGACCTAATTTTTGTTGGGATCTTGTACATCGTCAAGCGATGTACCATTGTGTTTACAGATATATATAGGTCAAGATAAAAATAGATAAGGTGCACTCATCATGGGACACTGTAAAACAATCAAAATGCACAAATATCTTTGCACATGACAAACTATTTGTATATACTGCTCGCACAAATCACTTATCGTCACCAATCCAAAAGTTGCCTAAAACTTTAGGTAAACATGTCGGTCATGTTTGTGACCTTCACCCTTTTAAATATAAACAAAACTTAATTTATTTCTTTTAAACCTCAAGAATTAAATTACAATACATAACCTCCCCTCTACGTTGCCTTAAGATTTAATAAATTTTCTAAATGTTGCAAAAAACCCTAATCAACAGGCGAGGACCAAATTCCAGTAGCGGAGGTACAGGTGCTTAGGCACAGTAACGTCCGATTTGGCAAGAAAAACTGAAACTTACCCTTTTCCGATGGAGGAAATGAATTGAGTTGCTCTTCATCACGATTTACTTGTGTAATGATGGACGACGTGTCCATTAAGTGGCCACGAAATATCCTTAAACGACGTCGTGTTTACTTTTTAAAGCACAGAAACGTAGTAGTGTAAACTTGTTAAGAAATTCAACATGGAAGTATCATGGCTGCTATGTTTATGCATATTCATGAATATTAATGAGACATCGGTAAACACGACAAAGTCCGTTATATAAGGTATATGTGGCCTTTTGGACTGTTGGATACTGTATATTAGTATGATTTTACTCGTCTGCGTTTTAAGATTGACATACTTTTTAGTTTTATTAGTTGTAATATTGTTCCCGCTAAAACGCTGAAACCATGACCCGCTCTACATAAAACGACCAATCAGAGTTTCCCTAACAAATACAAAGGTATATATATATGTGATGTAGACATATAGCTTAAGGTAGAGTCTTCATGAGTACATGCTGTACACCATGGATATCAGTATGAACAGGATAAATGCTCAAAACTTGACACGGTTCAGAAAAAAAATAATTCATGCAAAGCCTATCGATTATCGATAAAAGGCAACTTCAATTAATATTCTTTTTATAAATGATAAAAACCGTCGGTGGTTTGCGACGATGCCTTAATTTAGGCCTATTTGAACATGTATATAGTTGAACTATCAATTTATAATGAATATAAACGGGGGGGGGGGGGGGGTAAAGTACATACTTATAATTAGTACGACGTACTCCCCCAATCACCCCCCCCCCCCCCTTGATACTTTTTTCCAATAACTTAGAAAGTAACAACACAAAAACCATGTACATATGTCTCTAACGTTAGACAATACATAAAAATTTGAATTATACTTCACGTTAATCTTGTCTTAATAGCCTTATTTTTTTTTAAATTCATTTTTTGGGCAAAATTTTGGGGCGGCGGCCGCCGCCGCTCCTGCCGCCCCTGTTCCGACGCCCTTGCTTATATCGTTAAATGTTTGAATGGAGTCTTGTAGGCTACATAATTTTATTGATCTCCTAAAACTGTAAAAAAAAAAAAAAAAAGAAAAAAGAAAAAGAAAAGACTATAACCAATCAGTTAAAAATCCTCGTTAACCAAAGATTTCTGATCCGCACCGCTCCCCAGAGCAGAAACCATTGGCTAGCAAAGATTTCATATTGTGTTGATTTTGGATGGGAGGTTTTAAGGCCTGCATGTCTGGTTCAAGCACCCCAAATATCTTCTATTTCCGTAATTAGGATCGGGTGAAACTTGAATCAGTGATGAATAACAGTAAATTATATGATAAGAATGTATAATAATTGCAGTATAAACTGAATTGATTGATATGTGTATCATAAAGTCTACTGACGTACAAGCCCTGAACAGGTTTTTTAATTAGTGAGAAGAAATCTTTACCTCTGAACAGAAATGTTCATCACATAACAACTCATTATTGTTGGTTTGCAATTAAGTTTTCTCAAATTGAAAGACAGAAAGTCGTATTTGCTTTCAAAAGTATCCCAGTTTATGGATAAGGTGACTGAATTTTGTGCACTGCATGACGATCTCTCCATAAAATTGAACAGATTATATATACATTATCTACTTTGCTCCGATTAAATTCTTTTGTAAAACACGTCCTAGGCAATTTTACAGATGTTATCCACAACCGATATAAATTAAGCCTATCTATACGTTGTGTTTTAAAATTTTTACAGAATTTATAACTTAACTTGTTTCACAATATATAATGTATATAAATATATACCTTACATTGTCCGTGTTTTAATTAATTGTTCTTTGCTGTACGCGTCCCATTTATAATAAGACCTTTGTTTATGTACATGTTAAAGTTTTACTGGTGCATATGATGTATCAAATCGTCGCAAATTAATTTTTCTTGTGCTGGATTCTATTGTCTCACCAAGGGTTGTACAAATATGATATTTTCCTTTGAACTAGATCCTTTAATACTTCAGCCCTTTGGCATCAATGCACGTGCAGTCGCTCATAGCCTTTGAGGTACAATGTACAATAACTACCGGACTCACTGGAGTTTTTTGTAACATACAGAAACTTTTAAAACCGGTTCACACATCAAACATTTTATCAATGTAACCGACTTTTCTGAAATATTACCGACACAGCATAAACAAGAGCAATTAATTAGCGACATCACCTGTTGGCAATGACTATATAGCTTGCATTCTCCATCTTTACCATTTGGGCTTTAAAAGTTTTGCCTCTTGGCAATTTTTGGACCAACTCAATTTTTTGTTTTTCTTTCTCTCCAAAGTTGAAGTATCTCGGATAGTGTTTTAAATTTCTGTTCTTTCCCCATTTTGTTTGTAGTATTGTCCATTTGATTTGAGACCAAACTGTAGACAGTGTTATCCACTATACAGTATAGTGGATATGCATTCTTAAAGGGGTGTCATATTAATTGTATTTGTAAGCCACATCTTTTCCACAAACCAAATACATACTATAGGTATCGTTATCGTTAAATGAAAGAAAAGAGCTCGAGTTATGAGGCAACCCTTATCAATGTGGTTAATAAAGTTATATATTTAGTCAATGAAAGAACGTTCTAACCTAACCTTTTTAACCCTTCAACTACGGTTCCTGTCAACTTAACAAGATGGCGCTGACGGGCCGAACTTTGTTGATATATAATACGTATGAAGTTGATATATGTACCATGTACGTATCCAGTTCACACGATGCTTCTTCTTTTTCTCCGCGGTATTTCCTCCGTGCCTTTTTCAATTTTCTTCTGAGAAACATACACATTTTATATCACTTTATTGGCGTCAAACTCAAATAATTTAATTAATTGACTTATATATAAAAAAAAATCGTAGTTTTTTTTTGTATCAGAAAGTTAACCTTCTTCATGACAAACTGAATAGTAATTATCACAATCTGATTAAAATCAGATATTCGATGCTCCCGTTTATATGATATGTTGCTACGCACATGTAGCGAGTAGCGACATATCATATTTACAAACGGTAGCATCAAGGGTCTGATTAAAATGAGATTAATATCAGATATTGACTTCGAAGTTCGAGAATTATGTATAATTATTAGCGATTCAAGACAGCAACTCTTCTAAATATATACAGTTGCAAATCCTCAGCAATTGTCGTTTGTTATAATGCTCGGAAAGGTTTTTGTTATTATGATGAATTTCATTTGCACATACAATATATACATGTAAGCATTTCAAATACGATTGTCAGATCTATTGACAGAATCATTTTCAACAACTTTTAGACAGAGAAAAAGAGCGAAAGAGTAAATGGATAGAGGGAGAGAGAGTGGGGGGAATTATGAGAATGCTTGTATCATGTCAGAAACATTTTACATATAAATAGGCATAATTCTAATATTTACTGCCGAGTTGTGTTCTTCAGACAAAGTAAATATAATTCGTGTAAATAAGTTGATATGCCAATGGTCAGGATCTTTGTTTTTAATCAATGCCCTATGATGATGGCCTTATCTCCTTTGATGGTATTGCATGTAATAAAGTAATTTGAGATTGATGCCTGATGATGGTGATCCTAAATTGATACTTTGCTTTTTATTGAGAATTCTAATTATTTTAATATAAAATCTCGGATGAATTATTTGGTCAGTTTCAATAGCTTTGAAACGATGACATAGCTTCCCTGTCCATGCGAGTACATTTGAATCTGCTTCTAACAATATAAATCGAATCTTTCCTTCCCCATTGCAAAGTTTCCGTCCGCAGAAAATAATTTTTAAGTGAAACCTCATCGAGATATGATCTTCTTAATATTCATACCACTTTTTATGGAAAACGTGCCTAAGATAGTTAATCTTTGTAAGCCAAGGGTTTTCAGCCGCCCCTCTCTCTCTCTCTCTCTCTCTCTCTCTCTCTCTCTCTCTCTCTCTCTCTCTCTCTCTCTCTCTCTCTCTCTCTCGACCTCTTAGGCACTACCGTAAACAATTTAAGCGAGTTAAATAAAACAAAAAACGGCTACCAGATTTATGTTCTACCTTTAAACCTAGAAATAGCTTCCAATTTCTCTCTCTCTCTCTCTCATTATATATATATATATATATATATATATATATATATATATATATATATATATATATATATATATATATATATATAGACAAAATGCATAAAGTCAATCAATTTACTAATCATTTATTAAAGAAGAACGTAAAAGTGAGATAACAACTAACTACAAAATCATTGCTTCTAGAATAAAAATTAAGCGCGGTTAAAATCTATTGAATCACAGCAACTCGTGAACATTATTAAGCATATAAATCTAGATGGAATCTCGATGAGGCGGACAATAAGTAGATACATTTTCATATTTATAAACAGAAACACCCTTCGACTATCAAGTCTGATGTAGGATTCGTATAAGTTTTCGGCATATCAGGTTGACAGGATGCTGAATTGTCTAATCACGTATATATACGGAACATATAACAAATATAACCCCTCCCACCCACTCTATTTGTCTATCTATGGGTTTTTTTCAAACTATCTAAAAAGTTAAGGGTTGTTTGCAGCCTCTGTAACACTCCTCTAGTTAGCGACTGCGAGCAGATCGAAAATTCTTGGCTTGCGAAGATGGGAGAAGGGGGTCACCAATATACTATTATTTTTCCCCCAAATGATGCTCAACCGTGAATTAAGGATGACGCACGACATGACAGACGAAATAAAGTACGCAAATGCTATCTAGGTGTCAAAATGGCAACAAATGGGTGTAGAAACAAGATGACCTTGTGTTCATATCCCATTGTATGCGTGTCGCCAAAACAGGCCTGGACGTACCGGTTTATACTTTGTGTCCAATTAAACAAAAAGGAGTATTTTCTAAGAACAAAATATACTATAAGATGTTTTTATCGTTTAATGTTTTGTTTTGTACGAAAGTTGTTGCCTCGTCGGCGATTATCACCAGTGTTCCGGTCGGAGGTAGCGACAAGTGTTTCCTCTAACTGTTTCCTCTAACTGGGCTCATGAAAGACATTGCGGTTAACCTAATTTTACACTATCAAGAAAAAATATCTCAAAAAGGAAAACAGTCTCCCTTAGAGTTCATTAAAAAAGCTCCATTTTGGGAGAACTATGAAATGTGGTCGCTTTGATGTTCACCTCTTCAATTATCAATGAGTTCAATGTAAAAATTCGGTTTTATTAAAAAACCTTTTTTTTTCAACCACATGGTATTTTCTCCTATATTTCATAAGAAAACCGACAGGCAATTAAAAACCCATACAACTTCATGATACCGAGTAAAATGAACCCGCCCTTCTAGTTTAACGAAGTGATTTGCCCGCGTATGAACAAAATGTTGAATCACCAATAGCCAAACTAAATATCCGTCAATGATACGTTTGTAACAAATTTTTGTAGAAGTGTGTTTTGTTTTAGCTTATTGTTGATTCAAATACCTACTATGAATAAAATTGATATTGTAACATGTATATCATGCCTTGTTTTCTTACAACGGATTGGTTAATACTTTACGTAATTTCATTTTCTGCTTCTTATTTCACATCCTTAAATATAATTGTTCTCTATCAAAATCATTGTTAGAATTGATTCCGATAAATAAATTCCACTTGAATATGATTAAAATTAAGCTAGGTGCAATTCCCACCGGGAATAAGAATCAGATAAAAAGTTTAAGTTTGAATTCATCGGTTGATACCCAATCTTGTCGACACACAAAAAAAAGCTTTTCTTTGTAATGAAATCCGGAATGGCACCATTAATTGCTATAGCTATGTCCCGTTTGAAGACTAAACAAAGGCAGGATCTATAAAGCTTCAGAATCTACGATTACAATATATGGTTTCTTAATTATATATACATGTATATTACAAGAAACACTCGCGATCAAGTGGGAACTTGGACAAGATGAAGTTGATACCGAGCCGTGGCGTCCGTATTCAGTTGGGCCCTGTGAGTTTTTCTTTTACTGATTTTTGTGAAAATGTGTACAAATTTCAAATCCTTAACAGATAAACTATGTGTTATTATCTATTGAGCGTGAGAGACATACACCGAATGCAGGTGAATTCGAAGTACTCATTCAACAAAGTATTAGTATTTACAGAACTGGTAAACACTAATCTAAATATAAAAGATGGCTGAAAAAGTATAGAGGAAGATATCGTATAATTTCTGGACAATTCATATGGAGATTTTTTTTCAAAGACCTGGAGTATGACGACATTCTAGAAAATTTACCACAAAAAACATTGGCGACCGAAAAAAAGAGCATCGCGTTGATGTTGGTTGCAAAAAGGGAGGACGTACAACAGGATACCATGCAGTGACAAACAGTGACTGATCACCACTCTGGACCCTTCAACACGTGCGTACTGGTATGCAGCGGTCGGATGTAGTGATATCCAGTGATCAAAGCCAATAATAGTGTCAGATACTAGTATGTCAAAGATGTGGCCCAAATTGTGCAGAGCTTTAAAAAACGAGCATCATGCTTGTTATTTTTGTTCGTTATGAGGTTAACATCCAGTTGAATTTCTGTCAGCGCAAAACAAAGAACATTATATTACTCGGCGATGTTAATTATTAAAGATATTTCACGATTTGCAGTGTCATGTGACCTGAAAATTTTGGGAATTCCGGATAGAAGCTCAAAATTTTTTTAAACCACTAGATTCCCGGATATTACATGATCAAATGCCCATCACTGAAAACCTTTTCTTCGCAAATTTTTAAAAAAGATCCCGCATAGGGAATATACTTGTTCAAGTTGAGGGTCTTTCAAATGAAACATTGGGACCTGAACAGCCGTGCATACTCCTAATGTAAAACAATTTTAAAAATAATATGGATATTTCTAATTGCTCTTTAGTGTCCAACAAATCAATTAAATATAAATTATCCTCTTGGTGAGATTCGTATTGCATGCAAGGATGTTTGTACTTGCGCCTTCCAAAAGTCCATACCTCTGTCAATGCTCAACGAGATTAAAAATCATCCGCTATTTGTCTCACCAAGATTTGATAATGACCGATAGAGGCTCCAACTATTCATCAGAGATTCCTATTCCCAACTGGAATTACTTCCGATACCGTTCTCCCATGCACATCTAAGTGGGATATATCGAAATCCATTTAATTTGATCAACCCTCCTACAGATCTGGGACCACTGGTCCGGTACAAATTATTGTCTCATTATATACAATATTCTCTACGATATCCGATAAACGTTACTTTTTAGCATGTTTTTGTTTGTCGAAAGCTACGGTTAATTGCAGTATAAGCACTTTTGATACAAACCCGCCAAGAGTGCATGCCCTAGCTTAATTGGTCCAAAGAACCTTGCGAACGTCTTCGTATATTGCAGATTATGTTATTAACTGAGCGTGCCAACTGTCCTTTACAAAAATTTTGATTATTGGGAATCAAAATTTGAACAGCTTACTACAGTTAAAGTAGTCATGTTGAATCTTTCATTTGATAAAATGAAATATATCGGAGAGGACACAACGCTTACCACAACACATAGCGCATTACATTACCATAACACAGACTTCGATATTCTATTTCACCATAGAGAGAAAGTAAATGCAAGTTTTGTCCAGTGTTCTTATAAAAGTTAAAAAGAAACAATGATTTTATAGGAGAATTTACAGCATAGTAAGAAAGAAGACCTAAAAAAAGATGGAATATGATACATCACGGGTGTAGGATGTTGTAAAAATGAAAAGAAATATAACGACATAGAGTCTGATACTCTATACTAGTTCAGACACTCACAAAAGAGATTGGAATGACCAAGAGGAACACACACACACACACACACACACACACACACACACAAAATTAGAGGAGTTGGTGGATATGAATAAAACCTGAAAGAAGGGTTCAACTTAGATTGTACACGATAAAATATTTGGTTTTGTCTGGCGAAAGCCCCAAGTACATGTATGTTAAACTGGTGATAAAGAAAATAGTGCTTGACGAAAAATAATGACAGTTCATGGCGGACGGGTCTTGTGTCATGTTGTAAATTTTGAATTTACTGGGTGGGTGTAAATACAAAATTTACAACATGACAACTAGTTGTCATGTTGTAAATTTTGTATTTACACCCACCCAGTAAATTCAAAATTTACAACATGACACTTGTTTACCTATCATTTCTTAATTCAGAACGAAAGATATAATAACCGTTTATTTTTTAGTCCAAGAAATGGATCTGGTATACCACAATGTCCAAAAGGGACATTAATTAAGGAACTGAAATTGCTATGAATAACAAAGGATCTGTTTAACAAGTTCGATTTTATTTCAAATGCACTTTATTATGTGCCAACAACTTTTACTTTATTTAAACAAAAAATGCTTTCCTTGGTGATTGATGCGGGATACGAAGGTGGCAACATTGCAGAAAATAATACATATCCGGTGTTCGGTTTAAGTAATTTTTTTCTGCAATGATCGCTACCTTCATAATCCACTTGAATCATCAAAGAAAGCATTTTATTGTTTATATTTACATCTTTCTTTTAACAAATTAATAGAAATTGATTGTAAAAAGTAAGTTAAAGTAACTAAATTACTGTTAATGTATATCAGTACGTTAGATAAAAGAAACGGCAAAATCATCTCCTATGGGAATTTGGGTCCGACATCATCATGATGATTTCGTGCAGTCAGTAAATTTTTCTTAGGTCGCTGTAGGTTTCGACCAATCCATAAACGGGGTGTGTAGATTACAGTCAAGTCAGTTTCTACAGAGCTATGAATTACAATAAGTTCCCGTAAAAAATAGAAGGAATCATACTTGGTAGATGTAAATATAAATATTTGATTTACACAAGAAAATCTCACAAATTGTAAAATATGCTGCACACGTTTTTGAAGTATAATTCCTTAAAGATTTCTCTCTCATCAATAAAAGAAACACAAACCTTTTCACATAGAAATTAAACAAGATTTCATAAGTGAATAAGTAAATCATGATAATCATATTCTAGAATAAACAGGTAAAAGTATGTAAGAAACAAATATCCTGGCACTTCACCAAGGCACACGTTCTCCCTCTGTAATACTGAATTGAGTGCAGTGAAATTCAGGACAGATTTGAGCGTTGTTGATACAGAAGCTGCCTCTTGTTCTCCTCTCTATTGTAGACAAATTTTGGTAGACAAGACTTGTCTAGATACATTTTAGCAGACAAGACTTGTCTATACATTTTGGTAGACAATTCTTGTTTTTATGGAAGATGACTTGTCCGCATAATATAGAAACATTTTAACAAGACCTTGGACTTTCGGTAGGATGTAACTATCTTTTTCTTGCATCTAAACAAGTTAAAAATGATGCTGTTCAAGTGAAATATACATAGATTGCGTAGTCTTAGCTCAAAAGCCAGACAAATCTTGTTGATTTCAAAGAGCCATGGCTGAGTGGCCAACAATGAAATAGACAGACCTACGTCACATTGCTGTTTGACACAACTACCCAAAGTCCAAGCTCCTGTTAAAATGGTTCTAAATTAATGAGAATATTATTTACATGATATAAGTAAATCAGGCTTGTCTGCATAATGTATAAAGACACAACTTGTCTTCATTGTATAAGTTAATAAAGCTTTTCTATATGGTGTAGAATGAGAGTCTGACTCTTTTGAAAGGTGCAAGTTTGTGAGTCTTGTCCAAATGGAGTAAATAGTCAAGACTTGTCCACATGGTGTAAATAACCAAGACTTGTCTACATTGTGTAAATAACCAAGGCTTGTCTACATGATGTGTGTAAATAGCTAAGACTTGTCTACATTGAGTAAATAGTCAACACTTGTATACATGGAGTAAATAGCCAAGCCTTGTCTACATAGAGTAAATAGCCAAGACTTGTCTATATGATGATTCTAGCAAGACTTGGTGTTACATGGTGTTATAACCAGGACTTGTCTAGCCTGTGTTACTAGGTGTTAGTAGACAGGACGCTGTTGACTTTAGCTAGGTACTCCTCGAGATACTGCGCCTCCTCCTGCAGCGTGAGGTTGAGGTAGTCCTCCTCATCCTCAGGGAGGTCAGACACCAGCTCCTTTATCGCCTTCTCCTCCTCCTCAGACGACCTGTTGCTGGGCCCTGCCTCACTGGGCGAACTTTCTGGAATCAAAACAACACCAGATTTCTATGATATGGTGTGATGTGTGCTAATATGGAATATGTTTTTGTAAATACACATGTACATGTATTTACAGGTAATCAACTTTAAGAACTATATCTTTTGGGTATTAGTCAAGTGAATCTAATACTCAAATCATAAATAGACATGTATTAAAACCACAAATTTCATTAAAGAGTTAAAAAGCATAAATAAATATGTATGAATGTATTTATCACACAGTCTAATTCGTATTCTGCAGCTTACAGTTAAGGGATATACAAAGTTTATCACACCTCTTTTCAAATCTCTATCTTATCTACACAACAATCTCAATATCTTATAAAGTATACAACCATAATTCAATGATGTAGCAGCTTTAAGCCTATTAGAGCTATTTCAAAAAAGACCACAGCCTTTTGTTATGACGTAAAAAATCTTATTCATTCATCAATACAAGTTGTAACTGATGCTGGTATCAAGTGAAATATGCACCAATTCTGTAGGCACACAAATGTTGTTGATTTCTATAAGCCATTGACTGAACAAGGCGTATTTCATGCACGGATCGGGGGGGGGGGGGGGGGGGGGGGGGGGGGTTAAGGGGTTCGCCCCCCCCCCCCCCCCCCCCGCAAAATTTACATTATAAAATAACCCAAAATATGCCTCAGACCCCCCGGCAAACTAAAATAACCATTGAACCCCGCTTAAATGGCTCTACCAGTATCCTTCTCACCTGAACTACTGGATGAGCTCTCCTCTGGAGTAGGTGGAAGAATACCCCCCTTCTGTATCAGTTCCTCTATTGCCCTCTGCACATCTCCTTTAACTAACTGTAAAGCTCTGCTTGCCATGATGGTATCAAAGCCCATAGTCACCACCTTAACAGAGTAAACCAATGAATCAAAATACATGGATGCTTCAATGCTCTTTGTGAGGTTTATTTAGAAGAGGGGATGAACATATTTGTATAAATGAAGATATTTATTGATACCTTAATTCTGCATCCTCTAAATGTTTTATGTTTTTCAAAACCTTGACAGGCATATTTGTTGTTGTTTTTCATAAAAAAACCCAGATACCTATGATAGTACTAATGCATTCAAGTGCAAGTACATGTCTCATGGGAAAAAATAACTTAAATACTGTGAACAGAATTATGCTTTGATGTATGTTTTGTATATTAATTCAAAACCATTTTTTATGATCTACCTGTGCAATCATATCATCTGTGATATTAACTGATTTCTTTTCTGGGTCTGGAAGATTTAAGAGCTCTGGGTGTAACTGTAAAACCTGGAAATAACAAGGTTAACTATACAGTGGTGTCTACATATTTTCAATCTCTTATAAATAGACTTCTTTACACCTTCCTTATTCACAAACTATTTTTTACACCTTTTTTTCTGTTGGTAAGATTACATCACTCAAATTTTACACACTTGTTAACACACCTATGTTACATGGGCCAGTTTAAATCTCTTCATTGCTATATATCTTTATAAACTAGTTTACATCTCTATACACCTTTATGGGCTAGTTTACATCGCAAATTATTTACATCCCTCAAACTTTATACATTTTCCCCTTAATTTCATAAACTTGTGTGTATCTCTTCACCCCTTTGAACAACTTAACATTAGTAAACCTCTATTCCTTATTAGTTTATAATATTATCTCTTCATGAACTACCCAGTTTCCATCTGTTCCTCTGTTGATGAGTTTACATGTTTATACCCTTTTATGCCTGTAATAACCAAAAGGTACATCTCTTTACTCCCATGAACTAGTTTTCCTCCTAGGAATAGTTTACATCCCTTAATCTCCTTGGATTAGTTTACATCCCTTCATCTCCTTGGATTAGTTTTACATCCCTTCATCTCCTTGGATTAGTTTTACATCCCTTCATCTCCTTTGAATAGTTTACATCCCTTCATCTCCTTTGATTAGTTTACACCACTTCATCTCCTTGGATTAGTTTACACCCCTTCATCTCCTAAGATTAGTTTACATCCCTTAATCTCCTTTGATTAGTTTACATCCCTTAATCTCCTTGGATTAGTTTATATATCTTCATCTCCTTGGATTAGTTTACATCCCTTCATCTCCTTGGATTAGTTTACACCCCTTCAGCTCCTTGGATTAGTTTTCATTCCTTCATCTCCTTGGATTAGTTTACATCCCTTCATCTCCTTTGATTAGTTTACATCCCTTAATCTCCTTGGATTAGTTTACATATCTTCATCTCCTTTGAGTAGATTACACCCCTTCATCTCCTTGGATTAGTTTACACCCTTTCAGCTCCTTGGATTAGTTTGCATCCCTTTATCTCCTTTGATTAGTTTACACCCCTTCATCTCCTTGGATTAGTTTACACCCCTCTTTATCTCCTTGGATTAGTTTACACCCCTTCATCTCCTTGGATTAGTTTACATCCCTTCATCTCCTTGGATTAGTTTACATCCCTTCATCTCCTTGGATTAGTTTACATCCCTTCATCTCCTTGGATTAGTTTACATCCCTTCATCTCCTTGGATTAGTTTACACCCCATTACTTCCATGGATTTAATACCCATATTTTAGATCTGCCAAGGCCTACAGATTTGTTTTCATCCCTTTAGTTGCACAGTACCGATAGTTTACATCCTTTCACCTCTATGGATTAGTATATACCCTTCTATTCCTTGAACAAGTCTTAAACTTTTCATCCATTTATCAGTTTATTTCTCTTCCCTTCCATGAACCATTTCATACATATGATATTCTTCTCCACTGATAAGTTTGAGTCCGTTCACTTCCATTGACACTTCCGTGGACTAGTTTGCCTCCCTTCACCTCTTTTGACTAGTTTTACAACTCTTCACCTCCATAAAGTGGTTTACATCTTTAAAGCCTTATCTTGAGACATGATAACAGAACTATGGTAGCTTTTTGGTTATATGATTTAAAAGTGTTTATCCAAAGACTTTGATGCCCAAATGCATACACTACACACTTAAATTACCCTCAATCCATTACTTTCCCAATGTGTTCATACATTGTTGTTGACTTCAGAAAAATGTACTTTTTATTGCAATTATGCAGCCGAAAGAAGTTAATATTTTTGTTTCTAAATTTTTACCGCACAAATGTACCAATGCTGACTTCTAGTCTCACCTCTAATGCCTGGTTTAGATCATTGTTGGTCTGTTTTAAGGCAGCTGCTGCAGCACCCCTGCCATAGCCCATGTTAATCAGATTCTCATAAAGGGACACATCCACCCTGCAATGTACAAGGCTCATGATTCAAAGTCACACAAAGCCGGGAAAACTATCAATCAATGCACTGAAAAGTATTAAGTTTTTGGGTTTTTTCCCCATTCCCCTTTTAATTCACAGTGATAAAATATGGGTATAACTTAATTACATACCTTGCTCCTGATGCTGTTTTGCCCAAATCTTTCTGAATTTTCTTCTGTCTCCTTTCTTCTTTGACTTTTGTCTCAATCTCCTTCTTTTCCTAAAAATAATACATATGTATATGCTTCCAAGAATATGATGTGCATATAAGTTAGTAGTTACTCATTGACTGATTTACAGATTTGTACAAAAATGAAGGAGAAAAAATTAGAGTGGGTCTGTTTTAAATAAAAACTCTCACTTGTACCGGTACAAATTTTCAATATGGATTAAATCTGTACAGTTCTTACTTTTCTCTTTTCAATGATGTGTTGTATTGCTTTAGTCATGTCCCCACTGGTTGCTCTCAACCCCAGACGACCCTCTCTTTCACTAAAACCCATCACCATCACTATATACAAAGAATAAATCACATCATCAGGTACAAGGACAAAGAAACATCATCACACACAAAGAAAAACTACTCATGTCATTGTATGAAAGGATATTTATTGGATAGGTTTTTACCCCCCAAAATTTAATTCAAATAAAAACATATCAAAAATGCCAAATACTTTGTGACAGTTGGTTTTCATCAATCTGTAACCTCTTCAGTTCTTCTTCAGCCTAAAAATCAACACAAAAGAGAAAATATGTAAAGTACAACAAATTTGATTCTTTTGAATGGATTTTGATAATTACAAATTACGTGGAACATGCCAGTAAATGTAATTTCAAATAGTTTTACAATGTTTTCACTACACTAAAAATGTAAAAAACAAGCATTATGAGAGTATTGCATATAAGCAATATATGTCCCCTACTGGCACCCCTAATTTTGAAGATTTTTTAAAATAACAAACCCGATTAGTAACGAGTCCTTTAAAATTAATTTCTTCATCATCTTTGGACTCATTTGGGTCCATACATTTGGGTAAATAAATGCAACGGCGTAGCACTAGTAACTCAATCATGAATACGAGAGATTAATAACTTTAAAACCAGTGGATAAAAAGTAACGCAAGTAAAACTCAATTGCTGTGATGGATGGATAAAAAAATCCCGTCTTCTCTTTTCTCACATATACAGTATTAGAACCTTAATTCCCCCCCCCCCCCCAAAAAAAAAAAAAAAAAAAACCAGTAGAGGACTTATATAACAAAATATAACCAAACAATAAACACATGTACCTTTCTAAGGAGTAGATTGGCATCTGTTATTCTGTGATGATGGAAAGCAACAATGCCTTGTAGTAGATGTAATTTCATGTACAATGCTAACTGTGTTCCAGATTCTCCCTGCAATTATAGGGATCATTGAAATCAAAAATTTCATGGAGCATTTCAGAACACATTTCAAGGGGAAACACTCTGTGAAAAAATACAAACTTTGACTGCAGCCAATCTCTCTAAATTCGCTCCATAACTTCTTACAAAACAGTCTTCACTCGACCTCAGCCGTTGATCTGTCAAGAGTTATTGGACTTTGCTCACAGTTGCATCATAGATTTTAAATTTTTGCATAAAATGGTTAAGTCTAAGGGAAATTATTAACTTTGTACAAATTATTGACTTTGTACAAATTCACATGGATCAATATTTCTTTAAAAAAAAAAAATAATAAAAAAAAATGCAGACATGGTTGACTACTTCATACTATATACAGACAGACCTGCATCAGGGAGTTCCTCTATATTTTGTAAACAAAGGTAACACCAAACAATGTCGAGACAGAGAACTGCATAGTTATCTACTGCACTCAAAATGTTGGCTCCACATTTCCTGTCATAAAGTATAAAATATCTTTTACAAAAATAAAATTTAAACAGTAAATATTGCCATCTGATGAAAAACTGGTAGAATTTTCCTCATCTCAAAGATACACATATATCATAAAATTATACTCAATATTCAAAAATATATTACCACGACTTAACTGCTGTATCTTTTGATTTACCTGTGTACACATTTTATTGTTTGTTTATTTACCAATTGCAAGTGTTAATTTCATGCATGGCTTGAACCATTGCGAATTATATTGACATGTAATTTCTGAATCAAAAGTGTCTGGCTTTGGAACATGTGTCATAGAGGAAATTCTGATTACTTTCAATTTTACATCAGGTTAGAAAACTTAATAAATAAAATTCAAATAATTTTTTATCATGCATAATTAATTATTTAAGAGCATTTTATATAACAGAAAGAGAATTAAAATAAATTGTTCAAGTGAAAAGACGGACTGTTCAGACAATTAGCCATTTCCTCTTATTACTTCCTGTCAAAATGGCGGCCACTTTGAAACAATCGTAATAAAAAGAAACATTTAGTTTTGAGCATTTACAAACAAAATAAAGACAAAAATGCTATTTTTTTGTATTGCAAGGTAAATTATTTCATTTCAAACCATTGACATACAGATTATATCTTTTCATTGATAAATTATGTCTTGAAACAAGTTATATTTTATTCTATACCAAATCCGAAGACCACAAAAACGCTAAATCGGTTAATCTAATAATCGGTTAATCTGATAATTTTTCTCTGACAAATTGACTATCAGATTAAGCGGAACCCTCTGTACCAAATACAGAGAAGTGTATTACTTTGGGTTTTCTCATTACCTGAACTCCTTATCTGCCTCCAACAAAAGAAGCAAGGCTTTTGTGATTTCCTTTTTCTTTATGGCCACCCTCCCTTTCTCATGCAAAGTCATCGCAAGTGTAAGAGCCTAATTTAAATTATAAAGCTAAATCACACATATCTTATTATAAGTGGGTCACTAAAATGAATATTTCTTTGGAAATAAATGTAATAATATTATAAGAAATTCTTTTATAACATGTATAATCAATTACTGATAATTACCAGTATGTATGAAAAATACTCAAAAATAAAAATGTAATCAAATAAAATAATCCAACTTTTCTTTCTTCTGGTGGCAACTTCAAAGGTCTCCCCGATTGGTCTGCTATCTGAATATCCACATCATAATCATCTACAAAGTATCAAACAGTAACAGTTACTAAACCTTACAGCAAGTGCAGTATTGATAAAAATGTAATATGGAAGATTTCTTCTCCTATTTCTAAAAGCTTTCCAAATTATACTATCCCTTATTGATATGTAAAGTAAAACTAAAGTTTTTGGAAAGTCCTAGGGACACTAATTTTTCATTCATATTAACCAAGGTTCTTTATATGCATATTAGGAAATGTTCAAATATTTTGGGATTGAAATAATTCATATGTACATATACATGTATTATATCCTCATCAACATACTTCCCTCTATCTGTATTCCTTATCTGTGAGTTTTACTAAAATTCAAGAACTTTATTTTTCCTATCTAATGGCAGCTGACCTTTTTCTACTCTACTTGACAGAAGCTCAGCAGCTTGCCTGGTGTTCATCATCTGTGTCACTTCCTCTTCTTTCTGAGCAGCCTCTGCTTCAGAGATAGACAGACAGAGGCACATCAGCTGAGAACCATGCTGTCAAAAGGTTAAATAACACTGATATCTAAATATCATCAGAAGGACTTTAAATCAAAACCAACAGAAAGTATAAGTTATAAACTTAACAGCACAGACTACATTGCCTACAGATACTATAGTTTTTGTTCGATCATACCTTGATATTTTGCTCCTGCAGTGACTTTGTCATACTGACAACTTGTCCACGACATATCATCTTTAGATGATGAGCTGGAAGGCCCAGTTTCTCTGCTAACACTTGTCTTAAACCACAACCTGTATTGGTCAGGGATATTTCTACTGTCTCTATCTGTGAGATCCTCTCCTGAAAAATATAGCACTTTTTATAAAAGAGAAATTCCAGTGATAAAGTGTATAGAGACTTCAAATTGGTTTTTTTTTAACTCATTACTGGTCATTATTCCAAGGGATTGCAATTCATAAACAGAAAAGCATTTTAAAAAACCTTATTTTCTCGCAATCCTGTTGCTTTTATTTTTAATACTGCTTTTCCAGTCTTTTGGAACTGATCCCTCTCTGCCAATTTCTGCAAGGCATGCTGTCGCAAATGTTCAAGAATTTCTCTGATGTCTGCGGCAGGAATGTTTAAATCATTTGAGTACTTTACACACAAGTCCTAATCAAGTATAAATAAAAGAATCTGGAATTATATTCAACATGTTCACATTCATCGGTCATCTAAATACAAAATCTGTCATTATATCGTGCCCAAATATTGAGACTTCTAGCTGAGTTACTAGCTGAGTTACACTAAAGATTCACAATATATTTCAGTGGATATGTGAATGCACATGTCATGTGTATCTATGTATACTTGTATGGCACACCAAATTCACAAAAATGAGCTAAACAGAGTTTCACAGTCGATAAGCTAGGTTTATCGGCTGTAAACTATAGTTTACGGACATAAAACTATTTCACATCTGTAAACCACTGTTAACACGATCGTCTATGTTTCAGAAGTGTAAACTAAAATTCACACCAAAAACAACCATTTGCGATTGTAATATTAAAACATAGTTTATATGATAAATATAGTTTCACGATTGTGAAACTATGGTTAACAACTCTTGACTATAGTTAACGAATGTAAAATTATAGTTTTGAGATCTTTAATATATACGTATATATACGTCCCTGATCTATATTTATCAGCAAAATCTATGATTAAAGTTTATTTACAGACAGAATTTAAACATATATATTAGCATTCATAAACTTATAGTTTACAAGCATTGAATATGGTTTTACAGATGAAAACTATAGTTAACGAATCGTTAAATATAGTTTTCGGTTCATAAATTATACCAAACAGTCGATAAACCAAGTTTATCAACTGTGAAACTCTCTTAAAATAGCTCATTTTCGTGAATTTGGCATGCCATAATACTTGGCAATATATGTCAATATACATAGATCATTTAAAGTGCAACAGCAATATCATATAATTAAAAAAAAAGAAGATATTTTGATTGGTCATGGAAGAGTTGTTATTTATAGTCATGGTGGTGGAGTTTCGTCTATGTCATCTTTAGCAGTCAACTTACCTCTGGGATATTTCCCTGGCCCTGTTTCCCGTCTGCTGAGTCTGTGTACGGTGGCAGCCATAGTTTTATCTGATCGGCGTTCAGTCTCTGTCTCACTTTCTGCGTCTGAAGTTCCTTCGTATAGTTTGGCGCGTCCATGATGTTTTGCTATTTCACTGAAATCAACGTATCACGACGTTGTTGCAGAAGACAACTGAAGTTTTATCAATATTTTTTCGCTAAAAATACTCGCATACTATCGACATCCTCATGAATGAAATGAAACAGTATCTTCTTTTCTCAAATTGTTTTCACAATATCTAACTTCTCAATTACAGAAATAGCTATTACCACAACATCAAAATGTGCAATGTCAACTGAGTTTTCACTTTCTGTTTGTTATTTACTATTCCCGCAGTTTCGTATTTTAGGTTCTTTGGACTTCGCCCCATAGCAAAATCGCCTTATACACGAGCGCCCCAAATTGTATTTCTAGCGCCCCAAATGCCTTTGACGCGTGTCATTGAACTCACAATTCTTTATGATCTCCTGTCATCTCTCACAGGTTTTATGACAGATTATTACTATAATGAAGCCTCATACACCCATAAAAAAAACCAAACAATTTCTCTCATCATTTCTTCACGATAATTTCTCAATATCTGTATTCAAGTTCTTATGTTCTTTATGATTCCCAGGGTTGTCGATCATGATTTTCCAGACTGTGGTTGAAATCCTCTACAACCAATACCCATGAACTATCTTTTTGTTGTGTAATAAATTTCGTTTGCCAGACCAGGTTGGTAGAAAAAAAAAACCCATGTATATTGGGTTCTTCATCTGGTAGGCATCGCACCCCACTGGACAGTGAGTTAATTCGGCCACCAATATGATATTCTTGCTTTCACAGGACCACAATAGATATATCAAGTCGGATGCTTAATTGTCTGAATGATGTCTGGATATAACAACCATCGCCAAGGGACAATCTGAATCCCATGAAGTTGTTGAATCAAGGATGGAGTTTCTAATCTTAACTGATGTTAGATCGTTTTCTCTCATAAAGTAATTGAATGTCAATCTCTTATCTTTATTTTTTCATTCTGTCCCCTCTTCTCCATTCGTTCCTTTTCTAGGATGTCTGCTAGCTCTCTCTGAACTTGGTCACATCTCCATTTGAACCTGTCCGCTGTCAAAGAGATATCGCAAGATGACAAAATATGTTCTAAAGAGCCTCTCCTTTCTTATGGCTTCCTGTCAATGTTTTCTATAATATCCGATTTACGTGTGACGATAGCAGATCATAAAGGAACTGAATACAGTGGGGTTTCCTCTGTTAGACCTTTCCATATTTCAACTTTCTGTAGTTGACTATCTTGTGTATGCACCTTGTCTTCCCATTTCCTTTGGTCTCGCTTCCTCATCTTTATTCAATATGACATATTTCTTCTTGGACCATCCCACGGGTTTTTTTGGTGGCGTTTCTCTTCATCCAACTATCTCTGTAGTTACTCCGTAGTCCTTGCTATCCCTCTGCTACTGTGCACACTACGTCTGCATGTTATAGCCTGCTTTTTGCTTGTTAGACTGCAATATTGGCTGACACTTCCTTCTCGTTTTTATCTTTATTCATGTTTTAGATCTTCTCGTCTTTTGAGTTTCTTGAACTTTTGAGAACTAGCTTGGCTTTCGCAACTTTTAGTTCTCCTAGACTTGATATTGGTTACTGAAGTTTTGATGAAACACTGCACTGTCTAACAATTGTAAAGCATGGTGGGGCACCTAGCAAATTTGAAGATATTTGTTCACTAACAGTTCAGTATTCCCAGTGCTTCTACTATAGGGCTGGGTACCTTATAGAGGGTTGGTAGCCATGGTAGTCGAGGCAGTATTCCATGTTGATACACACAGGCCTTAAATATTCCTTCCAGTTTTTATGCTTCCTTGGTCTTTCTAGCTTTAAATGAAACAAATTCCCTAAACATTTAACTTGTGTGTCTACTACGGATAGCATTTCTTCGCTTTTAATCATCAAATTGAGTTTCTTTGTTAGTTTCCACTTAATAAAATCAAAATATAATTAATCTTCTTAATTTCTGAGGTTGAAACCATGCTTACTTTATCGTTAAAGGTACCCATTACCCTACGTATATATATTAATATAAGCGCAAAATTCGGTGTTTTAGATATGTTGAGATTTTTATAAATACTCAAGCGCAATTGTCAATTTTCAGTTCGAAATACGGCGGCCAGTCTCGGTCACGTCCATCCCACCTGAGTCTGAGTTTGGAGATCCAATACAAAAGTCTACCTCGTAGCAAATCTCTGTAGAAATCCTTGTCCGGGACAAGCAGTCTTTCCCCAGAAGAGTACTCATAGGAAAGTAACCTCAGTGACTTTGAAAAAAGTTTGAAGGTCAAGGTCGTTGCAGATCGATAATGAGTAAAACCCTTGTCCTGAGCACATGTTCTATCATAACGGTTACATCTGGATCATTCTTCAATCTTTGTGTGAGGTAGCCAAATATCAAAGTCAAAGCAACCCTTTCAGAAAAATCTTGAAATGTTTTTTCTTCCCTGTGTCTTACCTGGTTCATCTTCAATAAATTATGCCGTGAGTACAGTGCGTGCAGTGAGCAAAAAAAAAAATTCACAAAAATCAAAGGTAAAAGTCCACAAACAGGTCTTTGCAAGTTCCCTTCCATCATAATGCATTTTGCTAGAAGTGATGCTCATAATGCTCTTCATGTATCATATGAACACATCCGAAATAAATAATTATATTTTTTGCAATAGTAAGGGTACATCTGATTCGTTGCCACTATTGGGACAAGACATGGAATAAGGATATATATGAAACTACTAAGGCTTAGTGGTCGTTTGAATAGTATCTGGAAGTCTAAAATGGTACGTAGCGTACAAAAAAATTGTGCAAAATGTCTTGGAATTGTGAAAAAGGAGTAGCATAAACTAGACGCACACAGCGTGCTATATCAGCGGGGTACTTTCTAATTAATTAATGTTGTCAAATGATGAATAGTGGTGAAAATACACGATACTGAGGGGGAAAAGTTGAAACAGAAAGGCCACCCGATCCCCGATAAGACGTCCATTGAAGACAACAGAACACTCAGTATTATTATCAACATAAAGAAAGCGAACAATACATCTACATGTAGTAATCTTTAGAGAGAATTCAAAAGTTCATTGGAATAAAACTGATACCGAAAGGAGGTTTCCTCACGCTTCGACTAATTGAAAAATCGATTCTTATTAGAATTCATTTTGATCTCCATGAATCGGCAAATTTTTAAAATATGAAAAATGGTTATAAAGTGCTAATTTCCAAAAATATATATTTATATGTTTCTGTCAAAATGTTCCATATTGTAAATTTATCATTACTATCACAGCGGGTTTGTTTAGTTTGAGTGATCTTTACGAGGTCATTGCAATTCTGTGGAGACAAGTGTGACTGATTACACGTACATGTATTTTAATAATTGGGCTTGGAGGAGAGTCTTCATTTTCTGAAGACACTTTTTAAGTTTTAACATAAACGGATCCAGGATTTTTGCAATATTTAAATTCGTAACAAACAAACTTTACCAAATGCATGTAATACTCCAGCATGTGAAAAAGGAAATCTTATTTTTGAACCAGGAACCAAAGGATATATATAACTTATATAACTCATCCCATAACAACGTAAAAATTATAATATCATTAAAAAATTGTCATACCTTCAGTGTTATTTGGTTGCAAGTTATGAAACAAAAAAAACAAAACAAAAAAAGAAAAATAAGAAAGAAAAGAAAAACAAATAAAAAAAAAAAACCCAAAACAAAACAAAACCAAAAAAAAAACACCCAAAAATCAAAAACAAAAACAAATAATTGAATATTTTAACAGATTTCAACATTTTATTTCTAAAGACATATAAAGTTTCGACAAACTATTGAAAGGTCAACTATTTGTGAAAACATGCTTAGATTACATACAATAGAGGTTAAAGTTGACAATACAATTATATCTCTATGGAAAACTTGCTGCATGGATGGTGCATGGATGGTGATCTTCTCCAGAAACACGTCTTTACCATAAGAATTTTTTATACTTCAACAACGACCAATAGCAAAAATCCATATTCGACTAAAATCACAGATTTGCTATTCAGGAATTTAGATTCCGTCAATTCCAACCCCAATTCCTCCTGGATAGACACAACTCAAACCTAGATCTTCCTGACGTTATGTTATTTCATACCGCTGTTCATCATTTACGATTCCTTTATTTTTATTAAACAAAGCAAAAGTCTTTCTTTTTGTTTTGTTTACATGCTTACATGAGTGTCTATTGGTAAAAATTCGATCCAAATCTTGTTATTTTTTCTATTTATAAAGTTTTTTTGTGAACACAATAAATGAGTTCCATCTTGTTTGTCACGAGTCATATTGTGTAAGACATAGTAATTTCTTAGTACAGTATTTGTAAACAGAAATATGACTAGAGCTTTTCAAAAAGAGAATTCTGGTCTCTGATCTTGCTTACAACTTGATTTCCAAATTTCGATTTTTGATTAAGCATTAAATATGCCCAAGTTAATTGTTCTAGTCACTAATATGAAAAATTGAAATATTTGAGTTCAAATCATGTCTAACTCCCATTAAACTGAAATTCTCTGAACGTTTCTAATATAAAAATGTTTTTATATCAAATGGTAATGTTAATTTATGAATCAGAAAAAAAGTTTTGTTGATATCAAGAGATCTGATATCAAGTATTTAAATTAAAAAAAAAAATCATCTTTGATACTTAGTTTTAGAAAACATCAGAAAATACTTTATAAAAATAATGAAACGTTGCCTTTTAAATAAAGATAGTAGCATATCAAGAGTATACACTCAAACTGAAATAGCATAGAGTTTGAAATTTGTTGACCGCTCAATTCTTAATGATATGGGTAAGTTTTACTAAGTATAGTAACCACAGAATACTGCGTGTAAGCCCTATTCTGAGATATTAGCATGTGTTGAATTATATGTAAATTATCAATTTGTACATCAACTGAACATACAAATGTTTTCTAAAGAAATTTGAAAAGAATTGGAGAAAATTGTATTATAATAATATTTAAATATTTAAATTATAATTTATAAAATGACTGTTTAGTTCACCAAAAGTATGATTTATTAGGTAAGTACTCTAAAATACGATTCACAATGCCACATAATATATTATGATATATGAAAATACCGAAAGTAATTTTGTACAATATTATTAACCGTAAGCAAGACTTAATTTTTTCCCAGGATTGGAATGAAAGATAAAAACAGGAAGATGGGAGTTTAAAAAATGAAGGCGATGGTTTGAACAAGGTTAAATGTACTAGCTGTTGACACAATTACATATGAAATGTTTGTAGTTCCATCGAAACACTTGTTACAGTCTTTTGATCTGAATTTCATTATTTCACCACACCTCCTCTCCCGTAAGAAATAATTTTTTTTAAATTTTAAGAATGTTTAAAATCCACTACTTCATTTCAGAAAATTTACTGCATTTAACTACAGTAAAGTTTCTTACGACTGCTATTCATATATCTAGTTATATTTGCTCATAGGACAAATCAGTCAGTTATACCCGTATATATATTTCAAATAATGTCAGTATCATTGATAGCGTCCTCCATGTTTGAAATAGAAAGAATGGCTATACACAGTGTGGCATAGAATATTTCACGCTGCTCTTTGTTTGTTAGCCTACTCTATATATATATATATAGAGAGAGAGAGAGAGAGAGAGAGAGAGAGAGAGAGAGAGAGAGAGAGAGCTTCATGATCATATCAATGTTTAAAATGGCACGATTTGTGACAATTTTTTTCTCTCCTTGAATTGCACCCATGTCCCTAACCTCCTTAGAATTATCCAGTATGTTCGGAAGTGTTCGACATGAAATGGACGTGCTCGTCCCAGACACTGGTCTGATTGATATGCAGTTCCAAAAACCAAATCAAAGAACCGTAGTCCTCCATTAACACGATTACCAGGTAAGGTGAAGTTTTATTCAATTATGCATTTTAATATAATCAGACCTGTCAAAAAATTAATAAATTCTTTATCAAAGGAACTGGTTTTGCAAATAAATAAAAATACTTGATAAAATTTGCCTACGATGCCAAGTTCATAGATAATGACAGGGGTGACCATAGAAGCCAACTGGTTTCTTTAAATCGATTTTTACAAAATGGTTTTATGATTAGTTCACATCAATTATAGTCCGTCTTTAAGTATTGTGTTTTACGTGCACGACTTTAAAATATTGAAATCAATTATAGAATTTCACACCGTAAAAAGAACAAACATTATTAAAGTATATAATGCTTTGGTTCGCGATCCTTATCTGAATACGTTTCTATAAAAAAGGCAATGGTATCAATGAGATCCAACTGCATGTGTTTTAAATCAAAAAGTTTCAATACCAAACTTGCATTTGCATTATTCTCATCATTGTCTTTTAATAAAACTACAATTAAATTTACAATTCGTCATAAATTGTTGCATCATCAATTATTATGAAATTTATTTTTTTGTCATCAATGTTAATGCACTTATATGCAAAAATAATCGAAGATGCCAAAAAAACTAACAAGACAAATTAAGATTAATAAGGATTAATGTGAAAAGATATTATTAGTTTCCATAAAATGTTCCCGATAAATAGAACCTAAATGCAATTTACTTATCTAAAATCTTTTACATCATGCTGTCAAATTTAGAACATAAACTATAGCAAAATGTAAACATTTTGCAGGAAACATGTACTTTAAAGCATGAAGTAAAACAATGTTTCATTGTATTTTGGTTTCAAGAATAATTTATTAAGAATAATTTTAGATAAGATTATGCCATGCTCAGTGGCAATATCATAACTACTTATATTTTCCTAATGCGCATGTTAAGATTTTTTTTTTGGTGGGGGGCTGTAACAATTTTTAGATTGATTTATCAGGTTTATTAGCACCATACATTACAAAAGCTTTGACAAAAGAGAAGAATACAAATGTAGAAAAATGAAACACAAAAGAATGGTTACTAGGAAAAACACTATCAACGAGATTAAAAGTACAGTACACCAGTTTGGCCTACCAATCAGATTACACTTTCTCATTCATTCCTGGAGCTGTAAACGGGGGAACAATAACCCCAAACAAGACAGGAACCATAAAATTTATTTGACCCATAACTTCCATTTTAAAAAAGACATTTTGCGACGTCGTAATACAGTAATCACCAATAACTCAATCTTTTTATAAACAATAACACATAAAATATTTCAGCAATGTAAGAAACGTATCACAATAGATTTAAATAATTAGCATACCACATCGTAAACTCTGTCTCTCATAGAGTGTCTTTGTATGGAATTAGGAGTAAATCACGGACATTTTGCCCTCTGTATGGTACCAGTGCTCCTGGGTCCCAATTACTCACTGATCGAGGAATATAAATGTCCTTCCCCTTAGTGCATTCACTTCATTGTCAGGCTTATAGACACGTCTTTCGATGCGACTATCTCATTAACAAAATCTAATTTCCTGATAAGTAATTAAGTACTTTATACATATTTATTTCTTGCCATCAGGGGTGACATCTATTGAACAGACGAGTCATTTGAATTTCAAATTTTATCAATATTAAAAAAATACATTAGCATTGGTCCAGATTTGAATGCCATTCTAAAATTCATTTTTTTTTTACTTAACAAAAATGTCCGATATTTACGTTTTAGCGAAATCTAATCTCATGTTTATTGATTAAATCTACAAGATTTTAAGTATACTTTAATATCTTAACTACTTTTAAAGGGGCATGGTCACGATTTTGGTCAAAAATTATTTTTCTTATTTTAATGTTTACAATGCTTCAGTAAGGCATTTTTAATAGGCAACCAAAATTTGAGTGTCATTCGTTGAGTTATAAGCGAGTTACAGAGCTTACAATTCTTTGCTATGTAAACAAAGCTTTTTTAATGTTGAAATGAAAATTCCAGTTTAAGACCTAAAATGAATGTGTTAAACGTTAGGAACTGTTTATTTAGGCTTAAAATGAATAAGAAGATAGACAGATCAGCTTGAAAAAGATTTTTTTCTGGTATTTTGAACCTATGTAAATAAAAACTGGGCACGAGCCTTGTTTACATGACAAAGAATTGTGAGTCCTGTATATTGCTTATAACTCTAAGACTGACTCTCAAATTTCACTTGATCATTAGAAATGCATTCCTAAAGCATTGTAAATAATAAAAACAGAAAAATAGAATTTGACCAAATTCGGTACTATGCCACTTTAAAGCACCTAGTGTCTTTGATAACCAATCACCATGGCGTGCTTTGTTTTGATCTACACTGCAAAAATCCGAAACATGTGAAAACCTGGTAAATTTATATTAATTATGTTCGATTTCATGAAAAAAAAATATGGAAAACTTAATGGCTGTTTTTCTTAATCTTCAGCCGTCTTCAAATTATTTCTTGATATATAGACACAGCTTGTTTTGTTTGTACATGCTAAAAATTTTAAACTCTAAAAAAAAAACCTTCAATGAATCAAATTTTCGTATATTTTTCATTGAAAAACAGATTTATCGTTGTCACCAAATTTAAAGTTAGCCGCTGCCAAATGTCGTAAAAAACATACATAACATATAAGTCATATTTGTTTATTTGTTCGCTGTACTTGAGGACAATATCAATAGTCAATAAGAACTATAATAGGAAACAGTTGACAAATAAATGTGGTGAGAAAAATCCAGAAACAAATGGAAATTCACATTCTTTATATTTAAAAATTCCATTGCAAGCGTCAAAAATTTTTAACAAGCTGTTGAACATACCATACTTCAGAATAAAACGTTGTATTGTTCCTGCATCACAAAAAAAAAAAAATGATGGGGACAAATTCAATCAATCGGGTCTTGAGTCAGAGAAACCAAACATAAATGAGTAGCGTTTATGTTGATAAGGTTTACAGTAGCAAAATTATATGTTAACCATTTGCTTGGTTGTATCAAAGAGTTAAACAAATATGATTCTTTTTTGGCTAAACATCCATTTTTACAACCTTTTTTTTTTTTTACTGCAAGACTGTTTACATGTATGTATACCTATCTTTGTTTTTTATATATATTTGTTCCTCTTGCACCAAATGAATATATTTGGTTTGAGTGAATAAATTAAACTTTAACTTCTTGTTGTGACATCATTATATGCATTTTTCTTACAAATATGTCTTTCTTAGACCATTCAATTAAATAACATTGCAGATTACTATCACTGAGTCAGATAATTAACACCTGGGCGTGACAATAACTTCAAAAACTTTTCGTCTGTGTAATTAACAATTTATATTGATTTGGTTAATAAAATCAATACTTGTCAATAATTTTCATATGTTTAAACTTATAACTATTTAAGATATGCTGAAGCTAATTACGAAAACACAAGTTGTGATCATTAATGATGATCTACAGATGAATATGAATATAATTTCATATGCAAGTTTGTCGAAGTCGGTAACATTTCAATAGCTAAGGTCAAACTATTAAATCATTAGTGGAAGGTAAATTTTTTCTCGAGATGACAGCTGAGTGACAATAGGGGGGCTTGAGGACTTTCGTTCCTGAAAATAAATAATAACCAGAGACGAGCTTTTACCAGAGCAGATCAACACGAGCTCTCAGACAGACAAGCACGGGGAAAATGGAAGGAATGAACTGTCTCAGATTTGGAACTCTTCTTTGTCTCTTTGCTTGTGTACATGGCTATGCATATTTTAGGTGAGTGTAACACCTCACACATTTATCAATAGTAACAATACAATTGTTCAAGACTTTCGAAAAAAAAAAATGTGAAAAAGTAAAATTGAAAAAAGAAATAATTGTTGAAAAAGGCAAAAATTACTCTCTCTCTCTGGGTAAAGATAAAAAAGATTTAGATAGGAAACGTGAAAAGAAAGTTCAATATAAATTTCTATTGCTTTCAGAGGTCGAATTCCTAATGGACACAAGGTTCCTCACCCTTGTAACCCTACGTCTGATAAATGGGTGGCGGTAGGACACATGCTTTCCGGGGGCAGAGGACCAAGAAATCCATTTGGAGATGACTTCGCTGCCAATGGCAATGTGAGTGATTTATTATTTTTATTTTTTACCAAACCCTTCAAAGTTAATCTTGATATTAGATAATGTTTCCATGAAAATGGTTTTTATTTTATTTCATAAATCACATGCACTTAGCTGTTATATGAAAGTAGAGAATTGTATTGACTTTAAATGAATCCATAAATAAACATATTTGGTCAGTAAACGTAAAATAAACTAGTTTTACAGTGGTTTTGAAGATAATTAACGTCATTTTATGTCGTGTCAATTTGCAAAGATCCTTTCACTTTATTATTTTGCTATAATCATTAAAGTGTGTGAGCATTTTTAAAATGATATTTCCTTGTTAGATGATAAATTGCATCCTTTCTCTTTTGTGCATTGTGCAGATATATTTATAACATTTTTGTAATGATTACTGAAAGAGGCAGATTTATAATTAAATGTATAGGAGTTATGTTTAGCATATTCTGTTCACGCCAAAAGCATTCGATTGTTGTATAATGCCGGTGTGTCAAAATCTAATGCCAATCAAGCGCTTTCAATTAATATTAATTCATTTTTTTTTACTTCATATGTAAGTCTTGTTTCTTATGAGTAAATTATCCTGCATTGTTGCAAATGCAAATTCTACATTGTATAAAAAGTGGATCTCTATATACATGTATGTCACACAAAAATTAACTGCATGTGTCCATTTTTGCAATTTGTTATATGACTTTAAGAAGGTATGAAACCTTGCACACTAAAATCTTTATTTGAAGAATGTTCTATTATTTAATACTCTTTTTAATCATCCAAAAATAAAAATTGCACGCGCACCTCATAGAGAACTCGCCAAGTATTTCCTTTATGTTTACAAATGACGTTACACAAAAACACGAAAGGTCTGAATGAATTGATATTAATTAAGTCTAACGAAAAAACTGCTTTCTGAACATAAATTAAGATCACATAGCTATATGAACTGTAAATGCAGAGGAGATGCAAATAAATGTAAAGTACGCAACACGTTTATGAGGAAAAGACTACAGTAAAAATGCTAACAGCACAATAACTTTTAAATAAAAAAACATATATGAAAGTAAAATGACATATTTGAAAGTCAGAAAAGTGTAATTACGTAATGATAAATTCATAACATGGAAATTGAGGGGTTTATTTCTGAAAAGATATACATTATGAAGTTTATCGTAATAAAACTGATTAATAAACATGTTTGTACAAAAATGACAAAATTTAATCTTTTTCCCAAGAACATTTCCGAAGGTACCTATGTTAGTTGTTAATTCGTTTTAAAATTAGCATATGGTAAGCAATTTATACGACATGCGTGGAGTACATTGATTTAATATTAACGAATATGTCAAGGTTATATGAAAAACCATCAGTCATATGACAATTCTTAAAATCCAGAAGTAAACGATTTGTTTTTATAATTCCTATCCGTTGAATGCAATTAAATACCATACATAACATTATAAAAGAAAAAAAATATTTTCATTAACTTTGGATTACAATTAATATAATGCTTGTTCAACATTTTAAAGCATAAAATTATAAAGTAAGAGACATATTTAATTACCTCTTATAATTAATATTATGAGCGTTGTAACATATGCATTTGGTTTATCTATCTTTTTAAACTTCCTTATTCCACGTTTAATCACACACTACTAAAGCTTATATCTGCAAGGTAGTAATGTGACCAACAAGTTCTTTTTATTTTTCGGACATTACTTGTATATGTACATTATAATCTTTCACACCATTTTTAAAGGAAATAATAGCACAAGTCTAAGATGATCAATTTCTGCAATTGTTACTTAATTAATTCTAATTTACGGTCAAAAGTGATTGCATGACATAATGACAAATTATAGGTAATCACACAGAATTAATTAGATAAAAGTAAGGAGCATCAATATCACGAAAATGTAAATTACAATGATTATAAATCTTTCTGTAATAAAACCATTATGATATTTGAATATTCAATTTTTTTTATTAAACTTTTTATAATAAAATCATCAGATAGTAAACAATTCGATGTTTTAAAAAAACTTGCAATAATAAAATCGTCAGATAGTCATAAATAAAAAAAATGTTTTGGTTTAATGAAAAAGTAACTCACATTTTTTTTACCTTTATATAGGAATGGACCAAAAAGCTTTGCTTCATGGACTCTGACGGGGATGGTCGACACAATGGTATTGAGCTGGGGGACCCCTGGTGTCAGTGGACCAAGGAGAACAAATACCCTCTACAGTTGGCCACCTCCCACCCAGGTAAGAGGAATGAATAGTACTACACGATTCTCAAAAGTAATTTAGATAAAAACCTGTTTCCCAAAAGAACAGACTCAAGTTCATTAAACAAAAGGTATATGAATAAATACAAACGGTACAGCGATAGATGTTAAAATCAAATATTTTATAAACAAAGTTATGTCATATACACGTATTAAAACTGATAGATAGATACATTGTAGATGCCTGTAGATAGATATTGAAAATATTAACCTTTGTATTTATATGTATTTTCTTCATCATTTTAATCTTGCACAATTACATATTACCATTGGCTTTTGTAGTTAACATAACAACCAATTTAATTCCTGATTGTGATGATTAATCAATTCGTAAAAAGTAATATAATCGTTTATAATCATTTACTCATAGCAGTTTCATGCATACATCAAAATTGATTTGAGGCCAACCACATAAAAATACTTACTTCCTTAATGTGACAGCTGGTGACGAGTTCCCACCAAATCGTGATTAATGCCATTCTGTGTCAAAATCGGAAAATCCCTATGCATTTTTTTTTTACTACGAGAAATCAAAATAATTAATTTATATTTACTTATATTTAATTTATTTATTAAAAATATATTATAATTTATTGATTCTTATCGAGAGTATCACGTTTATACTAATATAATCTATTTACAGGAATCTGTGATCCTCTGGAAAGTCCGAAATGCGAGGGAAAGAATGAATGGCTGAAATGTCCCAGTTTCTCCGACAAATGCAACCATGCCACCAAAGAGCAAGGTAATCCAAAGAAATAAATATATAAAATGTTAATGATTAAGGTGTTAACCTGATAACCAATTTATAATCTACTTTATGATAATATTAACGTGGCTATGCAAATTGTGCAGGTGCACACCGTTTGGATATCCGTCTGCCTCGTCTGCACGTGCCAGCTAAGGAGAACAGCTACATTTGCCTGGAGTACGATCTCCCTGACAACGACGACTTCCACCTGACAGCTGGAGTCCCAATCATCGACAACCCCATCACCATGGGAGGCATCATGGTCTTTGCTTGTGGTAGGTATTATAATAGTAACCATCCGCTAAATGCACCAAATAAGTTCCTAGTTCTACAATTAAAAATAAAAACCACACACCATATTTTATAGAAGCACATTTCAAAAGACCCAAATAACTACTTAATTTTACAATATTCAAACAAATACCACATTTTATAGAGGACCATTTCAGAAGACCCCAAAAAGAACCAAGTTCTTCAAAATTCAAACATATTTTAACGAAATAGCATTTCCAGGTTTAAAATGTGCATATGTGTAAGATATTGCTGCAGATATATAATTATTTCTAGGTTTAACAAACTTATCTAAATATCGAGGTTATATTTTCACCTTTTGACAGAGGCCAGTACTTACACGCCTGCATCTAAGCACCCGTATGAATGTGGACTGAAAACTCGTGGAGATTGTCGACATCTGATTGGAGGATATTCCGAAGACATCCCAGGCATATGCTACCACAAAAATACAGGAATGCGAATCGGTAGAACTGGATGCCGTCAAATAGTCATTCAGGTACTGTCTTCTTACATAAATACAAAATAATATTTCAACATTTCAGTCATATATATTTTTTGATAAACATAAATGTTTACCGGGAATATTTGATTGCTTTACAGATTAAATGGAACAACCCAGAAGAATACGAAGATATGTTCGATTCCTCCGGTATGTCTCTGTATTACACCAAAAACCTTCGGCGCTATGACGTAGGAACGAAGATCTTCTCCTCTACCCACTTCACTATCCCTTCGCCACGACCGATCTACGCCATTACGTCCAGTTACCCTAGCGAATGCTCACAAATGCAAATCAAATCACCAATCTACATCACCAGAGCTTTCAACCACATGCACAAATATGGTAAGAAAATCAGGAAATTCATGAAGTATGGAAATGAGGAAAGATCAATTCTTTGAACAGTTACTCTATTCCTCTGCCATTAAATTACTTCTAATTGCTATTTCGAAATTAAGATCAAGTCTAAAGTGAATAATTACAAATGCGACCTTTAAAATGCAAGAATGTGCAAAAGAGAAAACAAGGTATTCAATTATTATGATGATTATTTGTAGCCACGCACTTATAGCATTTTATTTCGATCCTAATACAAACATTCTGGGCTGTACGGTTCATGAATTCCATAAATCAAAATGATCGCTTATTTAACATGCACAACGGCGGCATAAAGTAATATGTTTTAATGACTTGGATAATCTGATTTATTTGAGTTAAAATGATTTATATGAAATGTGTTTATTTCGTCATTAATATATGGGGAAAATCAGCACAGTTTTTCCTTTCGTGACTCTTTCCTTTCTTTATGGATCTCAGTGAAGAATTAATAATTGGGACAACTACATGTACTTTTCAGGAAAACAAGAGAGAGTTGAGGTAATCCGAGATGGCCGAGTTGTCAATCTGATTACTGACGAAAGATTTTACGACCTAAATAATCCAAAAACTTTCTGGTAAGCCTTTTCCTGAGTAAACACTCGAAATTGAGATAACAAATAGTCATAAATTAAATGAAGTACTTGGTGTTGGTATTCATAGCTTCTGGTTATTTTACAGGCACACGAACCCAGTTCAAGTTCTTCCTGGCGACATTCTTAGAATTACATGCGTTTACGACACCCGTGAAGTGAAACATCCGGTTCACTGGGGTCTTTTGTCAACCAATGAAATATGTGCTTCCACTATTGAATTTTACCCGAAAGGAAACTGGATGGGGTCCACATGTTCTAGCTTTAAATCTATTCCCCTGTGTAAATTAGAAACAACTGGGGTTGCTAACGGATGCGACTTTAACGGCTTCTTTGGTGCACTGCACAAAGATGTGAGAACAGCCGCTCTATTCCAGAATTGTACCGATATGAACTTTTGCACACCTGCGTGTCGAACACTCGCCAATGCAGCTACATCACATCCGTGTCTAACAGGAGACAGCATGGATCTTCTGAGGTCTCCTCTCACCGCCCCCAACAAAAAGTTGAAGGTGTTCTTCAATGTACTTGAACTATGTGGAGCGTATACCCCACCCAAACACCCCCAACACAGACGCCCTCGTAAAAACCAAAACAACGATACCCAGGAGTCTATGAGCTCCGGAATTGGAGGGTCACTTCCGGGACATCTTGTAAGTGGAACTGTACACCTGGTATTTATGCCTGGAGAACGATAACCCGGCTGCTTGCTTATTAATCTTTCTTCCCTAAACTATTTATTTTCCCTACGCCTGGTGTATTCCTAATAAACCGCTGTAGATTAAACTCCTTGCCAAAATAACCTGTTGCTATGTGCCTGCTTAACCCTTAGTCGATTTTGTCGCAGTTATATACTGATGTCATTGTGTGTTATAAACATTCTCACTATACCCCTTACAGATTGGTCCTCAGCATAAAAGAAGATGAGACTATTGATTCAGGATGCGGAAACATTTGGTGAACGTTCGTCGCGATTTTGATCAGCGAGATCCAGATTCCCTTTTATAAATTCTTGATCAACCATGGACCATTTCTCATCTTAAGAATGTCAAAACTTCGCAAATTTTAGGTTTAAATTCAATATGAACTATTTGGCACGTTTGTTTCTTTTTCTTTAACTACGGTGTAACGAAAATATCACTGCCGTTTTCTTTTATTGTACACGCCATATATTTGACGAAAATTTTATCAACGTTGAAAATATTCGCGTACGCATATATATTTTTAAACAGAGGGATATCAAATCAAACGAAAATCAATTCCTTTTCTTGAAGTTTTGAAAACGGTGAAATTTGAACACGGTTAACAGATGTCATTTGTTGAATGGGTGAAAGTATGTGACAATGATCCATACTAATTTATGACGATTTTGTCAAATGTGTGGCAAAAAAAACTATTAAAAGGCTTAAAATATGTTCTCATAAACACTTCTCATTATTAAGTTTATGATATTTGAATAAAACAATAAATAAACTTTCTTCATCTCTTTCTTTCTATAATATCAATTGTTTCAATAGCGTTATCTGCACGACTTTTCCCATTAAAAGTGTACGAAAAAGGAAAAAAATCGCCACACTCTTTATAGTCATTCTTTATTTCAGTATTACTGTATTGTGATATACATGTTTCAACCTCTTATCGTTCGTGTGCTATGAAAAGTAAAAATTGGAGACTCTGCGGTGTGACACATATGATGTACTGGCAAGCACTTGTGATTTTGTGTACATAGTTTTGTTCGACTAGATATTGTAATTTATGTATTGATGATGTAGACATTTTAATTTACATACATGTTATTTATAAATAAACTATTTATTCTTGATCAATTTTTGTAGAATTACCTTCAATTTCTTTATTCCGCTGGAGGTTCAAAACAACTACTGAGTATTTAATTATTTTCTTTACGTACATTATATATCTGAACATTTACCAGTACCTGACATATGGGTGTAGATATCCTTATTAATCGTATCAAAAATGAAAAAAACGATTGCGAGAAAGTTTTAAGATAAAAATTGGCATGTTTCCAAGTTTTAGCTGAAAAGTCGTGTAAAATGTCGCTACAGTTTTTTGAGCATTTAAAAAAAAATACCCATCCATATCACTTATATTTAATAATTAATTTTACCGACATCTTCTGGATCTCTCAAAGGATACAACGCCTAATACAGTTTACAAATATTAGGTATAAAGAATACAGTAATTTCTTCCAATTACGTTCATATCCGGAGAGTGTATTTTTGGTTTTTCTTTTATTAAACGTTAACTTCGGGTCTTTATCTTTTGTCCTATGAAAAAAGTAAACCGATTTTTCATAGCAAATCAAACATAGTAAGATTGCATACCCACTTTGCAGAGCTAGATAATAAAATATCCAGCCAGTGCCGGATATTTTAGTCAGTGTTAATTACCCATACAGTGTTGCTGTTATTCAATTTGATGCAAAATTTATTGAAATTCTTAACTACACGTTGTATTTCAAATGTCAAAAAGTGACAATGTTTGACAATAAAATTCAAAGCAGTCTGATATACAGAAAGCAAAAAAAAAAGCTAAATCTTGATCAAAATGAAAATCATAGACATATGATCTTTGGTCATTTAACAGAATTCACATAGACTAAAAACTAACTAAGATCTACAATAAATTAACATCAAACTTAGCTTGTTTTTGGTATCAACAATTCAGGCTTCAATATAAGCCTTCGTTTTCATACCATAATGTCTGAAAAAAGTTAACATAGAATAAATGTGGAAATAATGAATGATCCAAGACATTGTTAACTAAAACACAATAATGTCAACTTACTGCAGTACACAATCTGTCTGATAAACACGACCTCAAAACAGACAAGTTTTAACATTTAGAAAAAAAATCTTATAATACCGGTATGATTCTTTAAACATTTTGAAAAAGTTTGTATTTTAAGCCATTTTAATGAACTATACTAGTGTAATTATCCGTAGCAAAATATTGAGAACAATTGTTTGTACAAATGAAATTGGACGGACTTTAACTGAAGAAAAAACACGGCATTATTACAGACGCACAGACAAGGCAGTAAACAACGTATTGGGTACTTTGCGTTGAACAGGAAATGACAATAAAACTGCTCGTCTTTTTTTTCATGCAACAATTGAACTAAATGTCATAAAAACATCAAAAGATCTAATGAAATTCGGTGTCCTTCAAACAAAAAGACTGGGATTTTCTCATAAATTGAAAGAACTATCAAAAAACAAGAACACTGTTATTTAATGAAATATGAATAATTTCTCAAAATATGGGTGTAAATGTCGCAAAGTGAATAACGTTATGCTCTACCGTTAACCGCAAAAGCTCACAAATCACTAATTGAATATTACACTTTATACGAAAAATGCTAGAATTCTTCAGAGTGTCTGCCCAAAAATCAGCAAATGACGTTAAATATTAATATAAAGGTCAATATAATCGACCTTTGACGAGATAAGCAGTTGACAATTCCATTAAATATGTGGTTTTAAATCATGTATGTAATTAATACTAAGCAACCAAATGTCATGTTCAAAATGAATAAATTGCAAACAAGCATTACGCAGAAACTGGTACCATACGTTGCAATGCAAACCTCTGCACATCATAAAAAGTAATGATATTCAAATATAATCTTTTAATGCACGTGTAGTACCGCCATCTGTCACTACATGGTGAACATTCAATTGATTATTAAATCAATAATTAATTAAAATCCTATTATTTTCCTATGTTGTCTAGGAATTTTGGCGTATACAAATTTACGTGAAATTCGAAAGCACTGAACCTCAACCTGACGGCGTACAATATAAACCGGGTTCATAAACGTTCATAAGATCCCAGGCTAATCACGTGACATTTTCATATAAAAATTATCGAACGTCGTTGTTTCACCGAGTTTGTTGATTTGTTGATTTCGGATATTTTTTTTAAAAAATTCTTGTTGCTTTATAAAAACAATTTCAACTAGTCTTTTAGCTAGGTGAGAGATTGAAACACGTATTGAATAGATAAGTTATATACACATTGCTTTCTTTTTTTTTGTTAAAAATCAGACGAATAAAATTATATCATAATTAACCCATCTCAAAGTCCTTTCCACAGCAAATTAATAATCAACATTTTTAAACAAAACTAATACCAAGATTTACGAAAAAAAACCAAGATACATCTATGTGATTACACTTGGAGTCTGATGGTCAATGAATTTTTTTAACCTGTTGTGAGATTTAATTTTACACGAGAAATATGAGTGCATCAAATTCTACCGTATACTAGTATTGAAAACGATATTAAACATTGAAACAATTAAAAAAAAACTAACATCCTTTGTACTATACATGACCATCTTCAGAGTATTTTTCTTCAATAATCATAGTATATAAAAACATTGGTCTTGAAATGAAAACATATCATATCAGTAATATTTGAATTAATAAAGTTACATCATCGGGCGAGCTTCACTTACAATAAATCGTGAATAAATTATAAACATGAAGTTGTAATCTCAACAACTAATATTCATTATGCCATCGTGTTCTTAAATTCCATTGTTATAAAACTTTCATATTAAAAAATGTATATGTAAGGATTCAAATCATTGAGAGCAAGATTTTTGATGTTCAAATCAAAATGTTTAATATAATATTGTTAACTGCTGTCAAATTCATGAGTTCCGAAAAAAAAAAATCCTCCCTCATTTGTAAACGGGGGATAACCCTTTGAAAATTTTAAAAAGAAACAAATGAATGATGGACGGATGGATGAAGCGAGATACAACTAAATCCTCAAACCAATGACGTGAACATTTATAATTCCGCAAATTCTTTTTTCTTTAGTACAATATTATTGTGCTGTAGAGCCTTCCCTGGTCACCTCTGACGTCACTTGCTAGTAGACACTCTGTCCGTTCGCTTTTTTCTGAGCACTTTTAATGGTTCGTCTCGACTTTGAGTTTTCTTAGATCCCTAAAATAGTCGATCACATCTTCATATCATATTTCTTAATTAAGTATAGCGATAATTTTGCCATACTATTGCTTGGCTTTACTTGATTTATATACCTTTTTGCCAACTTTGCACATGATTTCCTGGAGGGGTATAAACGTGCCATGGTCTTTTGGGCAGTTAAAGTATCGTTTACCATTCAGAACGCCATCGTGGTTTCCAACTACATATAATCATTTGTAAATTAAAAACTTAAAAAATACTGATGTCTGTCTTCAAATATGCAAAATACTACACGACACCATAGTTATACCGGTAATTGATTTTCTGCATGACTGGTTGTTGAAAAAAAATCAGGGTTTTTTTATGACATTCAGAGACGGCAGTTGTATTATATTCTAGCACGATAGCTCTTAACTTGTCTCACAATATACATATATGTTAGTGTGTGGTGATTTTAAGATTGACTGACCGGGAGAGTCCAGTTCCAGCCCAGTGAACAACAGGTTCGGCTGCGTCTGTTTATCCAAGTGTCCGATGTACCGGATGTGACCTGTTCGGTCACCCTTAGCAACGACATGGTCATTCAGTTGAACCTGTAGTTTGTGACTAAAAAAAGGAGAAAAAAAATCTTCCTGTTATATTTCTTTCACTAACAGCAAGGTTGTTGGATTTGTTATATCAATATCCCTGCAAACAATTACAATATGGTCTCAATAGAAGTATGTAACCATAAAAAAATAGCGCTAAATAAAAATTAAATGTAACAAGTGTAGCAAAACAATAAAGCAACATAGAGATCTTTCAAAAGACCACAGCCAATTACCTGACGGAGAAAGATCGTTTGTCTGGGCTCTCTTGGTCAGCTTCAGAGATGTACTCGGAACTGGAGAACACGGTCTGACAAGCGCTACACTTACATCCATACAGTGGCTGTGACAGGTAAGCCGAGATCGGCGTCACCCGGTGTTTGATGTACCTGCATGTAACGAAAAGTCACCGTAAAAAAACCCAGCAACACTCAAGGAATGTGAAGAGATGTACCTGTATACAATGAAAAGACCAGCAACACTCAAGGGGCGTGTAGAGATGTACAGGAACCGCAAAAAGCCTTTTTGAGAAGTGTTTTGTTGTTCTATTTTACTTTTTGCCAAAAAACGAGCATAACATATGGGTCAATAACAATACAATATAAAACACTATTTTTTCATGTTTTAAATCACAAAGTCAACTACAATCACATTAACTTGCCTATCGCATGATTTGGTTTGTCTATTATTGTTGTTCAGCAGTCGCTTCTCCAGGTATTCCATTTTAGTGTTGCATACTTCGTTTTCAAGGAATAGTCGGTCCGTTTTGTTGGGCTATAACGTGATATAAAATTTTTTTAAAAGGCCATAGAGTAAAAGACATTTTAAATTGGTATGACATTGCGATTTTTATTTTATGTTCGCCAACCTCTAATGTTATTAGCCGGTTCTTCAGAATTTCAATTTCTTTCTTCGCAGCCCCAAGCTCTTCTGTCAGTTTTGAATTCAGTAACATGCCTTCATAGAAAATACCAATAGATTTAGAAATAGTTTTTTTTTTTAATTTTTAATACAAATAACCAATAAGTGACACTAAAATGGGAAGAACTTCAGTTTCATATACATTAATTTATGAAATCATTAAATAAAATAAAATCTCAAAAGCAGCTACATGCAATTCATAATAATATCCTCAAGTGAATTCAAAACTTAGGCATTTTGGGTTTAGAATAAACAACATTATTTTTTTTCTATATCTTAAAAGGTCACGTGAATCGTGGGTTTACTTTGAGCAAACTTGTCCTCCAAACTTTCCTCTGCTACCGCCGAACCATTATTTGTTTCTCTGGAAAAAATGTACACGAACCTACAATACTGCAAACGTAATTATAGCAAATTTTCCCAAATGCCCCTTTACCTCTTTCACAAGTATATTCGATACTTACAGGTTTTCAGTACAAGATTGGCGTTTTTCCTCAGCTAACTGACTAGAAGTTGGTCTATTACACACACCAGACAAATCATATTGTTTGAAATCCATCTCACTGTTTTGCACACTACTCTGTGAGTCTTCTTCTGATGACACAGACGAACTCTTTGTCTTGGTAGAATTTGTTCCCATTGATTTTTCACGACAACTATTCGTGGCCGACACAGTTTCGGCATTGTCTTTATAGGCTGGACCACTGGTTAAAGATTGTTCAACGATTAACTCCCCTTCGTTTTCTTCAAAACGCCCGAATTCTTTCATTTCACACTCATTTTGATTTTTATTTACCGTATCAGACTTAAATTCTTTGTAATTATTATCAAAATCAAAAATATCATCTTTCAAACTATCTTCATCCGGTAGTTTTCCGTTTAGGTTTTCTTTGGTGAAATTAAATTCGATATCTTTGGGCTCAACGTGAACTTCTGCTTCAATCGTAGAAAAAGGGAGTCCCTTAAAAGCTGCAAAAGCAAAATATGAAAAAAATCTATAATTTTTTTCAAATATAAAAAATACAAGTAAAAGATAATTATTTTTTAAAAGTAATTCATTGACAACCTTTGCCCTATTAGACTCACCATCGCAGCTCTCTGAACGGGAACGTTTTCCGCGCAGAGAAAACTGTCTCCTATTGGTCGGTTCGTCACCATGACTGCTGGCGGGTGAGTACTGCAGACTGGAAAGTCTTTGTCGATTTTTATCAAAGTTTGGAGAACTACTGATAGTACTTGAGCATTGACTGCAACGGGAACATGGTCTGTTCCTCTCCTGGAAAAGAGGATGGGGAAAATCAACAAATGAAGGATGAAACACATGAAAAAAAAGTATACACGATATTTTTGATAAACTGTGACTTATGGAAGCAAAAAACGCACCGAGTGTAGGTTGAACAAGAAGTCGGCCTGGGCGCTTTTCTCTGAGCTGAATGAGGCGGGGGTGGGGCTAATGGAATGACTGGTCTGTCTGCTCAGTGAGGACGCGGAGTGGAGGAAGTCGTTCTCTTTCTTCAGCATGAACACCTTCTTTTCTAGTCTGAAGTGAGTATAGCAGATATGTGTACACAAAATTAATCCAAAAGTTCGGAACTTTTCTTACACTTTCCCCGCTTATTTTGAAATATTTTTATAATACCATAACGATCTTTACTTTGTTTGACTTAGCATGCATTTATAACTTTAAAAAACAGCGAGGAAGTCATAGTTTTCAGAGAAATACTGATTAGTGTATTCAGTATTTTGTCAGAAGAACATCGAACATCTTGGTTTTTCTACATGTACTTTGTCTCAGATTACCTTCTTTTGGCCCTCAGAAGATTGGCCACGTCAGCACAGAGAGGGACTATTCCCTTCCTGCTGCCATTGACAACAAAGGCCACCGCACGTGCCGCTATTTCCTTATCTTCCACCAGGTTGCTGAGTTCAACACTGCCCTCTGAATAACGTGAAAATATGAAAACAAGATTAATGGTCGCAACTGAGTCACAGAATGTTTTCTTCGAAATGAATCGGGTTTTATGGCGTAATCGTTTATCAAAATAGAAAAACTACTGGACGGAGTTCCAATATCTAGAGATTAATAAAAAGGGGCCATATCATTACGGTATGTGACTCATGACAGCATAGAGTGCAATATAAATATTACCCTTAAATATTGCCCTGAAAGTCAACTATACTGTCTCCCCCATCAGAACTACATAATTCGGGCGAAGAATGTTTGTAATCTTGCCTCGCGTGGAATTTTCTACATAGCTATTATGTAATACACAACATGGTGCGAGGTGAAATACCATTCAATGAAACCAAAAACACTGCACTAAGTCAGTTTCGATCAGCCCCAAACTTGTCTACAAACCTGCCCCGAGATGTAAGTCGGGTAAAGCCGTGAGCTCATTTTCACAAGACTGAATCCAAAGACTGTTAATGTCCTCGCACAGAGACGGGCTGTTTTCAAAACTACTGTTGTTTGTATTCATTTTCACTCACGACGCCATTTTCTCTGTTGCAGAGGATGGGTTTCTTTTGGCAGGGGGGCTCAAAGGGGGGAGACGGAAATAGAGCGATGACGTCAGCGCTTGCCAAAATATAGTGAATAGCATTCGCACATCCACAAAGTATGAACCAACACTTTATGTTTACTTTTTCAGTTTTTTTTCTAACTTCTATCATTGAAGACTCATTTCTGAACCCATCTAATATATATAGTTCTCAAATATTCCTGTAAGTTATAACATTAATTGTCAATAGATTTTATAGCAGCTTTTGTTACTTGTGCATCTTACATTATATATGTATTAATTTATTCACCTTTGAAAATAATTATCGTGGAAAATAATAATATTGAAAATTTTTAAAAAATTGTACAGAATTTAAATCAAGTGATTTAGTTCTTTAAGAAATGCAAATTTCTATAAGATTCCAATAAAATTCCTACGAGATATTTAACAATTATACTTTTCATATATAAAAACAATTAAAAATAATTTTTCTGAACATGAAAATACATTTAGCCCTTAGGGAATAAAATGTCTAAAGCTTTTGTATGATATTTTGTTGGAAAAAATAAGAGAATTTGATTTTTTTTTCATCAATTAAATTCTCTTTAGAATTATTTTTTCCAAAGGGATATTTGTTCTTAAAGATAAATATATCTTACATAAAAGGAGAATTACAACAAAAACAAAATATGTCGTATATAAACCATCCAGGGTGTAGTCTATTTTATGAATATTTTTGGGGGGTGGGTGGGGGGTTAACTGCAACTTAACCAGGAGCAAAAGTTACACCTTGGCAAAATTAGCCGACATCGGGGTTTACACTTCTCGTAGTTAAATTATTATTATATTGGTTTTGTTAATTGTATATATGCTTCGAATAATTTTTTCTAACAATCAAATTAAAAGAAGTTTTTCTAAAAAATAAAAATGGATAATACTATAATAATGATATCGTGTATATATATACATATATAAATAATATTTATAGTACACCAAATTACCTCACTATGAAAAGAAACATTTATAACGTCAGGTACCTGTACGTTCGACGGAGAATCCTTTTCCTATCTTTCATATCGTTTTCAATTTTTTTCTATTCTCTGAATTGTCAAAATTATCATTGATATATCAGTCTCAAAAATCTCATAATTTACAATAAAAAATCAAACAAACAAAATCACCCCCCCCCCCCCCAAACCCCCCCCCCCCCCAAAAAAAACCCTGTAATTTGCAACAACAATCATTTAAAAATCTACTAAGCATATTTTTCTATAGTTCTTATGAAGTGCGTTTGTTTTCACGCAGCTTCTAATAACTAGTTTCAACCAATTCTTCTGCGTATGGAAAAACTGCCTTCAAACAGTTCATATTTCTTTAGAAAATAGCTAACTTAAATTTACTTTATTTGTTTGCTTTGAAAACAGAAGTCTTCATTAATTTTTCAAGATAAGAGGTACACGTAAATTTGAAAAATGATTTTTTGCAATTCTGTATGAATAGAACATTTAAACAATAAAATGCTTTCTTTGGTGATTCATGCTGGATATGAAGGTGGTGACATTGCAGAAAAAAATACATAACCCGCGTTAGCGGGTTACTGTATGCATTTTTTTTCAGCAATGATCGCTACCTTCATAACCCGCATGAATCATCAAAGAAAGCATCTTATTGTTTATATTTACATCTTTCTTTTAACAAATTAATAAATTGATTGTAAAAAGTAAGTAAAATTCACTAAATTACTGTTAATGTACATCAGGACGTTAGCTAAAAGAAACGGCCAAATCGTCTCCTATGGGAATTTGAGTCTGACATTATCATGATTATTTCGTGCAGTCCGTGATTTTTCTTAAGTCGCTGTAAGTTTCGACCAATCGATAAACGGGGCATGTAAATTTCACTCCTGTCAGTTTTCTGTCAGTTTCAGTCGCTGTAGCTAGGTTTCGACCAATCGATAAACGGGGCGTATAGATTTCAATCCTGTCAATTTCTATAGAGCTATGAATTAACAATAAGTTTCCATAAGAAATGGAGGGAATCATACTCGGTAGATGTAAATATACTACAATGAAAACTGTTAAAAATCAAATCCTTTTTAGACATGCCGTCAAAACACACTGCACTTGGTCCGATGCAATATCACAAAGAATAATTCTGTGATTCTCTTAAAATTATCATTATTTTTTCAATAGTTTGTACGGTACTATGATGACGTCATTTTAGTAGGGTTCTACCTTAAAACTCGATTGAACATAACAAATTACTTTTCTCCATCTTAAACCTAAGGCCAAACCGACCTTAAATTTCTTTGCTGACCTTATCGTTTATTTTTGAATCCGTTATATACGGTTCACATATTTTTAAACATAAAATGCTTTCTTAGGTGATCCACGCGGATATGAAGGTAGCGAACATTGCAGAAAAAAAAAATACATAACCTGTGTTAGTGGGTTATGTATTTTTTGTCTGGAATGCTTGCAACCTTCACAGCATGCAGCCAAAAATCATCAAAGATAGCATTTTATTGTTTATACTCATATCTTTCTTTTAATAAATTATTGAATTAATTATGAAGAGTAAGTTAAAGTAACTACATTATTGTAATGTTCATTAGTGCGTTAGACAAATACTATGTCTGGGAATTGGAGCCTGGCGTCACTTCGTGCAGTCCGTGATTTTTTAGGTTGCTGCAAATTTCCATCGATCGATAAACTGGTTAGAACTGGATCTTGTAGATTTCAACCCTGTCAGTTTCTATATAGCTTTTTATTACAAAATATTGAGTGGATGTATACACAGTCATGTAGAATGCGTTAGATTTTTCTCTTCTCCGACAACAAAAGATTCCAAATTTGTGTTCAGGTTTCATGTATATTGCTAGTTTAACATGTTCGACATTTGCTCACAAATTATCTGGTACTATGAACGACTACTAAGAAAAAAGACAAAGAACATATTCTATAGAGCATTTTATTTCAGTTCATTATTGATGATTTTTCTCTTAGAGATAAGCATAGGTAAATAAATGGAATGTACACAAATGGGATTACGAATAATGAACAGCTATATCAACACTACATCTTATACAAATCATTAGTAACTATAATATAAACACAAAATTCTCAGATCGTCACAAAATACACAAGGCTAGGAATACACAGAAAACAATACACAGATATTTATCAAGCACTTGATCAACATTGCATTGGTGCTTATTGAAGGAAAATTTTATAGAATATTATTTCTTTGCACTTAACAAAAAGCATATAATTTGTAGTACCACAGAAAAATAGCCATATCAGCTATAAATCTGTAAGATAACACTGGATATAATATATATTTATATATCTCTAAATAAAACGACAAAAACTGGGCAAATATGTCTGCCTGACATCAAGCAATGAAAAGGAACAAACGCCATACGGGAGCATGGTAAAGAAACCATGACAAACAAATATTGTAGACATGGAGGCGTCTCCATGCCATGAAATAAAACACATCAGGGAAAAAATACACATGAAAACAATATGAAGGAAAAAAATCTCAGCAAACTTGCAACAGTCATGATAAAAACTTCCATTTCTCAACTTATACACAAAATCAATGAAAATACAATAAAAAGGGTTTTTCACATTAGAATGACATTACACAAAGAAAGTAAAAAGATGCATGTCAGCACATTTATAATACTAGATATGTTTGGTAGTCTGGTATACCTTCTAAGTATGACCAATAGGCCGAAAAAAATAAACAACCATACAAAATAGAAATCTGTGTATAAACAATATCTGAATATGTTAAAGCTATAACCACTTCAATGTCATCACAATCTACAGCAGCGAAAAACAAATTAATTAAAAACATGACTGTTTCTGGTCCGTTTAAAAACTCAAAATTTTTGGAATGTATAAGGTTATCCTTTGTCTTACCATTTCCGAAAATCTCAGAATTCTGCCATGAGCAAAAATATAATTACAGATCCTCTATCACCGGATTAAATTTCTTTCATGAACAATCATGATGCACGTACCATCAGTTTTCATTTGACGGGTGAAAAAAAATTTTTCCCATCATTTGGGCCAAAACAGAAAATTCAAATACTGAGATTGATGAAAGCTTCATCATAAAAACACAATGCTTTACTTGGTATTGCATAGAAACGGTCAGAATTCGGAATCTAAGAAACAGGATTAACAACAAGAGTTTGGTAGTTAACAGTATTGGCAACAACATGAACCTTGGTTTGGCAACAAATGTTTGATTGTAATGGTGATTTTGATTCATGGTTAACAAGGCGGTGGTACTTCGTTTGAAACAGCGATAAAAACAAGCACTTCTTATGACAACCATAACAACTGTGTTTCTATTAACAAGGGCATTCAGTCTCTGGGATATCTATAAATATAGCCCATTTATTAATGACTGCTCTTTATTTGTTTACCTATGGAACAACTGTTTCAGACGATAAGTAAAACTACTGTAAACTAACTTTTATTCGGGAGGAGTTTATTTTGTGATTAACCGGAGAAAAACTGGTTCGCGGCAACTAATTTTATTGACCAAGCTTTATCAACAATTGTGTCGTCTTTACAGCCATACAGCAAGTGCTAGATTGCGACGAGAAATATTGCGACGAATAGGCTCTCGCGAAGCTGACGAATATTTCTTGCACGCGAATAGAAGCTGGTTTACAGTATATGGTATTCTGGAGAGTAGTAGTTCCCATTTACACATGAAGAATATGGACAAAGCAGCGTTCTCCCCATTGCTTAACCCTGAAATGAGAGACGAATTTAAAAAAAAAGCACCCCATTCCAAAAGTGACACCATGTTATGATATGACATACATACCCACTCCTATGTGCATAAATTAAAAACAAAATCTCTTAAAAACAATGTATTAAACTCTAGATTCACAACAACATGAATATCTAATCAGTCGGACCTTAAACGTTGTGTTCACATAGTCTCAACCTCAATACATAGAGAGCATGCATTCAAATCAACCATATTTACACATAATATTGCATAATCATAAACATGTCGTTTAATAGTATTTTATACATGATTAAGTAGTCAATTTCAATGATATAAGTTGTAAAAATACTTCATTCTTGTTTCCAGAATAAAAACTTTGGCTGAGCACCACATGAACATGTAATGCAGGATTGTCAATCTGCATGGAAGCTTTCGATATTCTCAATTCAAATAAAATATTCGTACAAAATTAAGAGATATAATTTTCTCAGACAACACATAATTTCTCTGTGTGTTTCACAACTGTGATAAAATAATTCATGAGAACAAAAGTGAACCAAGTCTTTCAAATAAAATTATCAAAATGAAGCTTGAAAAATCATCATGCCTGTATCGTAAATCTCTTACAATTTCTTTTAACTGCGGACTATTATAATAAAATCTGAAGTAGTCACCATTCAAAATTCATATACACACTCTATACACAAGAATAATACACATATAATGAAATAAAAAAAAATTAAAAATTCAATGGGATACACAACATGGAGATTAAATTCCCTGATGAAAGTTCACAACCTATAAAACAATAGTCCACACATCGCAGGACACAAGTTCCACTGTAATGCACATCCACACACACATTACTCTTTGGCAATAGTCAGTGTTCCTGCTCATAATGACATCAACAAAATCAGCAGGAAAATGACAGCTCTGTCTCTTTGTCTCCCGAGCAGAGGTTTGAATTATACACAGTCAAATAAAGGCCCCCTTCAGCACTGTTCACTTTTTGACGCCTTTACCCTTAGGTTTGCTTTTGTCTTTTTTGCGATAAATGCGCAGATTTCCGTTGCCCTCGATGATATTGTTTTCCTGGTCACTCTCCTTTGGAAGAAGAACATCGGTGCTCTCTGCCTGGTACAATCGGGGGTCATACGTTGGATTTGCAAAATGATCCTATTAAAAAAAGTTCAACCATGAATTAGCTGATTTATAATTTTTAAATACATTAATTTTTTTCTAGTGATTAAACAATAATTGAAATTCACATTTCTGGAGGACTACTGGTAAATATATTAAAGGGTTTCAACTATATATAATATGGGTCTCAAATAGACCCCAAAAATGAACATCTTCATTTTTTGTATCAATCAAGTTTTTCTTTACACAGATACATGTAACCAGGAGAGGTTTAATGTTTTTTTAATTTGATCCAAATGCCCTTAATTTATAATCAGGATACCAGTAAGATCCCATTTTCCAATAATTTTTATTTTATTCTGTTTATATTGCAAAAATTGCATTATTTCTGAAATCATAAAAGGTCAAATGAAACAAATGGATGAAAATATAAATATATACTGTAAATTCCTAATTTTACGCGAGGAATTAATATCTTAAAATAAGGAATCTACAGAAGTTAAAAATTTTTCAACAATATAATAAAACCATAGAAATAACTGAAATACTTCATTAATAGGGGCCAATATTAACTCCTTTTATATATGTAGTCCTTTTGATGGCTTATTCAAGATTAACACTCTAGAATGTTATCGTAACTTTTTCAATGAAATTCATGACCCCCTAAAATAGGATAATTCCACCAAACAAGCATATTGATGTCAGTACAGTTTACGTGGCATTGCATTTTTTCTCCAAAGTATATCCACTTGATAATTAAGATTGCGATGATTTAAATGCACATATCAACTATTTTATATTTACATAGTAGAGCTCAAACCAGCAAATACATTTGTACAATGAAACATAAAGGGAGATCTAGCTGCAGGTCTGTAGCTCCCAGTCTGCAAAAATTTGGATGGACAACCTGGTCGTACATCCAAATTTTTTCAGACTGGGAGATACAGACCTGCAGCTAAGGGAAATCAAGATCTGATTGGACCTGCAGTTTTTTCAACTTAAGTTAGCCAATCCTTTCTTCTTGGGAACAGTTAACAAAATTTTTGGGTTTTTTTTATATTGCAAACAACCCTGATCAGGCAATCATGCAGGTTTTATGAATGGTATGTTTAACTGTGACTGCAATGCAAATGGTGAATGACACCCGGCATCTAGTTGCAAGAATTCTTCAACGGTTCAAGCAATCTTACCTCCAACTACACTCTGGAATAAAATACCTATTGTATCAACAAACTGATACCCAATGGAAAATAAATCCTAAAATCTTCCTGGGAAATACTAAGGGGTCTTTCAGATAACTGGGTACCTTTGATCTTTATTGCATTCTCTTCTATTATAAGGTTCCACCTCAACCCAAAAAATGCAGCAGTCAAAATAAGCCTACCAGGATTTGCGGTATTGAGTACTGATAAATGACATACGTGATCTTCCAGGTCAAAATGGGCGTTCATTTCCCGACCCTCCTCTTCCTGGTCCCTGTCTCTGTACACAGGGTTAGGGACGTCCATCCCATTCATTCTCTGGTGCTTGAAAGGATTTCGACTGTAAATGAATGAAACAAAATGCTGTTTATATATGTATGCGTAAAGAAGTTGGAGTGGGGGGTTGTTATGTGATTTTCTCCCATTACCTTAATTCGTAAACACTTGACTTAGCTTTGGTCTGTAGCTAATGTATCCTTTTTCGTACACCTCAAATGATTTTTACTTCAATTATTCTGGTCAAATCAGTTGTTTTTTATTAAATAAAATTCTTACTAATTCCACTTTCAGTTCAATTGTGTTTAATACTTCAATGATTTCAGTGGCATTTATTAAAAAAAAAATATACAAATTCCAGTTTCCAGAGTTGGTTTAAATGATAACAAAAAGAAATATCAATATGAGATCCAACATTTTCCAGCACAGTCAGTATACAAAGACATATATAGAGTTTTTATGGAGTTGAATTTATATGATTAAAATGAAATAATGATTTTATGTTATATCTTTCATCTATAACAGTAAGTGTATATTTTCCATGTATGATTAAGACAGGTAAAAAGATGAAATACTGCAAAAATGAGATTCCAGAACCAGCATACATTTATTACAAGGTCATTCATGCACCTTCAAGGTTAAAACTTCAGTCTTATTTTTTTACTTTGCTCATTGTGTTTTGTATGATTGATCATTCCATTACAGTCTGCTGTTCAGCATTCATTTTTTACATCCCTCTTTTGTATTTCCTTATATATTTGCATATATATATTCATGCAGACAAAATAAAATACCGTAATATATAATATGTAATACATGGATGAGATAAGACAATTTCCATTGAAATTAAAAAAAAACCTCACAATGTTAACATTCTCTACAATCTACAAAAACACTAGCTTGCTTTCCAAGGATTCACATCATTTGGTTGGAGGCTATTGGTTGGAAAGCTAACACACAAATATAATATTCCGGCGTTCCATTCATAAATTCTCAGACATGTCTAAGTCAACTATTTGGCTTGTATACCACGGTCCATCTAGAAGTGTGCAGCAGTGTAAATAGGTTCAATGGAGGTGTGTGTTCAGGATAAGACTACAGTACAATTCTCTCTTTATGTCATGCTGACAAAGCTTAGAATCTGAGTCTGGTGCTCAGACTGGCATTTTGAAATCAAAACCACTAATATAATACTACAGAGCCACCTCAGCAACCTTCTCTGAAGAAAAGATGAAGTAGCATTTCCTATGAAAAGACGATCACTAACAACACAAAACAAACAATACCAAAAGCAACAACATCTTACCACAGAAGCTAAAGAGATTTTCATAGCAAAAGGAAGCTGTACACAGCTTCTGCATATTTCTAGTCCGGCAACCTTATTCAGCTCTCCATGCAAATTTATATACACATTATAGCTATGAAGTTTCATGCTTTAGTTGAGTAAAGTCTTTTAGCATGGCAGTCATTTATCCGCTGCCATATTCTGGTATTACTTTAAGGACAGTCTGCACTGCATGATTGGATATTTCTGATCTGGGACTAAGTACGATGTAAAGTATTAGATTTTCACAGAGAATGAAATAGGAAACTGACAGATTATATATAGATGCAATACCATACATTGGTTCTGTCGAGATTTTTTTACCTAAAATATTCAAGAGAATTTAATTTCAAAATTTTTAAGGGGATACAAGTCAGGTGATGGATCAATTCAATGCAGGGTTTATAATCATTAATATAAACTGTATTAAAACTAATAACAATTCATGTATGGTATTCCATCATTGCAATTTCATTTTTCTGAAATCATGCCTGAACCAATTTTATACGAAAAAAAAATATGTGAGGACTGATAGAGTAAAAAAGTAATTAGTCCCAATCATAGAAATAACAGAAATAGAGGCAAATAACTTAAATAAGGATATAAATACAATATTCAGGAGTAGGTAGACACTGCATGTAGGCATTGTAGATATACATGTACTATGTGTGCTGATCTTTACAGTTACCTTTTTGGGTTTCTGGGTCGTCTTTGAACAGATAGAGTAGATAAATATGATATGCTATCGTATTACATAACAGAAACTAAAATACATAGTCACTACCATGACTGTATCCTATATATACACAGATTCACAAGATTTGCATAAAAAATTTGTACGGTATATTCCAAGAAAAGGTGTATCATAAAAATAGCATTAAAAATGTATGTGTATATACAAGAACATAATAAGCTCCTAATTTCTTACTTCTTTCTCCTGATGATGATGATGACGATGACCAAGATGATGCCAAGAAGAAGGACCAGCCCAATTATTATGCCCACAATGGTAGCAGTAGAACTTGAACCCTCAGTGGTTTGATTCTGTAATTTCTGTCCACAAAGTGGCCCAGTGAAAGGTGTTGGGCAGCTGGTTATATAATTATATAAAAAAAAAAGTACTTAGATACCCTCTCTTTATGCTTATGAAAAGTCAAAAGTCTAGACATTTGATAAATATCACATCATGGTAATGCTCTTTGTAGATAAGATTAAAGTTGTTCCTTGGTATCTTGAATACCATGGACACCTTAAATTTCTAATCAAACTCAACAAATATACATGTATGTGTAAAATATATGTGTAAAATCAGAAGAATAATCCCTTATGAATTTTACAATCTCCCTTTAATCTTGACAGTTTTAAACTGTTCCTACAAAAGTTTAGCACTCACAATTTTATTTTCTTGCAATTTGACAAAAAACGGTGGAATTAAGTACTCGCAAAAAATATGTTGAAGTCTTAATGAAGTCCCAACCAATTTTCCTTTAAGCATTTTTATCTTGAAATCTCAAATATTTGTTTTCTCTCGGCTTTTCCTCAGTCCTACTGCGATCGAGATAACGAGGTTTGACTGACCCTTATTTTGGTTATATTCACTACTATTGTTTTATAATTATGGTGACTAAAGTCTCTTACCTGCAGGATACAGTTTTATTGGTCAAGACACAGTCCCCTCCATTTTTACAGGCACAGTCCGTGCACTCTGTTCCAGTAAAGAACTTTGTGCAGTTACATTTTGCTCTTCCTTTTGAATCTACAATGGAATAAGTAATAATAATTCATCAATCATAGATTTATGGCTATGGAGATTTTCCAGAGAGAATCCCTAAACTGTACTTTCTATACGGTAAACATGGAGCAAATTATTTTTTTTTCTAAAGTGGCAAAAATTTCATAACACAAAAATTTCCTTGTTTACAGTAAATATGCATTGCTTGCTTGTAAGTAAGACATATCTTTGATCTAGTGATTAACAATAAGTCATGTGTGTATTGTACATTGATATCTGTTATATGATTTGCTGGGACTCTTACCTATCAGACAGCTTCCTCCATTGGCACACTCCTTGTGATGACAGACCGAGTTCTGACATACGTCACCGCTATATCCCGGCAGACAGTCGCACACCGGCTTAGAATCCTGTAACTTGTTATTACTTAGGGTGCACTTTCCTATAACACATAAAGGACATTAATTACCACTTGATCCTTAAAACGTTTGTGGTAAGTATACAATCACGTAAATGTACAGCTGTGTTTCTTTACCATTATTCTTGCAATGGTCTGCGCATGGAGAGGAGGATTTGTAATCACATCGATTTCCTGTTGGTGAAAGAAGTATTTTTTTCAATTTTCTAAACTCAAACCGTTCTATTAGTCATCTATATTTGTACTTTCTGAGGATTCCATATGAATATGCATGGAAAAAGCTAGGATTTGATCAGTGCATCTTGCTGGATTTAATTTGGATGGACTTACCTGTATATCCTGGGGCACACTTGCAGACTTTGGTATGGTAGTTGTTGAAGGTACATATTCCTTCATTCTTACAATAACTTGCATCGTCACATAGTTCTGCATCACATTTTTCCCCAGTGTAATTTTCTGAGCAACTGAAAAAATAATTACATATTTCTCTGAATATTTCTGATAGACATAATATAATGTAATAAATGATAAGCCTGTACATGTATATCTTTATATTTACATCTACTGAGTATGATTTCCTCTATTTCTTACGGAAACTTATTGTTTTAGCAGGTTATGTATTTTTTCTGCACTATCGCCACCTTCATATCCAGCATGAATCACCAAAGAAACATTTTATTGTTTAAATAATGTAATGGTGATGCATTGAATACTAACCAAATTCTGTTTATAACATAAAAGTTGATTGGTGAAAAATCGTAAGTTCACATATCCCATAAAACATTTGACCCAATATGACTTGCATCAGAAACTTGTGAATAGTTGTTGTAAGATTTACCTGCAGACTACACCCCCATTGTCATTTATAAAACAGCTGCCTCCATTATGGCATTTTTCTGCACAATTTATATCACAGTTTTTGCCGAGGTATCCAGATCTACACCTACAACAGAAGTGATGGAGTCTATGATCACAACCTGGGTTAAGTCCACTAGTATTTGTGTTATTAATTCAATGGTAGAAGCTGATGCCACAGACAAGAAAAGGAAGCAGATTGTTAGATTATGAGGCTTATTTCTACAAGCTGATGATCTAGTTAATATGATATGTTAGTGAGTAGACGTACTGGATGTTAAGATAGTGAGTGTAAGATGTAGTGGATGATAGGATAGTGAGTGTAGGGTGTAGTGGATAATAGAATAGTGAGTGTAAGATGTAGTAGATAGGATAGGATAGTGAATGTAGGATGTAGTGGATGATAGGATAGTGAATGTAGGATGTAGTGGATGATTGGATAGTGAGTGTAAGATGTAGTGGATGTTAGGATAGTGAGTATAGGATGTAGTGGATGATAGGATAGTGAATGGAAGATGTAGTGGATGATAGGATAATGAGTGTAGGATGTAGTGAATGATAGGATAGTGAGTGTAAGATGGAGTGAATGGTAGGATAGTGAGTGTAAGATAGGATAGTGAGTGTAAGATGTAGTGGATAACAAGATAGTGAGTGTTGGATGTAGTGGATGATAGGATAGTGAGTGGGAGAAGTAGTGGATGATAGGATAGTAAGTGTAAGATGTAGTGGATGATAGGATAGTGAGTGTAAGGTGTAGTGGATAACAAGACAGTGAGTGTAGGATGTAATGGATGATAGGATAGTGATTGTAAGATGAAGCGGATAACAAGACAATGAGTGTAGGATGTAATGGATGATAGGATAGTGAATGTAAGATGTAATGGATAACAAGACAGTGAGTGGAAAATGTAGTGGATGATAGGATAATGAGTGTAGGATGTAGTGAATGATAGGATAGTGAGTGGAAGATGGAGTGAATGTAGGATAGTGAGTGTAAGATGTAGTGGATGATAGGATAGTGGGTGTAAGATGTAGTGGATAACAAGACAGTGAGTGGAAGATGTAGTGGATGATAAGATAATGTAAAATGTAGTGAATTACAAGACAGTGAGTGTAAGATGTAGTGGATGATATAGGAGAGTGAGTGTAAGATGTAGTGGATAACAAGACAGTGAGTGGAAGATGTAGTGGATGATAGGATAGTGAGTGTAAGATGTAGTTGATAACAAGAAAGTGAGTGTAAGATGTAGTGGATGATAGGATAGTTAGTGTAAAATGTAGTGAATTACAAGACAGTGAGTGGAAGATGTAGTGGATGATAGGATAGTGAGTGTAAGATGTAGTGGATGATAGGACAGTATGTAAGATGAAGTGGATAATAGGATAATGAGTGTAAGATGTAGTGATTGACAAGATGGAGAGTGGAAGATAAAGTGGATAATGGGAGAGTAAGTGGATAGATGAGGCCAGAGGTCTTACCGACAAGCAGGGAACTTATTGTGGTCAACAAAACACTCGTGGGATTCTGGACATTTGTGGTCCTTACACAGGTTGATCTCACACAAAGAACCTGTGTATCCTTGGGGGCAGCTACAAACAGTGAAATCACAAAAGTAGCAAACAGCACCTCAAAGCAAGGCTGTGAATTAGTGGTGGTGGAATACAAGTTTTAAATTACAAATACATATTAATAGTGCCATGGAATTGAGTGTTAACTTGATTTAGTTTAGTTTTCTAGCTACTTTTGTGTGTAGAAATGTGGTCATGATGAAATAGCTGAAACACAGATTACTCTGTATTAATACTTGTACATGTAAATTGTTGCACCTAAAGGTTATTTGCATGTTATACCCTCACAAAAACACTGAGTTGCATGAAATTGATGGCAACATGTGTTCAAAGCTTAAGCAGCTTGTGAAGCATGGAAATTTTTAATTACATGTATTAATAAATTAATGTAAAATCTTCAACCTGTAGCGAACTAATTTGACAGTAATACCAATAACCTGCATTACCCAAAAACGTACAGTATAAATTTGATTGAATTTGTAAGTACATCCTATCATCTTCACTATATTTATATAAATTGCTCTACAAGTCTTCATATCATAACTCATTTTGGTCCAAAACTTACAATTATTTTCTACACTCTCTCTTCATCACATGTAAATCATACACACTGACCTGTGAATTGTAAGTTAAGCCCTTACAGAGGTTTAGACCTGATTAAGTAAAATACTTACTCACATGGACTTAGACTACCGGTATACTCTCAAGGACTAAGACTAGACTCAATATATCCAAGAACTTACTAAATACTAACACAGAGTAAGACAAGACAATGCATGAATATTCAAGAACTTACTCTCATGACTCAGACCAGGCCCCACCATTACCAACATTTTGAAATTACTCAGTTCTCAGTCTGCATGTAAATCCATAAAAGATTTAAGGTGCAACCTCAGATTTGAGGCTGAGAATCAAGATGAGAAAAGTTGGTGTCAATGGGGCCAGACTAGGTATAGTTATACCCTGTCCTCCTCACATTGACTTGTATAACAATACAGTGACTTTTGACTAGACTAAGAATATCAAGCATACACACACTGACTTTTGATTGGACTCAGAAAAGTAACTCTGTTACATTGTACACATGTACTTACACACACTGTTTTGAGAACATTTACTTTGTATTACGAATACTTACACACACTGCTTAGTCTCGTGATTTTGATAGCCATTGACACACTTTCTATAGAAGACGCACTCCTTCTGCTTCTCGCTGTAGTAGGAGTTGTCGTCACATACACACTTGTGTGTCGTGTTGGAGGTCGGCATGTTTACACACCAGCCACGGGAACATGGCGAGGATGTACAGGAATTCTCTGGAAAAACAGAACAAGGTTTCAATGTTATAGTCACCTTTATTCTTCAGCAAATGGTGTCAATTTTGAAGCAAGTTAATAATATTTAAGTCTCCTATCAAGCACATACAGTAATTCTCTGTAAATACATTACAAGGTTTCCATTCTGTAAGTATGCAGTGCCAATTTTGAGGCGAAAAGAACTTATTTGATGTCTCCTTCAATGTACTCACTGATTGCCTTCTGCTTGCTGGGATGTAGGATGACTATGTCTCCTATGTACTTCATATTTTTAAACATGACCCTGTCTTTGACCTGAGTGTTGTTGAATTTGTGGATCACTGACACATTGTGACTCTTGTAGAATGTGATATAGAGGAAGTCTTCAAATACGTCAATCATGTATGGTGGATCCTTGAGGGTTTCTGTCAAATAAGAGTACAGTTATTGTACATGAGAGTTTCTATAAGCAATTAAATCATTTATATCTTAATGTGCAGGAAATTACACAGTTAACTTTTATTAAGTTTTATATAATGATTGAAAAAATTCAAATTGAAATATAAACTGAAATATTTTCAGTTTCAGAATACAGTGGGGTGCAAAATTAACTTACATGATAATTTTTTAGAGAAAATAAATAATTATTTTATCCTGCAATGTTTTAAATTTGAATCTGTGCTACATACTGTCAAACTGCCTAACAACATGTCTGTTCTTTCCTTCCATGTCTGAAGTCTCTATCGTCTGTTTCTTGGTGTCCACCCAGTAAATTCTACTGTTGGGATAATCAATGGCTATACCATTGGGCCAAATCATGTTATCATTCACAAGCACCTTGCGACCAGATCCATCCAGATTAGCACTCTCAATCTTGGGCATCGAGCCTCGATCAGTCCAATATATTTTGCTGCGGAAAAGATTGACATTAATTACCAGCTATAAATCAGTTTGTGAAATGGAACTGTATAACAAGAATTCTGCTTTGTTCACAAAGGCATCTGGATCACATAAAATATGTAAACAGATATATGTAATTGTGTAAGGTTTTGAATATCATCAAAAGTTGGTTTTATTTTTGATAAATTATGTAGGGAAACTTGAAATTGTATACATTTATTGAAGATTTTTTAGGAGCAAAATCCACGATGAGAAAAAACACTAATCTAAAGTACATGTATCATTATAGTTGTTTCAATTAAACATTTTAACATGAGCTTGGACTTTGGGTAGTTGTGTCAAACAGCATTGTGACGTAGGCCTGTCTATTTCATTGTTGGCCACTCAGCCATTGCTCTTTGAAATCAACAAGATTTGTCTGGCTTTTGAGCCAAGACTACGCAATCTGTGTATATTTCACTTGAAACCAGCTTCATTTTTTATTTGTTTTGATGCAAGGTAAAGATAGGTACATCCTACCAAAAGTCCAATGTCTTGTTAAAATGGTTCTACATGTAAATATAACGTACTCTCCTTTACAAGAATTTAAAACAAGTTAAGATCTTTCACTAAAATGCTCCCTTACCCAAGTTCGGGATGTACAGTGATGGAATGGGGCTGATCTAAATCTCTGTCTACTACAGTCCTAGTTTTAACCCCATTGTACGTAGCCATCTGAATCTTGTGGATCTGGGCATCTGTCCAGTAGATGTTTTTCCCCACCCAGTCTACCGCTACACCCTTGGGCTCAGCCAGTTCTGAAATCACCTGAAAGCAAAGACATGGTCATGAAAACTAGGAATTTTTTTTTTTTAAATTGCAGGAACACAACACAATATTCTGCTTTAGGAATTTTGAGGTGTTATCTGATGTCCGAAATTTACCATCTAATTAAAAAATTCATTTGTGATCAAATAAATAACTACAACACCTTAAATCATAAACCTAAAATATCTTAAATATCTTAATATATTATTATAATATAATACTTAATATATTAAATATCTTAAACCAGAATTTTCATATCAGATATTTATGATTTTTGAATTCAAAAAAATAAAAAGTACTTTATTTTTTTGTTTTTGTCTACAAAACACATAGAAAATACAACACAAGTACAAAATAACACTTCATAAAAGAAAATAGAGTCTAAATTGATATCTTGTTATGTTCAGGTACGTCATAGAGCTTTTATATGGCTCTGCATGGAAATAATGTTCTATAATGATAGAATATATAATACAATAATAAACAGACCTTTTGCCTGGTCTGTCTTTTCTTTCTGTTAGAGGGTTTGTTGATTTCATAACTATACAGAATGGAGCTGTTTCCTGGAGAAGTCTGCAGTGTGAACAACTTGAAATTCCCACTGGGATCAGTAGCATCCACATCCAGAGAGATTATCTTATCCACAGAATTCTGGAAAAGGAAGCGCATCAGCACATTATGGGAATGTTTGATACATGTACGTGAGCCATTTTTTTTTTAAGCAACAGGTTTTGGAATGGACAAGAACACAGTGAGCAAGTGATCAACATCACTATAAAAAATATTGAGCGATTGTTTTTTTATCCAGATAAAGACATTCAGCAGACATGTTTTTAATACCAGGTACATATTTTTGAAACAAACCTCATTGATATTGAGTGGCTTTTCCCCTCCTCCTTTCCCCACACCAGCTTTGATGATTTCTGTTTCATGGGCCAGCAGAATGTCTGGTTTGGGTCCTGTAAGTAAATTTATACACAGATCAGACATGTATCAAAGAAACAATGAATCGTATACATCATATCTACCACAGATACTTGGGAGGAAACTTCACGTGATGATGCCCCTTATTTTTGGATTTTGTCAATGACCCTTGATCAATAATGAATATATCGTATTTAATGAAATATTCATGTCATCTTTAACCTCAGGAAAAAAATGCAAGTCTTGACTTCATCTCTAAAAACATGAGACTCAGTTTTGTCTGCCAAATGACAGAGAAAAATTGTTTTCAAAACATATGGAAAACATAGTGTGACTAAAAGAAAATTCATATTTTAAGCATAGCTACCACTAGAGTATATCAATACTATGTCTTACCTTTGGCATAGCAGGTGTGAATGTTTGTATTCATCAGGTAACCAGAGGTATAATTCACACTGCAGGAACAATTTCGTCTTTGAATGTGCTCCTGGTGCACAGACTGGCATTGTTGTGAGCAGGTGCCCCAAATTTGACATACATCAGTTTCTTTAAAAAGAAAAAAACAACCGATAAATACATGTATAAAAAAAGAGCAATGTTATTCACTTTTACACCTATAACAATATATTATTCTATTCCTGTTTGATAGAACTAGGTACTGTTTTGCACTAGTACATTGTACTGACCATTACAAGAGAAGCCGTCCTGATTCAGAGTATAGCCGTATTTACAGGTACACTTGAAGCGATCAATACTGCTGTACTTAGTACACATGTGTTCACATGGACTGCTAACACACTTTGTTGTGTTAACTGAAAACAATGAAAAAAAAGCAACTCAAAATACTAGTCATTGATTCTATAATCAGACAGCTCAATCAAAACAACAAAACTCTTTTGCAAATCATAAAATCATGCATGCTGTATTTGTAAATTTTTTCATACTGGAAAATCAAACAAAGTGCTTGTGATTTAAATTCTACTGTGTTTCTTAGATTTACATTTTCTATGATTTTTTTTTATCAATGACAGCTTCTGATCTTTCAAAATGAGATAAGAATCCTTAATTTTCTTCCAATAATAAAATATAAGGTTATACTAACGACATAAAGCTTTCGCTTCGTCGTCTTCAGTCATACAGTCCTTCTCTCCGTTACACACTTTGGACATGGGAATACAATCCGAGGTTTTATCACAGGTGTACTCGGCAAGAGAGCACCTATTAGGCGTGAAACCTGCAAAATAAGTTCAAAGAATTAAATACATGTAACAGTAGATTTTGTTTGTACAGATATATATATGTTCTATATGTAAATACATGTGTATCTATTTGAATTACATTGACTTAATATCAAAATTATATTAAACATAAACATTCTGAACATCTTAATTTCTGGAAACTTACAAGAAATTTCATCCGATCCATCTCCACAGTCGTCTATGCTATCACAGAGTTGGTTTTCAAATATGCAGTTGTAATTTCTACACTTGAAGCGTTCTGCTCCACATGGGAAAGTCCCTGAAAGAAATCATGCCAAATGTACTACAAGTGCAAAGGAAAACAACCATATTTGTAGTTTTAGATACAAACAAAATAAAAAAATTCATACATTCAAGGTGGAGTTATAAACATAATTAAGCAGAATGTAAAATGTTTTTTATTGTATAAATTAAGAAGTAAACTTTGATTAAACTAAATTAGTTTAGTAAGTTTGAGCATAATAATGTTGACCAATTCTTGACCATCCACTCTCCTCCTTTGGGAGTACTTACTACAGTGAGTCCGGTTCTCGTCCGAGTCATCGGAACAGTCGCTGTCTCCGTCACACTGCCACTGGAAGGGCAGACAGGCACCAATCGTACACTTAAAGCCACCTTCACATTTTTCTAAAAGATTAAATGGACATATATATGGTGTAATGAAAGTTCTATCTCTATTCAATACATTTGACATAACAGTATCTGTCTGAGAAAAAAAGGAGTGTTGATATAAAAAAAACTCAAAAAGTTGAAAAATTTCTTATGCATGTACCTATAGTTATTTAAAGAAGTTATGAAAAAACGGTTTTCCTTTTCGATTCTTTCAATGTCAACTTTTAAAGCATTTTGAAATGATACTGATTTGAAATATCAGCAACTACTCTTTATAGATAACTTTGTATTCTACATATGAGTTAAATTAACTTTAAGAAAAAGAACAGCAATATCTATGAACGAACAACTTGTCTCGACTATAAACACCCTACCATCAGCACAGTTGATCTCGTCCTCCCCAGTCGGACAGTCGATCTCTCCGTCACAGCGCCACGACTTCTGTATACACATTTTGTTACAGGAAAACTCTGTCTCTGGATCACAGTGATGGGCTGTCAACAAAAAACACAGGCATCAGATTGTCTCCTTCACATAACATGCTAATTTTGGCTTACCCGTTATATATGACTAGCATATGTTCAATGGTGTGTTTCTTTTCAAGAGAAGACTAGGTTGAAGAAATTAGTTTATTATTAGAGGATGGTTGGCCTTGTCTGTTGATTACACAAAATTATTTATTTGGTTTGTTACTGGCTGAAATATATTTGAAAGTCCACGGGAAGCAAAGCCAAGCCTTCTATTTTTTTTAATACAACTCTTCTTTTAAATAATGCATAAATTATACATCTTTTAAGTGGGGTACCTTCCATTATTTGGCAAGGAAATACAAATTGAGAAGAGAAAGATAACCATTTAAAATATATATGCACACACATACACAATTTTTATAAACATGCTACAACTGCAATTGATTTCTATATGCATATGTTGCGCATGTAGAGTAGTCACTGCATATTGACTGCTTTATGTCGAGGACCTTACTTGTTTTACAGTTAGCTTCATCGCTGCTATCCTCACAATTATACTCCCCATCACACACGTACGACTTGTGTATACACCGACTGTTGTTACAGCGGAACTCCGCCTCAGAACACTCACGATAATCCCCTGTCACAAAAAAAGTAGATTACTGGTACATGCCACACACATTTACAACACATTTATTATGCAAACATTTTGCATTTCTACCGAGTTTTTTTTTTTTTTTTTTTTTTTTTTTTTTACACCTGTAGAGGCCATCATCATGCTTGTTTAATATTATGATGATAACACCCTAAAAATGCATTCTTACCAATTACAATTTATATCTCCTTTGATATAATAAGTTAAAAAGTTGTGATTTATCTTATAACTATGAAAGATGTACATTCAAAGACAGCAAAAATAGGATTTTTAGTGCAGAAACCTAGAATCTTATTATATACATGTACATGTACATGCACTCACCAGTTTTACAATCTTTTTCGTCGGATCCATCATGGCAGTCTTTGTCAAAGTCACAGCGCCAAACTTTGGAGATACACTGTCCACTTGCACACTGCCACTGAGTGCCGTTTTCACATTTCTTGTCTGATAAAACAAAACAAAGGTGGAACTATCATCCATAATGTTAATATTGTCAAAAAAATTAATAGCATAGTTTTCTTGAGAAAAAAATCAAATAAAAATAAAAATTAACAAATAATAAATGCCACCCTTTGCCAATTTTGAAATTTTAATATAAATAATGCAAAGATTCAAAATACTTATAAATACATGTACAACACACACACACACACACACACACACACATATGTACATGTAGTTGATGACTGTGGATTAATTTTGTACACTGTAAAAAGGATAGAAATATCCAATGCCTATATATCCAGTCACTTACTACAGACTTCTGGACTTTCGTCGGATCCATCGGGACCGCAGTCAGCGTCTCCGTCACACTGCCAGGACTCAGGGTAGCAGCGCCCGGTCTCGTTACACTTGATGTACCCGTCCTTACAGTTCTGCTGGGAACAAGTCGCATTCTCATCTGAGCCATCATGGCAGTCGGGGTCCCCATCACACAACCACACGTATGGGATGCACTGTCCATTGTCACATTTAAACATGTTGGAATCACAATCCTTGTTGGCTGAAACACAGAATCATCACTATGTGAACAGAACTTTTGCTTAACAAGTCAGAATTCCTGAACATCATGTTTTTATATTCCAAACATAAGTCCTACTCTATCAAAGTGTCCATTTAGTTAAAAATATAAATGTACAAAAAAATCAGGTATATCCATACATGTTAACCGATTTACGCAGAAGTCTACCGCTTTTTAGCTCTGTCTCCTGCCTACCGCTTTTATTAGAAAATCTACTGCTTTTCTTCAAAATATGTTCCTTGTTTTGATAGATAGCCATTTTGGAAGCCATTGTGGTCAAAAAATCTCGTCAGGTTTGAAATTAGCGCATGACTTTGAATCGGAGGCACACAAACGCTTTTTTAAGTCGAGTGAATAATAAGTTATCAAGCATGTTTTACATAGAACGATGGAAGAAGCCACTTCTAGTGATTACATTAGTTACAAGACATGTCGATATTATCTTTGCCAAGGAAAAAGAAGCTTTGCATTTCCACACGTGGCTTTAACGATGACTGAACATATCTTTTAACTTAGCCATAACAATAAACTTGACTTTCAGTTTATTGCAACACTGCATGATTTGTGATAAGCATGTAAACATCGTTTTTGATATTGAAAAAGAATATACGATTTAGTACTGGTTCTTACTTCTCTTATATGTTAAATTTTGGAAACTTAACCTATTTTTACTGAACAAAAGCAATTGTCTCTGCACTCAAAGATTTTCTTCTCCCCCCCCAAAAAAATAGCTTAATCAATTTGATGATAAATGCATGCAAACCTTTTTATTGCATGTGTGTTAATATTACTAAATTTCAAAAGTCTTTTATATTTTAGTTGATATTGTTAATTACTAATCAGAAACCCTTACTACATATGTGTAGTATATAAAAATCTGTGCTTTGAAATATGCGCGAAAAAGGCCGCACGCACTGCTAACGCTTTTTGGTTCTAAATCTACCGGTACCTACCGGTATTTTTTACCACTGGAGGTTAACATGTATGGGTATATCCATAACTTACGGGAAAAAAATCTGAAGGTTAATAATGAGATTTTGATTTCATGGTTCACCTTTAGTTAAAAACTAATTATAAACATGATAAAACATATGAAAGTCCATTCATGGTTCTTGGGGAGAATATAAATATCTGGGAACAGCCGCAGTACAAAATTGATGGAAGTTAATTCCAAACAAAGTATTTCAATTCCACAGAAGAGACATGTAAATTTGTGGGACAGTTTATGGTGTGACACTTACAACAATTGTTTTTGTAATATTCTGGATTACAGCCGGGCTGCTCACACAGGTCGGTCGATGGAATACACTTAGACTCGTTAACACACTTGGTGAAGCCGGGAAGACAGGTGAAATTGACTGAAACATGGAAAGTGAAAGTGACTAACACCAGGCACACAGTTAGTTAACATTCTTTTTTTGATAGAGGAAGAGGGGATGAGATGATTAGTGACTTAAATATCTAGACAGTTAAATGAAATATTTGGAAATTAAATCGTAGCTTAATTTACATGGAAAAATTTCTTTACAAGTATTTCATATTGGTACTTGTAAGTTCATTAAGTTAATGGGAAATAACAGTGTTTAAAGTCCAGATAAGAGAAAGTTAGCTTGAATTGATTTTGCTTGACTTACGACAGACGAATGGATTTTCGTCCCATTGATTGGCACACTGAGGAGTTCCATCACAGATCTCCACTGGATTCACACAATCTGTGTCATTGCTACCATTGTGTCTACACTTAAAGTCTCCAGGCACAGAGCAAGGGTAGGCCTCTGTTTGAAGTACAAAAGTACTCATTATCGCCTAATGCAATCTTATTATCAATGTCCTGTAGAAGATTACCAGTACACTTCTACATGTAATTGCTGGTGGATTCATGTGGATTCATTTAACCATGCATTTCAATCTCAGTCTGCTATATCATTATCTTTTATAAAATCGTTCTATTTATTCAATATGTCCATGGATTTCCCTCTACTGGAAGTTGACTTACCACAGTCGGCTGGTTCATCTGAGCCGTCCTCGCAGTCATACACTCCATCACATCGCCACCAGAAAGGAATGCACTTGGAACTCTTCTTACAGTAAAACTGCGAACTGTTAACATAAACAACAAAAAGCTGTTATATCAAAACATTTCATGTTTGAAACTGCATGCCATTGGAAAGCAAATTCAGCAATCTCTCACCTCCTTTACCTAATATATTGACATTAAAATGAATGCAAAGTCATGTGAAGAACTGAAATTCCAATTATAAGTAAAACTTGACTCTTTGATTTTACCATGAAACAAATCAATTCAAATCTAAAACCAAACAAATATAAGAAGCTATGATAAAACCGACTTTCTCCTGATATTGTGTAACCGAAAACTGTAAGTAATACACTGTAACGAGAGACAAGTGGCAAGAGCTGACCTTTTACAGTTCATTATACAGGTGCGTTTATCACTGGCAAGGTCGTGGTTTTCAGGACAGGCACAGACTCTAGTCAGACCACCAGAATCTGAAGGCTTCAGTAAACACAGATGCTGACATCCTCCATTATTATGACAAGGGCTCTCTCCCTCGGCAGCTAAATCAATCATAAAACACAAAATTTCGTTGAAATTTTTTAAAGCAACATAAAAGATTTCAAAGACTTTTGATTATCGACTCTGTATCATTCTGTACCTGTCTGTTTCATCTGATGATACACGTGGATTCCCATGGGACGATGAATCAACGTTGCCACAGGTCTGCGGTTGATTCCAGAGAATTTGTGGGCAGTCTCCACCTTCATTTTCTCCCAGTCTGTCCAGAACAGCTGATCCATAAATGTCGTCATGTCAAACACGTGAGGGACTTGGGAGTCGATGACAATATGCCTATTGCTGCCATCAAGATCAGCCATAGCAATGTAGTCTTTGTATGCATCAGCCCAGAAGAGCTTATCCGTGACATAGTCGATGGTCAGGGCATTCGGCCATGACAGGTCGGTGGTCACTATCTGCTTGACATTCGTGCCGTCCATGTGGGCAGAGGAAATGTGAGCCTTCTTTCCCCAGTCAGTGAAGAACATCAGTCCTTTTCCTGGATAAACTTCCAAAGCCCTGGGCTCCTAAAATAATGTATGAAAGTTATTAACAAGGTAGAAAAAATTTAATTGTTCTAACATCTAAAGGAGAAAATGATAATGCACTGTATCATATGTCCACATCAATCATTCAATCTATCAATTTAACAGTTAGATTTACATTTATATGAACATGTATATTGTAGATACTTTGGAATCATTGAAATTTGTGGGGGCCAATTTTTAGGGTTCATAGGGACAGAATTTTGTGGATGTACATGTACGTACTTGTATGATTCATGAATCAATACTGTGTTTCATAATTTACTCAGAATGTAAAATCTTGAGTGGAGGCTACAGGATAGTTGAAATTCATGAAAATTGAAGCATCATAAATCAAAAGCAAACTCCATTTTCTCTGAATTACAGTTAGGTTCTATCTCTGTATTACAATTATTATAATAGTTCTCTGTATGTATGGGTGTGTTACCTGTAGCTCCTATCTTTGAATTACAATAGTATTTACGGGTGGGTTACCTGGAGGTCCTATCTCTGAATTACAATACATGTACTATTCTCTGTATGTATGGATGTGTTACATGGATCTCCTATCTTTGAATTACAATAGTTCTCTGTATGTATGAGTGTGTTACCTGGAGCTCCTATCTCTATTACAATAGTTATCTGTATGCATGGGTGTGTTACCTGGAGCTCCTTGCTGATGAGCACCTTCCTGTACCAGCCATTTAGCTTGGACACCTCTATAGTGTCCTTGGTCTTGTCACACCAGTATATGTTTCTGCCGATCCAATCCACAGCAATTCCATCTGGGTTTCTCAGTGTGGTGTTATGTATAACCTAACAATTAATTAAATGGAATAAAGTGAACAATTTCAATAACAATCATTTGTATTTGCAAGTAGTACATATCGATGAAGTTAGAAAATTCTTTAAATAAAAAAAAAATCCTTTAATTTCATGAAACTGTCTCTGTTTTTTTTTATTTAATTTCTCAAATATACACCATCATGTATTTCTTTTCTTCATGTTTGCTAAAATGGCTATCTGGATAGTTGACATAAATGTACATGTAAGAGAGGGATAAAAATCATGACCTATCACGATTCATAGATCTCATACATATAACAACATAGTGGTGGTACCATGCAGCTTATATTACTTGTTTGCCAGAAATATCAGAGGAGTGCGATGTGATGTACTTACGGACACTTTGTGATTCGTCAGATTGAGACGACTGATTTTGCTCATTGAGTTAGTGATCTCTGACCAGTAAATCATCTTCTCTTGGTAGTCAAAATCAATAGCCACTGCATTGTTTAGGTCATTAAGCACTAAAGACTGGTGACCAAGGAAGCTGATGTTTCGCAAATAAAATCCATTGGCCAGTATCAAATAGGGCTTCACCGCTGAAATTCAAGCATTTGGATCCTTAATATAGGTAAATGATATATAGCATGCAATCAAAATCACTTCTTTGTTAGAGAAATTTTAAGATAAACATATGCCACTTACAGCCTGTGACCTGGCAATTCTTCCCATCCACTAAGTGAAAGCCTTTGGCACACTCACAATGGTAACTTCCAATAGTGTTGATACAGAAGTGGGAGCAGGGATAAAGAGTCTTGCATTCATCCACATCTACAATCAATGCCCAAAAAATCTGCATTACTTCAAATTATTTTGCTGTGAGAATAGAGAGGTTAACACTCAATTTGAGACATCACATTTAATAATGCCTTTAAAACTGAAACACATATTACAAGGACTGGGTATTCTTTTAAATACATATTTCATGTTGATCTTAATTAGCCAAAAACTTTTCGGCCTACCTGTGCAGTTGTGTTTATCTGGAGCCAGTCCATACCCTTCTCTGCACACACATTCATAGCCTATTTTTTTATCTGTGCAGTTATGTTGACATTCCTTGCGATATGTTCTGTTATTTTTAATGGCAGCTTCCTTCTCTTTTTCCATTGCTAAGCATTCATTAACATCTAAAAATGGGGAAAAATGAACGTACAATGTAAGTGGATATTACAAGGCATCCAAGTCATCCTTGCTCCAAAAAGTAGATCTGTACATGGTTGGATGGAATGTACATTTTCAATAATAACAATAAGAAAAGCATGTAAAGATAGATGTGTATTACTTTTTGTATATGCACTGTACAAATTACTTCACAATAATGAAAATTTATAATCAAAATTCAACTAATGCTTGATTTTTTAAGTCATATATAAAACCCTAAGTACCACAAAACAGCAATATTTGGAGCCTTTATCTTTACAAAGCACTACTTACTACAGTTAGATGCCTCATCACTATTGTCCCCGCAGTCATCATGGTCGTTACAGACCTCGCTCTCGTTTATACATTTTCCATTACCACACATAAACTGGCAACGGTTTGGTGGCTTTGAATGACACTTCTCTGCATCTTCGTCGGAATGATCATAACAGTCGGGAACTCCATTGCACACCAGCGAATTGTTGATGCAGTTAGGATGGTTTTTACATTTAAATTCTCCTGATTTACACCCCCTTGCTGTTTTTTAATACAGACAAAAAAAAAACCCAGATCAGTGGATGAATGTAAATACACTATACAATGCATTCAGAATACAACTGATTTACATGTATTTCTAAATTAGATTGTACGTTCATATCAAAATTCTCTTGGTTTACATCCCCTTGCTCTTTTTTTAATATATACAGGCAAAAAAAACCCCCCAGATCATGCAGTGCATGAATAGAAAATATCGGTACAATATTTTCAACATACTGTACATTGATTTATTTGTAGAATACACTGAACATGCACAGGTCTGCAGCGAGACAAAAATTCTAATATTCAGTGGGTTGCAAATGTATATGCTATAACTGTTTGAAATGTAAAAATATGGTTTTGTATGTAAATTAGTAAAAAAGTTGGTTCAGAATGTACATGCATTAGAGAGTTTTTTATATTGTGTGTAGTTTCATCAACTTTCGTGGGCATCACTTGTGGATTTAATGAAAAGCATAGTTTCAAGGATATATATATTCCTGGAAATAAATCCCAATTTGTAATTAGATACTGCACTTCAAAAAACATACCAGGTACATTAATTTTTCAACAATGAAATCCATGAAAATTGGTATTCAATGAAGATTGATAAAACTCTATGGTGAATTTTATCAGCTGTTTAAAATTTCCGACTTTCTAAAACAATCAAGAAGGTTAATAGCCTAAATAAACTATCCCATTCATTACAAGTTGACTTTGAATATTATCCTGTACATTACAAGTTGACAGTGAATACTATTCCGTAAATTACAATTTGACAATACTGCCCTGTTCATTACAAGTTGACAGTAACTACTATCCCATACATTACAAGTTGACAGTGAATACTATCCCGTACTTTACAAGTTGACAGTGAATACTATCCTATACATTACAAGTTGACAGTAACTACTATCCCGTACAGTACAAGTTGACAGAAACTACTATCCCGTACATTACAAGTTGACAGTAACTACTATTCCGTATATTACAAGTTGAAAGTAAATACTATCCAATACATTACAAGTTGACTGTGAATACTATCCTGTACATTACAAGTTGACAGTTAATACTATCCTGAACACTACAAGTTGACAGTTAATACTATCCTATACATTACAAGTTGACAGTCAATACTACCCTTTATATTTCAATTTGACAATGAATACTATCTTGCACATTACAAGTCGACAGTGAATACTATTCCATACATTACAAGTTGACAGTGAATACTATTCCATACATTACAAGTTGCCAATTAATACTTACAGCAGTCTGAAGGTTCATCACTGTTATCTTTGCAGTCATTGTCCGAGTCGCAGTAGAAAATGCTCTTGATGCAAAGTCCGTTCTGACACTGATACTCATCCTCATTGCATCCAAGTGTCTCTGTTCAAAAAGAGAGAATGTTAAACACTTTTGCAACAAAAAGTTGGAGAAAAATATATTAATGAATTAATCTTTAGTTTTTCAGGCCAAAAAGAATGCAGTTTGCAAGTTTATAAACTTTTTATTTCAAGACATGCAAGGGTGAATAACTCAATTTTCATATTTCAAAGTACTATATAAATGTATGATATTAGTTAAATTTGGCCCCCATGATTTGCTGTTATTCAGAATGCATTAGATACATTTAATCATTATGTTATTTTCAAGATGAATTGATATTAGATTTATTTTTCATCTATTTATCTGATTTATTTGCACCACTGGCAGTATATGCGATTCCAAAAGTCACGCTATTTTTGTAATTCGATCAAAATCAGTCAGAAATTGACAAATTTCTCATCTTTTTCTAATTGGAAATATAGAGCATAGCTTTGAACAATCAAAATATTTTTGTCAGTCTTGGACAGATATATCTTTGATGAAAATATTTTGTTTGTTCAAGCCTGCACTCAATGTTCTCTGAAAGAAAAACTGCTTGAAAATAAGCTGTTTTATGCTAAAAATGCAATACTGATGTTAACTTTTTGACATCATATTTCTAAACTGGGGGCATTTGGATCGAAATAAAAAAAATAAAAAAGCTTCACATGTATTTTTGTACGAAAAAAAAGAAAGAACTACAGTAAAATGATGATGTTCATTTTGGGGAGCTATTTTAGGCTCTTATCATATACAGTCCTTTAAGTCATTCCCCTTTTCAATGTGGCAATCAAAATTAATCAATCAACAGCATTTGAGCAAATACAGTTGTGCCCGAGAGGCAAAACACATTAATTTTTGTTTTGCATAGAAAGTGGAAGTTTTTATCATGTCTGACTGCAGTCACACTTACGACATCCCTGGGCAACATCTTCGTCCTCGTTTTTGGGACAGTCGGCATCCCCATCACACAGCCACACCTTGGGGATACAGCGGAAGGTGGAGGTACACATAAACTCATTAATTTTACAGGTGCGATTGTGGTCTAGACATAAAAAGAAGACTGTAGTTACTGTTCTGTAAAATCACATTATATGCACAATACTGTACATACATGTACATTCATATTTCAGTAATGCCCTACTTTATGTTACATTTTATTTATTATTATTTTAGTTCCAAGTGTTCATACAAAAAATAATTGATAACAAAATGTGGTAATAGATCAGATACTAAATGCCAAGTTTAAAAAGCCATTTAGAGTCTTTGTTGACCTGTTTAAGTTTTTGGAGGATGGGTGGTCAACCATCAGATCTACCTTAAATTTTCATACATGATTTTTTTAACTATATACAATTAAACTATCATTTAGTGAAGAAAAATTCCATATAACAGTAATTTAACTTTGAAAATTTGTATATTTTCCAACATGTATATCATCATACAGAGCTCTTCTTCTCAAGGAGATAAATATCGTTTAAATTACAGCCATGACAGAGCTCTTCTTCTCAAGGAGATAAATATCGTTTAAATTACAGCCATGACCATCCAGCCCCCTTTAATTGAGATCAACTCGTACATCAATAATGCAATGTATAACAGGTATGAGTCCTTACTACATGTATCCAGCGATTCGTCAGTGCCGTTTATACAGTCATTATGGCCGTCACACTCCCAGGTCTGAGGAATACATGTACCGTCCAAGCACTTCGTCATACCGCCTTCACATTTCTCATCTTTCCAAAAATAAAAACACTTCATATTCAAATGAATCCTTTTTTAACAATTTCAACTAAAAAAGTTTGATTAATAGTTTCAAGCATTTTAATCAGAACTTTACAGATCTCTACATGAGCGCTCATGTAGAGATCTGAATTTTATTCAGATTGCAAGCTTTTTATCATAAAACTAGTGAATTCTGAAAATTTTTAACTGGGAATACACATATTATCCAGCATTCTATAAAACTCTTTTTCATCATTATTTTAATAGTTACACATTTCTTCCTATCCATCTATGTACAAATACAAGCTATATGGATAGAAATTTCCTTTAATCCAATAACATAGTTTGATCGGGGAGAATGATGATTAGAAACAATACATACCACAATTCAGTTCATCTGAATTGTCCAAGCAGTCATTGTCAAAGTCACACTTCCAGTCGATTGGGATACAGCCGTCTCCTTTCTTACACTTGAACATGCCCTCCTCCTCACAAAAATTGTTGCTGTTATCTGTTACGGAAAATTAACCTTTAACCATAGCCTTTAGAGGGTCTCATTTTCACATTTTAAGCTTCATTTTGGAGTCTAAACCCTAATCCAAATTTGATGTTTAAAAAAAATATTCATGGGGGGGGGGGGGGATATATTTTCACTATGTGGGCATATCCTGAACCCGTGGCCCAGGGGTCATCAATTTCACAATTTAGGTAGAGGACTCATGCATAACCATGCATTTAGTTTTTCTCAAATATATATATGGGAGTACAGAAGAAGATTTTCTTAGATTTGATGCATTTTCACTATATGTCCATTTTGGTCCCACCCTAAGGCCTGAACCCCTGACCCAGGGGCAATGAATTTCACAATTTTGGTGGAGGGCTTTATGGACATCATAATCATGCATTTAGTTCTTTTTCCAACATGTGTGGGAGTAGAAAAGAAGATTTTTGACATTTTGGCCCTTTTTGCTTATTTGGCCCTGGCAATGAGCCCCTGGGGTGGTATGGTCTTATATTACACAATTTATATTTCTCTTATCATAGAGATGCTTCAAACCAAAAATTGTAATAATTGGCCTTGTTGTTTACAAGAAGAAGTTAAAAATGTAAAATTGTTAATGGACGACAGACGATGGATGACGTACGATGACAGACGAAGACAAATTGCAATAGGTCACCTGAGTGACTCAGGTGACCTAATAATGAAGATGATTTCATAAAATCATTAATCATCATTTACTTGTTGGAGGACAGTCCTTTTCATCGATATTATCTACACAATCCGGCTTTCCGTCACAAATCCAGGACTGCATGATACAAGTTGATGTGGTATTACAGGACACCCAGTGGAAAGCGTCATCTCGGTATATCAGGGAACAATCCACATCTGTCAATTCACGTATATTGGTTCTGAATCAGTCAAACTTGTTAAGAAAGGACAATATAGCAAAGTGTTATGGGATCTCCAGCAAAATTCTGAAAAAATCCTCATAAAATCCTATAGTTTAAAGTAGTCCAAGTATCGCACTATGTCATAATACAGATTTTATAATATTAGTTAGACTTTTACATAGCGTTTTAGATATCTGGTATTGATTTTGCTCTACATCGCTGTTGTAAACAATGGCAATTATAAGCAATTAGAACAGTAATTTATGTATTGTATGAGAGATAGAAATGATTAATGTTGAGAAACTCGATTTTGTTAAAGTAAAACGAAAAATGAAATTTCTGATTAACCAGGTTCTCAAGTATGCTTATATCTTGTTTTGATGGGTCCCCCCGCCCAGAATTTTTCTATATTCTTCAACTAAAATCGGTTAAAATTTAGAGACAGAAGCCATTTCGTATTTCAATTATCGTAAATTAATTAATGTTTAAATAATATCTATCATTGTTGACAGAACTAAGCAGAAAACTGTAGCAAAATGTAATTTTTACGGACTTTTTCTTCAGAGTTTACATGGTTTAGGGCTTATAGCATGAAAAGTAATCTGTCAACATATGATTTATTTTACCAAATCTTTTTTCTAAAATGTCATTCTAAAGAATAAACACCATGAATTTAGGTTTGAGTCCATAAAATTGTACAAAATGACCAAACACGATACAAGCATCGAATTTTTTTGTATTTTATTTTAATACATCAGGCTCATAAAACGTACTTACTTGCAACAATTTGCGCAAAAATATTGCTGTAATGTGGTTTAAATAAATGTTTATACTCTATTTTGTATATCCAGTTCTTATTTCCCAAAAATTGGTTAATATTTTTAGGAAAAATTGACGTCTATCAAATTTCATCCATGTCAATAATTTTCGCAAGGGGGTACACCTGTCTGAGAGGTGATAACAAAAACACTAGCATGTAAACATATACATTTTCTTATGTATATGTATTGCTAGAATGTATATCGATCATTTAAAGCTGAGCTTTCAATGATTGAGCCCATTTAGTGCCGAGTATAGGACTACCTTAAACAAACTCTCTGAGATAATATAACCTATGTAACAGAGTAATATCTATTTGAAAGATGCGGAATTGCAAGACTTTGGCTATTTGTGAAAACCAAGATAACTCACTGCATCCCACTTCATCTGAATGGTCATCACAATCACTCTCCTGATCACAGTAGTGCTTCTTGCTGATACACTGGTTGTTACGACACTGGAACTCCGAGTCCTTGTCACAGGGACAGTCTCGTTCGTCAGAGCCATCCAAACAGTCTCTCTGCCTGTCGCAGTGCTTTCCCCATGGAATACACTGGTAATTGGCACAGGTGAAGAATTGGGTTCCACAGTGTTCATGGTCTAAAAAGTTGCAGACATTTTATGACACATTAATGATCTGGGCGATAGAGTATTGTGCAACCAAAAGTTACTGTTACCGTAAACCAACTTTTATTCGCATACTAGAAATTTTCACTAGCCTCGTCATCGTAAACATTTCTTGCCGCAATATAGTCCTTGCCGTATGGTTATAAAGACGACAGAAATGTAAATAAGGCTTGATCGTGAAAATTAGTTGCCGCGAACTTTTTTTTCTTAGGTTAATCGCGAAATAAAGTTGTCGCGAATAAAAGTTGGTTTACAGTATTTTAGGAGGTTGAGTGCTTAACAAATTACTCATCAGATCTACATTTAAATAGGAATTTTAGCCGTAAACTATATCATTTAGAAAAGGTAAAATGCATATATTTTAAGGTTTAAGATTTGAATATTTTTTATAAGTCTTTATACAAAGCTCTTCTTGAAAAAGAGAATTAATATATTAGTCCCAAAATGGCCAAAATCATCCAGCCCTATTAAAATGAACTTTTTTGCGATTTAAAATCTTCTACTCACTGCAAACATTTTCCAGTTCATCACTTTTATCTTCACAGTCATGGACTTTGTTACAAGTCTGTGCCATTGAAATACATTTTGAGCCATCATGACAGAGGAATTCCAAGCCAGAGCAATTGCTAATGGTTTTACCTGCAAAAAAAAACCCCCACATTCAACAAAATCTTTGAAACAGTCACCAGCTAATGTCAAGAACAATTGTCATTAGGCAAAGGAATATAATATTTTATTCATATGTATTACATGTACTTTTCATCTTAATGACATGTATGTGATTTTACTAATATCAAGATCTGAAGGTGCTTTAATACTGGTAACTATGTAGTGTTAAAGCCAAAGTCAAAAAATTTCTGAAATAATGCTGATAATAGGTACATTAAGAAAGAATGAAAAAGAAATGCTACATACTTGCACACCGTGCACCATCAGGCAACAAGACAAAAGAGTCGTTACAGTAACACACAGCTTGCTTATTGATGACATGACATTGCTGTGAACATCCAGCATTCAGGCAAGGATTCTGAGTACCTTTTTCACAAATAAAAGACAAAATATCATCATTATCAAAGATTAAACTTTAAGGTACATGTGCTTTCATGGTATACTGTAAACTAACTTTCATACACAATGACTTTATTTTGCATTTAAACAGTAAACTTTCTTGAAGCAACTATTTTTCATGACCAAGCCTAGTATGTTGATAATATTAAACAATTACAAAGGATTAAATGGGTGGTCTCCAGCAAGGCCTTCACAATTCTTGTGAAATTTTCACGCACACGAGTAGAAGTTAGTACACAGTAAATGGTAAATTAAATGCAGTCAAGAGTATTGGAGATTCTTCAACTCTGTGAGACAAACTTACAATCATTGGCGTCCTCCGCAAAGACAGCGATTCCCATTGGCTGTCGGTTGAGGTTCTGCTCCAGGTAGGTATAGTCGCTGCTGTCGTACTTGTTGACTCGCACCACGGCATGCAGCAGCCAGTCTGTCCAGTACAGGTAGTCCCCGTACAGCGCCAGTCCAAACGGGTGCTGGGGGATGGAGGTCATCACCACCTGACAGAACAAGATGATGTGTCAATTTGTATGTGGGACAATGTGGACAGACTGAACAATGAGTCCTCATCATACAGTATAAAATCAAAAGTAAGCTGTACATTGTATAGGCAAAATTATTAACTACATTTTAATTTCAGCATCATAACCATGAGTGTTGAAATCGCTACAACTGAATATCCCTCAAAATTCTTTCATATTACAAGTTATTTTCTTCGTAACTTGAATCATAAATTGCAATAAAATTACTTATTGACAAAATATTTTGCTATAAATATGATACATGTACATGTATTAATCAATCTTAGCTGTGAATAATCACAGAATCTCATTTTGTTCAAATTCAAATCAAGAAGACTTACCGCTCTATGATTTCCATCAAAGTCACATCTTTCAATCCTATCTAGACGAGCATCTATCCAGTAGAGGAATTGTTCCTTGTGATCTATGGCCAGCCCATTAGGGGTACTGATGTCAGTCTTCACAATGAACTGAGCACTAAAACCGCTAAAATAGGCTCGCTGTATCCCTGGCTGGCTACTGTGCCAGTTGGACCAAAACATGCGCCTGAAAAAGAACATTATCTTGAAATGCTACTGTTTAATAAAGAAATGAAAGTATATACAAGTAAATAAAGGACTTTAAAGGAAAGGAGAATTGAAACAGTTAGAACCATTTTAACAAGAGCTTGGACTTTGGGTAGTTGTGTCAAACAGCTTTGTGACGTAGGCATGACTATTTCATTGCTGGCCACTCAGCCATGGCTCTTTGAAATCAGCAAGATTTGTCTGGCTTTTGAGCTAAGACTACGCAATCTGTGTATATTTCATTTGAAACCAGCATCATTTTTAACCTGTTTTGATGCAAGGAAAAGATAGTTACATCCTACCAAAAATCCAAGGACTTGTTAAAATGGTTTTAAAGTAGACTAATCAGAATTCATTGTAATTCAATTTTCATGGATTTCATGGGTATCCCTTATCAAAGAAATTACATCCTCAATGAATTATGAAACACTTTCTTTCTTCTGTATACATGCAATAGGATCCAATGAACCTTTCAATAATTAACAATTTATGAAAAATGGCCCTCCAGGAATTCAATGATTTCTTATTATTGTATGATTAAAAAAACTGCTTCATCTGACACATGTATATCTGTCCAATTCACATGTAGAATGGTATTAGCAATTACTTACTGAGTGCAGCTGTCCACAACAATGGCTCTAGGGTGGTCACTGGTAGACAGCTGAACAAGCTTCTGGGGTTTCCCTGCTGCCGCCCCGGTGCTGGCATTGACCTCAATTCGATTGATGGACGAGTTGGAGTAGCTGGTCCAATATAAAGTGCTGTTTACCGAGTCAAAGGCTAGACCCTCCACTGAACCGATGGCTGAAATGATACGGAGCATGGATTACAGGTTAAAGAAACATAAACGCAACATACCAGGTAAAATCAGGTAGAATCAGTCCTGAGGTTATAAGATGCAAGTTACATGTACATGGAATAAATACTGTCATGTTTGAGAAGAGTGAATAATAAAAGTACTAGTTTTAAGTTGAAACACGAAAAAACATTGGTTAATACTTACAAGGCACGACTGTGGTGATGTTGGAGAAGGATGATCCGTTGATCCACACCGACTGGATGTTTGATTGCTGGATGTCGCTGAAGAACACCCGCTGTTGTTTGTAGTCGGCAGAGATGGCGATCACATTGCGGATCTGGGTCTTGCTCTGGATTTCCTCCGCCGGTTTGTTCCTATTTCCTGTCATATGTAAGCTCTGAATGGCCGTCACTTTGGAGAACAGCAGGTAGCTGTCGTGATCTGTATTAATGTATAATCCAAAAAGTTTCACTTAATAGAAGGAATTTACTAAGGTTCAAAACTCACAACAAAGACTAATTGAAATATACCAAAACAATATGACATAGTTGGTTACTACTACATGTACATGTACATGTATGATTAAACTTTCAATGATTTACAATTGGTGATAATTGTGAATATCTTTAGTAATGATGAAATTTTTAAATGTTACCCCAATACAAACTTTACCATGACAAGAAAAAGTACACACCTGTACAGGTCTTGTTGTCTTTGTCCAGTTTTCCATACGTACAGGCACATGTTACTTTGTTCTGACTGTTAAACAAGCAGATCTCTGCACAGCCACCATTTAAGTAAGTACACGAGTTGTTTCCTGAAAATGAAATGAAACAATCTAAAACTTTATCTACAATCTGTAAAATCATTTATACCCATGGGGCACATAAATACATTGATTCAATATTGACAGAGACATTTATTTGTGATTAAGAATACTGTGATTCCTTAAAACACAATATATGTTCAAATACATGTACAATATGTATCATCAATGTAATACATGGGCATGCTCATGTATCATCAATGTTATACATGGGCATGCTCATGTATCATCAATGTAATACATGGGCATGTTCATATATCATCAATTTAATACATGGGCATATTCATGTATCATCAATTTAATACATGGGCTTGCTCATGTATCATCAATTTAATACAGGGGCATATCCTTGTATCATCAATGTAATACATGGGCATGTTCATATATCATCAATTTAATACATGGGCATATTCATGTATCATCAATTTAATACACGGGCTTGCTCATGTATCATCAATTTAATACAGGGGCATATCCTTGTATCATCAATGTAATACATGGGCGTGTCCATGTACATGTATCATCAATGTACATGTAGTATTACAATTGATTATGGGACTCGGTAATACATTGCACCAATAATCCAGATAAACTTTAATGGTAATGGATGTTTAGAAAGAAGAAAAAATTTACTGTAATCATTTATTGGATGTTTTTATTAATCCAGATGATTTGGTTGGGGAGCAAAGTCAAGCGGTTTAATGAGGCTCCACTGTATTGTTTTTTCTTGATCCTATGGATCATGTGATGAGCAATAATTAACCAATGGCATGTCCTGTTTGTACATACCTTTTTGAACCTCTCTGTCAAACACTTTGATGCTGTTCAGGTTCTTAGGAAGCTTGGATTGAATCACTGTAGGCGTACCTCCTTCCTTTGACATACTCAAGATGCTGGCTTCTGAACTGGACAGAGGTCTGTAGATGTAAAACAGGATCATCAGAATAATTAACATCTAAGAGAGACTCATTAGAAAAAGATTGTTTTATTCATAATATGACAAACAAACAATATGGCTAACACCTATTTTGTTATGACTTAATAATGTTAGTCGTATAGGGATATGCAGCATTTCATACAAGGCCCTAATAAGAGATATGGAGTCATCTTAAAATCAATTGCATCTTTTTAACATAAACAGGAAAGAAATCCTTAAAGTTTGTTGAATCAGGAAATAACCCAATACAAAAATGAATTACCAAACACATTTTGTATGGAGTGCACAAAAATTGTACAAGTACATTGACATTATATCTGTATTGAGGAGTACTCACACATCAATCCAGTACATCTTGGTCTTGAACACAGTGAGAGAGTAGCAGTCGGCTGAGGTGGACACCGTCTTCTTGGCCCTGGTCTCTATGTTGAGGCGGACAATGCTGCGGCTCTCTCTCTCACACCAGTACAGCATCTTCCTGTTGGTGTGGTCCAGGGACAGTCCGGACACATTGGAAGTGGTCAGCTTCAGCAGGACTTTCCGTTCCGTTCCGTCCAGGGAGGCCTGCTCTATTGTCATACTGCCACTGTCCACCCATATCATAGTGCTAAAAATACACATTCAAATATCATTCTACTTTGCTTCAAAATATGTTCATGTTTACGTCTAGTTTTAAAGGAAAATCATTTACAGCCAGTGTTACGGATATTTTCCACCATTAAATATATGGGAGACCACCGTTTCTTTTGGACTTATCATCAAGGACTTCAATCAATGAAATATTTTTCTAATTAAAATATTTAAATTCTAAATTATCTTCCTTCATTTAAAGATAAGACTCTAGTTCTATGATGCCTTAAATAGTAAGCATAGCTGCTAAAAGTGGAATTTATAGGACTACCACTTACCCTTCTTTGGGACTGAGGACAATGTTTTGAGGGTTCTGCAAATCTCTGTGAATTACTACATATCTTCTTCGCTCTTTTTCCGACTCCTCTTTCTCAAGCTGAATCAACTCAATGACTTTTCTTTGTGCATCAGTCCAATACAAATGACCTTGAATAAAACCAACAGATTACAGGTAATTTTGATATACATATTGCTCTGTAAAGGACAGTAGTCTTTTGTGAATTACATACTAGCATATAAAATGCATCCCCTTTCTAAAGTTGGGTGAAAAATCGTAGGAACCATAAAACCCACAAAGAATTTAACTTCGGCAATGATATCTCAAGAATTAAGAAACACCTTCTGAAAATGAATATAAAAATTGGTTCCTCTGTGTAATAGGCACCCTCAACTTTTGAAACAATGTTCACTGATAAACATACACAAGACTTTCAGGAAATGCTCTGTGAAAGTTGTTACCTGCTATCCAGTCCACTGCAATGTCTGTAATTCTGCCTTGTTCATCAGACAGGACCACTTCATGCCCAGTCAGATCCCTCTTTATCCGCAGTATTCTGTAGTTAGGTGTTGTTTCCACCCAGTATATATAGTCTTGTGCTGTGTAGTAAATATCAGTTTTAATCAGACATGAAGACACATAATACATATATGTTCAACAACTTGTCAGAACTTTGTCAATTAAATGTACCAGTTAAATGTTGTCAGACAGAGGGTGAATAATTTCTTTGATTTTTAATTTTTTTGTTAACTTGTTGCTATTTTTGTAAAATGGGGAATAGAAATTACAACCATTTGTTTAAATTGGTACTTTTTACAGTTGCTACATACATGCATCTTTCAAATGTAAGTCTATATGGTAAATAAGTAAGTAGTGAAATCCTTTCATCCCTCACCTGCATGGAAGTCGATGGCAGTGGCCTTCTGGATCTGTGAGATGAAGGGGAGAGCCTGTGTACTGTTGTTAGGGTTATAAGTGATTCCTCGTATCTCTGACTCAGCCGAGTATATCACAAGAGAATTAATTCCTGCACAGAGAGAAAAAGAGAGAAAAAAATGAATATCTATGAAAGCAAGCCTCATCACAAGATTTAAACAATTTGTATGACCAGACAAGTAAAATTGTTCAACTTTTTTTCAATAATACAAGAGTATTCAAAGAAAACTTTGATGAAAGAAATATCATGCTTGTTATTTCACAGTGCATCTACACATATTGCTTATGAATTTATGCCCCAAAACAAAGAGGTATTGAATAGTTTATGTGGTGCTGATTGGGAATAATTTCCCACAATTCATTAACAGAATGAAACTATGTTTGAAAGGTCTGATTGGAGTAAAGTAGACTCATCTGACATGGTTATAAAACCTGTACTGTAGATTCCTTATTTCAAGCAAGTGCTGTATACAGGGTTATTTTCGCCCCATGTTATTTCGCCCTTCATCACTTGCAAATATTTAGCACTGTCTTGAATTCATCCAGACAAAGTTGGGTTGAAAGAGAGATAATTTAAGACAGTGGAATTTGCCCAGTCTTAAATTCGCCCGCTGGCAAAGAGGGCGAAAGGGGCGGAAATGAAACAAGGGTGAATATTACCCTGTATACAGTACTATGTTCAGAGGGATCTGCTGTTTTGTATCAAATCGCGAGAATTTTAAATAACAAGCATTTTTACTTCTGATGTTATTTCATCAACAATCAGAAAAATAAAATTGAGATTTCATAAGGGATACTTTTCATGCTTTTTGTGAATATTAATTCCTATCGTTTAATTAATAGGAATTTACATTGATGTTCAAATATCATTATCCAAAACTACTACATGTATTTTGAGGGATACTGTCATTTGCTCCAATCAGAATTCAAACAATGATTGCATTTCTTATTGCCCAATCATGAAAAAAGGTCAATTCTAAGATGACCAAGAACTGACATTATTGTTCCAAAATAAATCCCCCAAACCCAAACCTAAACAATTCCTCTTGTTTATTTAGACTTTAAACAACTCAAAAGCTAGAATTAGTTTCTATACCAATTTCAAGATGGCTTTCAGTATAAATGCATTGTCCAGGATTTCATTCAAAGTTTTATTTTATCATTCAAGACATGTACAGCATTCAACAAAAACAAACTCAATACTGGGCCAAGTTTATGTTCAATGAAATGTTGATATGAATTAGAATCAAGTGCATACACTCAGATTGGAATACGGAGCGGGCATTGCCCACAGACCACGAACATGCTATTAACTGACATGGAGCGACAATTCTATACATGTACAGCATGTAAAAATGCCATTAAATAAGGTAAAATAACGGATAAGCAACAACTTCAAATATTACATACGCCGAAAATCTGAAAACAAAAACCAAAATGAAGATTATCACTGAAAAAATTCTTAGTAGATCAAAATTTTTAACATAATCTAACCTTAAAAGTAATATGTAAATCAAAACTTCTTTCATTCTTTCTTTTCTTCTTTTTTTTTGTGTGTGGAAAATACACTTTTAAAATCAAACATTGGAAAAATAACAAAGTTCTTTAGAGAGCACACAAAAGAGTTCTTATCCAAGAAAAAAGAACATCAAACCACAAAATAACATATCTTTGATCGTTGATGTTGGAGCACTCACCCGCACAGTAGGTCTCGTTTTTACGCTCATATCCGGCAGTGCAGACACAGACACGCTGATTTTGTCCCGTCGGCAGACAGAGCTGAGAACATTGGCCATTCTGGGTTTTGCATGCATTGGTATCTGGAATTCAAACAAGATCGATGCGATTAAAACAAGAGTTTTCATGAACTTGGTTTTGAAGTTTTCATGGATGCGTACTGGGGTATTATTAAATCGAACATTTCTTGACAATGTATAGCCTTGTAGAATTAAGGTAAAAATTAATGTGAATATTTTGCTTCTGTTGTTTAAAATTGGAAATCCATATGATAAAAGCTAGACCTTTTTCCACGATATATAATTATTTACTCACATTACTCCTAGAAATTATATAACTGTGACAATGACAGTTCACCATCCTATGAATTAGATCATGTATTTATAACTTTTTTCCCACAAATTCTATGTAAATAACCTGCATTCATAAATTTTCGAATTAAGAGTAGGCCACAACTTACCATTAACTCTTTGTGATTTGTCGTAAACGGCCATGGCTATGACATCAACAGTTTTATCTCGTAACACCGAGGGGATGTTAGCCGCACCATGGAGACTTAGCTTTGCGATTTTTTGGTCATGAGCAACAAAGATGTCATTGGCTCCATTTACCGCAAATGCCATAGGAAACTGAATCTGAGATTGGTTATTACTACCATTATAGATGCCTTTACATTGCAGCGATGAAATATTACAGGCCATTATTGAATTATTTCCTTCCGAGAGAAAATATAGCTGGCCATCTGCCTCATTGTACTTTAAATCTGAAAGCATATAATCATTGGTTATAAAACAGATTTCAATATAAGTATGATTCAAATATCGCATCACAAATATTGCTATCACATCCTCAGGTACAACTTTTTGAAATGAATTTTTGCATTAAAAAAGATGGCTGCAAGCTTAAGACATTCTGAAATAAGCTTAATAAATGTACATGTATATGCATAAATTCAATTTCTGTAAAACCATGAATACTAACTTGTTGGCCGGTTAGCATCCTTGATAGTAACTTGCACTTCAGAGCCATCCATTTTTGCACTATAAATGACATCTTCATTGGAAACAGAGAAGAAAAGCCTCCTGCAATTCAACAAAAGTAAACTTTTAAGACTATAGTAATGTAACAACAGTAATACTGTGAATTTAAGAAAACTATGTAATCCACTTGTCTATCCATTAATACAGTAACTACATGTATAAATTTTTCACACACATGTACTTCAATTGTTGGAAGCCTTTTTTTATAATTCCGGAACCGAACTTTCTACCAAAGCAAGCAAGTTTATTCAGGTTTCATCATACAGTATGATGAAACAGACCACTGTAGATTCCTTATTTTACTTAGAAATTTACATCATATGTACAGTGTATATTGATGAATGTACTATAATACTAGTATGGATCACTCTGCCCCTCTACAGGCTGCCGTCACTCATATATTTTTCAATTCAATTCAGTTTATTGACATCACCATATTGGCATACAGTCAAAGTGTATAATATTTACACTACAGATACTAGTATGCATCACTCAGTCTATGTGTACAGTCTGCCCTCACTCACCCTGTCACTGGACTGACGGTGATAGAGTGGACACGGGTCTCGTTCCTCACAAACAGCTCCTTCCTGTATGCCCCATCCAGATTGGCCACAGTGATGGAGCCCCGCCGCGTCTTCTCGCTGTATGTGGAGAAGTACATGTTTTTGGAGATCCAGTCCACAGCGAAGGCATGCAGACTCAGTGCTCTCCCTGCAAACAATAATCACTGGCTATAATAATCTTCACGCCGTGTGTTGTGTCCTTAGACAAGACACTTTATCTGCATTGCACTATACACCTCATGGTGTGGAGGAGGATTTTATAACAATCAGTTCAATCAACTTTGTTTTTCCAGTTCTTGCAGCAAGCTGTACCTACCACCAGAGGCCTGTTCAGCAGAGCTGGCACTCTTCAGTGCTTGCCAAAATATGTTTCTTTGATAAGTCCTCCGGTTTTCATTTATCCAAAGAGCGGAGTCATTTATATATATATTTTTTAAAAAGGACAGTAAAATACACATTCTCTAATTTCAATGAATGGAATTACTCACCTGAGTCAATGACAGTTTTGACCTCTAATCCCGATAATGGAGACCTGTTGATGACTTTCAGGTCTTGGTCAGCCCAGAAGAGATAGCCCTCTTTCTCATCACTGATGTCATAGTCCACAGCAACAGGCTTACTCACATACGGAGTAGTCAGAGTAGGAATCACACTAAAATTGGCATTCTCCAAATCCACTCCGCGGATCTCATTCCGTCGAACAAACACCAAGAAACTTTGATCCGCTGAAACAGTCAAATTAATGTTTATAAATCAACCAATAAAATTCACAAGGTTCCATGTACAAGTATTTTTTTCAATGCCTTTCATGCAAACAAACTGATAAATGAAAATCTACACACTACATTATGCATGCAGTAGATATCAAGTTTCGAGGTAGTGAATTGCCTACGTTTGCAGGTCTTTCCATCAGCAGCCAGTTCCATGAGATGGGGACACACACAGCCCACTGTGTTGTTGTAACTGATCAGACACAAGTGTGAACAGTTCCCATTATTATCGGCACAAGGGTTAGTCCATGGCAGCTGTCGCTTGGGATGATAAACTTGGATGTCAAATGGCTGAGTATTGGTTCTTTTTATGACTGTTACATTTGAACCATCAAACTTGTTTGCCTACAACATGAAAATAAATTATGGTGAAGTTTATCCTTTAACTATGAAAGAATGGTGTGAAGTGAACTCTAGATATATATCATTAACCTTCATATGACAAGGACAAAATATATACATGTAATGCAATTCTTGTACAATGAAGGCTTGAGCTAAGATTATTTTGTAAAGTCAATTCTCACTGAAATATGCTGTGCCATTTTTGTGTACTGAATTCTGAACTCTCCTAAAATGACCTTTCACTCCTAAGAAAAATATCCTAACCCACTCATGTACCTGCACTCTGAATACTCACCGATACAATAGCATTAATTCCCCAGTCAGTCCAGTATACATAGCTGCCAAACATAGTCAAAGCAAACGGGTGTCTGATGTTTTCCTTGTCCAGGAGAACCATACGATGGTCATGTCCCTCATAAGTTATAGTGTGGAGCGAGTCAGACCTAGAAGCAGTATTATTCACTTAAAAATGGACAGTTAACATCCTGACCAATATTCAACTACAGTTAAACTTCGATATCTCGAAAACTTATATCTCGAATACAATGGATAGGTCGAATTGATTTGTAAGTCCCAACCACATATTTTTTAAGTATTTTACCCTCGATATCTCGAATACTCGGATATCTCGAAGTTTTTCAATAGTCCCATCTAGTTTGAGATAACGAAGTTTGACTGTATATGTACTGTGTTTCAAAAACTCTATTATTATCTTGACCAATATTTAACTACCGGTACTGTGTAACCAAAGCTCTATTACCACAAGTATAGCATACACACCTGGCATCGATCCAGTATAGTCTTTCAAAGTCGTAGTCAACAGTAAGTCCATTTGGCCAGCCACCTTCCACTATGCCTCTTATGTGAAATATGATATGTCTGTTCTCCCCGGCCATGGAGCAGGTCTCAATGCGAGGATTTGTTGTATCCCAGTCTGTCCAAAACAGAGACCTGAAAGAAACAATCCTCAAAACTTAAAAACAGTTACCAAATATAGATACCAATTTCTTAAATACATGTACATGTAAACAGAAACAAACTTGATATTCAGAACAAAAAATAAAATTATTTATTCAAATAAAACCTTAGCGAAAAATAAAGTTAGTCAAAAATGGTAACAAAATATGGTGCATAAAGAATGCTAGTCGTATGATGAACTTACCCATATCTAGGATCCAGCACAATGGCCCTGGGACTGACCATGTTTCCGGCAATGAGAGTGGTGCGGTTTTGGCCGTTGATCCCAGCTACCTCTATCTGGTACAGTTTACTCTCCACCCAGTAGATCTTCTCCCCAATCCAGTCTACAGCCAAACCCTCAGTGGTGGCCAATCCAATGTCCACTATAGGCTCAATGTCAGTCAGAGCTGCCACAACAAGTAGAAGGAAAATCAGTCATAGAGATATTGTCAATAACAACACATATACAACACAGACATGCAAGTGTGTTTACATTGACATTATGTATACACGCAGCTTGAAACTGTATGTACCGACAGTACTGCAGATCATTGGGAAATTATCACTCTCATGGATGTAATTTCATTGTGTACTTGGTTTAGACTATTACAGTGAAATTCAAACAACAATGCATTCTAAAGAATACTCTCTCTGTAAAATTGACCACAAACTGTCACCAAGTATGAAGTTTCTTTCTTGTATGTTTCAAAGGTTACAAGAATCCAGGTTTAGATTATAGACAGAATTAATTACAACCAGAAAACAAAAGCAACACAATATCACTGGGAAGAGGAACATACCATTTCCTTGGAGTTTTCCTCGGAAGATTTTGTCATCTGCCACATCTGTCCAGAAGATGTAGTTTTTCTTGTAATAGAAATCTAGCGCCACAGTATTGTGTAGTCCCGATACCAAGGCGGCATAATTATGATTGGACAGGTCCACACTGCGCATCTCATGGCGGTTAGAGAAGATGAGATACACCGGGTCAGGGTCTAGAAGAACAAGAGGAATCACTTTCATGTTCATGCAACATTAAATGAAACAAAAAGTGCAATGTCCAGTCAAACCTTGTGTGTATAAACTTTATACTAGATGTTTAAAACAATGTCTAAGAAACTTTCTTTCGACATGTGTCATTTCCAATTAGGTGTCCCTACCAACATTATAATTATATAAAATTTATTTTTAAAAAATACAGTTAAAATACCAGTATTGAAAAGTGTGAAATATAACAATTTGTTCAGCACTGACAACACTTACCCAGTGGTCTGCAGGTAAATCCATCTGGCTCCAAGTGAAACCCCGGATTGCATGCACAATTATGACCTTGGGGCAGCTTCTCACACTTCTGTTGACAAATTCCCCATGACTGACAAATATTTGTTGCTGTAAACAAAAAGGAAAGTAAAATGAGTTCTTAGTTATTTTCTTTTAGAAATACATATATATGGAAAGATTTGTATATACATGTACATGTAATATACAAATGTAATGTAAGTGCTAAATACTAAATCTCCACTGCTTAAAAACATTACTTGATGACTTTTTTGGAATTTGTTCAGAACATTTCTTACGTTGACAAGTTCTGTTGTCCCTGCTGAGATCTCTGCCCTCACTGCACAGACAGATGTAAGGGTGCTTCACCAGTCCAGGAGGGGCGGGGCGACAGATGTCCGAACAGCTGTGGTTTTTACAGCTCTCAGTTGCTGTGGAGGAACAAACATTTACAGATACGTGTATACAAAACTACAACTACAGACAAACCTTGTTATCCCTGCCATTGACAAAAAAATTATATTACCTTACATTCAAGATAAAGAATGAAATACAAGAAAATAGTGGTTGGGTATTTCCACTCATAATTCTACAAATGGCATTTTTTGAGAAATGTGGAAGATTTAGATGAAAGACCTCAGTATCATAAATATTCCAGTAAAAACATTCATGCATACTCAAAACTTTGGTATTCTGTCAACAACCGACCTTTAATACTGTTTGGCTATACAAGATACAGTACCTGGTTTACATCCACTTTCGTCACTTCCATCAGAGCAGTCGCTGTTGCCATCACACATCTGGCTAGGGCTGATACATCTGACATCATCATGGGGACCACAGGTTATATTGGGAAAATTACAGGTAGAGTAGGCTGTAAACAGGAATACACAGATCTGGTCAAAATTTAAGCCACAATGTAAACACTGAACAAATTCTAACACAATGTTATGCTATTAACATCTTTGCTAGGCAGTGGGTTTTTAATCCTTGTGTGTTGGTCTAAAAACCATTAAATTGCATTGCATTTGTTCTTTTTTTTTCTTCTTCTTCTCCAGGGTTTTATTGATTAAGCCTGCATTTGAATCATAGAGTATATAGATTGAAAATTCTTAATCAAATGTAATCTTGTTAAGTCCCTTGAATTACAAACTGTACTGAACATTGACATTCTTCATGACGCTATTACCAAATACAACAAGATGTTAAAATCAAAAAGGCTTATGTTCCAGACATCCATGTACACAGAATGAAGTTCAGTCTGATTGACCCTTGACAGTATGTGGATTACTATAAAAACACTATATTGCTTGAAACCGTAACAAACAAAGCGACTAAGATAAACAATGGTACATGTATACTTACTACAGTTGGCCTCGTCAGTCTCATCTTTGCAGTCATGTTCTTTATCACATCTCCAACTCTTCAAGATACAGGAATCCCCATCACACTGGAACTCGTCAGCAGAACAGTTTCTTGCAGGCTCTATATATACAACATACCATAAAGTGACAGTGTTATTCAAATGAAAAAAATGGTAGATTTACTAGCACCTTAAAATCATTAGGGAAGGAAGGGGGTTTGATTTTTTTTCAAAATGTACTAAACTGAGAAAAAAATCTTTAAAAGTGATGCAAACTGACATGTGTAATATTATGCAGTGTGTGTATCATATAGCAAACAAATAAAATAAATTTAATCTGCATATAAGGTGACAATTAATTAGTTATTTGATAAACAATTACAGGTATATACCTCCAAGGATTAAATGATGAAGTAAATGCACTTTTGATTAACAATTTACACAAAAATCAGCCTCTAAAAATATTTTCTTAAAAGCACATCAACTCACGGCAGCCATGTTCATCACTGCCATCCTCACAGTCCTGCTCCAGGTCACACTTCCACCTCAGGGGGATACACTCTCCAGACTCACTGCACTTGAACCCTCCTTTACAATCTGAAACGGGGGGAATATAGAAATTATCTAATTTGCTGATTCATAATTTGCCACGGAATTATCTATACTTCTAGGAGCCATACATTTTTATGAATTGTCATTGTGTAACATTAAATGTCTTATGTTTGATGTGATTTTGAGGTTGGACATTTACCTGGAGTCAATTCAAATTACTAAAAGGGAATCATTCATAATTAGGCGGGTCATTTTTCAATTTAATGATTAATTAAAATTGACTTATTTATGCGGGAGGCATACTTCCATGTAAAGATGATTTCTTTGAAAATATCATTAACCAGTCTCGAAAGCTTTCAAGACCATAAGAATGAGATGGAAGTAAATACCTTCACAGTTCCTTTCATCAGTCCCATCCAGACAGTCTGGCTTGCCATCACAGATGGTGCTGTTGAGGAGACACTTGCTGTTGCTGTCACACTTGTAATGATTCTTCATGTCACTGCAATATACCTCACATCCAACCTGTAATGCAAGACAAAGTATAAAGCATAAACTATAATGCTAAAATAGGAAAATTTAGCTATCTTATTATGTACATTTGTGTTGTCCTTTCTGCTTTATTAAAAAGAAATTCCCTTAACTTTTATAAAACCCTATATTTATTCATGAATCGAAGTCTTTTAAACAAGCACATTTTCTACAGAATATCAAGTAGCAGTGTTTCCTGATTTCACTTAATACAGCTAAGACAATTTCCTTTTATTTCATTAAAGCCTACCAAAAATATCTCAATAAGCCTTACACTTTTAAAGCATACTTCTTCAGTATATCAAAGAAAATTTTTATTCCAGACCTGTATTAACTGAACAGGTTTGGAGTAGCAGTTGGCATAATTCAAAGACTCAAATACAACAGCGTGCATCCTATTACTGTGTTTTCATTGATATTCATGGGCATCAATTTTCGTGGAATTAGTGAAAGTCATAATTTTAAGGATATTAAGTAAATTCATTGATAATGGTCCCATAACAATATATTACTTATTTAGATATTGCACTTCAATGAACATTTAATTTCATGGATCAACTCAACAAAAATAAATCAACGAATATTGGTACTCCACCAATATTGATGACCCGATATTATTATAGCGTTCTAACCTCATCAGACCCGTCTTCGCAGTCCTTCACGGCATTGCACTGGAACTCTCGATCTATGCACTCTCCACTCCTCACACACTGAAACTGTGTAACTTCTGAACAGGTCCTCTCTGTAAATGTTTGGAATTTATTCAGTTATGTACTTTGTAAAATTTTGACATCTCATTTTAAAATTTTTTAAATTTAAAATCTTTCATGATAGGAGACTACTAACCACTTAGATTCTTGATTTGATCAATTCATGTTCTAAATATACAGTTGACCATGATATTATAAGTATGTACTTTTTATTGAATCTTATGCCAATACTTTTAAGTGAATTCTCACTCCACTTTTTTTTTAAAATTTAGGTCCATTGAAATCTAAAAGTCCTTTATTGAGTTAAAGACACACGAGTACAGAAACACTGAACTGAAAAGTTTACCCCCCCCCCCCCCACAAATCATCATTGCTTAGGTTGTAACTGACTCGATTACTTGCCTTGATTGATATTACAGAAGTTTTCATCGGCACCGTCACTGCAGTCTGCCTCTGTATCACACCACCAGCTGGAGATCAAGCACTCACTCAGCGGACATCTCCGAAATCCATCCGCACACTCCGAACCTGTTAACAAACACATCAAATTAGTTGCATTCTGCCTAATTTGGTTTTCACAATTAACATATTTGGAAATTAATTCCCTCTATACCAACATTACTATGAATGAAATGATGACCATGTAACTTACTAATGTCGCATTCTTGATTACTGATGTGTGGACATTCTCCATTTTTACATTCACTGCACTCTGTACGCACTAAAAAAGCAGGGGAAAATCTGTTAATAACTAACAAACTTTGAACATAAAAAACCCTGTCTTTATAATGATAGCTCTCTGTATAAAAATCAAAAAAGTATGTGGCGCAAATTCTCTTTCTTTTGACAACATATTTCAATTTATATATCAGAATTTGAATACAGTGACCTTTAATGTGTACAATAGGTATTGCTCACTTTTACAAGTTTTCTGGTCCTCTTCTAACTGGTAGCCTGCTTCACACAGACATTTCGGCTCTAGCCCCTTGCTGGTTGGCACAGTCACACACAGTTGCTTACATCCCAGTGAACTGCACAGTGTGGCATTGACATCAGGATTGACTGTAAAATTCAATTCATTACTGTAAAATTCAATTCATTACAATATGAAAATACAATGGCAGATATTGACTCTACTTTAGGTCCCCTGACTATCAAATTTAGCAATCTTATATAGTCAAAATAAAGAGATAACTCAATATCCAGAACTAGAAGGATTGCTAAATCTCATCTGCTACCACATTGCCCCTCTCCTCATAAGGAGTTGCATCTTACTCTTCTGGAGTGCCAGCATCATGGATGTAAATTCTGAGGTAGATTTTGCCAGAGAATAGCCAATCCTCTACATTGTAGCAACAAGTAACAGAGACAAATATTGCCTGTATGGCATAGACTATCTGGTCCTATCACTCCTGCCAAATTATATATGGACCACTGTTACCTCTACATGATACACCAGTCTACATGTTAACCTTCTGTTCAGTTCTCTCACACCAGTACACTCAGCTTACTTTATTTTTATAAACTCTGTACCAATGGTCAGGTGCTAAGAGTACATCCATGTATTACGCCATCCTTTAAAAAATGCTTGTTTGAAATTGCTGCCTGAGGGTTTCCAGACCCAGGAGGGAGGGAGGGAATTTTCAATTTTCTTTCAAACTGGAAGTTTAGCTAATTAAAAATTAGTAAAAAAGCAAAAATCTCAATAAACAGTGGAAATTAAATGCTATTTTAATGAATTAACTTACGTGTAAACATTGTACGATAAAAAAAATTTAAATTTTAAGTTCTTAATTTTTGGCTAATAAAATTTTATTAGCGGGGCTATTTCAATGAGGCGGGAGGCAATTCCAAACAAACAATAATTTTATTTTGGCCTTAAAGTTACAGATGTCCCCTATATATTCATAGCTTATGGCATTCTTTCACTGATTGGTATGTGTGTACTGGTAATTGAAATAAACTGCTTACATGAAATATTTTTAGGATGAAAAAGGATTAAAAGGGCAACAAGAAATATTTCAACCACTTCCTCATCGTTAGATTGATGGCAATTAATGACCAACCCAACCACAATATCTCCATGTTCATACATAATGGGCTAGACAAAAGAGATTTCTAATCAAGTACAATGTACTAGTACTATTAGACAAGTACTACTTGTACAGCTTAGTACATTGTACAGTTCAGTACATTGTACAAGATAAACATAAATTTAAGTTTGATCAATTTCATTCAGTTTATTCAATCTAATTAGTATCAAGTGTAGGTCTTATGGTGATTTATATCTTTGAATGTGTCTTATCATTTTCATTAGTCCATGTAATGTCTACTGTAATGTCCTGCAAATTTTCGATGGTGAGGTGTTGCTTTAACTTGATATGGGTTGGATTCTCTCCAACTCATTGGACATGCAAGAAATTTTCAATATAATTTAAATTATTTTGTCAATACTCAATGAACCACGACTTAAAGAATATATGATCAATCTTTTTTTCAAATCTTACCTAATTGATCAATGTTGTATTAAAAATGGGTTATGTATTTTCAAGTGAAATACATGTGCTTGTTCAATGAATAATAGTTACATTTATGCATTTATTCTGTGAAAAATGAACAGCTGAGACTAGATATATTACACAGGTAAGTATAGACACCTGGCTACTATTCATTGCTTTACCTAAGGGGCATATTTCAAAAGCTTTACAATGCATGTTTGGCAGTCAGCCAGCCATAATGAAAGTGTAAGATTTTGATAAGATACTTATACTCTAAAGTAAACAAAGTCGATTAATACATAAATATGCTAATTGCTGATTCAAATACAGATTTTCCACTATAGGAGATGAAATTGATCAATTTTTTTCGTCCTTTGACATGATCCCTATACATAGACCACAATCTGGAACATAAAGATCTGTCAAACAGCTGTGACTGTCAATGTCAACACAAAAATGAACAATATGTAATTGTGGCTCGTTGGTGTAGGGGTATGATTCTCGCTTCGGGTGCGAGAGGTCCCGGGTTCAATTCCCGGACGAGCCCAAATTAATTTTAAGTCAATTTTGACAATTAAATAGTGTTGCTCTCCTAAACCCATACATTCACTTTAAAAGAAATTATCTTAAAATTGTTCTGCATATCTAAGTGGTCTTATATTAAAGACTTAACAGCTTTGAAACAATATTGTATATGTTTGAAAAAATCATTACATGTACTGGTTTCTGTGGTCTAGATCATTAAGTCAATAGAGTTTCACTAAAATCTCTGGGAGAACTTTTTTCCACATTGATTTACAAAAATTCATCATATTCTGTCTACAGGGGTATTTTCGGCCAATTTCATTTTCACCATATCTGTTCTCATTGTTAGTGGGTATATATAAAATAGGGTTTATTTATAGATTAAGTTGTATATCTACCACACAATTTCAATTTAAAATGGAGCAGATCTTGTACAAGAATAACATGGGGCAAAATAATTCTGCAATACAGTATTATACCTAAAGGTTTTTTCTTAGAGCAATCACTTTGAAGTGATACACATATTCATATGAATCAGGTTGTCAAATTTCATGCATGAAGGTAGCATATACAGCAGAAAGGATTGACACATACTGACTTAAAAAGATTGAGTCACCCTGCAAACTCTATATAAATAGATTGCAATATGAATAATGCCAGAAAGCAGTTGTATCACGTTTCAATCAAGATCAAAAAGTGGCATTATCAAATACATTCAGTCCAGAAAACTAGACATGGACTGAAAAAAGGATAGAAAGTATTGCAAAATTCTGAATGATGAACTTACTGGGCTGCCGCAGTGGGTGGTAGATCTGAAGCTGATAAGGGTCTGGCAAATTGATATTCTTGTACTCCACAGCACTGACTGATCGATTCCAGCGATGAATCTGGCTCATCTTTACATCATCATCATTGCTAGTCACATAGATATAGTTACCCAATACGGAAATGCCTCTATTGATTCTAGTCTTCAACTACAAATAAGAATTAACAAAGAAAGTTAAGAACTGTTCAATCCTACTTTTGACATTCTAAGAATTGTACTGTCAACCCAATCCTACTTCTGACATTCCCAAGGATTGTAATTATATATTGTCTTTCACTTTTTCCAAATCTCTTCTACTTCAAATGCATTCTATGCAGATCGGAAAATAGCAAGCATTTGTCACATGTCTGCTTTAAGAGCTGTAAACTTGATGGCGTTTGATGGCAACTAATTCTTATAAAGTCTTATACAGTTGAACTTCGGTATCTCGAATACTGATATCTCGAATACAATGGATGTGTTGAAGTGATTTGTAAGTTCCAACCACTTATTGTTAAAGTATTTTACCCTCGATATCTCGAACACTCTGATATCTCAAAATTTTTAAACAGTCCCATCTAGTTTGAGATAAAATCAAGGGAATATTCCTTACCCTGGTAATGGTATTTCTCTTGAGATCTTTGCCATTGATGTTGATTCGCTCGATAGTGTCTTTGGTATGGTCCACCCAGTACAGCTGCTGACTGGCAAAGTCTATAGTCATTCCATGAGGACTGAACAGTTCCTCAATATTGTCCACTAAAATACTACTGTTGGAGCCATCCAGGTAAGCTTGACGGATGCTCCAACCCAAAGTCTTAGATTTCACCGTGTAAAACATCAGACTGAGTAGAAGAAAATATTAGTTAAGAGTTTTATGATTTCATTAAACTTGACACAAGAATACATTACCTCAAATAATGAAAAAAACTGAAAATATACTTTTTAAGGTTCATTAGTTCATACTTTTGTGTCTCTCATACATAACTCCTGTGATAAATAAAATAAATACTGTAGATTCTTTGTTCTGTACAAGTATTTAATTTCACCTATTTGTATCAAATAAGTAGGGCAAAAAATTGCAGGCACCAAACTTTTGTTTTAATCATATGTAGTTCACAACTTTCAGGAATAAAAGCAAGATTTTAAAATCTTCCAGGAACAGTTCTTGCAATTTCACATGGATATTAATTCCCCACATTTAATTTGGAATCAACAGTAAACAATGACAGCTACAATTACCCCAAGTTTGGTTCCAGTACAAGTGACTGTGGAGCAAGGCTCCCAAAGTTCATTATTCTGACACACTTCTGGCCCTCTGAGTTGCAGAGGATGATCCTGTTGTTAGACACATCCACAAAGTACCAGTTCTTATTGATCCAGTCATAGGCCATACCGCCGATAGCTGTAGAAATGTCAAAACAAAGTCTATCACTAACCAGCTGAATACCAACAGTGTACTACTACTACTAGTACCAAATACTGTATAGCAGGTAAAAATCGTGGTCGGAAAAGATCGCGATTTTTATATTTGCAGCAAATCGCAGTCGTTTGAATTTGTTAAACACAAAATTTGAACCCGATTGAATTTTACAAAATACGATTCCGATTATCCGCTCATGGTATATAACTCATGATCAGAGTTATTTAATAATTTTATTATCAAGTTTTGAACTTACTCTCGAGTGTTACTTCGGTTGAAATTTCCATGATGGTGTATTTACTGGTAGTTTGGTTCATACATTTCATTGTAGACTTATCTTTTGGTGAAGGTTCATACATTATCTAGATTAGTAAACAAAACAAAAAAAGTAAAATGAAACTTAAAGAAGTGAATGAAGGATATATAAAATGAACGTGTTACAGGTAGGTGTTGGCTCGAAAAGAAACAACAGGTATGTAAAATTCTGAATTAATTTTGTCATCGTCTTCTGCTGATAATCAGCTATCTTAAGTACAGTATTATATGAAATAATAAGCATATTCTTCTTGATTTAATTTGAAATCATTCACAGAGCCAATTCTCTTCATCTACACTCAAACTTAAAAGATTTCTTACCCAACACACAAGTTGTCTTCTGTGGTCAAAATCCACTGTCCTGATGTAGTGTGCCTGTGGTGAGCTGTGATTAAGTCTGAGGGTAGAGTCTAAGTCATGGTCTAACCGAAACTGTAACAAGACCTGGGAGGCAGCCACCCAGAAATATGTCTTCCCCGTCAATTTTCCTAAAAAAATAAAAGCTTGACTGTTGTATCATAGTATGATTAAGATGTATGAAAAAATGATAATATGAACTGGTAAATGGTTTCCCTGAGCAATTTTGTTTTCATCTTTGGATGAAAATCTTAATACATGCAAGTGTTGGGGGGGGGGGGGGGGGAGGGGAATAAAATATAAATCAAGTGAAGTAAGCATAACAAACCCACCATCAAGAGGAATACATTGGGTGCCATCTTTCCCATATCCACTGGCACAGGAACATGTGACATGGTTGGTGGTATCATTGTAGGAACATTTCTGTTCACAGATTCCTTCATGGTAGTCACAAGGGTTATACTCTGAAACACCAAATATACAATGATCTGTTGGAAACAAACACAGCAATGCATGCACCCCACAATGTTTTACATGAATAGCTTTATATGTTGCATTGATAAAAATATAATCATGATTTTTAATGGTAGATCTTGAATTGGTTGCTTTCATAGATTAACACAGTAAAGGCAGAAAAAAAAAATTTGTTGGGGATTAAATTTCATTCATCCCATCATTAACCATTTATCAATGAAATTAAATGCCTAACAACATTTTCATATGATAATGTTTATCATACTTATTTCTTAAACAACAAAACAGATCGAAGCACCACAAAACCAATTAAGATCACAAAGGAACGAAATTTATTCCCATGAAACATTCTGCTTCTTAAAAATTAATTTGCAATTTAAGCTTGTGTATGGTAAACCAATTGTTGCACTACCTGTGTTAACAATGTTGCCTTTTTCTGTTTGTGCTCTACTATCCGATACGTTACAAAAAATCTTGTGATATGATTTTTCAAATTCATTTTTTATATGAAAAGACATTTGATGACTTGAGAAGCTGATAACTTCTTGATAAATTAATGACTAGAGTAGCATACTCACTGATACAAGTGTTGTTTTGTTCCGACATCTTCGAGAAGGAGTTAGGATCGCAGTAGCACTTTGGTCCATCTATAGTTTTAGTGCATTTAGTACAGTTTAATGTATCACAGCTTGTAGAGAAGGTAACTGTAAAAGAAGTTGAGAAAAGGTGAGCCTTTAACAGTGAAAGCAAAGACCCTTCATTTGATCATTAGGAACGTTATGATTAAATACAATAACAGCAGAATGGATAACAATTCTCTTTAAAACTGCAACATCTGGTATGTTAACTTTACATTAACATCAATAATCAGAATAGCAGTCAAGATTAAGGAGTCATCTAAATTCTGTATATATAAAGTTAACAATACAGGTATTCATGTTTTCAATACACTAATTCCAATTTTTATTTGGATTTTTTATAGCAATTTAGCAATCTAAGAGTAAAGATTCAGTGTATTTGGCACAAACAATAAATCAACAACTGCTAAAAACCCTTACCATTACAACTAGCTTCATCACCTCCCAGATAACAATCTTTCTTTTTATCACAGAACTTTGAAAGTGGAATGCACACTTCTTCCCCGGGACACCGCTCATAGTTTGGATTGCAACTTACATATGGTGATAGGGGTTTGAAGGGGGCTAAAAAACAAAATATTTCAAATCAGTGACATTTCATTCAGTCTTCACGTCTTCATCTTGTATACTTATCATTACTGGAATTAAAAACATATACTTTTTCAATCAAACATATAATTGCCATACAGTGGGTTATTTTAATTTGGGCTATTTGGTGGTTAATACCAATGGCTAATACCAATATATGAAAAAAAAAAAAATAAAGTACGGTAACCAAAATGAAGGTTAAGGTTGTATTTAGTAAAAATTTGGTATATCCTTATCTTTGGAAACCACCAAATTCTACAAAAACTTTTTTGACTATTTTCATTTTGCCTAAAATATTATGTAAATAAAGCATGTTTTTTAATGTTGTAGTCAAATGTATTTCATGCATTCAAATTGCTCTTTATTCTTTGTTTTCATGAAACAACCAACAATTATGTTAAGGAATGCAGCAAAAAAAAGAAAGAAAGAATAAATCAAGAAAGAAAGACATGCAGCTGTGGTTTGTCAGTTACATTGACAGAATGGAGATTGAAATTACTGGAACCAAAAGGATAAACATTGTTAGCCCGTGTGGAACTTTTCGGTGTGAGCCCCTCACCACAACAAGTCTACTCACTCTGTGACACTGAGCCAGTAATGTGATTATCCAACTCAATTCCTAATATCCCATGTAACATAGAAAGCTGCATGACATATTACAGGAAAACAAGATATCTACATGTTTAGGGAGAAAACGGTGTCAAGTTATCTTCAATGGAAGTCACAATCACTTGATATGACAGGTGTTGCCTAATTAACCTTGTGGCCCAAAGGTAGCCTCTACCACCCAAGATACTATGACAATTCATCACTCTCTTATTCTGGCTTACAGTTCTTGGCATATTTAATAAGTTCAAACTAAGTAAAAACTGTTTCTTTTGTATGCATCTAGAACAAGCAGGGAATGGAAGCTTTCTTTAGGTTGCTGCTCCTAGCGAATAATCTTGCATAATTTGCATTGGAAAATTTTAGGTTAAATTTTAAAGTTAAATCCTTCTCTAAGCCATGATGGGCTTGAACCAGCAACCTTTGGGTTACTGGCCTAAGGCTAATGACCACTGAGCCACGTGCACCAGATTTTAAGATCTTCATCATTTAGTGGCTAACTTTTTTCTGTTTTTATGTCAAGCAAAAGCAGGAAACGTGCTGCTTATTCCCTTGGTAATTGCTCATTCATTTCTCCCCAACACAGAATTAGCTAATGATAACAGAAGAATGCCTGTAACCAAAAGCTAACCAATCTAGATTTTATACATAAGCCGTGCATCTTTTTTCTTTTAAATATCAATGACATTTCTTATCAGATGGATGATAAAAGAATTTCGTAAATATATTTTAAGTGAAAAATCTTAGTCTTGATCTAATGCCACCAAATAAATGAAGAAACGAAAGAAGATGAAAGGCCAGACTTGGTACAAAGCTGGGACGATAATGATTCCGCATTAACACACTGTGAAATAGATATACTTTACGTACTATTATCTGTTGACCTCCTTCTTCTTGAAGTTGTGACACCTGAAAATAAAGACATCTCTGAAATATCCTCGTCACTCAAATCTTCATTGTCATCATGATTCAGACTATATTATTTACAAGCAAGTTATTCAAGTCTCTGAAGATAACATTTATCTTATGCTCTCATAGATGTTCACTGTTAATTCTCTCATTCTACATTTCATTACACATTAATTAAAATTGTCAGATCTTGATAATATCTAGACTTTTCTTGGGTGTTTTCCTTTCATTAATTTTATTCTTTCACCAAATATCAAATAATAAGAAGTCATCCATCCTTCTCTCAATCATGCTGTCTCTTTTTTTTCTGTTTTTCTTTCAGCTTTAAGGGCTTGCTAAAAATAAAACTCTCTCTCTCTCTCTCTCTCTCTCTCTCTCTCTCTCTCTCTCTCTCTCTCTCTCTCTCTCTCTTCACCAGACTCACATTCTGAGTCGGACTCGTCCGAGCCATCATCACAGTCTTGCGTGCCATCACATTTCCAGCAGCTGTGGATTTCCTCGATCCCATCGTGACAGGTCCAGAAACCTGCACTGGCTGGGCAGTCTACATCACCTACAAACATACACAGTCTTCATATTAAGCGTTACTATCACATACATATAAGATAAATAAAATATTATCATCATATGTAACTATGTCAATACATAATTTTAAAGTAATTGCCGATACTTTCATCACAATTTTTGCATCAGATAATAATGTATTGTAATTAGTTTATGAATTAATTATAAATTAGACCCAATAAACGACTAATACATGTAAGTACATCAAAAAACAAACAATATACAGTATTAATATGCCTAACCATTTAGGAATTACATGTACTTATAACCTTGAACACAATATATTTGACTTTATAAATGACTCCATAGTCTATCTTTTGTGTACCTCATTGACTTTGTAGGAATGTTATGACAAGCTACCGGTATCAAAAATTAAAGCTGATTATCAAAAAGTAACAAAATTCAAGATACAGAATCTATAAAAAAAAAAAACAACTAAATTGGTCCATTTTAAAGATGTTTTAGTAGTTATTTATGAACATCTCCTATACTTTTTAACAGGAGAAAACACTACCTGGACTTTTAATTTTTGGAACGATGGAAGAATATACCTTTAAATCAAATGAAATTTTATCAACTTGGTGGCTTCAACCTCTGGAACAAGGTGAAATAAACAAATATGTAAAGAAGTGTGTCATGTTGGCTGCACATGCCTAACACTGACCCACTGCATCACATAAACGTTTGATATGTACAATTTGTGCCTGAGAAAGTCATGTCACTTTTAATCTGCCTGCAGAAAGTGATCATAGCCCTGCCCAGCATAGCTCAGATAGCATGTCTCCTATTACATCTCCACAATGTTCAATAAAAGAAAGCATGATATATGAACAAAGTCTTCAACATTGAAGTTTTGAAGACTTCTCGGAAAATTAAAGTACAAGACCTTGACAGCCGTATTCTAATTTACGAAACACGAGACCAACAGCTGAAAAATACTAACTGGCATTCCAGGGCATCAAAATCCCTCCAAAAATAAACTTTCATTTTCCAGAATGTGATGGTATATGTCTTGGGTAGATAAAGGACAAAAAAGGCACAGCTAATGAATTCCTAGACATTTTCATTGTTTAGTCATCAGTGTAAAGGAAAGTACACGGGCATATTTTCAAGATTGCTTTCCTTCTAGGACCATTCCAGTAATGAGATATGTCAAGAAAAATTGATAGAGTCTCTGTATATACTCTCACTCTTTCTTTACCCTGAAGTCAAGATTTTCTTCTTCCTTGGGACAGCTAATCTGTTCAAAGGCTGCAATGACGTGAAGTAATTGAATTTCAAGTTTACCATTATAGAAAGGAAATTTCAGGAATTTACCATAACTAACTGCTTGGGAGACGACAATTAAATGGGTGAGGTGATAGAATAGAGAGAAACAAAGTCAAAGAAGGGCCATGAATGAGGGAGAGAGAGAGAGAGAGAGAGAGAGAGAGAGAGTTACAACACTAATGCTTCAATCTTTGATAGCAATGATTAATGTCATCTATTTATTTGTCTCTATGAATCTAATTAAGGGAGAGTCACATTTCAATGAATAGCTGCTAATGTCATTACATGGAGATGAGAGGTTACAATACTCTGTACCTGTAATTATATAACACCTCGGGGACATTGCATGTCAAATTCCAATGCACAGGTAATAGCTCAAACAAATGCCTACCTGTCTATCTCATAACAAATAGAACAATGAACTTTGACGAAAAGATAATGCCGCCAACAGTGAAACTTAAGAAAGAGCCCACCACTTACACTTTCTATAGCAAATTTGAAATTCATGTACATGAATAATTCATTAAAGGATTAATAGAGTTTAAAGCAAGTAGAATTTAAATTAAAGAATGAATGGTTCAAAATTCTGATCATTTCCCCTATGCTGCTATTGCAAGTGCCAGTTTGTATGAATAATAATTTAATCAATATTGTTATTTCCACTTCTTTCAGTTTCCATGAAGCAGGAACTTATATGATTCATTTAAGAATGAATACAGGTAGAATTAAAACATGAGTTCAAAGAAGACCTTACAACCTAATGAATTTCATAAATGCCCAACTATAGCAATTAATTAATAATGTACCTAGAAAGAAAAAATTGGAAAATTGAAATTTAAAAGAAGGCGTAAAAATTCTCCCCAAGTTTCACTTTCTGTAGGTCTACATATTGTCCTTGATTACCCAATACATGGTATTTATGAAAAAGATTGGAAAATTCTAGGAATACCGGTACCCTACACCAAAAATTCTACGGACATTGCTCATTTGCAATATTTTTTCTAATACCTGTGTTTATCTTTTGTAAAAATAAAAAAAATGGATCAATTAGAACAGTATTTCCCAGATAACTGGGTATCTATGACATTAATCAATGAGCGTTTTTAGCTCCGTGTCATAAAATATCAATAAAAGCCTAGTAAATCAGCATCCCTATGGAGCCTTCAGCAGTTTTAATGAGAGAAAATCATTTCTGTATAAAGTTGAACAAATCACACATGTAAATATTGACAAATCATATGCATCACCGAGTTAAACCATTGAAATTTCATACTGCATTGAACTCGGCCTTGCTGGTTTAATTGCTTCAGTAAATACTACATAATTTGGCTACTACGGAACAATCCATGTGATAGAATTGGTTGATTTTATCAAGGGGGGGGGGGGGGGGGGGGGGTAGCACTTTAAGGTGAATAACAGCTGATTGTGTGTGTCCACCGACTGTCCATTCTTATCAGCTAAATGCTCTTGGCTTGGAAGAGAAGCTAGCTATAGCCAACAGAGAAACTAGCGGTTCAGCAAATTGACCATCATAACGCAAATCAATAAAAACTAGTTTTACTGTCCAATATTCTGACGGAAAAATGAAATATTATATGTCATATCTATTTATCAGTTGAAAAAAAAAATAGAGCCACATGATTCGAGCATTGATTCTCAATATATATGTCGGTAGTTTCCAAACATTTTCAAACAACATATGTTGAACAAGATACCAGAGTCATAACGTGATACAATATTTCATAAAAGATTATTAATAGTAATTTAATCTGTTGATTTAACAGCACTCCATGTGTTTAATTTCAAAATATTTTTTCAAAATAATTTTTATCCTAGTAAAGTACACTGCTGTGTATAAACACTCAAGATCTCTGCAACAAAAAAAGCTGCACATGGAGTTTCTAGAAAACGACATGATGTCAAAAATCCCTCTACTCCATGTTTTATTCAGTTTAATGGTTATAAGTGGGTTGATCTTCAGATTTCTAACACTTTTTCTATTTTTTTCCGAGAAGTATTTCTGTTTAACAGAATTCCCCTGATAGCTTATTTGCAACGCCCTCCTTTCATAGTGTCATACTTTAAATGCTTATCAAATTGAACTCCAATTACCAGTATATACTGGAACTGAGTTGCAATAATCTGACCATTCATTTGTGTATGTTCATGTGTACTATAATTCTTGAAAGCTGAGGGTGTGGTAATAAAATCTGCTGTATATTTCTTGCATATATGTTCTTTTAGCTAAATCATCAAAAACATTCAACAGCCCTATTATTTGTACTTATGTGTACAGTAATATTCATTGGTAAACTTCCAACTTTTATATTTCAAAGCATATTTTACATTTCTAATTTTATTCTATAATTGATGCAAAAATTCAAAGTGGTGTCTCCGTCCTTAAAATAAACCCATTATGACACCTTATTGCCATATGACAATTTTAGCATATTTTACCTAAATATTATCTCAAGTGTGTGTAAAATTGCTGGGGTGAAAATGAGCCAAGGATATTTTTTTTCGCCTCTTTCATTCTTCTTTCCAGGACATTAAATCACTGAATGACTGTGGGCCAGACGTCCAACAGGTTTTACTGGCTGTGAATTCTACCTGTGTTAAAGTTGTAATCTTAAGACCATAACATCACCCAATCCGACAAACCAACTGTCAAGAGGAATGGCTCCAGACCACAACCCTATCAAGATTACAAGCTCTGTTCAATGAATTTTTAAAAAGAAAAATATAAAGATTGCATGTGACTGTGCCTCACCGACTAACAAAAGCCATCCCCTGTATACTTTTCCCCTTTGTTATAAAATACATGTGAAGGAGAGTTTATAGGTCTGTTTGTGACCTGGTTAATCGGATGCCACCCCTGTGGGGTTTTTCTCTCTCTGGTATTTAAGTCACCACTAGCAGCCACAGGTGACAGTGTAAGGATTTCTCATTGTCTGCACCACAGGAACTGTCCTCATTTATAACCAACTGGTATTTGACCACTTTTATATCTCTGTCAGTGTGAGACTGACCCACAGACCCAATCAATACCACCCAGACATGTGATTAAAAGCCAGGAACGGGTTGACCAGTGTCCAGTGGGAATCGGATCAATAATGTAATTATCCGTGTCATTAGTGTCATCAATAAGTTATAGCTAATAACGGCTTCCATTCCATCGGGTGCAGTGCACTCTCCGAACTTCCCTACAGGGACAGCTTATATTTCAGTGGCCCTGTGAAATATGACTATGATAATACAAAGGGTTAACAATATGTCAAGAAGCCAAAGTTAAGGGGAAATTAATGTGAACCCCATTGATGAGAGACTGCCAATAAATCATATCAAAACTTCAAGTATAAACAAAGTTACAATTACAAATAATGCTGTATCAGATTTTAATAGTTGGAGGCATTCGATTGTATCAGAAATGCCTCAGGGATGAAAACAAATATGTGCACTGCTAAATCACACACATGTTTAACAAGGAAATATGTTTCATATGTTATTATCAAACAAGTAGCAGAATGATTGCTTAATTTTATATTCCTAATGAAAATAAAACATTGACCATCTATATCCAAACTCAAAATCATAAAAAAAATCATCTGATCCAATATATCTACAAAATATTTAATACTGTAAATTTCTAATTTCTAATATTCGCCTAAAATTGTGAGAAGCACCCCAATGCGAATATAAAATCTCGCTTTAATTTTTTGAGTGTTGAGAGCTATTTGAAATTAAAATAAAAGTTCTGCGTTTGCGATTTTATAATCTCGCAATTTGATACACAACGCCGGGATCGCATAATTAAGTACTAGCGTAAAATAAGGAATCTACAGTACTGTATACAGGGAAAAATTCGCCCCCGTTTCATTTTTGCTCCTTTTGCCCTCGTTGTCAGCCGGCGAATTTAACACTGGGAAAATTTAAACAATTTTTAAATACCTGTGTTAATTAGAAAGAGTATATATTTTAATGTGACTGGGCGAATTCAAGACAGGGCTTAACCATTTTTAAGTGTAGATTGGCAGGAAAAAAAATGAGATGAAATAACCCTGTATTCTGTACATAAATAAAACAGATCACTCTCTAAACTATACACATATGACCATGTCCTTAAGTGACAGTTTGACATTTAACCTCTCATGATATGACCATGACCTTACAGGTTTCAGACATGAGTATGTCCCTTGATGATCTATACCGGTATGATCTGCAAGTATTACTAGCCCAAATGGTTTAAGGCAAGTGACTAGACTAAAGAAATGTTGAGTCAACAAATGTACAATTCAGATTACAGATTTACTGAAGACAAAAATGTACTGCCAATGTGTAAAATAGTGACAGAAAATGAAGAAGTTTGCTCTTCAACCATTAAACTGAAAATCAATATGTACCGTAAGCTAATAAGACAAATTTTAATATAAAAATAATATACTATCCATTTACAAAAGATGGATCTGAATGTACATCATGCTATAGATAGTGCTTTTATGTGATTTTTAAATAAAGGCACTAATGCCTGATCAATATTTTATTTGTACATTTACCTATATGTTTATATTGTGAATAAATTGAAGTATCCCTAGTACTTTGTGATGAATCAGTCATCTATCACTCACTATAAACATGCAGGACAAGTAATAATTATTGATCAGTATATACATGTAATAGGTCTAAAGGTCAACTCATTAGCCATTACTCAATCCTAATCAGAACTCGTTAGTACTAATGCAGGAATGGGTCAATGGGCACTAAATAATATATCTGATTTATTATGTATTAATATGTTTGACGTATGTCCTATTAACGCTGTACCATTTTCCCTCGAGTTCATTCTTTCCGGCCTTGAAATTTATTTAGTGTGTATTGCAGTTAAAGCATTAATTCTTAAAAGAATAAAAGAACTCTTTACAAAGAAATACGTAAAACTGGAGCAAAAATTCCATCAAGTTCGAAGCTCCAGTCATAAAATAAACAAACCTGTCTGTCTTCTGCTTCTCCGATGTGACAGAGCACAGATACGCGGATATGATAAAGCATAAAAAGCAGGTGTCTTAATACAATGCTCAATGTTGCTCCCATTCTTGACAGAGACATTTTATGTTCATACAGTGCAGCCCCAGTTTCTAAAATGGGAAAGTGATTCACTTTAAATTCAGATTTAAACAGAGTGCTTTAATTCAACGTTGCCAAAGGAAGATGATAAAAAAGGAATTGGGATTTTTTTAAAGACTTAATTTTTGAGTATGACAGGAACCCACAAATGAGTGGAGCCCATTGCTAATGTTTAGTGAAGCTTGCTATCTGATTGCATGGTCTGGCCCTTTGTGAGGATGACCCTGGGGTCAAACACACCCTGTCACATGATCCCCCCATAGAGAATGACAACTACTATTGCCACTACCTGCAGGTGCTCTAATGGTCTCAAAACACCAAACAAAAACAGTCACAACTAGACAATTTCATTCACAAAATTTCTTTAAAAGGTTCTCTGAATTCTAATATTTTGGAAACCAGATCGAGTCCTTTGTATTATTATTATTTCACTAATTTCTTTTACATTTCTATACATGATGTTGAAGGCACGTTACGGCCAATGCATATCATGTGCACCTAGCAATTAAGACATTTGGAAAGCTAAGATCCTAAACTACTTGACATAAGCCCGCATATAAAGGAACAACATGTATTACATGCAAAACATGTACATGTTTGTACTTTATCACATGGGGGTAAACACAGGGCTGCCATCTGTCACCTCTAAACCCTGTTCCTGACACCAATGGGTTACCAAATACAACACACCAGCATCAGGTGCAGTCTCTACATGACTCATGCATTTTTTAATGCATATCAACTACAAATTCAGGTCACATGTAACAGACCATCTATCTACAACCATGATAGTTCTATTACATTGTAGCAAAACCCTGACAGGCACAATCTACGATTACAAACACATTTATCCTTCCATGTTCTATGCCGATTAATCATTACATTGACTACAACGCCTCTGATTTTTCACTCAGATTAATTCATTTCAATTTCTACATAGAGATTTGAATCTCTTATTTTATGCAAAAAACAGCACTATATGACTGTATAACCAATTTCCTTTCCTAATCTAGTTTCCATGAAGTATTCCTCTACCAAACTTCGTTTATATTAATCTGCAAAACCAATCAGTGATAAATTGATATTTATCTCTTTCATTTGATTGCAGTCCTTGATTGGGGGGTCCAAAACTAGAATCCGTGTAAGCTTAGAAATTCCACAGACAGAAAGTGTGAAGACTCTAGCTGGGATAATTTGTATAAAAGAGTGCACATTTCTTGTTTCTCAATTACTTCGCTCTCTTATCCCTATCAATATCAAGGAAAACCATATTGTATTGATATTAAATGAATGCAGTGCACCAAATAGCTTTTCAAATGCCCAAATAAACCCGTGGCAGATTATTAATGATTTGCTAGATGAATGAAATGCAATGTCAATGGTATTAATTTGAAATTGAGGGAGAGGCTAAATTAAATGCAGCATGAAGTGCACTAGAAAAAACTTTTCCAGAAATCAACCCCAAAATAAATCTTTCAGCGAGGCAATTTTCCCTATTGTGAAGGAGGGTCAATATAGCACCTAGACAAGGTGTTTTACAGGAGAATACCTGGTTTAACATTACAGAGGTGAATGGACGCCATAAATTTCACCAAACCACCTTGATGGTTACAGGGACAGTGACTCCGATCAGCTTTGCCGGCCTGAATCATCATATTGTCCCAGTGTAAATGCATATAATCACTGGCCTTGCCTTCTATTCTTCAATTTTTCTTCAGTGTTAAGATTTAGTGATTTGTTCACAAATTTACATAGTTCAAACAGTACGCCTGCATGTACATGAACCAACAAGTATGGTGTACAGTTAAATAAAAAGTTTAACCAACAATACAGAATTTGATAAAGACCTTGTTTTAGTTATCATCTTTCATGTACTGACTTTCATTCTCCAGATGCATTTTTATAAATTTGAGCATCCAAAACTGCCTATTTAAACAATCTTTATTTTCTAAATTATGTGTGTTACAGTATTACGATATAAGGAGAAAGTTGAAACAGCATTTCAACCAGAATATCTGCATTGATTGATCTTTATGCCACTTCCTGTCATCCACTTCTTTGCATCAGAAATGTTCAGAGGATCGAGATGTATATACAATGATTGTAAAGCTCTTCTCGGAGGTTCCATCATAGATATCCGTCTACTTTGCTACATACTATTGACAACATGGCCAAGAAATCATTATCAATGGCATATTCTTTGCCTCTTTGAAGTCTGCGAGAGGTCACTAAACATCTCAGATTCTGTGAATAGTGGTGAAAAGGTTACTGTTAGGACTCTCAAGGAATGCAACGGGAAAGAGAATGGATAAAAAGTAAAAGCATTAAAAGAAATGAAGAGCCAGCTCAAACACCAGATAAATCAGTGCCTGGGATGCACATATAACAAAATTAGTTGATGGCCGGCCTGCATGTGAACATATGATTATCTCAAAATCCTGGGGTCATTTTTGAAGTTCCAGGGCCAACAAAATGTGCAACTGCCCTTTAAATAGGAATTAAGTACTCTGCATTTTCCTCCATGGCATCACATCTTATTTAATTTCATATCAGTCTTTCCTATGTCTTGAATCAAAGCATACACCCTTTTCATTAATTTGGTACATTATTAATCCAGTGTTCTTTTACAGGTACATTCTTCATCAAATTTTTCATTAATTTCAAAGATTTGGAAGATGAAGCCTATTAAAGTGTTCCATATATTCTCTTGCCAACTTGTTTAGATAAATATAATACGGTCATACAAGTTCACTTTTTAATGAGGCTCTTCTCACCAATTTGTTTTCTTTTTTCATGATAGTGGTTAATAAAGATATAAGACTCTTCTGCTAATTGGGACTGGATAGGTTTCAAAAAACATTCTATAAATATCAGTGACATTGGTTAAACTTGTAACTGTTCTTCCTGAATCTGTGCTATTAACTAAAGTTAAACATGGTCATTTTAAATATGTTTTCACTGCTAAGTGCGCAGTATGTTTACAAGAAAGGTGAATGTTGAAAACTTTCTACTTGATGAATGAAAACCTCAGAATATTTTATATCTCATCAATTAATGTTTTACTGGTCTGACCAATTTAAAATTATATAATCAATAGTCTTCTAAAAGTTGTCGATTTGTTTGGAACTACATGTACTTGAGATGGAAGTCAAATCAGGTACTAGTATGTTGGGATATTGCCTACATCCCATTCATAGGGAAATCCTTCATTCAGAATTGATTTTGAAAGTACAAATAACTTCAAATTTGCATGTGAATTGACAATAGGTTCAAGTGTGTACACTGAATTCAATTGAGGGGAGGGGGGACTCTTATGGCAGGAAGGGAGGAGGAGGAAGAAGAATCATTTACTTATTTACTTAGTTTATTTTTGAATTTTAAAATAATTAGACCATACTTATATACTCATAATTGATTTCATCTTTTAAGACATTTCCATGGATTAGTTTAATACAGTTTGTAGAGATTAAATAAAATCTCATTTTGTGAAATCAAATCTAATAAGGTCGGAAAGATATTAATCTATTATATTTAATGCAGGGGGATACAGCAACCTTATCTCCCGACGTTACTTTTTCTTTATCTTAAAAACATTTTCAGATGGTTTTAATATTTATCTCTGATGTGCAGGAAAACATGCATATAGAAGTACACAGAGCAATAAATGAAAAACCATCGGTCCGTTTAATGTGTCTACCAAAATAATTCCAGTACGATACAAACAGTTTTATTTACAGACCCCCATGACAAGCTGTTATCATCCAGCTTAATAAAAATACCTGTTCAAGAACATACGAGACTGCACACACACACACAAACATATATATATATACTTATGTAAGCATGCATTACAGGACACAAAAAATAGATATGTACATGTATTTGTTATTATTTTTGACCTTTTATTAAAACAACATATTTTCTGTTTGTGAAATAAAAGACAAAAAATGCAGCACTTCTTCCAGAATATAGAACAGACTTCACTTGAACAAACATTAAATTAACTTTCATCAAAGATATATATCTAATCCAAAACTAATTACTGACAGAAAAATTTTGTTTCAATCTTCAAAGCTTTAAAAATAGCTTTTTTCAACATCAAGGAAAATAAACATTTTTGAGTTCTTCTGATTGAATAGCTTAATTTACTTTATATGACATGATATAATACATGTATTGTATAATTTTTGACATAAAATGTTGTCAGTGAGTGCAATTAATGCAACTCTAGACAAAAATTTGAGGTTCAGAACTGTCATCCCAAAGTTTCCTACGTACAGCAATGAAAATATAAAAGATTTCTGAACACAAAAAAATTAACGAAACAATCCAATATTAACGAATTAATGATTATTGGAGGCCAAAATTGGCTTATAACAAATATGTAATAATTCTTTCAAGGAAACAACAGTTATTATTATACCTCAATATGATTATTCTATATAACGCGTCATCTGATTGGTCTAGAGAGTCACGTGACAGGGCGAACAAAACGTCGTGTCTCCCGGGGAACAAATATCGTGTCTCACCTCTTCGGAAATCTCGGGATTTTTCATTCCAAAATTATGAAAAAGCCAATATGAGCATATGATGTTGACAAATATGATTAAATCAAAAATATTTAAGCATTTAAATTCTCTTTATACCAAAAACTTTGAATTTGTGAAAGAAAACAGAGACAATATAAAATAAAACCCAAACAATCACGACGTTATTGCTTTCCACAAGTCGAAAAATTATTAGAAATCGCCGTATTTTGTATAATCATATGTTATTCGGTATAATAAAACATTTATTGCATGAATGTTCGGGAATTAGGAAGATTTATTCCCCCAGAAAATTCATATTTCCCTCGGGCATTGCCCTCGGGAAATATGATATTTCTTGGGGGAATAAATCTTCATATTTCCCTCACCATCATGCAATAAATGTATATTGTCCTGATCATGGCAATCAAAGAATTTGTTAATTTGGATAGTTAGAAGATCAAGTATCTCTTTAGACCCAAAAATTCATTAATTAAAAGGTCAAACAAGTTTTTCACACATACATTATTCAATTCTTCCAGAATAATCTTTGGCAATGAGGTTTCACAAACTGTGAGATTTAGTCCAAGGAAGACTTTAAGAATCACAGAGGTAACATATTTGTTTTATGATATTATATTTGTATAAAACTGATATAAATCTCTGACATGACATCTTTATTTTTTAATACAAAGACTAGTACCACTGACGATGACGTTTATTTCAAGGATTTTAAAAATACTCTTTGTCATAGTGGCCAGAACTTTGAATTCAGTTCATGTTTTTAATTCAGAAGATTTAAGTTTACGCTTTTGTAATTTAGTCAAAATCACAAGCCATTGAGTCAGCCATTTTATTTTACGCAGGTATTCATATGAAAATTTGCATATCAAATTTGGTGCGAGCTTTTTAAAACTAAAGTCTTTACTACTGCGTTTGTCTCGATCATAAAGGGCACTTAGGTACAAACTACAAAACATGGAGAAGGACATTCTCAACATGAAAATGTTGGGGTTTGGGGGTTACAATTTCTTTATAGTTTACATCAGCTGATCATTTAGAGTGTATACAGAAGTCTTTATATCAGCTGTGTTTATTGACATAAATTGAATAGATCCCCACAGCGTAAGTCAACTAAATGGCCTTCGTTGATTAGCAGACTGAATAAAAGGTTATAAAACGGGTTTCGGTCACCTTTGTCATTTGTTTGTTGAGAACAATGGTTTCAAACCAACTTATTTACTAAGTTGAGACGAAAATATTCACGCAATATTGTGTTCTATCCTCAGATCAGACTTTTGTGTGGCGAATTACACAACACAATGTTGTAAAACTGAGAAAGGTGAATCGTTCGCGATTTTAAAGGACTTCGGTTTTAATAATACCAAAGAATAAAATCTTTTACTATTTTTATATACAGAATACATTTACAGGAAGTAAATCCGATTAAAATATAAGTAACTGAGGATAAATCAATGGTTAGAAAAGTCCAAAATAATAACACAGGTGAGAGGACCCCTCAATGATCCCCAGGTGTGACAAAAATTCCTTACCTCTAGTGTATGAGACGGCAGTTACCCATATCAAAACCACCAAGAAGGAAAAAGCAGACGGTAGCTTCGCCTGCATTGCTGGCTGAAAGCCTTCTTTGATCACTTTTTAGTTGCACTCTTACTTAATCTATATATTTGCACTGCACACATAAAGGAAATTCGAACAGTATATCCATTCCCACCACCATGTGCCGTGTTGAAGTTTCCACTACGAGCGTTTGAATGATGTTGACTTCCACAAAATGTGACGTCACCTCTGTTATTTTTAGAATGGGGAAGACACTTTTCAAAGAAGGATAACTCAAATTAACAGCAGAGAAAATTTTACGCTTCGTCACTAACATTGAAATGTAAACTTGGAACAAATAAATACGTGGAGGGTAATAAGAATGTCATTACCCTCTACATATATATTTGTTATACTATAATTTTTAATTTATTTTATTAATATTTTTTTTTGTCAAATATGGATCTTTTATAGATATTGCACAACATATATAAAAACCAATATTTCCGTATGCGCTCCCCATCTAGATTGATGTATCCCTACTTTACTAAAAATACACTTTTAAAATAAGGATAAAATATTTTTTTACGATGATAAAAAAAAATGTCTAAGTATGCCATTTAAAAAAAAAAAATTGTTATATTAAGCACAGCTTTAAAATAGAATTGTTAAAGTGCTATCCTTTGTATGTATCTATAGTTGAACAAAATATTAGATTGATATCACCACATATTAGAAAAGAATGTTTGGAAATGTCAATATAATGTCAGAAGTTGCAGTAAACATTTCCTTCTGTTAACATCCAGTTTGTAAATCCAATGTTTAAATCTAGGCATGTGTAACCGTTTCAGCGTCTGGTTTTTTTTGTTTGTGTGTGTGTGTTTGTGTTTTGTTTTTTTTCAATAACTGTACTTATGAGCATTACTGTGATCCATTTTATTATGGTCTTTCAATTAATTTCATTAATTAGGGGTTCTATAAATTCATCGCAAAAAAAGTTACAAGTGTTTTGTATTTTATACTTTAAAAGTTCTTATGCATATTATATTGCAAGACATTTGCTAGCCGTGCGTATTTTGCAACATTAACATTGCTCTTGTTACAAGTGTTACGTACATCAGGCACATAGCACCTGGGGGAGGGGGCTGCCACCCCCCCCCCCCTCCCCAACTTTTTCGCGCAGCAAACATTATTCTTAAATTTACATATAAAAAAATTAAATTATCATGGAGTTGGCCCCCACTTTTTTGGAAGTATGAAAAAAATGGAATTGATAATAAGGAAATTTAATGCAATAAATGCAATAAAATTTAGGAGTGAAATTGAAGGTATACCGCCCCCCCCCCCCCCCACCCCCACGGATTTATTTTTAAAATTCACCACCCCGCCCCCATGGATTAGGAATTTCGTGAATTTGGGAAGTTTTGTTTTTATGCCTTTTAAGATTTTTTTGGATGAGTTTGCCCCCCCCCCCCTTTCAAAAACGATGCTACGTGCCCGCTGTACATCAAGTGATTTATTATTATAAAAAGTAATGCAACGCATCTACATCATTATTTCGAAATACTATTTAAGCATTGAATGCTTATTTTGGGATGTCGTCGGTCCTATGACACACCAAGCGGTGCAGACAAATTGAATACCGCACTGCTTGGTGTGTCATAGGACCGACGACATCCAAAAATAAGCATTCAGTGCTTATATTTATATTCATACTGATGTCTATTTGTATGAAATAAATGTGTATCGTTGCTGTAAAGCCAATATAAACGCTCTCAGTCAGGGATATGAAACATACATGGAACAGCCATATTAACATCTTATTTAGTTCGGTTCCGCGACTAAAAATATAATGCCAGAAACTCTGTAGAGAACAATCCCATTTTTTTAAGGAATAGATATAATTTAATGATTATTTTTCAAAAGTACATATCAAATGTTATGTAAGATTAAACGATTCATTTAATCTTACAAAAATAAATATACTCAAAACACGTGGAGACGTTTATATTTGTGCACATGGCGCTTGAATTATCAAAGTGTATTCATTTAAGCAATGAATGCTTATTTTGGGATGTCGTCGGTCCTATAACAGATCAGGCCGTGCAGACATATTGAATACCACTCGTTAGCGCGGTATGATAATTTGTCTGCACGGCCTGGTGTGTTATAGGACAGGGAATTTGCAAGCATCCATTTCTGGGATGTGGTGCTAACACTTACTATGCAAGATTTTTCAGCTCTCAATCTTGAAAAGAATATTTAGCTAAAGATATAAACTTATTTTTATGTCGTATTAGCGGGTTATATGGGGTTATGTAAATTTTTCTGCAATGATCGCTACCTTCATGAATCATCAAAGAAAGCATTTTAATGTTTATATTTAAATATTCACTTTAACAAATTAATAAATTGATGGTAAAAAGTAAGTAAAATTCACTATATTACTGTTAATGTACATCAGTAATTAGCTAATAGAACAGCCAAATCGTATCCTATGGGAATTTGAGTCTGACATCAGCATGATTATTTCGTGCAGTCCGTGATTTTTCTTAGGTCGCTGTAGGTTTTCGACCAATCGATAAACGGGGCGTGTAGATTTCAGTCCTGTCAGTTTCAGTCGCTGTGGGCTTCGACCAATCGATAAACGGGGCATGTAGATTTCAGTCTGGCTGTTTCTATAGAGCTACGAAGTACGAAATAGAGGGAATCATACACGGTAGATGTAAATATAACCCGGTAAACTTTTTAAATCGCCGTTTATTTCTTAAATAATTATTACACATTTGATAAAAATTATATAGATATAAGTATTCTTTGAATATTATGAGGTGATCAAATACGATTGAGGCTGGATCAAATCCAATTAATCCCAAAGGGCTTTATAATAGATTTGATCACGCCTCGACCATATTTGATCACCCCATTATATGTATATGTTTATTCACCAATCAAGGGCCCTCGGGGGGAGGGGGGCATATGCATTAAAACAATAAAACAACATTATTATAACAAATAATGGATGGAATATATAAATATTGTACTGTTAAGTAAGCCTAGTAAGTTACAATGGGAGGAACATCTGATATAACACATACCAAGTTGTCATACACATATGCAAGGGTATACATTTATTTGCAAGTACAGAAATAAACAGCTATAAATACACAATCCCTCAAAGCAATACCTTAGTATTGATACAGACACATTATATGTATTTGTATTCCGTATACAATTGTATGTAGACATATTATATAATTATACATTTGTGATGTGTTTTCAAGGTAGGACAGTGAGTGGAAGTATAGAATTTTATATAGAGGGGTGAAGACTATTTTGTTCATTATATTCAAAAAATGATTCCTAAAATATAGAGCCCCCCCCCCCCCCCCCCCCAAAAAAAAAAGAGGAAAATTGATATGTTTGACATTCGAGTGCATATATCAATTTTCCTTTTCTCTTCGGGACTTGCATCCGTGCTTCTATCGAGGCACGTAGTATCGGAGGGCTGGGTTGGTCAAGGCCAGGAAAACAGTACAACAGGAAAACAGGAGAACATACAAGCTACAATGAATTTGTAAATAGTAATTTATTCCCTTTAAAAGTATATACATGTGTATCACAAAATTTCATTAACAATTATTTATTTTATTAATTAGACTGCATACTTTGTACTTTGTAGATATGAATACAGTATGTCATAAAAATAATTTCTTCAAAATAAATACCAGGTAAAATAAGTATTCCAGTTTCACATAAACGTACCTGGACCTAGGTACATGAATAAAATGAAAAAAAAAAAAAGAAATTTGTTCTAGCAATTAAAATATATTCAATATATCACACACTCACAGGTTGGGGAAGACCTGATATACAATGGGGTCAAACAAAACAGATGTCTTCACAATACCAGGTCTCAAAACATGACTGAAAAATCCAGTTTGAATATCTCTTTTCTTGAATTTTTGGATTGGGGCATAGAAATGAAATGTATATGATGGAAACAAAATAAAGTGTAATGTATTTCATTTAGCAAAATTAAACAACTGAGATTGATGAAGTACATTCCATTGCTGTATTCAATTAATTAAGCACAGAGCTATCTTTATTTCATAGAAAAAAAAGGGAAAATAAATTGGGTATAAGGTTGGGCATAATGTAGTAAAATTTTGTAAGAAGTTAATTTTTCTTCTTAACAATTCTAACTAGTTAATATTTACAGTTTTTATAGTAATACTTAAGTTTTATTAAAATACTGTTCCATATTGAGACTGAAAAAGGTAAATAATGTGTCATCTCATGATTACTCTGAATTATTATGCACCTTGATATTAAGATGATAGATTCTGATACAAATCTACAAATTCATCGCTGAAAAATGGATGAATCCACACTTAATTAAAGTGTACATAATCAGCAAAAAATAAAAAATGTCTTGTTTAGCACTCTGAGTCTTACACTCAGACAGTCAACATACACCCTGTGTTATAATTCATAAAGAGTGTATAGGAGAAGCATCACAGATAAGATTCATACATTTTTTTTTTTATTTCAGTGTGTGGCAGCAACCATTGCTTTTGGCATTGTCTGGTCAACTCTTGACTGAACATTCTTGAATCTGAAATAACAAAAACTTACATTCAAAAATTCATCTCATTCAATCAAATCAACAGTCTGATTAAAACCGACCTTCCTTATCTCATCGTCACTCAGAATAGGAGAAAAACATCTTTGCTAAGCAAGGGTTTTGGTCCACTCTTCTCTCTCTAGGGTTTAAGGGGACCAGAGTGGACTGAAAACCTTTGGCTAGCAAAGATGGGAGATGAGCTTATTTAAATCAGACTGTTAAATGAAAAAAAAAAATCTGAATCCTTTAAATTTGAACATGAAGTAGATATTAGTATGAGGTAAAAAAAAATAGGAGTACAAGATTATAAAAATAATTTTGTAAACCTGTGGAATGTCAAATTATTCATTTGATGAATGATTGGTCCTTACTTTGACATTTTGAAGAGTTCTTTTTCTGGCACTCTCTCCCCCCTCTTTGAGTTTGTGGTGGAGGTGATAGTAGACCGATTGGACTGGTGACCAGATCCCCCTGTGTATCCTCTTTTTCTGCAACAAAAAGGAGAAACACTGAATGCATTTGTATTTGTCATTTGATGAAATATTTCCTGAATTATTTAATTAGTATATGTTTGATTAAAATTCATCTTTTCATACTACTTGCTGTGCATTTAATTTGTAAGATTTAAAAAAAATAAATCAAACAAGCTCCTTTTTCCATTTCTTTTTTTTTCAGATACATGTATAATCTTTGCATATACAAGTAGGTCCATGCATGTTTTTGTATATTCACAGTTCCAAAGAATTCATCAAAACTATTCAAATTCACAGGTTTTAACTTTTAAGATAATGAATGGAACACTTGCCTCTCTCATTGTAGTTATAAGAAATCATTTATACATTTACACCATTTTTCTTTTCAGATCACTTTTTAAAATCATAATTATAATGCATGTGTGATTTCCAATATTTAAAAGTTATGACACCACTTATCAGTCCATGATTAATCTCAAGTTCCAAGAAAATTCAGAAAAACAATTATCTCCCTTATTTGAAATAAAATAATTCACCCGAAAATAAGCTCCCTAAAGAATTTTTCAAACAAGTTCCCTTACGGTGGTTGGTAGGCCGGAGGTCTACTCTTGCCGATGGTGGTGTTGTACTCGGAGACCAGTGGCTCCTGATTCTGTGGCCCCTGGGCTGCGATCATTTGTCGGTGTTTTTCTCTCAGTCTGTCCTGCTTGTACTCCCACTTGCGAACCTCATCATGCCATTCTTTGTCATAAGTGTAGGACAACAATTTAGTCATCTTTGCTTTCTCTGTTTTATCTGAAGCTTCAGGCCTGTAAAACAAATGGACTCTTTGGTATTTTTTTCTCAAACAGTTTCAGCTCAGTATTGGTAAATTCTATCTAAATAACATCTTGGCAAGCCAAATAATTAAAGGTTTTCTGTCTACTCTACTTCCAACAAATTGAGAATGGAGTTGGTTGAAAACCTTGTGAAGATATGGTATTTAAAGTTCTTCAAATATTTAAATGACCAAATCATCAATATATGTATAATATATATATATATATATATATATATATATATATATATATATATATATATATATATATATATATATATATATATATATATTAAAATATGAAATTATACAAAATATTGCTGAAAATAAACCGGTATTTAACTAAAATTGGGAACTTACATTGGTAAATATTTCAGTCTGGGTCTGCCATCGTCCACCATCTTGGCTGCCGACACTTGCTGGGCGGTTTTGACTCCTGCAGGAGCAGGGGGTTGCTTCTTCATTCTTAGTGGTTTACCACTTCGTATTCCATAACCTGGTTTTATCACTTCTGGTAACTTGACTGTTTTATCAGTAACCCCTTTCCCGTCCCTTTCAAAAGCTGAGACATTGTCAAACCCATACAAAGCTCTCCTTGGCCGTTCATAAGAATCTGTTTGCGCATCTGGATTGAACACTTCGTGGTACATGTATTCTGGTACTGTGAACTGGTAAGGACTAATAAAAATAAAAGAATGATTTCATGATTATAATCATACAATAAGATAGGGATATTCAGTTCTTGAAAGTTTGACAACTTTAAAATGACTCAAGAGATTCGAAAGTATAAAATCAAAGAACTTACTCTGATGCAGTTTTTCCCTCTTCCTCTTCAAGTCTATTGTCCTCTAGGTAAAACCACTCATTTCTTGGATAGGCCTTAGGCTCCCGCTTTCTCATGTCAGGATTTTCCTTGAATTGCAAGAGATCTACAAAGAGGGGAAAAATTAGTATCTTATTCATTAGTTGAATGGTATGCTCAATGTACTTAAAAGTATTTGCCTTTTATATAGGATTCAAGCCAATCTAGAACCTCAAATCATTAAAGATTTTTGTCCAGATTAATACCAGGTAATTGCATTTTGTAGATCATAGCAACATGATAGGAATGCAAAAAAGAAACAATAAAATAGCAAGAGGGTCTTCTGTTGGAAAATGAAGAATCTTATAATGAAGAATTTCCAACAGAATCAGTAAAAGGTCTTTCTTTGCAGTTTGAATATCATTTGTGTGAAATAATAAATAAACTTTATTACTGTACGTGGTCTAATTTTGCCAATAATCCAACACTTTTTATAATATCATGGAGCCAAGATTGTTTATATAAACACAATATTATAATTATTATAATCAACTGTGAACTTACTTTGTCTTCCTCCTGATTTGGCCAGTCGGACATACTTAGTGTCCGTGTCTCTGAACAGTGACCTCTGAATGTCATCCTCAGGAGGAAGGTCAGAGTTCAGACCCGGAATCTGAGAGGTAGCAGGAACAGGTACTGGCTCCGACTTTGGCTCCTGTCTCTTAGCAGGAGCATGGTAAAACCACCCTAAAACAGACAGAAATCTTCATGAAGAAATTTTATCTGGGCTTTGTGAGGCAAAAATTAAACAATATAAACATACCTTACATAATGATACATGTTGTATTTTATCTAATTACTGGTAACCCAACTTTGACAGCTGTCAGATCATCTTACAGTCTATACATCTAGTTATATGAAGTATGTATATTTAGGCCTGGTAGAGAGATAAGAATTTTATTTATCTGGAATAATGACACAATATGTTGACCATTATAATTTTGTGTTGCCATATAAGTACATATTTAGTTTGATACAATATTTTAAAAAGTATATGTAATAAAAAAAATGCAATGAATGTTAAATGAAAACATTTTTGATTACAGTTTAAGGGAAGCTTAACAAGTTAGCAGAATTATAGTTCTAAATATTCATAATTTTATATCTTTTGAAGGGAATTAGACACATTATAATTTCATATGTAGTTATAAATATCTTAAACTTTAAAGCTGCATAGTCCGATTGTTTAGCTATTACAGTATCAAATAATTTTCAATACAAACCAATTATCTTAGAAAGTTATAAACTTTCGCTTATTTACACCAGCAGAATCGGTCTACTTTCAAAGTTAGAAATATTCAAAGTAAATAAAAATAATTTCTTTATGGGTATACAAAAAAAAACAAATCAAAATGCATTATGGGAATGTTTAGGAAAGGGAACTGTTTGGTTTCGTCCCCCGGAGTGTTTGGGTTTATTCAACCCGCATGTTATGCATCGATTGTAAACCAAACAAAGGACTATATATGATTAGAGCCTAAAACGGCCCCTTAAAATGATCATCATCATTTTACTGTTATGCTTTGTTTTCTTTGTACAGATATACATGTAAAGTTTTTTCATAATTTCCATTTTGAATTAAGTGCCATCAATTTAGAAACATGACATCATAAAGTTAACCTCTTCCCGCCATTTTCACATTTTTAGCTTAAAATGGTTTGTTTTTAAGCAGTTATTCTTTCAGAAAGTATTGAGCGCATGCTTGAACAAACAAAATATTTGCATTAGAGATGTACCTATCCAAGACTTATAAGTGACACAAAAATTTTGCTTGTTCAAAGCTGCGCTCTACATTTCCCATTCGAAAAATGATGAGAAAAATGTCAATTTTTGACTGATTTTGATTGAATTACAAAAATAGCTTCACTTCTGACGTTATATATTGCCAGTGAGTGCAATAAATCAAATAAATAGGTGAAAAATATATCTCATATCAACTCTTCATAAAAATAACATAACAACCTAATGTATTTAAAATGGCAAATCATGGGGGCCAAATTTGACTCATATCATACACAATGTATAGTCCTTTCAGAAATAATAATTGAACAAAATGTACACTGGTTTATATTTTATTTGCCAGAACATTACTCATATTTAGACTCTATTAAAAGCAATGTCAAAGTCATAATACAATCATCCACACCTCGACGTTGGGGGCGAATTTTAATATGAGGCAAAATAACGCGATGCCCTTTTTATGTTGATTGTTTTGTAAAAAAAAAAATTTAATTGACTGGGAAAACTACTGCAATGTCTATTATTATAAACATACTTAGCATAACCATCATTTAAAAGCGTACACAAAAATTTGATAAAAAATCGCACCAAGCAGCTTTAACGCCTAGTTCAGAAATATTTGCTCGATGATGTTATGCATTTAGAAGATGTTCAACAGTGCAATATGAGTCAAAATATCGTAGTTAAGACATTCACAATGATACACCGGTACTTCTACGTTCTAGCCTAATTAATTCCCCAATTAAAAAAAAAGGGGGTGCATGGGACTTTCTCTCCCTGAAGCACCTCGTCAATATGTCGTAAGAAATAAATCAGGGCAACGTTCTTATAGTGATTTCAGTAGGGGTCTTAACTTCTTACATTCACTGCATTAGCACAGGTATGTTAATTTCCTCACGTTATAGCCGATACCACGGATAAAGTTTGTTTTATTGAAAACGACAAATTTATCGTAAATTGAAAAACACAAAACTTACCACATTCTTTAATATTCTTATTCGTCGCCATTGAAATGCTCAACGTATAATCAAAATCTTATCGATAAATAGCTACCGAATGTAAACACTCATGGCCATTAATGTAAACGTCGTTATGGATACAATGATACCATCTGTTTTTCGAACCCGATCTATTTTTAAATATAAAATATATTTCAACTATGAATATGACTCGTTATAATTATTTAAGAAAAATCTCGACTAATTTCTACATATATTTTGTGAGCAAATTTTTCACATAAAACATTTATTGCATATTCACTTTTGTCGGACTTGACATTCACGCTCGACGTGCTTTAATTTTAGAACGCTCGTTCTATTTCCGGTGTAAAAAAAAAAATAAATAAAAATCACGTTTTCATGTTTATGTTTACTGATATTCAGATTTTTCTTCTTTATTGTTTTATGTTGATCTGGTTCATACCGAGATATCATAATTGTGAATCTACAGAAAACACCGATCACTGTGTTAAACCAAAATTTGGTGCCAAAGGTTGCGAGGGCCCAGAAATGCAAGGACCCACAATGGCTCTGGTGCCATATAACAAAGACAACGATGTGTTATCTATATTTAACCAGCTCGAGAGAGAATTCAATTTTGTTGGTCAAAAACTTAAAATATCCCAAGACTGGAATAAGCTTGGAGTTGCAGCAGTCGTTTGGGACGCTGTAAGTTTTGTCTTTAAAATTAAGTATTGAGTATACAGTACTATATACTTGTCAGTCACAGGTGCTTGGTAAGTTGGTATGCATTTATGTACCTAGTTAATGCATTAATTTGATGCACGTTGTAATATTAAATACAAAAGATGTGTACTCGGTTAATGCATTAATTTAATGCACATTGTAATATTAAATACAAAAGATTTACATGTGTATGTATAGCAAGAATTATAATACATACAGTTGAACTTCGATATCTCGAACACTGATATTTCGAATACAATGGATATGTCTAAGTGATTTGTCAGTCCCAACCACATATATTTTAAAGTATTTTACCCTCGATATCTTGAATATTCGGATTTCTCGAAGTTTTTAAACAGTCCCATCTAGTTCGAGGTAACGAAGTTTGACTGCATGTGTATACACAGATTGCAAGACCTAAGCACCCATGTACACATATCCTGGCGTCATGGGTTTCTGATAGTCTAACACTAAACGCTGCCTCTAATAACTGTCTTTTTAGTTAACAATTTTGAAACTATATCATTTTTAACCTCAGACATAGCATTGAAAATCGCTGATACAAAAATCAAAGTTAGTCGTCATTATAAGCAATTTCTAGCTTTAAATAAACTGGATGCCGCATTTGACCAATGAAAATGTGCGTCATGTGTTTCCGATAGTGTAATTCATCAACATTTTTTTCAATAATATTTAATTTTAAATGTGATATAACCTTTTGAATATATTCTTTATTATTTTCAATTGTTTTATTAGCCTTTTATTTCAACATAAATCGTCCAAATACTTAATTGTCCCCATAGGGACTTAATTTTATCACTTATGATTATTACAATACCATCATTTGTATGATAAGTCATATGATAATTTTATTATGTAAATACATCTTTGGAGGTCTATTTTACGGAACAATGAGTAATTTTAGATACTGTGTTATTATAGTTGGGATTTTGGGCAATTTTAGTGACTTTAATTAAAGTAATAGTAAAATCAGTTTCTTATGAGTCCCTTGAGTAACTGTGTGATTTTAACCATTTCACACAGCATTACTTTGAAAGTATATATGTATAATGACGAAAGGAGATTTTGTTAGTCCCGTGTCATAAGTAATTAGGAAAATGACGTCATTTTGGAGAAAACTCACGCGACCAAAATAGACTATCGGAAACACATGACTATCGAAAACACGACGGCACGATATAAACTTAGTCATTAATTGTTGGCTACTGTTCTATCATTAAAATGACATTTTCCTCACCAGTGTTCCTAAAGGCACTTAACAGTGACAATTGGCACTATTCACATGTTCAACTGAAATCAATATTGTCCTGACAAGCCAAGAGTTTAAAACATTCACATGTAAAGAGCCAATAAAATAATTACAATTGAAACATTGCATATAGATGATTTTACCTTTAAATGCACGAACTTTTACCAAATCCTCTGACCATTATATATAACTTTTCTGGGAAAAAGCTATCAAGGGAAACAATTTACATCTTCATACTTTATTCAAATTAAACTCACTGGTACCAGTACTGAATGAAAGTTGTATAACCCATTACAAGCTATTCCCTTTTCAAATAATAATGTAGTACATGAAATAAATTTGGACAATATTTAAATTGAAGAAAAAGGTGTCAACTACATGTATTGCATGTTACAAAATTAAAGTTAAGAGTATTGAATCCAGGAATATTGTCAATGCTGCTATGCAATATACATGTACATGAATATTAATAAATAACTCTTAAATATCCAAACTTACCATTATCAATGTTCTTGCTTTGCAGGCCATTGTTCTCTGTGAATATTTAGAAGCTGGAAATGTGCATCTTGATAAGAAGAAAGTCATAGAACTAGGAGCTGGTTCTGGAATTGTTGGAATTGTTTCAACATTACTTGGTAAGAGTTGCCTATACATGTATTACTATCAGCTTGCTAATCAAGTACCAGTACATTTCATTTGATAAACTTATGATAATTAAATGGTTTCCTTTGTACACACAGGGGCCCATACAACTATAACTGACCTGGAGAAAGCAATACCATATTTGACAGAAGTTGTGAACAACAATTTACCAGAACGTTTTGAGGAACAGTTTACAGTGCAAGCCTTAGACTGGCGAGAGAATTTGGAATCTCGTACGGAAACTTATGATGTGATCTTCGGAGCTGACATCATATACATTGAGGAGACATTTCCGGATTTATTGAGGACTATTGAACACTTGAGTGATGAACACACTTTGGTTTACATCTCTTGTAGAATACGATACACGAGAGATTCAAACTTCCTACAAATGTTGTCAGAAGTTTTTGACTTGAAAAAAGTTCATGTAGACCGCGCAAGAGATATAACTATTTACAAAGGGAAAAAGAAGACAAAGTAATCTTATTTCAGATTTACAAGAATGAAACATTAAATGCAAAACATGTTTAATAAAATGATTTATGCATATATTTTAAATATTTATAGAGATTTATATAAACTTGTTTTCAATTTGTGTGTTAATTAATTTAATATAAATAAATTCAAAAGAACTATGCAACAGACACATCCTATGAGAAACCTCTCCCAAATACAAGGTTAAGCAGAGCCAAACATTTCTGAACAGAATAAATATATTTACAGCATTAACATTTTTTTCAACATAGCTTTAATATTTAGATTACGCTGCTTACTAATTTTTCTATTTTTGATATAAGTTCATTGGCTTTGTTCTCACAGTCATTTAAAGAAGTAAATTCTGGAGTCTGGATCATATCAAATAATACACCCTTAACACTGTACAGGTCAAACACACAATGATTTATCTGCCCCTCTGTCATTGGAGAATTCAATCTTTTATCCACCGTTGAAGTATAAGAGTCAAGAGAACCTGGGACATCTGGTTGTTTTTCATCTGCTAAACACTTTAAGTCAATAAATGGGGTCTCATCAGATTCAGATTGCCTCTGTTCCGTAGGTGAATTTTGTGACTTGTGCATTAAATGTTTTTGTAGGAGTCTGATCCTGTTAAGGGCAATGACTTCCATAAACTGAAGAAATTCACCATAATCGATTCCACAACCGGCCTTCAGGATCAACTAACATGAATAGAAAGAAAATATTGAATGCCTCTTCAAAATAAGTGATCGTCCCTCCCCCCCCCCCCCCCCCCCAAAAAAAAAATCCTACCAATGAAATTTCATGATTTCAAAATGGCAAAGAAGACAACTGCTGCCTCTCTGACCTGACACTGTTGATCCCAGCCCTCCATTCCTTTACAATCTTCAATCTCCCGCTGAACCTGGCTCAAGTTATCTTTGACATACTGCCAGCAGATGTCTACATTACAACCATTCATCCAGTTATGGTTTATGGAAATGGTATCTTCCTGTGGAATAAAACATTAGCTTTATACATTTACATTTGTACAATGTACATGTATAACATGAAGCTGCAACAATTTAAATAATTAATAGCAAGATGCAGTTCTATTTTTTTTTCTTTCAAGTTATTTTATTACTGACATGTGTAGTAGTATTATCAATTCTTCAATTCAAAATGAAAAAAAATTAAACAAGAAAACAATTCTAAATTAACAACATCTAAATATTACAAATTTTTTTTAAAGTGTTCCACCATAGGTGCTTGATGTTTGAAACTCCTTTTTTGGCGAGCTATAAAGCTTGGTTATTACTATTATGATATATACCAGCTTTAAAATTACAATGATACTGGAATTGGGTAAGTTTCAAAAGCTTCAATCATGTATGTAAAAATAATTGCAGAGCTCTAGGACAAGAAATATGGGGGAGATTCATGAGTAATTCACATACAGTTCAATATGTACTCAATATGCATCTGAGTTTTACAAGTGTTTTCAATGTACATATATGTAAGTGTATGGCTTTGAATCACTCTTCCTCTAACTGTAGAAATAGTTTTCTCTATTAATTTTCAGAAACTGATACATACAAGATTACAGACTTGGTGATGCCATCCACTAGGGACATAAATTATCTCCCCTGCTTCCTGAATCACTTCTAGCCTAGACTTCACTTTCTTGTAGTTTGGATACAAGTTTTCATCAAGTAATTCAGCAGAATCTACATCATACACCAAATGGCCATACTTATTTTGTAAATTTTCTTCTTCCCCTAAAATGAATCACAATATTTATAGATTGACTACTGTTAGATTTTGCAGCATTTCAATGCAATTATAAATTCTTATGGAACCTATACTTTGTAAAGTTGCTGCTGTATAATATTCATGTAATAAATTTCTGATCAATGAACAGTTTAATTATATCTTCATAATATTCACCTGGGGGATAAAATATCCACTTCTTCCGACCACAAATGTTGGCTGACCAACTAAATGACCTAAATACATCAGCATGGAATGGTGTCCTAAAAAAATTGCTGGTACTAATAATGTTAACTACAAGGTTATCAAAAACAATAGTTAATAGCTCCCAATCCCCAAAATTAATCAGTATTGCTGGAATCAATCAGCCTTGAAAATGATAGCTGAATAATGCCACAAAGAAATTTCTATGATTTTAATTATTTTGATTTATACTATTTTAAGAGCTTATACTATGGAATCATTATTAGAAACTGTGGTAGCTTAATTTTTGGGAATCCATGGGTACCCTCATCCATGAATTTGTATCCTTGGAAAATTATGAAATAGTCTTTATTTGTTATTTATCCAAGCCAAATACTCCATAAAATTAAGTCTCAGTGAATCTGTGAAAATTGGCAATCCATGAAAACTAGCTCCAACAAAGAAAAATGATTCTACAGCAGTTTGGGCATAGGTATGAACAAGAGAATTCCATTCTAACAGACATGAAACTGTTATGATCACTGCAAAGATTTGCCACAATATGCAGCCAAGCCTTGAAGTTCAGGTTTCAAATGGAGAGGATTTTGAATTGACTTTGGTTTAAAAAGTGTGAAGGGGGTGCAAATAAAATTAAATGAGAGATGTTTGTGAAATACTTATGCTCCCCTCCCTTAGACTCTGCTAAGAAAATGAATGGAAACTAAAAATTATTGGAATTTTTCAAAGTCCAAGGGGCATAAATCTGTCAAAAATTGTACGATTGTACCCCAAATTGAACGACCTAGATATTCTTATGATAAATCTGTATACCAAATTTCATTTCAGTATGTGAAACCTCTACAAAGAAAATGAACGGAAACCATTGGTGGACTGACCGACCGACAGACATCAGCAAAGCAATATGCCCTCCCTTCTTCGAGGGGGGCACAACAAACATTATATTTACAATTTAATTGTCACATGAAGATCATGAATATTATAGTTAACACATACAATTTTTGTTTGGGATCTAAAGAGTATATAAACAAGATCTTAAAAGTACAAGTTTTTAAAGATTACCATGATCCTTTTGGGCCCATATACACAAATCTGTAGTCATCATCATCTTTTGTGTCCCAGAACTCATTCAGCCAGTCTGATGTAAAGCCGCAAGGAGTCTCATAAGCTGTGTAGTCAGGGAAATCTCTTAGATATATAAAGAACTATGAATTTCCTTATAATCTTTCTTACCTAAACTTAACTTCAAGGTTATAGAGCATTCATATTTTAATCATACCGGGTGAAGTGCCAGTCTTTTAAGTAAAGATTATCCATGCTTTCTGGGTAGTCAGACTCTATGTAACTTTGCCAGTAGTCAACAAAGTCAGCAAAAGTTTTATCCTCCTTTGGTTGTGCTGAATACTTTTCTTTTTTGCAGTTTGCAACAGGCACAACAGCACTCCCTATAATAGTATGCATATACATATTACCAAAACGATGGGTTTTTTTGCAGGTTCACCAATTAGCTTCCTTTTTCCTAATAATGTATACACTGACCTCGATAATTTATGAAATATGTGCCCAATAAAATCGCTAATAATAAAAAAAAAATAAAGAGAGAGAGTACCAAATGTGCTTCTGAGAAATTCAAAGTTTGGTTTTCCATCTGAATTCGCCCAGTCTTTTCTACTATTCCAGGCTTCTGTGTTCAAAGATGACAAAATGCAAGGTTGATTTCTCAGTAGAAAGGTCTCAAAAAAGTTGCTGTAAGAATTATTGGTAACTAAATACGATATCCGGTCGATTTTTACATGTGAATAATTCCTTACAGCTTTCTTTTCAACAATATTGTCTGAATTTACGACAAATTTTTCAAGAGTGTTTACAATCATGGAGGCTGCCATTGCGGTTTCTTTTTGTTGAATTCCAAACCCGAACTTTAAAAAAAAATGGCAGTGTCAAGAGGCATTTCTTATATCCTCAAACAATTTTCCGTTACTTTTGAATTAGTAATTTAGAATTTTCATATTCTTGTAAATGATCAAAAAAGAAAAAACAATGATACATGACTATCCTTACAAGTTTTTATTTCATAAAGTCAAGAACATATTCATGATATATATACGTCCCTGTGTAAAGTGAAACATACTGGTATATACATACAATATAGGTATGTATAATGCAGGTGATTTATACAATAAATAAGATGTTGTTACTTCACAACAGTTTGAATGGGAAAACGTGGAAATAAATAGACTTGTAAGTCGAGATTGATTCAGACCAGCCCAAAGTTGACAAATTTCATGCATTCATACATTTATTTACATTGTAGAGTCAGCGATTATAGTGCAATTGTATCCAGCACTTTTCTAGTTCCTAGTCAATCAAAGCAAAATCCCTAAACCTACATCATGCTGCAATATTAAAAGATTTACAGTCAAATATTTACAAATAATCACTGAAATATCGTGTCAGAAGCAAATGCTCCAGCTAATCTGAATTCATGCCCCTCAATAATGGAACAAGTCATTTTATGCGGCAGAGACTTGGAGTAAGGTGCTGGTCTTGGTGCAGCTGTCCTTAGAATATATTCCCTGGCCATGGGGCGGGGGAAGTCAGGCACAGTGTTACTGCTGGTGTCCTCTTTGTTCTCGTCATCGTCCATCACCATGTGTAAGTCCTAAAACAATAATACAGTTCATGAAGTGGGCTAAAAATATGTGATTTTCTATGATATGTCAAGAATATATTAAGCTACCCTGTGTGCATCAAGTGGGCACTAGATGCCTCCTAAGGGCAGGTTATAAACTGAGTATGTGCAGTACACTTGCTCCTTACCTGGAAACTCATTTTATCTTTCTGTATGTTTGGTGGTTCTATTTTATTTTAGGCATAAAAGGAACCATGCATATATAGACTTGCTGTTGATATATTGTGTAACTCTCAAAACAATTAACAGAAAATCATATATATGAAAATTAGAAAAAAATTTGGAGTTTATAAGGGCAATATCTCTGCTGAAAGTAGGTGATTTTACATGAATCATCTGTATTGTGCTATAAACTTCAAATATATGTTGCAAAGCAAAGAAAAGCTTGAGAAAAACTGTGACATCTGGACTGAAAGATTGGTGGGCAGAAAAGACCAATATATATTCAATTTCATGGCTTTTCTATACAAGTCTTTTAGTATATATGTACTTGTATTTAGAAAGTTCATAATTTGAGAGTACTCTTTAAACTTTCAATTGATTTTTTAGATATACAAAAGATAAAATGTAATACATATACCATTGATGGGTAAAACTTATGATCTGACGTAAGTCGAAGCAAAGTTCTCAACTGATTGCTGACTACCAGTATATATTATGCGAACAAAATACTATGCACTCAACAGATGAAAACTGCTAGTATTTTATAATTCATTTTCAATGTAAAAAAGAGCTACTGACAAACACTATCAATCAAATTTCTAACAACTATTTTAACATCAAGTGTTTTTTTTTTCAATCAAGTAAATATAGGAAAGATGCATATAGTGAACAAACCATGGAAAATAAAAACTACTGTAACTTGCACATAGGAAAACTTACTTGATTCTGTTAGCATCACAGATAAAAACGTAACAATGCAAATGTAAATCCATATCACAAATTTTTTGATGTGTCACTCTGTTAACTCATTTATTTCTGCATCCGCTAGCCGTATCCTTACCCGCTGTGCAGCCACAAAGAGTTTGTGGATCATGTTTCCCACTGGCCCTGTGGGTCCACCATTGATGGGGACCTCTGGGATGTGGAGGAGGTCACTGATAAACTTCTCCACTTCCTCTTTTCCACTAGAACTCTCCACTAGAGAGGATGGGAACTTGGCCTTCAAGGAGGTTGCCCGTGCTATCAGAGTCTCTGTAAGAGTGATCAGCTTCACCAAGTCCTTGAATGGAAAACAACACCCATATAACTCTTTTTGATACATGTAATTTTTCCTGGCTGCATTTAAATTAGTTGTACATGTAATCATTCTCGTATTGTGAATTACACTTAATGTCGAGAGTTTTTATTTTTTTTTTTACACTTTCCAGCTATCTGAAATAGACAAGCTTTAGTGTAATTACATGTATTTAAATATCGTAAAATTGCCTAGAACAAATAAATTTTTCTTCAGCACAATAAATTTAGACATGCTCTTGTTTGGTTCATTTTAAAAAAGTTTTATATACATGTATTAGACTAAAATCAATAGTGATCCTGTCTAACTTTAATGGCCCTAAGGACAGTTCAGTACCTCATATCTTCTGACATCTTGATGAGGAGTTCTGGTAACCATAGACGACTTTGATATCACATGTTCTATCATTTCCTTGAGTTTTGCGATGTCTGAATCCTCTACAAAAATTATTAATGACTTGTTAAAGGTATTTTATTTGCCATGCATTTACATGTTCATGTGTATTGTAAGAGATACATTTATTTCTTTTTAATTTGGCAATGTATTTTTCTTTTTTTAACAAATTATGATCCATCATCTCAACATCTTTGTGAAATATGTTGAAATGACCAAGAATGCTAGAGTGTAGTAATTAGAATCATTCTTTGATCTGTGACCTTGACTTAATGGTAATATTGTCATAAGTATTCAATAGTTTTTTCACTCACCATTGTTTATGATATTGACTATAGATGAATGTAACAACAAAGGCAGTAAGTGAACCACCACGTCAGCTGGCTTCAAAGCAGACAAGAAATGTAGCACCTATAACAATGTGTAAGAAGCAGATGTAGAAGTACCGGTATCTTAATACCAACCCTCTCTACACACAAATATAATTCATTTTTTCGAAGAATATTTTCAAAAGGAAATCTAAATATTTGAAAAATCAATAATAAAGTGCAACAACATCATGGCAGGGATTTTTTAAATCTGAGTTTTTGATATATTATTTTGAATATTCTAACAGATCTTTCCTTTTTCAGCTTCTTACTTTTTCAGCCTCCTTCGTGTCATCAAACAGCCTCTTCTGTCGTCTAGCTGGCACTGGTTTGGCACTCTGCCAGGCCTCGGTCCATATGTTTCCAGGGATCTGCATTCTTGTACTGAGATGACCTACATTACATAATATATCTGATATACTGAAGATACCACAATGATCTCTTCTTGAAAAAGGCCATTCATGAAAACATGTAACTACATGCATGTTTAATTTGTCAGGTGTTTACAATATAATCTCTCTTTGGTAATATTGATTAAGATTTACCAAAATTCGGATTTCAAATATCTAAAAAAAAAAAAAAAAATTGCATATCTTATCTATGTTCTTACATTCATTTTCAGCCTGTTCCTACCTTTGGGGTTTTCTTTCGTTGACTCATCCTCTTCGATCCAGTCCCTCGGGGAATACCACCTGACAAAGTCCTCAATTGTACAGCCAGGGTTGGCCGCTTTAAAAGACTCCATGTCTGACACTAGACAGGCACTCTGCATTCTAGCTCTCAGCTGGGCTCCTTCTGAAGATGTTCCTAGCCTTCAACAAAATAAAATTACATTAACTACCCGGTACATAACCTGCTTCCTTCAGGTCAATTCTTGGGGGAATAAAAATCATGACCTCTAAGAAAACTATCTAAAAGCTGATGAAACAGAATTTTTGTACTGGAAATTTTGTGAGAGTTGATCTTGACACCATAGGCAAATATTTCAAAACAAATTCTTTTTCCAAAAATATCAAACTTGTATTGGTTAGAGCTGTTTGTAAATTATGTACAATTTGTTGATCATTGCAAACAATAAAATTAATGACTATCAGGATGCTACCTGGCCAACACTTCTGCGTGTTCCTCCAACATGTCCTCCGTCATTGGGGATGGGTCCTGGGTGATAGGAATGTACAATGGCTCTTCAGAGTTCAACAGTTTCAGATCACCAGATTTGGCCAGCCTTCCCTCTGGTTTGTGAGTGATGCTGTCCACATAAGAGGAAGAACTCGTCAGTGAGACTTCCATGGAAACCTCTTCTCCTTCTGGGGTTGTTGTTTCCTTTAACAAATAAAAAATCAAACATATTAAAAGGACTTGCAATATTCTACTTTATCATATATAAAAACTCACTTCTTTACTCTTTTTCAACAACACAAATAGGTTTCATATTATATGAATAAAATTACACAACATGATATACATGGTAGTACCTATGATAACATCCAATCATTTGATAACATATACTGGCATTAAACATTTTTTATATGCACCAAACAATTAACAGAGCACTTTAGTAGACAAATTCGTGTTATTAAGTTCAACTGGGACACAAAATTTACCTTGGCTTTGATTGTCTCTACTTCCATCTCTGAGCTCTCCTCCTCATTCTCCTCCTCTTCCTCCTCTTCCCCATCTTCATTCTTCTCTTCTTCATTCTCCTCTTCATCTTTCTCCTCTACTTCATCTTTCTCTTCATCTTCCTCTTCACATTCAAAGAATTCATCATCATCACTAGAGCTGTCTAGATGTGGTCTCTTGGCTGGAATGTCCTCTTTCTCCTTCTTGCTGGCCTGCTTTTGCTGCTCCTTCCTGGATTGCTGTGAGCGCTCTGTAGATTCTTTGCTGACTGAGGCAGTCCTTCGACTTGTTCCACTTTCTTCGCTCTTTTCTGCTTCTGATGGAGCACAAGGTTCAGAGTCTGAGATGGTTAACTGACTAGACACTGCTTCCTCACTATCTGAGTCCTTCTGCTCGTCCAAAGACTGCCCTGTGTAGCCTTTGTACAACTGTTCTCTCTTGATTTTTCTCTCAATGCAACAATTCAGCATCTGTACATTAAATAAGATAAATCATAAAATATACTGATATAAAAGATATTTAATGTGATTTAATTTCAAATCCATACAGACACATTGTCAATATCTACCTGTAACTTTTGGTAGAGTAGGCATGTTCCCAAGTTTGGTGATCCAGGATTTATGCTGCAATCAAACATCAAAGCATTTTACAAAAATTGGAATCACCATCTACAACATTACACACAGCCAACAGCAGTATCATACGACCTAGCTACATGACTGAGTGAACTTTGTGTACTTACCCACTGATTAGATACTTGTTCTCCCACCGATACCTCATTTCTAGGACAAACTCTTGCCACAGCTGGGCCACACCGCGAATTCCTCCGTGGTGCATGTTCACCATCACCAGAGCAGTCACCAAATTATGTAGCAGACTATCATCTGGGGCAGACTTCAGCTGTTTGGATAAATCCTGTAAATAAGATGAAAGAACAAATTTTATCTTAACGATTCTAAATGTTTCAAAATCTACTTTTAATATTTTAAAATATAACTTTGAACATATGATTTAGTAGAAGTAAATCTGTGTACTATTTTATCATGAATACACTGTATATGTATCAAAGTAAAGGTTTAATCAGATAGTTGGTCATTAAGACACCCAAAAGAGGACATATTCTTCATGTATTTTTAATTACATGGACATAAAACAATTATACTGATCAGATACGTGATCTTTCTGTCTTGAACATTATTACCTCAATGATAGAAGAGTATTTGGAGCTCGGTTTGTCGCTTTCTGTCTCGTCTTTGTCAGTTTTCTCTGATACTGGTTTTGCATCAGGAAACAAAAACTACAAAATCAATTTGACATTGGGAAAATCTCAAAAAGTCTTTTCCTTGTAAAAATACGGAAAATGATACACCAAAAAAGCATCCAAATGAAATGAGAAATGAATACTGCGGAATCATTTAAATTCGTGGGGGCCAATTTTCGTGGATTGTGACTTTTTGCTTATTCGCGGGGATGTAATTTCGTGGATGCTTCGGTTACTGTTTCAGTAAGAAAGATAATTCTTTCTAAAATTGTTTTTGGTGAGGATTTATATTCCTGGGGGAGGGCTACCCATAAATACCATGAAAACTGAGCCACCACGAATTCTAATGATTCCACAGTATTTTGACTTGCACCATCACCTATGGACTCTGGGGCATGCAAGTCCAGTAAAAGCAAAAGTACAAAGATCCTTATAAAGACAAATCTCGCTGAGAGATAACCTACCTCTAACAGAGTGGTGAGGGTGTCGCCATTAATAGGGGCCTGTCCTGGTTTGATGGCCAGCCTACTACTGGCGCTGTGTACCACATTACTGAGGGAGGGAATGTTGTACATTTTGGCCACTTTGGGCTCTGTTAATTTCTGTAAGGCCTGACTAATATCTCCTGTTTGGTCTACACAAATAATGAAAATGCAGGTTAGATTTGAAATATTTTCAGAATACTCTAGCACTCAAATAAAATCTATGCTTGAATCCAAAGTATAGTTTTCTGATGCAGATTTTCAATATATATTTACTCCTTCAAAAATGTTTTATTTTTTTGGTGAGGGGGGAGTTTTTCTCTTTTTTATCATTGTTCTCAGATTACACCATCAACAAGCATTGCTAGAACCTTAAGAATATTCCTCTAGTACACTTGATGAATGAAGTTTTGGATGATGCAATATTCCGATGATGTAATAAAGGATATTCTGAGAGTTTTACCATCGTCCTCTTTGGACAGTAAGTTCCACAGTAGATCCTCCACAGTCTCCTTCCTGTGTGCAATCCTCAGAAACTCGCTCAAGTATTTGCCTATTACAAAAAAAAAATTCTTAATTAATTTGAAGAAAGTTCTCTGCATGGATGGATACTAGCCCTTTTCAGGGTGCTTGGAAAGCAGGGCTGCGTTTTACAAAAGAACTTATGACTTACACCAAATTAATGAATATCAATTAATCACTACCTAATCAATGTTTTATTCTTATGGCTGTAAAATGTAATTATGGGAATTGAACTAGTTGTACACAAACAGTTTATGTAAATTTTGTTTATTAAAAATCGTACTACGGGACTGTAATTATTTATGACCTTGTTGTAAGTTTTTTGTAAAATGCAGCCCAGTTTTTCCTTGTTAGGATGAAATACACTTTTGTTTTCAGCTGTATTATACATTTATCCTTAAGAAACTAATACTTTTATTAAAACTAAATTTGCCATAAAGCTGTATCCAGGTTTTGATAATCTATGGTACCAAAATAAACCCAAAGTACACTGTACTACTTATATATATATATATATATATATAGCGTTTTAATGAAAGTAAATCTTTGATTTAATATGGTATTTAAAACAATTATAGGATTACCAAGAAGACAGTTAGGGTCCTCTGTCATGATGATGCGAACAGCCCACTGTGGTGCCTGCATAGGGTCAAGGTCACTGCAAATCACAGACACAAAAGCCCAAAAATACATAATTGGTAGGATCTTAAATACAAAATCTCTTCAGTGGCATTTAATAACTTTCTTTTCATTTTTTTTTTTAATGAGGAATAATTGCAGTGAAAAAAAGAACAAGTAATAATAAGGATGAGAAGCTGGTTAAGATAAATGGAATTTCTTTTCTATTTTTTTTTTGTAATAATGTTTAAATCTGCATTATTTGTTGGCATACCTGTAATTTTGGTTCTCGACAATCATGTCTTCCGACAAACTAGGCCAGGTACATGCTAATTGCATCTCACTGAAACATTGATTGATTCACATGAACACCAACAGAGTACACTGTATACTTATTACATTGTACATTTGTGGTAATATCTTATCATGGCAGATGTGTCCGTGTACTGCTTAATTTGTTTACACTGATTATGCATTTATGTACATGTATATTTATACAATGCCTATAAACCATCTGGTTTTGAGCTAATAAACAATGCTATACTATACTGTGATAAAAAAAAAACACAACTGGCTTTGCCATATTAAGAATACCAATATATAACTTTTTTCTGTCAATATTTATGAATACACTGAGTTCATATTGTACATAATTTTTTCGTTTAAAATTTTGATAGGTTCTTTTATCATTGATGTACTAGTTTAACTATTCGTAATGAGATATTTTTCTCTTCACTGTCCAAGCCTACCTTACAGGATCCTCTGAAGCCCCAAATGGAAGATTCCCAAAATCTGAACAGCCTACCTCATCTTCCATGGGGGATGAAAAATCTTGAAGCATAACAAAGATGATGCAAGAAAACACAGTTTAAAATACATGTAATTAGCCATTTGGCCATTGTGGAGAATAAACATAGTAAATTCACTGTAAATCTTGAATTAGCTCAGCCAGCAAATACAAGATTAAACATGGCCATGGGTTTCTGACTTCGCTTATAAATAAGAAATCTTGAATTTTATTTCCACAATTTCTGCCTTGTTTGTATCTGCTTTTGTTCTTGCACACAGTGTGTACAGTTTATTAACAAATATTTGTATTCAGGATAAATAAAACTATAATCTCCTAATATTCCTTCATTAAATGCAAATCTACTCCACTTAACTATAAAGAAATAAATTGACAATACTAGACGTTTGATTGTTCTGAGTCTGGCATTAGGTTACAAGTACACAGGATGTCTGACATGCTGTCTGTCTCTCATTTTCCATAAAACAAATTGCTCTTTTAAAATACCAGCAACATATTTTTTTTTATTGTTCTAATTTTATTTTAAAAACATGTTAAAGGGATTATTTAAGGGGAAAAAACCATCAAACGCACATCCTGAAAGCAGCACTCTGTCGTAAGCATGCATGTTCAGACTCATGCAGTCTCTTACCTCCAGAATTCACAGGTACATGAACTAGACAGAGATCAAAATTGTTTTTTTTATAACTGCTTATCATAAAAGTAAAATAAAGTTACCACCTTTGTGATTTTCAATACATAGAAAAAAGATTTTAATTAATACAGTGTGCAATTTTAAAGTGAAGTTTAAATGTGTCTATACCTGGTGGTTCTTGGGGCCAGGAAGAATTGTGCCACTCTGTCAGAATGTAGGTGAACCTCACAGCTACCATCACTGTGGGTCTTGGCATCACCTGTGTTGCCTGGAAAAAAAACCCCACCAATGTTCATGCATGTATATTAACTACAGGTAGTTTTTTTTTCGTCCTATCTGTGTAATCTACATCAATAATACTACTGATGGAAACAATATGAATATCAAATTGGTATTTAAATGATTTAAATATTTATAGCTATTAATCATATATGGTCCTTAATATTTGAATAATTTAAGACCACTTGCCATTGTTTTCTTGAAATATTCCTTTTCTGCTTTGCTAATGGATACAAATCAACCCCCCACCCACCCATGCAGTTTTGTAGTTTGTATGGTGGGATGCCACCTGCATATGAATTTACATCGCTAAGTGTATTAGCATTTGTAAACATAAAGTCTAAGTTTTATACTGGAAAGGGTTACCCACACAAAATAACAATGAACAAGTAATTTTTGACTTGGTACCCTTGAACATGAAATAAAATGATTCCACTTTACGTGAGAAATGAGATAAACAGAAACTATCAATATGTACCATTTTAGCCTTGAAGACATCGAGCAGCCCAGACAGATGGCTGTACTGAGGGGGAGCAGTCTTGAGGTGAATGACGTCAAAGTCTATGGAGGAGCCCGGTAGTACACAGGCCCCACAGAACATCTGTCTCCAGTACTGATGGATCTGTATGAACACTGGCACCGGGCTGTAACACAGTCACCACATTACTGGTACATTATGTATCAACTTACCGGTACTAGTTGCTTAAGAAGGCTGGATAGTCGTGGCCATTTTTTAGACTAAATTAATCTCCTTTAGAGGGAGCTTTGAATGGACATATAGGAAATTATTCAAATTTTAAAGCTAAATTATTAATAGGAATTTTTCTCAACTAAATGAAAGTTTGTGGCTAAGAAAATCATCTCTAAGGTTTACAGGTAGGTCTGATGGATAATTTGTTGACCAAACAGCCTCTTTAATGCTGTTCGTCTGCAGTACAAGGGCTTTCTTATCAAAATGTTTTTTTGCGTTAATCTGTCAGGTAAAATCAAAATCCATGCTATTTTTATCATGATTTTCATAATTTTTTTTCTTAACTCCTACACGAATTTTCATTAATTATATCAGTACATTCAATATCTACAGACAAATGGCTGCTCAGTTCTGTCATTGAATGGCAGACCTGACATGATCGACACCTACCTCCCTGTGTTGTTAAGGGCTATGGAGACTGAGCTGAGCAGGATCTTTATCCTGCTCTCTGATTCTATTGCAGCAGACGACTGGGAGGGTGTGATGACAACAAACTCCTGTAATCCAAACCTGAGAACAGAAATTAGTTGGTTGTAAGAATAGAAAGGAGTCTACTCCATTTAATTTGATAAGAAAGTAAAGAGACAGAAAGTTTCCTGACTGGAACTCAAGACGGCTTACCATCTTGAAAGACAGTGTGATTTTGATGGGAAGTCATTATCCAAACTCATCATGTCTGCCATAACTGTGGGTAAAGCATCTGGAAATATTAACAAACAATTATCTATTAAAAAGATGTTAATATTTTCTTACTTCATCATAATTTACTTTTCATAATATTAAAGACTCCTATTTGTACTAATGTTTGCTTTGCAAGGAATGCTGAAATTGTGTCTATATATAATTCTATTCATTTAGATTTCTTTTTGAAAATCATTATCAAAAGAGCAGAATTTTAAATGAGCGTATAGATGAGTGATAACTCTTAATGAGAATGTAATGACCTTTAATGACAGATAAAACAGCTAGAGAAATCATGATGAACACAAAAGTTAATGAATGAATGCATGAAGCTATGTGTGCATGTTGAAAAGGAGTATGAAATTGACTTAACCTCATCTTGGTAGCCAATGGTCTAAACCATCCAATTCAATTGTTCTCAAATGAAAATAAACTAACCTGGCTCTTAATTGGTTAGTGAAGATGACTTAACTTTTGAAGGTTAGTGAAGATGACTAACCCGCTGAAGGTTAGTAGTGAAGATGACTTACCCTCTGAATGTTATTGATGACTTACCCTCTGAATGTTAGTGAAGATGACTTACCCTCTGAAGGTTAGTGAAGAAGACTTATCTTCTGAAAGTTAGTGTTGAAGACTTACCCTCTGAGGGTTAGTGTAGAAGACTTACCCTCTGAGGGTTAGTGTAGAAGACTTACCCTCTGAGGGTTAGTGTAGAAGACTTACCCTCTGAACATTCCTTTTCCTCAGATTCGTCATCAGGACTAGGTCTGGATTCTTCTCCAGATTTCTGTATGTCATCTCGCTCCAGATACTTGTACGTCACAAGAAACGTAAAGTCCGCAAAGCTGATGGATTCTTTCTTCTCATGCCATTTACCTGTGCTGAGACTGCCCTGTTTATAAGATACAATAACATAACATATTGTTGTGTACCTGTAAAAATGTGTGTTATAAATTGCCGCAGATATCTGACTGTTTTTTAACTGACCATAGTTCACTCCAATGGAAAACTTGCTGATGCTTATAATTTTATAAGAAAAAGTTAGGACATTGCAGACTGGCCCTGAATCAATCCATGTTCTATGAGCTAGACTATGTTTTGAATCACTGACAGAACAATCCCTAAAAGAGGATCATCTTAGGAGAAGACTATTTAAGTTATTTAATGATAGGAGTTTTGTCTTATACTTCTGACATTTGTCAATAAAATATAATTTCAATTCAATTCACATTTCCAGAGATATTTTTTTTCATATTTACTTGTTCTGACATCAGGAAATACTATAAATACCAAGCACTTTTATTGACATTTGCCAAATACCAGTACATCTTGTATTCCACTTGTATTGAAACCAATTATTTTATATTAATAAAACTAAATCCCCAGACTCAATTTCTCTTTTTCTTTGCAATAATAAAACATAACACTTAAACTAAATTTCTCACATTAGATTTTTGTTTCTTTTGAAGTAAATGATCCGTCTGCAGATAATGAGTGTACATTTGTAAGTTTTCCAAGATCGCTTGTGTAACGGTTTTACGACTTTGAAATTACGCAGGTAGTAACCAAGGTATCAGTAAATGAATTTTTCACCGGCCATGACATAATTTCAGTTCATATTTTGAATATATATGAAATAAACAAGTACAAGTAATAGTTTTCCAAGAAGCTAAATGCAATAAATTGCCTAGCAGACAAAACAAAGTTATTCTATTGTAAGCATTGGTTACCCTATGGCACAATTTTGCTTCAGTTGAATACTGAAAAAATCTGATTGGTTTCCCAAATTTCAATTTATCTGTTACTGACGTTGTATCTTTTCATAATATTTTTTAATATAAAGTTTGATGCTTTCATTACCCTTGGGGCCGGAGGTAGAGGGTTACTGTTGACTAACTTCCACTCATGTAAAAGTTCCTCTAGTCTGGCCACATATCTTTAAAAAAAAAAGCATGAATAAGTACCTCTCATTTAAATTTAATTTAAAAAAAAAAAAAAACAGGAATAAAATCCAATTCTTAAGTTTAAAAACAATTAATACATGTATTTTACTTCATAAAAGTTGATACAAAACCAAACAAAAGAGAGTATACACATAAACACAAAAACAGTCAGATAACTACATGAAATTCTTCTGGAAATTAAGGGCACATGTTTTCACATTAATATCATATTAATACATGTATTAATTTTCATGAAACAGAATTTCATGTTAAGGGCATAATATATTTATTTTTTGTAAAACACATTGCATGATATCAAATATTGTAAAACGTATCTAACGGTTCATTAATGCTAAAAAAAAAAATGTAAAAACACAATTTTCATGTTAAATTTTAAAAATAATAGTCGTTCAATTAGCCGCAATTTGTTTCCATTTAAGCACAGTATTTTGGTTTCTGAATAAATCTATTTGAATGATTAAGATTACCTTTTGGTCCCTAATATTTTAAACTTTTCCAACACTGTTATTAAATTTTCTCCAAAACTCAACATTATTTACCATTTACAAACTACCCTAGTAAATATTACAATAACAAAACTATAACCTCTGATTTGAAATAAATTTAACCAATTTATAGTAAAATTGACCCAAATATACATGTAGGGCACTGATTAGGCAATTCTCAACCCCACTCCTTTTTTTTTAAATTCTTCAAATTTTCTTAATATCAATTCTATGAATAGAAAAGCAACCAAATACATGTACGAAATCTAATGATATGTGGACAATTTAAACATAGAAGGATATGGGGCAAAGGGTCAATGTCCTAAAGGGCAATTTGATACAAACTGTATGTGCTCCAGTAACTTCATTTAAACAGCCAGGAAAATTACATCAGTATATCCTTTTCTTTTCTTCTTTTTTTTTTAATTTGGGTTGTATGGGTTATATGCAAAATATGAAAAGTATTTTCTATTTGAAAAAAATTAAACCTAGCATAAAAGATTTTTTGAGCTTTTATGACATCATGACATGCTTCAATGCAACCACACTAAGTATCTATTTCAATAAATATCTATTCAACCTTTCAAGCCCCTATGACATCATGACATACTTAATTGCAACCTCTAGGCATCCGGTTCAATAAATTACTGTTCCTTCAACTTCTATATTTTTTCAAATGTTTAACCCTAGTAATAAAAATGTAGCTATTTTCACCATTTATTGCCCAGAATTTCAAACATGACATGTCATTTAAAAATATAACACATACGTCACCCAATAAATAAAATATTGATGGGAAATTGATTTTATTTTCTTTACAGATCAAGCTTGAACAATTTTTTTTCCAATCTGTTTCGTTCAATTGCACATAACTTCAATTAAATGTCACAAAACTTTCAGTAAACATCATAAACATCAAGCTAAAGTGCCATTAATACTTTTTGATACAAATTTAAACTACCTGAAGAAAAAAAAATCTAAATTATGCTCATTGCAAATGACAGTTTTTTTGTGCAAGTTAAAAGCACCATATAAGTCTGAGGGGATTACACTGCTTTATAGAGATTTAAACAGACATAAAATATTCTATCCCTAGCAAATACTGATGGAACACCATGACAAATACAAAGTCCATGTATATATGTGATTCATTTTGGCATGTGTCCTGTGTAAATTATAAATATCAATTTTACTCTTAACTGATGCATATTTCAATAATAATTGTGAATCTCAATGAACATGGTAAATTGTATTGTACGTTTTAAATTTATTCTATTCCAGTGATTTATTTATTTCAACTTTTAGCTCCAGAATGTTCAGTTCTAGAGATGCTCCAGGCATACCAAGCCACAAAAAGATTTTTCCCTCTTTTTATTTCTATTAAAAATGGTTTTGGATGAAGATAAATGTAGGATTCCAAAGTGGGATGGGGCGTTTAAGTCCGATGGTCTGCACCAAGTCCTGATGGGCCGTGTGCAGCCTCCAAAGTTGGATAGTGTGACATGCCAAAGTCCAATGATCCACACTAATGCGCTTAAGTGCGATGGTTTGCACCACCAAAGCCTGATGGTTCTTGATAGATTTGTAAAAGCAAAAATATATGGTTCCTTATAAACATCGGTCCGGACATATGTGCCACAATTAAATTGTAATTGCACAAAATACAAAGGAATGTGAATTAAATCAAAATAAAGAAGTTAAAAGCCAGCTTATGGTGATAACTTTTTTTATTACCAATTTCCAACAACCTAGTTTTCAAATTTGAAATCATTGACTTAATTACAGCATATTTGAGTGCAACAAATATTTTGACACAATATGCACTTATTTGTTCTCGCAGTTCTCCACTGTAAAAACCTTGCCCTTACTATTAATGTCGATTGTAATCACTTTCCCTTTCTCCAAAACAAATTTTTAAATTGCCAGCAAGGACGTCAACAATGAATGGCAATGATGCTGTCAAGACTTGACATAATGAAAGTTGTTATTCCGAACTATCTTACTTTGGCATGGCAGGCCATCATACTTTAGTGTGGTGCATCATTAGGAAACGGACCATCAAAGTTTGGTGTGACCATCAAACTTTGCCTCTGTATCAGTAACAAACTTTGGCATGACCATCAGACTATGGAGTCTTACATATATAATAATAATAATACATTTATACATTTTAAATTAACTCTATTTTAAATCACTCACTGACAATAATAAGAAAAAACGGGAAAAAATAGGAGATGAAATATCTATATCATATATATATAGTTATTGAAATATGATATATTAGTACAAGTGCTATTCACTTGTACATACAGTACGTTAGTTTAAAACACAACATGTGAACAGTAAACATTTGTTAAAAGTTATCAAAGCAATAAACAGGTCATTACATGTACAGTAAAACTCGGTTATAGCAAAGTCCTAGGGACCAATGGATTTACTTCGGTATATCCGTAATTTGTTATATCCATATAGCGAATTCGTAATAATAACTACCGCGAATTCACTATTTTAACATGTTTTCTTTCATCAGACTACAATTTTTGCTAATAGATGCTTAGAATGAAAATAGTTTCCTCTGATACCTTTAAAAATTCGGTTTGTAAATTGAAGAATTTATGAGAAAATAAACTCATTCAAACTATTATGTTAAATGGCAGTGTAAAAAGTTTACACTGTAAAGAAATTTGTTATAAAAGTGTTAAATTTTGTCATTATTCACCTCTACAGGACTCAAAATCAGTCAGCTATATCTGTAAATTCGTTATATCTGAATTCGTTATAATCATAAAATTTTGCAAAGATTTGTTCAGAATTTTACAGAGGATTCAGAACAACTTCACTATATCTGAGATTTCGCTATTTCCGAGTTCGTACTAAATGAGTTTTACTGTATTACCTTTCCCAGTCTGAAGCTGTAGTAAAATCTGTGATCTCAAAGACATCAGCATCCTGCAAACAATCATTATGTACATGAATATAAGAATGGCCAAGTTTTGCGTCATATTTTACATGCTGAACAAGGTTCAATTCTGACTCCAAATTTTACTGTTTTTGTCAATAAGAAGCAAAATCAAGTCGACAAACATGGTACGCATGATAATGAATCAATTTTGTCCATGGGTAGAAACAACACTGTGACAAGAATATCATTGTACTCTTGTTGAGTGCCTTACTCACTATAATCAAGAGGATTCTATCTATTCAAATCTGAAATTCTTCAAACTGCTTAGCAGAAACAGCTACAGTATCATGATGTCCCGAGATTGTTGTAAAATATCATCAAAAAAGTGAGGGAAAGAGTAACTTGGGACAGACTATAGCTCCAATGTTAGTATCAACTGACCTAAGAGTTACATGATAATACATGTAATAGAGATACATGTATACTTTAAAAAGATTACATAGCTTTAATTGAAAAGATACATATTCTCTCTCTCCTCTCTCTCTCTCTCTCTCTCTCTCTCTCTCTCTCTCTCTCTCTCTCAATATTGCTATTATCAATAAATTTAACCTACTGCAGACATTGTATTGATATTTTGTAGGGATTTATTGGCAGTCAGTTTTTGATTAAATCCCCTTGGACTGACCGACATTTATCCAAATCAATTTGCCTAGATTGATCAACCCTCGATCTAATCTTCATTCCTGAAAACCCCCTTTAAATATATTAATTACACATTTGTTACTTTTCTGTATATTTACTAGATATCATGTAACAATATAGGTTTCAGGAACATGTACATGCATTGTTATTGTTAGAGATATACCAAGTTAAAATTTTAGTGAGCAAGATTACCCAGTACAAATTAGCATCAGGTGCAGAAACCATGTTGGATTTTATTTTAATATCTAAAAAAATCCAGACTGGTAAAATTTTCTGCAGATTGGATGAAATAATACCCTTTTAGTTAGGGAGGACAGATAATATAAAATTAAGTTTCAAGCCCTGTCATATATCCACAGATACATTTGATTATCTCAACAAGTACTGGGGTATTAAGGGTCAGATGGAGCGTTAGATGAGTATACAGTATACAGGGAAATATTCGGCCCTGTTCTATTTTTGCTCTTTTCAACCTCCTTGTCAGCAGGCAAATTTAATACTGGGCGAATTCCAATGTCTCAAATTATTTCTCTTTAAATACAACTGTGTCTGGGCGAATTACAGGTGGGCAAAAAAAGTCCAACCTTTAATAGCAAAAAATGATAGCTGAATTTTCGGCATCTGAATCCTGATTGGTGAAATGAAATCCTTGATTAATCAATATTATGCAAATCTGGCTATAAGAAGGTTACTTGTGTAAAAAGTTCCTCCTCTGAATTCATTATAAGGTATAAACAATAAACTGTGAATGCCTACACTTATTTCAACATACACAGGCATATAGTCCGACATATCTGACGTTTTCCTGGCTTTCTTAACGATTTTGATATTTTACATGCCAGAAAAACGTCAGAACCGGCGCCATTATGAAAACTGTAAATTCGTCGCCTCCAACTGGCGGCATTCTCGGCTCAATTCTAAATATTTACGAGTTGAATCATATGTTGCACTCACAACTAATTAATAAAACGATGATTTTACTGCTCACTAATATTGCTTTTAGGGGTCCTTATATCCCATAAATAGGCTGTTGAACACATTCTATCGAACCATTGAGATTTGTTTTGATTTCGTGCGTTTTTGAAATCTCGTGAGAAAATATGTCAACAACACTATTGTTTTATCAGTGTGATTATCAAAATGTGCAGTAAAATTATATTTTAAGCTATATTATTGAGTTTAAACATATATCTACTTAAAATTGAGCCTAGAATGCCGCGTCCAGTGGGAGACAGTGAATTTCCAGTTTTTTTAATGGCACCAGTTCTGACGTTTTCCTGGCATGTAAAATATCAAAATTGTTAAAAAAAAGCCAGGAAAACGTCAGATATTTCAGACTTACAGGCACATAGCATCAGGGGGTCCAGCATCTTTTTGTCACAACAAACATTTTTCTTAAATTTACATATGAAAATGGGAATTATTATGGAGTTGGCGCCCCTCCCCTACGGATTAGCCAGATTTTTTGGATGATATTGATCTTTTTTTAAATGCCCAAGTGCAAAAATTGATGGAAATTGTCTTTCAATGAATTTTTAATTATGAAGTACCCATGTGATGTCATATATATGACATGTCAGAGTACTTGCCTGGTGTGAACAATGTTTTTCAAAAAAACATACTCCCAAATGAACAAAATATAAATCTAGTTTGGTAGGTAAAAGAGGTATACCATACAGCTGTTTGATCACCAAATGAGAGGAAAATCACCAATTATTGTTGGATGTGCAAAACCTGTTATATGGGAGAATGTGGAAATATGTTGCCCCTCAGGTTTTGTGAAGAGAAATGTTATTCATGCTTCAAGATAATAAGAGACTGATCAATCTGAGTTTTTTACTACATGTACAAAAAAAACCACCTTCAAATCAATATTCACATATCTATGTGAAGCTTTATAAATATTCATAATTACAAGCATATTTGCTATTTTCTGAAACTTTTCATAGAACACTGATAATAATTAGGTGATTCTCGTCAAAATTAACATACTCAGAATCAAAATGTATATCAAAAGTATTTATTATCTATGTAGGAATTCATTTCATGCCTAAAGAATGTAAATAATAACGTGTCAGCTGAATTTAACCATCAATATTACAATTCACTTACTTCGTCAGCTGCCATTGGGTTTGTGTGTACGAATTGAATTGTACGTCGAGCCCGAACATAATTGAAAATGTTCTGACAATGACTCAAAACGCAGGTTGTGTATTTTTTCTGCAATGCAGCATTGCTAGATATCTTCATCACATGAATTAGAAAGCTATTCATTGTTAAATGTTTCTTTCCGCATGCTTAACTTCAAGGCAATATCAAAAAAGTGGTGTTATGTGGCTGTTAAATAATTATGTATTTATTTCATATTAATATACATTGTACTTATTTATTTATTCACTTATTTGTTTACCTTTTTAATATTTACTTGATTACAATTTTTCACATTCCTTTTTTATATATGTTCAATTCTTCCTTTTATACTTTTCATTATATTGGTTTGCACATGTAAACTCTTAACCATAAATCTAATCCTAGCGAGATTCGTCGAGACTGAAAAATTTTGACGGACGTCTCTTCGGAAGAGACGTTTCCGTCAAAATTTTTCAGTCTCGACGAATCTCACTGAGATTACCATATATCATATCATGAGCCTCTACGGAGGGAAATAAAGGATGATGAATAATGTTACGGTTTATATAGGCATTGTTTATCCTTGCAATTTTGAAAACTAATATTAAGGCTAGGAGCAAGATTTACGAATTTAATCACTCAATCATTAATAGCCAAAACCATATACCCATCTGATGTGCATAATGTAGCTTAATGTAAAAAGGGATCATAGCTTGACGTCCAAAAACTATCTGACACCTTTTCTTACAAGGGAGCATGGGGTGTATCGTGCTTTATTATAAAGCCTTGTCACACTGTGAAGATTTTGAGCTACGACAGTACGAATTCAATAATCACAATGTCTTATCCGTGGTTCATCGTAGAAATAATCGTAGGCTATATCTTCTTTCATTGCAGCATATCTCCACACACGGCTATTGTTTTGAACATTATCAAAACAATCGTGTCCACAGTACGATTCGCAGACTTTCGCACGACACTCGCATGCACTCGTGCACATATAGTCGCAGTAAATCTTCGACATTCGTAGAAAACTCGCAAAACTTCGTAGTACTTGCCATACTTTGAATATCTTACGATCTACCTCGAGTATCGGAGGAGTTCCTGCTATTGTTTCTCGAGTCTTCCCCAAGTGTCCCCTGAATGAGTACATGTATTTGATGCGAATTCGATACGAAAACGATTGGGGGCGCGTGCAATACGAGAACTTTGCAAGTAAACTACGAGTTAGTTTGAATATAGACCTACCGATACGAGAAAGGTTAGTTTTTCGCAGTAGTATTCTTCTTTTGATTACTAAGTACATCGGTCAGCAATTTTGTTAATTACAGAACCTTGTCTTTCAAAATCTTACAAATACTTGTAATTTCTCCTTTAAATGTTGTTTTTTTTTATCGGTAATCTATTTCAGGGAATAAATTAAACATTACTGTTGCTGGTTTCATGCTTATTTACTAGTAATTCATTAACTAAAGCAATATCACCATTTTCTTGTTAGTTTATAATTACAATAATAAATGTCCGTCAACAATTTTTTTATCATTTTTTAGTCAGTCACAGTTGCAAACATTGTCTCATTATGGATTTCGTTGATCATCTTAACCCACAAAACATATCCATGTTCGTATTTCTATATCTATCATAATCTCTAGGAATATTCCATCGAGTGGATTATTGATCTAATTTGTAAGATACATTTGTATTTCCAGTTAAATTATTACATTAGATATATACTAATTCATAAAAAATTCACAACTATTCGTGGTAACATCGTGTATCAATTGCATTATTTCGTAGTCATTCTTAGAAGTATCGTATAAAAATCGTCTTCCATCTTATCTGCTCGTAGGGACTCAACGCGTTCTTACTTTAACAATCGCCCAAATTCGTATTTGAATCGCCACAACTCGTCCTGTTATCGCATGTAGTCGTACATTGTTGAGCAGACATCGTAGTCGTGTCATGTTGTAAATTTTGAATTTACTGGGTGGGTGTAAATACAAAATTTACAAGATGACAACTTGTCGTACTAGATTCGAAAAAAGCACCTTCTGTTGAATTATCGCAATATTTTTTTTTTCAAGACCATACCTTTTCATACTCGTACCTATAAAATGATAAATCATCAATTACTTTTTCTGATATAATGCGTTTGTCAAACTTTATAACTAAAATAATTGCGTTCCGTCATTTGAAAGTTCTGCAAGAAACGTACTGCATTATGATGGTCTTTGGTTTTGATTTTGCCAATGTCTTCCCACTGAAAATTGTTGTATGCATTAATTCTGTACCAAGACCGACTTTTTAATACCAATTTCTACTTAACATTCCAATGCATGTTTTGCACAAGGCCTTCCATGGCCCGAGGGTCTGTATAGAAGCAAACACTTCAGCAATACCCTATCGTCTGGAATAATTTCTGAGACGCAAATTTATACATTTTTGGACTTAAAATATTTTCTCTGTAGAGTTCTTAAAAAAACACCTTACGTCACTTATTAAAGAGATATACGCGTGTTTCTGTTTCGAACGCGGATGTTTGGTGGTTCAAATGTTAGATAAACATCCAAAACCAAGTCCATTAAACGATATCAATATGGGGGTAATTTAAATGATATATCTCAAAACAAGAGTTTTATATCTCAGTTTAGAGGATGATTGGTCCAACACATAAGCTAAAGGATGACTTTTTAAAAAAAAAATCCTTTCATATCGAATCTTTTAGTCTTTTAACCGAATGGTTTTGGGAAGTGACGTCAAGTTTGCACACAAAGAAACAAAAATCTAACGATTATTCAATATACTTACAACTATCTTATGGATCTAGAATTGCGACTATTTTTATCATCTGAGCTGAAAAATTATGCCCTGTAAGAACCAATCAGCACTAGTTGTATAGCTTTTAGTTTAGCTCTATAGGAATGCATCCCAGATTAGCAAAACGACATTGTACCTTCTGCTGTTCTGGACATATAAACATCGCAGTACCAACCACAGTTTTAGAATATTTAAGGAATAATCCCCTTAGCCCCCCTGAAAACCCCCTTTAAATATATTAATTACACATTTGTTACTTTTCTGTATATTTACTAGATATCATGTAACAATATAGGTTTCAGGAACATGTACATGCATTGTTATTGTTAGAGATATACCAAGTTAAAATTTTAGTGAGCAAGATTACCCAGTACAAATTAGCATCAGGTGCAGAAACCATGTTGGATTTTATTTTAATATCTAAAAAAATCCAGACTGGTAAAATTTTCTGCAGATTGGATGAAATAATACCCTTTTAGTTAGGGAGGACAGATAATATAAAATTAAGTTTCAAGCCCTGTCATATATCCACAGATACATTTGATTATCTCAACAAGTACTGGGGTATTAAGGGTCAGATGGAGCGTTAGATGAGTATACAGTATACAGGGAAATATTCGGCCCTGTTCTATTTTTGCTCTTTTCAACCTCCTTGTCAGCAGGCAAATTTAATACTGGGCGAATTCCAATGTCTCAAATTATTTCTCTTTAAATACAACTGTGTCTGGGCGAATTACAGGTGGGCAAAAAAAGTCCAACCTTTAATAGCAAAAAATGATAGCTGAATTTTCGGCATCTGAATCCTGATTGGTGAAATGAAATCCTTGATTAATCAATATTATGCAAATCTGGCTATAAGAAGGTTACTTGTGTAAAAAGTTCCTCCTCTGAATTCATTATAAGGTATAAACAATAAACTGTGAATGCCTACACTTATTTCAACATACACAGGCATATAGTCCGACATATCTGACGTTTTCCTGGCTTTCTTAACGATTTTGATATTTTACATGCCAGAAAAACGTCAGAACCGGCGCCATTATGAAAACTGTAAATTCGTCGCCTCCAACTGGCGGCATTCTCGGCTCAATTCTAAATATTTACGAGTTGAATCATATGTTGCACTCACAACTAATTAATAAAACGATGATTTTACTGCTCACTAATATTGCTTTTAGGGGTCCTTATATCCCATAAATAGGCTGTTGAACACATTCTATCGAACCATTGAGATTTGTTTTGATTTCGTGCGTTTTTGAAATCTCGTGAGAAAATATGTCAACAACACTATTGTTTTATCAGTGTGATTATCAAAATGTGCAGTAAAATTATATTTTAAGCTATATTATTGAGTTTAAACATATATCTACTTAAAATTGAGCCTAGAATGCCGCGTCCAGTGGGAGACAGTGAATTTCCAGTTTTTTTAATGGCACCAGTTCTGACGTTTTCCTGGCATGTAAAATATCAAAATTGTTAAAAAAAAGCCAGGAAAACGTCAGATATTTCAGACTTACAGGCACATAGCATCAGGGGGTCCAGCATCTTTTTGTCACAACAAACATTTTTCTTAAATTTACATATGAAAATGGGAATTATTATGGAGTTGGCGCCCCTCCCCTACGGATTAGCCAGATTTTTTGGATGATATTGATCTTTTTTTAAATGCCCAAGTGCAAAAATTGATGGAAATTGTCTTTCAATGAATTTTTAATTATGAAGTACCCATGTGATGTCATATATATGACATGTCAGAGTACTTGCCTGGTGTGAACAATGTTTTTCAAAAAAACATACTCCCAAATGAACAAAATATAAATCTAGTTTGGTAGGTAAAAGAGGTATACCATACAGCTGTTTGATCACCAAATGAGAGGAAAATCACCAATTATTGTTGGATGTGCAAAACCTGTTATATGGGAGAATGTGGAAATATGTTGCCCCTCAGGTTTTGTGAAGAGAAATGTTATTCATGCTTCAAGATAATAAGAGACTGATCAATCTGAGTTTTTTACTACATGTACAAAAAAAACCACCTTCAAATCAATATTCACATATCTATGTGAAGCTTTATAAATATTCATAATTACAAGCATATTTGCTATTTTCTGAAACTTTTCATAGAACACTGATAATAATTAGGTGATTCTCGTCAAAATTAACATACTCAGAATCAAAATGTATATCAAAAGTATTTATTATCTATGTAGGAATTCATTTCATGCCTAAAGAATGTAAATAATAACGTGTCAGCTGAATTTAACCATCAATATTACAATTCACTTACTTCGTCAGCTGCCATTGGGTTTGTGTGTACGAATTGAATTGTACGTCGAGCCCGAACATAATTGAAAATGTTCTGACAATGACTCAAAACGCAGGTTGTGTATTTTTTCTGCAATGCAGCATTGCTAGATATCTTCATCACATGAATTAGAAAGCTATTCATTGTTAAATGTTTCTTTCCGCATGCTTAACTTCAAGGCAATATCAAAAAAGTGGTGTTATGTGGCTGTTAAATAATTATGTATTTATTTCATATTAATATACATTGTACTTATTTATTTATTCACTTATTTGTTTACCTTTTTAATATTTACTTGATTACAATTTTTCACATTCCTTTTTTATATATGTTCAATTCTTCCTTTTATACTTTTCATTATATTGGTTTGCACATGTAAACTCTTAACCATAAATCTAATCCTAGCGAGATTCGTCGAGACTGAAAAATTTTGACGGACGTCTCTTCGGAAGAGACGTTTCCGTCAAAATTTTTCAGTCTCGACGAATCTCACTGAGATTACCATATATCATATCATGAGCCTCTACGGAGGGAAATAAAGGATGATGAATAATGTTACGGTTTATATAGGCATTGTTTATCCTTGCAATTTTGAAAACTAATATTAAGGCTAGGAGCAAGATTTACGAATTTAATCACTCAATCATTAATAGCCAAAACCATATACCCATCTGATGTGCATAATGTAGCTTAATGTAAAAAGGGATCATAGCTTGACGTCCAAAAACTATCTGACACCTTTTCTTACAAGGGAGCATGGGGTGTATCGTGCTTTATTATAAAGCCTTGTCACACTGTGAAGATTTTGAGCTACGACAGTACGAATTCAATAATCACAATGTCTTATCCGTGGTTCATCGTAGAAATAATCGTAGGCTATATCTTCTTTCATTGCAGCATATCTCCACACACGGCTATTGTTTTGAACATTATCAAAACAATCGTGTCCACAGTACGATTCGCAGACTTTCGCACGACACTCGCATGCACTCGTGCACATATAGTCGCAGTAAATCTTCGACATTCGTAGAAAACTCGCAAAACTTCGTAGTACTTGCCATACTTTGAATATCTTACGATCTACCTCGAGTATCGGAGGAGTTCCTGCTATTGTTTCTCGAGTCTTCCCCAAGTGTCCCCTGAATGAGTACATGTATTTGATGCGAATTCGATACGAAAACGATTGGGGGCGCGTGCAATACGAGAACTTTGCAAGTAAACTACGAGTTAGTTTGAATATAGACCTACCGATACGAGAAAGGTTAGTTTTTCGCAGTAGTATTCTTCTTTTGATTACTAAGTACATCGGTCAGCAATTTTGTTAATTACAGAACCTTGTCTTTCAAAATCTTACAAATACTTGTAATTTCTCCTTTAAATGTTGTTTTTTTTTATCGGTAATCTATTTCAGGGAATAAATTAAACATTACTGTTGCTGGTTTCATGCTTATTTACTAGTAATTCATTAACTAAAGCAATATCACCATTTTCTTGTTAGTTTATAATTACAATAATAAATGTCCGTCAACAATTTTTTTATCATTTTTTAGTCAGTCACAGTTGCAAACATTGTCTCATTATGGATTTCGTTGATCATCTTAACCCACAAAACATATCCATGTTCGTATTTCTATATCTATCATAATCTCTAGGAATATTCCATCGAGTGGATTATTGATCTAATTTGTAAGATACATTTGTATTTCCAGTTAAATTATTACATTAGATATATACTAATTCATAAAAAATTCACAACTATTCGTGGTAACATCGTGTATCAATTGCATTATTTCGTAGTCATTCTTAGAAGTATCGTATAAAAATCGTCTTCCATCTTATCTGCTCGTAGGGACTCAACGCGTTCTTACTTTAACAATCGCCCAAATTCGTATTTGAATCGCCACAACTCGTCCTGTTATCGCATGTAGTCGTACATTGTTGAGCAGACATCGTAGTCGTGTCATGTTGTAAATTTTGAATTTACTGGGTGGGTGTAAATACAAAATTTACAAGATGACAACTTGTCGTACTAGATTCGAAAAAAGCACCTTCTGTTGAATTATCGCAATATTTTTTTTTTCAAGACCATACCTTTTCATACTCGTACCTATAAAATGATAAATCATCAATTACTTTTTCTGATATAATGCGTTTGTCAAACTTTATAACTAAAATAATTGCGTTCCGTCATTTGAAAGTTCTGCAAGAAACGTACTGCATTATGATGGTCTTTGGTTTTGATTTTGCCAATGTCTTCCCACTGAAAATTGTTGTATGCATTAATTCTGTACCAAGACCGACTTTTTAATACCAATTTCTACTTAACATTCCAATGCATGTTTTGCACAAGGCCTTCCATGGCCCGAGGGTCTGTATAGAAGCAAACACTTCAGCAATACCCTATCGTCTGGAATAATTTCTGAGACGCAAATTTATACATTTTTGGACTTAAAATATTTTCTCTGTAGAGTTCTTAAAAAAACACCTTACGTCACTTATTAAAGAGATATACGCGTGTTTCTGTTTCGAACGCGGATGTTTGGTGGTTCAAATGTTAGATAAACATCCAAAACCAAGTCCATTAAACGATATCAATATGGGGGTAATTTAAATGATATATCTCAAAACAAGAGTTTTATATCTCAGTTTAGAGGATGATTGGTCCAACACATAAGCTAAAGGATGACTTTTTAAAAAAAAAATCCTTTCATATCGAATCTTTTAGTCTTTTAACCGAATGGTTTTGGGAAGTGACGTCAAGTTTGCACACAAAGAAACAAAAATCTAACGATTATTCAATATACTTACAACTATCTTATGGATCTAGAATTGCGACTATTTTTATCATCTGAGCTGAAAAATTATGCCCTGTAAGAACCAATCAGCACTAGTTGTATAGCTTTTAGTTTAGCTCTATAGGAATGCATCCCAGATTAGCAAAACGACATTGTACCTTCTGCTGTTCTGGACATATAAACATCGCAGTACCAACCACAGTTTTAGAATATTTAAGGAATAATCCCCTTAGCCCCCCCCCCCCCCCCCCCCCCCCCCCCCCCCGATGTGGTTGTATTTAAACTTTCATGGTATAATTTAAATCCTTTATATTAAGTCTGAAAGATTCAAATTTTTGCTACATTTCTCATAGAAAAATATACCACAGACATTGTCGTATTGTTCTCTCATAGCATAAAAATATTATTAGAAAAAGCAAGTAAGCGAGGTACACAAAGAAGCGAAATAATTGAAAAGGACAGAGACTAAGAAACTATTGGTCTGTTAACCTAAATGGTTTTTCAATAAACTGCGTGATTATGTACCCTCAACAAGCTTTAATGGGTACATATACACCCCGAATTTATCATGATAGATGCTTTTTTAATTGATTTTTTTTTTTGCCTCAGCTGCGAGTGATCAAACAAGAAAATATTTTTATTTACCCTTTTAGATCTTATGACTCTTTGGGAAAGGCTTATGACGGGTCACAAAGCTTGTTTCTTTGCGGATGCATCTCATTGGTCTTAAGTTTAATGGGTAGGTACAAACAATACAGAACTTTAGATTTCATAACAAAACTTCGTGAGAAATCAAGCGGAGAGCACGAAAATCAAAAGCCAATACATAAATCAATGGAGCGTGATCAAGATATAAACCAACGAAAAAATCATTTTTTTGAACATTTGTGAAAAATATGGCATACTTAAATCAGAGGCGAAAGTCTCCGATTTTGGGATCATTGTTTCTCTATGTGTTTTTGATCCAATGTTTATTTACGAGATATTCAATCGGTAAGAATTTAATTATAATGATTATTCATCACCACCACCACCATCATCATCATCATCATCAGATATTGGATAGCATTAAGTCTTTTTCTTTCTTTTTTTTAAAAATAATTTTCTGTTCTATGCAAAAGTATTTCATTAACAATTTATGGATTAACTTTGGGCCAAAAAAGAAAATATCATCTCTACACATCCAATTATAGTTAATGAAAAAATTAACCGAAAAATGTGAGAAGAATATATCGTTGACAATAGTCACCGAATACTGTGTTCTTTGTATTTTTAAGAAATATTATGGTTGCAAATACTGGTAATTTTGCAATGTCAACGTTTTCGCGCAATTGCCCGTTGGTTGCGTTTTACATAAGTGTATGTACAATGTCATGTACATTCAAATGGAACGATCCCTCAGTATAAAATGCATAGACAATTATTTTATTGAACCTTTTTCGATGTCTGTAAATTTCAATGTTTATTAACGATCGATTAGAACCTCCGTGTTTGTACGGAAAATCACGGCCAGCTTTCGCATACATTGATTAAAACGTGTATTCCTCTACGAGACTGACTCTAAATTTTCGATGAAACGCTTTAAATAAAATGCTAATGTTTTCCCTAAAAAACGATTGTGAGAAACTTAATCATTTTTTGAGATGTTCAATGAACAAGTTAAGTGGACGCAATATTTTATCGAATGATCTAATTTTTTTTTTTAAATAATGTTGTTAAGTTGATGTTGTGAGTAATTTGTTTAATCCAAAGCAAAATAAAATGGAAAAATACATAATCATTTTTTTAAAACCAATTACTTAAAATTAACTTTAAAGTAGCAGGATTAAAGTTACATCCAGTTTTACCCTCGTTTTGACATTTAGATATTTGTCATGCTCATAGAAGATACGTTTTCCTAGTATGTTTCAATATAATTGCTGGTGTAATACAATTTTTTGGTTATCTGATAATCTCATTTTGCGATTAGTCAGTGCTTCGCTTGAAATCACTTCGACCCCTCTTGTATGGGAGAGAACCCTTGGCTTGCAAATTGAATAAATCATCAATTGTGATAATTATAATTATGTTTATAAAAACAACAAAACGTGTCATAATCAATAGTGAAATATCAGAGAAATGAATTATTTTCCAAATTCCACAGAGATGAGTCTTTAATAGAAATTTAGATCTTAAATAAAAATGGGGATTTAACTCAATTGTTATATAAGTACATGTACGTGTATGGAAATATAAGATCTCACAATTGTGAAATTCAAAGGACATGTGATTAACTTTGTCTAGCTTATGAATTTTCGCACTTGAAAACAGGTTTTTTAAACCCGGATATTTTCGTGACTTAATACACAGTTGTTGGTTACGAAAAACAAAGGTTGGTTTGAATTTGAACGTTCATTATGCTATACTAATCATTATTTAAGTGTGTGTGTGTGTGTGTGTGTGTGTATATATATATATATATATATATATATATATATATATATATATATATATATATATATATAATTTACAATATTTTGACTGTACAATTCATGAAACGTTTGTTACATAAGTGATTTAAAGTTAAACATATATTAAAAGCAACTGCGGAAATTTGATCATGATGGTGTGAAGTTAGGGAGGATTTCAGAAAAATACTAACATGTACAACATGCGTTCAACAGCAAAATAACAACAACAAATAACAACAACAAATAACAACAACAACAACAACAAATAATAACAACAACAAATAACAACAGCAACAAATAATAACAACAACAAATAACAACAACAAATAATAATAACAACAACAAATAACAACAACAAATAATAACAACAACAAATAACAACAACAAATAATAACAACAACAAATAATAAATTAACGTTGAGACTGTCATAATTAAATACAACTGTTTTAGCGCTGTTACCGGTATATCAATATAACGTTGTTTGCTGTTTCCTGCGAACAAGAAAAGATGTTCATAGACCAAATTATTCAGAGATAGGACGATTCTATGCGATTCAAGTGAGAAAGATTCCGAAATAAACTAAACCAAATCTAAGAAGCGCGCCAAATCAATACAACATTAAGGAAGTGTCCTTTCCGATATATTTCATTTTATCAAATAAAATATACAACATGATTAATAAAATGAAATATATCGGAAAGGACAGATGGAGCTTCGCCTATGGTTGATTGTTGTCCCATCGGCTTTTAAACCTTGTCTCATCTTCAGTAACGATACCTCTCAGGAAATTTTACATTATTATGCAAGAGTTGTAATAATTAAAGTAAAGGGACAGAATTTCTGTTTCTGAAACATACATGTATGTACCATTTCTATGTTAGAGTGCTGCCTTTTTATTTTAATCCACGAGTACATTTTTAATATAAAAAAGACCACATTCCTCTTTAAAAGCGAAGTAAAAGTATAATTCAAACACCGCCTGTTGCCCAAGTTGTTCTGGTATGGAGAAAAGCGTGCACTTTTTACACTAAAGTGCCGATGAATGACATGACTGCATGAAAATTTCGTTCAATTTCGGATAGCCGACGTAACATAGAATCACAGGTACAGGTTACTTATATGATGATTTTATGCAATCTCTAAAATGAATAAATCCCCTTAGATATATTACCGGTATCCTATTTATTATATCTAAAAGCATCATTTGTTACCGATACAAAGTTTTCCGTATTTCGAAAGGGGGCGGGAAGGGGGGGGGGGGGTGCTATCAGAGAGTCAGACATGCATGAAGAATACAACTAATCGATTTTGAATTTACATTTATCGAATTTTAAACAATTTTGTTTCAATGGTATTAAATACTAATGGTTCATATATCCTAACATGCGCGGATCTAGGAAATTTTCTGGGGGAGGGGGTGGGTCCGAGGGATATCTATGTTTTCCAGGGGAGGGGGGGGGGTGAGACCTATTTTCGATAATTACTATGTAAATTAAGAAATTTGAATCTTCCAAGGGGGATGGGGATCCGTCATGCCTAACAGAGAAAATTCACGCACATTTTTATCCATTTTAGGAGCTGTGGTGTTTTCACTAAGCCCTTCATATGGCAGTTTATGTGGAGAAACAAGAATTTTGGTCAGGGGAACAGGATTCTCCCAAAACAAATTATCAGAAGGGAACCAAGTCCAACTGGTTTCCTTGGCGACATCGTATGACTGTCAGGTCAGCAAGGATGGAACCATGGAGTCCATGATAATGTGTTATACAGTGTAAGTTTCTATTTATGTCTGCATTGGAAAAGAAGTAAGCATGTTTGTTTTTCACCTGCTGATCTGTTGCCTGGTCAGTCGGTTGTTGGATCAAGTGTTGTCTGATCAATATCTTAGGAACCCTGCTTAACATAATTCAAACTTGGTACACTGGTACCCCAGTCGTAGGTAAAATGGTCAAACTTTTCTGGACTTTTGCTTGTTAGATGTGTTGTCCACTCAGCAGTTTAAACAAGAACCCTTTGCTTGATAGATATGAATCATGGTACAAGTGTACCCATGAAGGAGAATTAAGATATTCGTAATGATTTCCAGGTCGTGAGGTCAAAGGACAAAGGAGAACTCTGGATGCATATAGAAAGATATAGCCAACTCATTATGTTGGGAACCCTTTATTTGTCAGACATTAAACTTGGCAAGGGACATATTGACTTTGAGGTCATAAAGTCAAAGGTCAAGGGTTGATCTAGGGTACTTATATGGACATAAAAAGACAATGTCTGATCATTGGGGGATCATATATACCAATGCTTTTAACATTTCTTTTATGTTTTTGTTTTTCAATGAAAAAGATCCTCTCACTTTTTCATTCATGTTCGAATTTAAGTGTAATTTAAGATACACTATAATCTAGGTATGTAAGCATGCATAAGATTGATCTTTGGTTATATTTTTTACGATTTCAGGTCTGGCATGAAGGAGGGTGTGTACTATGTCAGAGTGATAGTGGACGGTGTGCTCATCCCTGATGAAAACATGTGTCAGCCTGGGGGTCCCTACAGCGATAATTGTCTATTTGAGGTACATACATAACCATGGTTAAACACTGCTGTAACATCATATCATTCCTTTGTGACTTTCTGCACAATATAATTAGAGTATAACAGGGTTATAGCAAAGTGGCAGGGACAAGTAATTTACATTGGTTATAAACATATTTTGTTATATCTGAGTTTTCAGCCATTTTTCCCCATAAAACTGACTTTGCTGTAAGCATGAATTATTCCTTAAAAGTGTATTCCTTATTATTGTGTTTTACTCATCATCGGAACCCACAGGTTTTCTATCCGTTACACTGCTTTGAAAGCAGTTTAACGGATAGAAAACCCGTGGGTTCCGACATTGTGTTTTACTGTAAATATTCATCTTGCCATCTTTCATGAAGTTGCCAATTTTTCATGGGTTCATGTGGATGTAATATCATGTATTTGCTTTGATAAATATTAAATGAAGGCTGTATTTTATCATTTATTGGGGATAAAGTATCTTGATGTAGGAATCAATGAATTCTTGGAGATACAACATTATTCATCTATATTGGAACAGTTGGTCTTTTGAACGCTATTTACATACTAAACTATGGAATAGTTGACATTTTGAATCCTCATCACCTATTAAATGTTTATTAACATGCAGCTGACTTCCTGAATCTTTCTCATCCAATTAAGAACATTTGATCCTTTGAACATGACCCACATAAAAAGGAAGACTATATAACTTTGAAAGGAGCAGTTGAACTTTTGAACAATCTAAATAGGAAGAGTTGATCTTTTGAACATTACTGTAGATCTTTAAAATACTACCAGTAGAGAGGATCACATCAGTCGACTTTCCTCACACTTTTCATCTATTAAGGTGATATGGGACACCTTCATATTGTGACATACTTCCTACTGAAATAACAATGAAATCATGTATAATTTCATAATCTTTTCCTTTCCCATATTTGTTACTGAACAGCACAGTACAATGGGTTAGATCATAATCTACAAATCTGTAAGTCACAAGTTCGAATCCTGCTGGTGCTTTTATAATTTTTTTACTCCCCAAAAATATTTCTGATAAATTTTTTGGTCTAATATCCAAAAATTTTAAAATTCTAAAATGGTGATATTCTTTTGATTATAATAAACTTTTATCCACATTAATATCGACAGGTGTCCCATATCACCTTGAGAGGAGCAGTTGTACTGATCATATGAACACAGTCACCCAGCATTAAAAAGTGAAAATTATTTTACTTGAAGAATTAAACTATAATTTATGGTATGGGACTCCTCATGTATCATAATGAACATTAATTTGGAATATGACCATTCATCAATCATCTACTGTAAACCTTCCTTAAATTTACTCCCTACAATTTTATTCCTGATTAGCCATGTGGTGCAACTTTTTTTTTTCGCAACCAAGCATATGTATCGGAAGCTAATCTTAAGCAGGTACAAAAGATATCAAAACACTCCTTTGCCATGAGAGAAAATTATCAGGTATTTTAGCACAAAATGTAATATGTGTATTTCAGGTGCGAGAACAGAACACCCCCCTAATACAGAGTGTCTCACCCACTTCCTTTTCCCCTGGACCGGAGTCAATAATAGCTTTTGGGGGGATGATATTCACAGACAGATATGAGACCAATGTACCAGTAGGCTCTAATGGAAAGGAGGAAACAGTGAACCGAGTTTATGCTGGACCGCTGACGTGTGAACTGAGGAAGAATAACGATGAACTGTAAGTGAGCGGAGCCCGAGTCTAATAGTGTGCTCATTAACATAACCCATCCTTTAAGGCCCTAAAATATTTAAAAAGATGAGAAATTAAAAAAATTAGAAAATTAATTACTCAGTATCTTGATATGAAATAAAAGTGTAATTTTTTTTGTTACTGCATGCATGTTTAAATAAAGGAGAATCTTTGGTTTTAAAAGAAAATCAGCTTAACTAATAAGTTACGTTTGTATTTCAGTTATGGACTTCAACTAAATCCTCCAAGTTCCAATACAGGTCAAATAAAGTGTAGATACCAGGGAACCTATATTGGTTAGTATCGGTACATGTACTCGGATTACTTTAAATATTGTGCCTTAAATCGGATAAAAACCAAAGTTGCATTTTGGTTAATGGTTGAAAACAACTAAGTGCTAACAAAACGTGTAAAAATCTTTGAGTCTATTTAAATGACAATTTTCTCTTTTTATTATGGTATATTGATATTGAAAATATAAGATTGATTATAGCCAATGTAATTTAATTCTACATTCCTTTTCAAATCATAACATTTTTTTTTCAGGTAACTCCAATGCAAGTTTCATAATTGGTGATGGACCATATGGAAGGTGATTATAATAGGTTTTCGTATCAATAATTGTTAAACATTCTGCTGGTCACGTCATGAATACTTGTATTCTAATTATTTTTGTATTTTCATGCTCATGTTGTACATATAGACTATGGGTACTTTTTTTCATACATACAATTTACTCATTGATAACTAGTTTGTATCATTTATATCAATGGGGTTCAATTTTCCTGAATGGTCAACTTATTAATATATTCGATCAGTGCTTACTATCTATTCAAGATATATTACTAAAGTCAGATACTCTTTACACAATTGCGCTTAAAAATATAGTTCCATTTATGATCAGCAGTTACAACATTACAACAATTGTTTAGAATATCGATGTATATGTAATATGTGAAAGAAAAGAAAATTAACGTAAAATTATTTTTAAAAATCATCTTTCACCAAGAAATGTTAATGTGAAGTATTCATATTCCTACGCTAGCTGCCTCCTCAGTCTTTTTCACGATCATATAGGTCATCCTTCGATTGACAATTTTTTAACTAATGAATATTGCTTAAATTATTACAATAATTATGTTACTTTCATGGTTATTGTTCATTAGGTATCACACAATCTCTTTTAATTATTTATTGTGCATGAGTGTGTGTTTTTCTTTTCTTATAATGACGGAATGTTTATGCAACACCCGCACCAAATATCTGATCGCACTCATGTAGACTCTGTTTAAGCACAGATGTGTGTACTGTTTGCTGGTGACCCAAGACTGGTGGCAGTATTTGCTACGGACATGAAGAAATATATACGCCAGTTTCTTAACAAGTTCAGTTATTTTAATTAGAGATCGGCTGAGCACAGTGAAAATAAAAGTCGAATATCTTGGATTTGGGGTAACCCATATCTGTTCTTGTTACAGATTTGTGGGGACATTAATTTTTGAAAATGCTTATTGAATATTAGTAATAAATAAAAATCAGGTTTTATAATTTGTGTTGATGATGTAAATATGTGGGTGAGGGGTCCGGACAAAGTCCATGATAGTTGATCCTGTCCATAATTAACTCTAATTATGATTCATTTCAGATGGACACATGATAAGATATTTGAGTTGTGCCTCTATATGGATTAGGATTAAATATGAGAGTTTTTGATCAAAACAAACTGAATTATTTTAGATCTTGCCGTCAACTGGATACACTGTTGGTCAGTATCAACAAACAAATTTATCAGTTCCAGACCTTTGCTGAGATAACAGGGGTGACCCCTTCCTCTGGCAGCACCGTAGGGGAGACAGACCTAACCATTGCTGGGAATTCTTTCACCGGATCATTGGAGAACACTAAAGTCTATATTGGAGGCAAGTCCAGCCTAATATGATTAAATAAAAATCATAAGCAAATAATGTTCTATTTCAGTACTGTTTTTCTTTCCTTAAATTGGGGTCATTCATATGTAACAATGATTGATAGATCAGACAGTTTAGAGAACTTCTTTTTAAAGGATCATACTGTGGAATCATTTTTATTCGTGGGGTTCAATTTTCATGGGTAGCCAAAATTTTCCTGGTTTGTGGGGATGTTATTTCGTTGGTAGTGTAATCAGAATAATTTTAATAAATATTAAACAAATGATTGTGCATAGGTTCGTGGGAATGTAAATTCGTGGGAAAGGGTTACCCAGGAAAGCCACAAATATTGGTCCCCCACGAACAATGATGATTCCACAGAACATTAAACAGTTACCGTATAGCTGGGTTTTTTTCGGCGGGGATATAATTTTGGCCTACTTTGGTGATTTTTGAAAATTCACCAAAATTAAAATCACCAAATTTAAGTACTTTTTTCTTTATAGATTTTAATAACAAATCTGAAGTTTTGGGAAATTATTTTTTTCATATATTTATAAGTGAGCAGGATAAAAAGGGACAATTGTTACATGCATACAGTGTTACAGATACAAATGTACATTTACTCAAAATCAATAAAATACTAATGTAAATAAAAAAAAGCTAAACATTACTATAAATTAGAAGATAATTGTTTAAACACCGTATCCCTTTTCCCTGTTCAGGTGTGTAATTAGCCCCAGTGACAGGGGTGCTAACTTGTGTTGTTTTAGGAGAATGTATGATCCATTATCGACTCAGGTGCAGATAATTGTCTGATTAACGGTTTCTTTTAGGATTTTTGCTCAAGTACATTAATTTCTCAGTTATAAAAAATAAACTGACGTACAGTAGATTTTTAATAAAGAGTAAAGGATTCATCAAAATTATATCCGCCAAAAGTAACGGTATACCTTGTAGGCCCAAATCCGCCAAATTTGTGTCCCGCCAAAAAAAACGGCTATTCGGCTACTTGCTGTTGGGGTCTCTATGTACAGTAAAACATGGATAAAGCAAACGTGCTTAAACTAAATTCACACTTAGAGTGATGTCAGTTTCAAATTCCGTAGTCCTAATAAAAATATATAATTATTATCAACCTATCAGATATAACAATTACATTTATGACAATTAAAAATTGCATGTTAATTAGTCCCTGTCATTTTGTTGTAAGCATGTTGTACTGTATTTTTTAGTTCATTAGTTGTAGTCTTTTTGTTCTAGGTGTGGAGTGTGATATAACATCACTGACCAGTTCAGAAATAAAGTGTACATCACCACCTAAGCCAGCAGAACTACCCACACACTTCTGTGGTATGTAAAATCTGCCATTGTGATCAATCAAAAGATGGAAAATGGAACCATTTTAAGGTGGAATGCTACACCGTAATTTTATTTTATGGATCGTTAAAGTATCATTTCTGATAAAAAAAATTTTTATAAAAAAATAAATGCTGTATTGACATTACTGATCATAATTTATTAGATATTTATATCATGCATTTTTTCACACCAAATTTTAAACTCTCATAGACATGTGTGTTACTTGCAACCAAAACAGATTTTCTACTTGTTAATTAAAAACACAAAAAATTGTATTAAATAACTAAGTGCATATATATCCTTCTTTGAACAAGGAAATTGTGTTTCAGAAATGATACTTTAACAATCTATAAAATAAGATTTTGGTGTAGCATTCCATCTTAACAAGACCTTGCAGGACGTAACTATCTATTTTTTGCATCAAAATAAGTTTAAAATGGTGCTGGTTTCGAGTGAAATATTCATAGATTGCATAGTCTTAGCTCAAAAGCCATACAAATCTTGTTGATTTCAGAGAGCCGTGGCAGAGTTGCCAGCAATGAAATAGACAGGCCTAGTGTCAAATTGCTGTTTGACACAACTACCCACACCCCAAGCTCTTGTTAAAATGGTTCTAATTGTTTACATATGTACGGACTTTGATGCTAAATGGGAAGGCTTTAACATATAATTATATAATTTCCAAAACAGGTAACAGGGGTCTGCTTTTGGAGGTCTGGACCAGTGGTACCAAACTCTATACAGAACTTGCAGACATTGAGACACTTACCAGTTCTGACACAGGCTACAGCGAACATCAAATAGGCCAATCTTCCTTCAGTCATCCAGAAACCAACTATGTCTCTCGAACTCAAGGCTCCTTCATAGCCCCTTACTCGGGGAAATATTTGTTCATGATTAAATCTGCAGATGCCTCCAGCCTGAAACTGAGTACAGACAGTGATCCAGCAAACAAGGTGAAGACGCAATAAAAGCACATTAAAATGTTTAAGTTGAATTTCTTTTGGGTTAATTTTGTAATCAGAATTATTTAAAGAAGCTTTAAAATAGACCCTGTCCATTAAGTTGATCCTAAAATAAATTTAGAAATTTGTTTTGATGTTTTGTGTATTTCAGGACAAAGTAAACATCTTGTTCAACACACTATCAATTAATACCCAAAATGCAGTATAATTAATTAGAGTGGTTCTTTTTCTTAATTAACCACAATATGCATTATTTTCGTCATTATATTAAAAAATGTAGATATCAGATATTTAGATTTAATAGCATTCAGTATGAATTCAAAAGGGCTACAAATGTTAACATGTATACTTGTAACATAAAACTAATTTTGCATATACATGTTTTCAATTCAGTTAAATTCAGTTATTACTTTATTTAGAGCTAAAATGCATCATAATGCTAATTAAAACTGAAAATACTTATCAATGATAAAGAAATTATACAAAGTCTATCAGAGAGACAATACATGTGCGTACTTTTGATTTTACAGGTAGAGATTGCAAAGTGTGAGAGCACCTGTCCAGAATATTGGTCATCTCCCTCTCAGACCTCGAACAGAGTAACACTGACTGAGAACCAGAGGTAAGTCTATTATAACACTCAGTAACAGTGCTTGAAAGTGATCAGTTATGTGTACAGTACTATATTCCTTTGTTGCTTGCAATGTGAGTCATGTTCAGGTTGACTGTTCCAGGAATCTAGTTCAGATACATGAGCCTGATCAAGTCTTCCGCTTGTCTGACCTTCTACAGTAAAACACACTTTTAACGAAATGCCAGGGACGGGCGATTTTATCGTTATAAACGAAATTTGTTATATCCGTTAGCTTCACAATATGTATAAAACCCACGGGGAATGAAAATCACTTCACTATAAGTGTCAATTCATTACAGAGGGTTCTGCTTAATCTGATAGTCTGTTTGTCAGGCAAAAATTATCAGATTAACCGATTATCAGATAAACCAGTTTAGCATTTCATAAAGGAAATCATGAAATATAAACAACCTATATGTGCATTATTTTCAACCACACTTCTATTTTAACGATTTAATATAATAAATATCATAATAAAATAACTACCAGGTATTTTTATTCATGTAAGCATGTTCGCTATAAGTGTGTTTTATTGTATATGTTAACTTGTCCAGAATATATAATTTTAATTTTACTTTAGTAGAAATCTTAAAACTATTTACTAAAAATAAAGATTTTCCTTTATCCTTTATCAGATATTACATGGAAGTATTGCACTCCTATGGATCCAGTGGTACTCCACTGGTTCAGGTGGCAGCCCGCTTCTTTGACACAGAATTAACGAATCAAAGTACAGGAATTGTCAACATGGAACATCAGCTAGTGAAGGTTAATATTTTAAAAACTAAAATGAATATGAGTTAATGGCTTTTGAAAAACTTGAACATAAAGTTCACAGTTATATATATGTACCAAATGGAAAAGAAATATGATGGTTACTCTTATATTCATTAGAGCATTATATTATGTGGATAGAGCTATACATGTAGTTGAATTTATACTATGATCCCCAGAATCATGGAAAATCATGGGGTGAAAATTATCTGGTTTGAGAAAAAAAGTTTAATTAGTGTATCAGGGGGTATTCATTTGTGGTTAAGAAAAATGATGATAGATAGCATCATAATTAAGAGTTTGAAATGTACAATGTAACAGAAATATATCCCCGAAATACTGTAATTTCCTCTTGTTCTTTGTTTTTCTTTGAAGGTCAGATCCACTGTTGTCAGGGAGGTACAGAAGGTAAAGATTGAGGTGGTGGGAGCAGTTGGAGGTAATGTTAATGAAATTCAGGTCATAGAGGTCACGGAATTAAGTGGTGGAACCTCTGATGCCACATACAGACTTGGCCTTTATGGAGTCTACACAGGTAAGATCTGGGTCATACTCAGAATTAAGACATTATAAAATATAAATAACTTAAGGGAGTGCATGTTTTCTCCTTATTTCAAAAGCCCAGGGTGACAGCTTGTGAAGATCCATTTAGGAATCTCAATGAATGATGGATTTTTTTAAAAAAGAAACAATGAAAATACATGTTGGTTTTGCTCACTTAAATGTTTGCAGATTCTACGCCGGATGGGGGTATCATAGGCCACGTACTGGCAACACCCTTTCACCTTGTCCAGTCTTGAACTAGCTTAATTTCCAGTTGGTACCACTTGCAGCCCTCTCTTTTCCATCTCTGCCAGAACACTCCTCCTCTGGTGTCCTTTGGACCTTCCTTTGGGTTTTTTCTCTTGGGTTTTACTGGTTAACCTGCCACGCAATATGGAATATCATGGCTTTGTTAAATTGGGCCAATCTGTCTATATGCTTAATTTTCATGTTTTTGACTCTTCTTGAATCACTGAATCAAATTTAACCACTCTTAGTTAGGGTTGGTAAGGGGAAAATGAATAGTTCGAATTAAGGTTATTTTGTTATCTTAGTGAGAAGTCATATGTTAATGTATGGATCTTTTGTGTTGTTTTGCCTTAATGCTTCTGCTTCTAAGATGACTGCTTGCTTACAAAGTGATTTTTGTCTCTCCATGCAATTTGCTGTTTATTCTGTGTTTTTGTTTTGCTGAGTATGTTTTGAGATTTTCTTAAAGTTTTACTCTTTCTTATTTTGACCATACCTGTGTCCATGGAGAGGAGATCCAATCCTGGTCTTTTCCTTTTCTTCCCCATTTTTTTATTCATTATACCTTGGCTATGCTTTAATTACCAATATGTCTTGTTAATTGATGTTGTTGTATCTAATTTGGCATTGAAATCTCCCATCAAGATGGTCACACCATTTTGGCTGCATTTTCTGATGGTTTCCTCAAGTCTTGCATAAAAACACTTTTTCTTCTTTATTTGTTGGGGCTTAGCACTGAGTGATGTTAATGTGTATGTGTTTATGGGAAATCTGAAATAACAGCAGTGATAATTTTTTGATTGGCTTCCACCTACTGATGACTTTTGGTCTTTCTTGACACCTTTATTTGCTAACCCCTTTCAGAGTGTATATTGCCTGGTCTCTAGCTGTCTGTCCTGAATACATTATTAGCTCTCCAGATGTCAGTCTTGTCTCGCCAGCATCTTCTCATCTTGCTTCTATAATATTGAGTATGTCGATGTTGTAATTCCGTATTTCATTTGCAATGGTTTGTGCTTTTCCATGGACCACACATTCCAAGTTATTAATTTGGGATGAAGAAGTTTCAGTCTTGCAGCTTCCTGTTCGCTTTGGCTACAAGATTTCATTCTCCTTCACCACAAAAAACCTCTCTCTCCTGATTCCTTGCTTGTGTTGTCTTAATATAGTGTTGGTTTTAGTTTGTTAAAATCAAAATTAAAAAACAATGACTGCATAGAGTTGAACTTTACAATATGAACCTTCATAGTAGACAGAAAAACAATGTAGCCATAAGGATACATGAAGGATATTTTAGGAAATGATTTATATTTCCAAAGGAAAAATCCAGTTATTGAAATGGTGAAAATGGCGGGCGGCTGCCAAAAGGGTACCCCTATTGTACGAATAACTCCTCCTACAGTTTCCAAGATAGGAAGTTGTTATTTTGCAGATCAATTGAACATATATCAGAGGTGTGCATATTGCTAGGATTTTGATTTCTGATAATTTATGAAAAAAATACTAGCTGTTGAACATAGTCATTTTTCAGCAGAATATTGCATATCGGGTACCCCTATTGTACGGATAACTCCTCCTACAATTTTCAAGATAGGAAATTGTTTTTTTGCAGAGGTGTGCACATTGCTAGGATTTTGATTTCTGATTATTTATGAGAAAAATACCAGCTGTTAAACTTAGTCATTTTTCAGCAGAATATTGCATATAGGGTACCCCTATTGAACAGATAACTCCTCCTACAGTTTTCAAGATAGGAAATTGTTCTTATGCAGATAAAATGTACATATACTAGAAGTATGCATATTGCTAGGATTTTGATTTCTGATAATTTATGAGAAAAATACCAGCTGTTGAACTTGGTCATTTTTCGGCAGAATATTGCATATAGGATACCCCTATTGTACGTATAACTCCTCCTACAGTTTTCAAGATAGGAAATTGTTCTTTTGCAGATAAAATGTACATATATTAGAAATATGCATATTGCTAGGATTTTAATTTCTGATAATTTGTGAGAAAAATACCAGCTGTTGAACTTAGTCATTTTTCGGCAGAATATTGCATATAGGGTACCCCTATTGTACGGATAATTCCTCCTACAGTTTTCAAGATAGGAAATTGTTCTTTTGCAGATAAAATGTACATATATTAGAAGTGTGCATATTGCTAGGATTTTGATTTCTGGTAATTTATGAGAAAAATACCAGCTGTTGAACTTAGTAATTTTGGTAAAATATTGCATATAGGGTATCCCTTTAGGGATAACTCCCTATACGGATAACTCCTCCTACAGTTTTCAAGATAAGAAGTTATTCTTTTGAAGATAATTGTACATAATTTAATTCTGGTTGTAACACGATATTTGATTGGATAGAAACATTTAGCTAAATTTGTATAACCTGGTTTGCACGTCTCAAGACATGTCACAATGCACTGACATCAAAAATGTACTAATCCGCTTGATGTTATGTTTGAATTTTAATTGGATTAATATCATTTTCTTTTTTATTGAATTTTAATTGGATTAATATCATTTTTAAAAGTAAAACACACTCAATTTGTACAGTAAATTACAGAAATTAAATTATAAGAAACGAACTCAATGTCTACCCAAGTTATACGAGTATAACCTGGTTTGGGGCATTTTATGCTTTTTTATAATCCGCTTCGTGGATTATAAAGCGTAAACTCCCCCAACTCAGGTTATACTCTTACAACTTAGGTAGACATTGAGTTCATTTCTTAAATATATCAGAGTTGTGCATATTGCTAGGATTTTGATTTCTGATAATTTATGAAAAAAATACAAGCTGATGAACTTAGTTATTTTTTGGCAAAAATATTGTATATAGAGTACACCATTTCTCTGGATAGGTAGTGTTCATCAATTCAGGATTGACAAATGGATTATGGATACTGTTCACACAAAAGAAAACCTGGTTTGCTGTCACATTGACAGCTTTTCTCTTGTTACATGTATACATTTGTTGTTTTTTTCTCAGAGCCCTTCACCTCTACATCTACAAGCATTGATTTTCGGCGTGCTTTTGAAAACCTCCCCTGGTTCATGAATGGTGAGGACAGTATTGGTGCACAGATAACCCATTCGAGCTCTCCTGAGGTCAAGGTCACCATAGAAATCCAATTTTTCACCAGCAGAGGTAATTATAGTTCTTTATTTACTGAAATCTGTGTTTAAAACTGTTAATAATGCTATGCATAAAAGTGTATTTTTTGTCAAATTGAGTTTCTATAATGATATTATCTTAAATTTTACGATCCTTAGAAATGAAGATCTGCAATGAAAAGAGGTCTTCTTTGCAATGTCAAGGCTTTCATAATTGTTTTGTTCCTCACAGTTATGCCTTGACAAAAGTCTCTTTCAAAAAGTTAGGCTTAACAGTCATCTGCCTTTAAAAAAGTTGATATCAAAATCTCAGACTTAGACTTCTGAAATATTCAGAACTTTTTTAAAGGGTTAGCGTGAGGGTCGCAACAATAGCCTTGACATTGTGAAAATGTGAAGAAGTGACTTAGTGAAAACAAAAATGCTTTTATCGCGTAATCAATATAATGGATTTTGTGGTTGTGTTGATTATTTACTAATTATGAAATTTAAGATCAAACTTTCTTTTTTTTCAAAAAATATTTATATTTTTAAAAAATTGGTATTTTTAACTACTATATAGATATTTATTATTGTTCTTTTTTAGGAGATATTCCTACACTGGAGTTTTTGCAAACAGATGGCTCTCAGGGGGAAAAGTTAGATATTCAAATCAGAGAGAAGGTCAAGGGTAACCCAAGAGAATACACATTTGTAATGCAAATGGAAGGAATCATTTCTCCTTTGATGCTACCTGCAGATGATGAAAACGCTGTAAGTGTTGGACACCATAATTTGGCTGCTTGTTACATGTATTTGAAAATATATCTTCGTCTTTGTATTTTATCTAATGGCATATGTATTTGTACTGTAGATTTCAAATTGTTTGAGAGAAATAATATTTGTATCGTTTTGCAAGAAGCCTAGATCTTGTAGAAATTGAAAATGTTACTTTTATTTATATTCGAGTTAGTATGCATAAATTAGTATGCTTCAATGAGCATGACAATTGTCGTTTAATTCTTTATTCTTAGGAGTAGTTGTGTTTTAAGGCCAAGTGGTAATTTTGCAAATACATGTATGAATTCACTTCAGGCTTTATAATCACATTTATCATTTTTATCTTTTTACTGCACTTAAGTTTAAAAAGATACTGTTAAGAATCAATGACTTGTCACAATGTGTTTAATTTGATGCCACTCACCAAGACCTGCAAGTTAGGTGATCTTGATGTATCGGAATATTACATCTATTATAAGAAAATTAAAGCAACCCCCCCCCCCCCCCCCCCCAACCCCACCCCCCTCCCAAAAAATAAATTCATTTACAATGAAAAAATCCAGTCTTGATACACGGAATACCAGGGAATACCATTCAAAATTTAAAGTTTAGTCTCCAGAAATAATATATCAAGTTTATTATCTCCCCCACAGGTAATAAACAAGATAGATAAGATGTTTACCACAAGATGTCCAAAGTTCCTGGGACAGACAGGATATTTCCATCAAAGTTTTGAGACAAACAGAGGAAATAGTGGGGGTGAATGGATGAACGACCGTGAGGCTTTCTGTGGACGAGGTCTCGTCAAAAATCCGACGTATTTGTACTTGGATAATGGTGGATTTTATCTTGCAACAGATGTGAATACTGTAAGTTAATTTACATGCATCAATTGATATGATACTTCTGGGAGCTCAAGAGAAACCTAAAATTGTAATTGAAATGCACATACTTTTAGCATACTTTGTTCAATGAGCAAAATTTGAAAGATTAATAGCTCTCAATATGCACAATTTCTCAAAGGATCACATATTGAAATATCTTGTTCTATCAAGAAATTACTGCAACCAGATTAAGTTAATTGGTAATAACATTGCTACAATTTTGTAAATTTTGTTTGATATAATTAACATATGCAGCCAAGCAGCCTTAGACATCTTGACGTATAATGTGAATTGATTGAATTTATGGGTGAAGCATGTCCCATAATCAATTCTGCTTCTTGAAATAAAAAAAAAATTGAAATGGTGATGAATTACCAATATATCTTGATTGAAAAGGATATTTGTTTAAATACTACTCAAGTGTGATTTCAACATTGTAGATTTGTTTTGGCTACCATGGAGCCATACAAGACACTCTGACCTTCAAATACACTTACATGGATGAAACAATGACCTTGATGGAAAATAATTACAAATCCTTTACCATCAGCATTGGGGAGGAATCAGATGAGTAAGTCTGGCTAAATGGCATCACTTTTTAATTCCATTGCATGAGTATCTAAGAAAAAAATGATGCAATGCTAAATTTTAGCATTAATTTGATAAAAGAAAATAAAGTATATAAAACTGTAGCTTGTATTTTAAGTTGGTTATAAGGTCAATTATTGAATTGAATTTGAAACTATTAAGACAATTATGTGGGTCGGTTAAAAAAACCCAACAAATACCGTACACAAGTGGGATAACACAGGGTTGAATAATGGAGAATGACCATTAATCCTCTTTATTTATAGATTTTTTTAATTTCATTTTATTGATGTACATCCAATTATTTTTTTTAAGGTGGAAATACACTTGCTTTGACATACTGTCAGCTCTGAGTAGCTTTAAAAGTAATGGACAGAGCTTCAAAATACAGTACATCAAATTAAGTAGAGCAGGAGATGTATTTGTAGATGAAGTATACATTGGCCAAGGCCCAAGCACACTGGACCAGGGTAAGATGGCTTCTGTAAACCCAGTTTTTTTGGGGGGCTATAATCTACAAAATAATCTGCAAAATTTTCAGTACTGTATACAGGGAAATGTTTGCCCCCGTTTTATTTTTGCCCCTTTTACCCTCGTTGTCAGCGGGCGAATTTAAGACTGGGTGAATTCCAGTGTCCCAAATTACACAAGTGTGTCTGGGCAAATTTAAGACAGGGCAAAACCGTTTGCAAGTGTAGAAGGGCGAAAATAACATGGGGTGAAAATAACCCTGTATACAGTATGCTAAAACAAAACCTGGATGTACAGCATTTCAGCTATGATTTTCAAAACAAATTGTTAAGGAAGGAGTCTTCTCATTATTAGACATACTTCTTATATTAAGAAATTCATGAATTTTTTACACAGTCAAACAGATCATATAACTAAATGATTGTATCAGTTTAATCAAATTTGACCAGCTTGTTTTTGCATGAAGGTGAGGTCAAGGTCACTACCTTTTTTTCTCAACTTAAAAGATGATGAAAATAAATGTAGTTATCTGCAATTTTGTAGACATCTATTTAAGATATGAAGTTTGTGTTCTTCAATGAAATGATAGAATATCAGAATGTCTATCAGCTTATATTACTAAATTGAAATAAATATTTAAACTAAAATTGATATTGCTTAGCCCGCATTTCCTCTAATTTTCTTAAATTTTGAAGATATTTTGATTATTTTTCGATAACAGAATATTTCTGATTTTTACATATGATGAAGACTTTACATAAAGATATGAATTGACAGAAAAGCTAATACATTGACCATTTAATAAGACAGAAAATCCGATTTTAGAGATTTTTCACACGAATCTATTTATAGTATGAGCACTTAAAAAAGCTTATAAAAATGTAATTTGTTAGGCAAATCATGTTTTAAAAACATATTCTAAACCCTAGTATCTTATTATTTGTTCAAATTAGTTGAAAAATCCATCATTAATTTTATTGTTGTAAAAATGCTAAATAAACTCATGAATCCACAGCAATTCTAAATTGCAAAAACATGTGATATTTTCCTATGCCAATGTTCCACTAAAAACATAGTCCTTGTTAGATTCTAAACTTTGATTACTATTTCTATGCCAAGTTGTATAAAAGTAAAAAAAGATAGAAAAATATGATATTTTAATTTTCTTTCATCTTGATTTAATGAACAATTAATCAAATTTACTTTCGACAAGTCGAAAACCAGAAAAGACTCCTTCCTTAACCTACATGCATGCATATGTATTTATATCTAGCATGATATTTTTCCCTAAAAATGAGGTAAATATCAAATATGTTTTTCCTTGATTAAAGCCTCACCAGTGCTTCAAAAAAATAATAACAACCTTTGAAAGCCTTGCTTTGAAAGCTGCTGTCTGTCTGTGTAATACGTGAACTGCCCCCCCCCCCCAAAGAAAAAAAAGAGAAATGTTTCCTGAAAGAAGGATAATGTTAATGTTTTCCAGAGAATGTCAATTTATTGCGAATGAAGCCAGTGACGCCCAATGGACACAGGATACACTACACCCAGGGAACAGTCACCACTGTTGCACCGATATACAGTATGGATATCACTTTCTTCCCTTTGGAGTGTGGCCATGAGTTTCCATTGCTAAGCGTTGTCCCTGAACAGGTATTCGATATATAGATGTCTTTCTTATATCTACTTCATATACATGTATATCATCTCTTTCTGATAGTTTTTTATTCTATAAACTTTAAAATTTGAATATGCTAACAAATTATTGCAAACATTTTTCATTGGTTATCCTTTTCCGCTTAATAAAAAGACTAATGCCCTGAAAGTGGAAGTGGAGCGACTGAGTGCAGCCTCGCCCCCCGTCACAGGGACTTTCAAATTGACCTTTGAAGGACAGGAGACTGTGGGTATGTAAATGATGAGGGGGAATTCATTTCTATGTTTGTTGCCATAAGAGTAGCAAGTAACGTTGTTAAGCTTATTCATTTTTAAATGTAAAATATTTTAAATTTTTTTAGATTAAAGTATATTGTGTAATATACTTTTACCATTTATTTTTATGCTTGTAATTTTGGCAATTTCAAAAATGTATACAAGTATAAGACAAGCTTAATTTTGATGACCTTGATTGATAACGAATGACCAAAGTTAGTATCCTTCCAAAATGATCTGCTAAACCAATAAATAATATAATGATGATCTTGTAAGTTTAATGTTGCAAATCTGTAAGTTTTCTAGTTTGAATGCATGTACATTAAGTTTGATGGAGACATTGTGTATTTCAATATATCTAATTGGAATTGTTATTTTTGCCCCTGTATGTTACACTACTCTTGTATTTTAAGTATATCATATATATTTAAATTTAGTTTAGAGATTAACTCTATGGTAGAGAATTGAATGTTAATAAGATCGACGTTTTCTGCTCCGTTTAGTATTATCTCCCAGTGAATATTGATAAGATTGCTATGTCCTACTCTGTTTAGCAATATTTCCCAGTGAAAGTTAATCAAATTGCTATATGTCTCGTTCTGTTTAGCAATATCTCCCAGTGTAACAGGGGAGGAGCTGAAGGAGATTCTGATGACGAGTGTACCCAACATGGGAGAAGTCTACACCTACAGACACGGGGACTGTGCAAACTTTGTCCTCAGTATAGCATTCTTGTCCAGACCAGGTGACCTTGAAACAATTCAGGTATTGGTTGTTGAAAGCATTGTAAACTGAATCATTTATTTTTTAGCTATAGGCAGGGTAGAAGGGGGGGGGGGGGGGGGGGGGTAGAGAGAGAGAGGAGAGAGAGATATGCTGATGATAAACTATTCTGATGTAGTATTTTTCCTTTAGTTTTCCAGCCAGCTGTCAGGGAATGAAGTTTCACTGACAGTAGAAACTGTGGCTGACGGCAGCTTGAACTTGGATCCAATTCAGGGTGACATGTTGTGTAGCTACAGTAGCTCTCCTCAGGTGACCATCTTTGTGAATGACATACCTGCTCGCTGTAGCGCACCTTCCCCCTCCACTGGCTGCTCTTTTAACTGGGAACCCACTAGTACCCCAATCATCAATAGCTGCTCTACCAGTAAGTATCTGTATGATGCACTCATCAACTTTCCTTTTTTTGATACTGTTCATTTACAGTGTGTGATCAAATTTTCTAGGTTATCACTCTTCTTTTCACTCTTCTTTTTCACCTGTACATTGTATATTTAAGTGTTAAAGGGAGATAATCCACCCAATTAAGTTACATAAGGTGTGCTTGAAGCCTCAATCATTTGAAAAAGAATTAATCATTTTTCTTCTTCAAATTTAGCTGGATCTGACATCGTCATATCAGGAAGTGGATTTTCAGCTAGTCAAGGAGACATCACAGTGAAAATTAAGGATGTCGATTGTGTTGTAACTGCTGCCTCCGAGACAGAAATAACCTGCACTGCCTCATCACAAACACCTCCAGGGAATCGTGAGATAAAAGTCTACATAACAGGCAAAGGAAAAGCTGCCCTGGCAGATGGAGCATCCTGTAGATTCTTTTCCACTTTAAAACCAATCCAGTCGGTGACTCCTTCAAGCTGTAGTGTCGGAGGTAAGAACAAGTGGTATATTTCAATTGCAATTTCATTTTACTATTGTTATGGTCATGAGGCTGATCTAGATTTTTTTTAAAGATTGACTCGGTGAGACACCTAATAATTGTCAATTCATGGAAAATTTACTTTAACAAGGTTCCATGATATCATATTTTATTTAATAAGAACATTTTGAAAAAAGTCAAATATAAATAAAATAATCTTATTATAAAGGCAATAATTGTTCTTTGTTTTGTATCAATCATGAGTAATATTACAGCAACTGTCAAACATGATCCAGGTTGAAAGCTTTTTTCCATCCAGAAGAACCTTAATTGGTTGATTTTAAAGCTGTTATATAAAAATGTAAAAATGCCTCAAAACATGATCCCTAGTTTGATATTTTCCATAAATCTACTAAAGTAATATACTTGATATGTTAGCTTGCACAGCACCTAAATGTTTAATACAAATATGGTCAGATGTATGTACCTTTCATCACTTATACTTTGAAGGCATAAATGATGAGGATGCCTAAGATTTTATTTTGACATTAATTTTTTACAGGGAGATGTTTGATGACAATAACTGGAGGAGTGTTTCCTGCAGATGTTAGCATTACCATTAACAATAATGTCTGTGAAATCAAAGAATTCAGCAGTGATGTAATTAAATGCATGGCACCAAAGTCTGTAAGTTCTTTGAATTAAATTAAAAAATGGTAGAATCATATAGAATGTGTAGACTAAATCAGCTTCATATCTGTCTGTTTGTCTGTATTAATCTATCCTGCTGTTGAATCAGTGACAGTTTAATTTCAATGTCTTCCTTTGATATCTTGTGAGATGGTAATGACTCATGGATGTCTCTCTCTGAGATATTGTGAAATGGTGATAGCTTGTTGATGTCTCTCTGAGATCTCGTGAGATGCTGCTATCTCAGCAATGCCTCTTCCTGAGATCTTGTGAGATGGTGATGACTCATGGATGTCTCTCTCTAAGATCTTGTGAGATGGTGATGACTCGTTGATGACTCCTTCTGATATCATGTGAGATGACTCATAGATGTCTGTCTGAGATTTTGTGAGATGGTGATGACTCATTGATGTCTCTCTCTGAGATCTTGTGAGATGGTGATGACTCATTGGTATCTCTCTCTCAAATCTTGCATGATGACTCATAGATGAAGAAACAGAGAAAACTCGGAAGGGTCCCACTGACGGCACTTCCCTAGCCTGTCTCTTAGTATGGTCATTTGGAATGAGTTTAAAAATTGTAGCTTGTTTGATATTCACGTTCTTTGTGGAATAAAATATGGACTCATTGTTTTCAGCTTGGGACTCATAGTTATGATTAAGAGGGGTCCTCTGGACCCATAAAGACCATTTTCAAAATGAATCACTGTCTCCCTATGAGATCTTATGAATATGTGATAATTTGTTGATAACTCTTCTCAGATCTTATGAAATGATAATGACTTAGTCTCCCTCTGAGATCTTGTGAAATGGTAATTATTCATTGAGGGTCCCTCTGAGATATTTTTAAATGGTGATAACTCATGGATTTCTCCCCCTGAGATCTCTTGAGATAATAGTAATTCATTGATATCTCTCTGATATCTTGTGAGATAGTGATTACTTGTTGAAAACTCTCTCGAGATCTTGTGAGATGTGATCATTCATTGATGTCTCCCTCTAAGATCTTGTAAGATGGTGATGGCTCATTGATGTCTCTCTTGTAAATCTTGTGACTCAGATAACGCGATTTATGTATTTTTTCTGCAATGTAGCCACCTCCATTTTCCGCATGAATCGCCAAAGAAAGCATATTATTGTTTAAATATTAACGTTCATGAAGGTTACAAAAGCAGAAATTTAGAATTCTTTGGGATTGTAATTTAAATTTATTTGATTTAAAGGCTGTTTAGTACATACACATAGCCTGCTAATAAATATCCCAAAAGGTAATTTCTCAGAAGGGCTACTTTGACCTGTAATTTGTGATGTGTCTGTGCTAAACAGTCCACAATTGAATAAAATAATCAAGATATAAATCACAGGAAGAAAATTTTGTCTAGTACTTTAATACTGTAGAACTAGGAATTATTACGTGGCACAACCCTTGCAGATTTCATGTCTTACTTTTATTTTCCTGACAGCCGTTAACTGTCTGAAATCGTATCAAAAGTTTGATGCTTGCATTTTATATTCATGTGGTTTGATACAAAATGACAAAATCCTGCAATTAAGTTCTTGTGTAATTACAGTAGTAAGGAATTTAGAGTAAATAAGAAGTCTTTAGAGTCATTTACTAAATTAAAGTACCCATATAAAACCTTGTAAACCTACAGCTACTGGAATCAGAATTACAATCTGTGGCTCAATTGAACTGTACTATATAGACCTCAATTGTTCAAGGACACTTTTTTTTCCAGAATGTAGGTGGTAGTGCAGAATTGAAAGTAATGGTAGAGGACCAATCAGTCACTTTTTCTGTAAACTATGTCACGTCTCCCTTTGTGGATGAAGCCACCATAACGCTCACTGAGGAAATTATAGATGGAGGTATTCAATATGGTTTAGCCATTGCTATTGTATTAAAGTTATCTATGTTGTATGTTTTTCTCAATAAATATATGAGAAATTGTTTTGAATTGTTTGTCACAATCTTTTGTCTGTTTAGTTTGACCCTTCTTTTCACAATGTATTTCTAATATGACATTATAATTGTTCTTTAACTTGAATACTTTCTACACATTGTAATCCATTGTCAGAAATAAAAATTCTAAACCAAATGTCCTCTGATATCAACAGAATATTGTATCATATTCACGTTAACTCTCCCATAGTGTTCATCACTTGAACATTTTTATATGACTATATCTTTACATTTTCCACTTCACAGCTCTTGTTCATAGACTGGTTTTCAGTGGAAATAATTGGGTAGATGCAAACACTGTAAAGCTCTTCATTGACGGAAACGAAGTCACTCCAATAACAGTGACGGGGACCTTCAATCTAGAGACTACTTTTGATTTGCTCCCCTCAGGAACCTATTCTTTAGAGTTACAAACAGAGGAAGGAAACGCAGTGGACAGGTCGGTGTGGTGATCAGTCATTATTCAGTTACTCTAGATTCCTTATAAATTCCGTGATCCTGACGACTGTATCAAATTGCAATAATATAAAATCGCGACTGCTGAAGTTTTGTACCGGTAATGATTTCAGATACTGTAAATTCTTAATTAAAAGTGAGGAATTAATATCCGCGTAAATCACGAGAAGCACATTTCGTAAAAATTTTCATGTCTATAAACTTAACATGTTTTGATGTTAATTGTATCTGCATGCTATGAACTTCACGAGTTTATGTTTAATTATATTTGGTATTCTGTTTAATCACACAGTGGTGGCAGTATTCCAAGTATAACAGTCCTGGAGCGACATATTACAAATTTATACCCAGCTACTGGCTCACTGAGAGGGGGAACAAAACTTACTGTTTCTGGGCAAGGATTTAACACATTGGCCTCTGTAAACAAGGTGAAGGTCGGCAGTCATGACTGTATGGTGGAGAGCTCCACATCCAGTGAACTAAGATGTCAGATAGCAGACACGGGGAGTACACATCTTGTTACAAATGACGGAATTCATCCAAGTAATTCAATAAAGTTTAAATTTTATTTTATTGAGTTAAACATTTAGGTAACAGGCAAGTTATAGATCCTGCTTATTTTGAATCTGGGAAACACAAAATGGATAATATTAGTGTTAAGGTGAAATGAGCATGCTATTCATAAACTTGTTGTAGCTATATACAGTTGAACTTCGATATCTCGAATACAATTGATATGTCAAAGTGATTTATAAGTCCCAACCACTTATTTTTTAAGTATTTTACCCTTGATATCTCGAATACTCGGATATCTCGAAGTTTTTCAACAGTCCCATCTAGTTCGACATGACAAAGTTTGACTGTATATACTTGTACCTTTTACATTGTTTAAGGTTTTGGGATCAGTGGATATGCATGGGAACCCAAGAACCTCCAGGTGAATGTTGGAGATACCGTGCAGTGGCAGTGGAAGTTTGCGCCGTTCATCACTGGGATGAAGGTCCGAGTGGTTCAGGTCAAAGGTCTTCTTTCCCAGGAGGAAGAGGATGGAGGCTTCAACAGCGGTCCTGCCACCAGTGAAGGTGAGCAGCAACTTCACCTGGATGCCAGAGCATTACTTTGTAAAATTGTTTCACATGTCTTGGTTTTCTTGAATGATAGCTAGTGACTCTATAAACATTAAATGCTCTTGTTTCCTTGTGAGGTTCAGGATTATAAGAAACTACACAACTTGAATTAAATGCATTATGAATTATAAACCAAACAGTAACTTTGCCTTTGCATGAATGCTTAAACATTATCAATCAAGCTTCTTTTATATGATGTAATGAAAATAAAAATAATTGCAAATATATAATTATTTATTAATTGATTGTATGGAGATTATTATAAAGATGGTCTAACAAACTTCCTTTACTTAATTTAGGAGGATACCAATTCAAGTTTCTGGTACCTGGGACCTACCATTATTGGAGTGATTTTGTGGACTTTTACATGACAACACATTTCTCTGGGGTTGTTGAAGTGCTGGGTGTTGAATCATATTCTGCAGAAGTAAATGTGATGCTGAATGATATTGAGTTTACTCATGTTAAACCAGGTATAATAATAATGTTGTGTCAATTTAAATGGTATAATCCCAATTAATTGTTTCTGAGCACTGCTGCATGAACAATTAAGGTGCAAACAAAATTGGCTGATGCATTGAGTTTTATTAAAGGATTAGTTAATCTAATTTCAGGCACCCCAGACCCTTCCCCTACTGGGACTTGTCCCGGAACCATCGGTGACCTAGGTTTCTGTACAACACCAATTCCTCCAGCCGGGGACCCCAACAAGCATACCTTTGGTTTCTGGAATTGTGCCACACCCACCGTTACTGAAATATCCTTAAGAGAGGGCACAACCTTTGACACTATAGAGATCAAAGGTCAAGGGGTTAATGTCAATACTTGTGAACTTGAGGTCAAGTTTGGTGAAGACATGTGCACTGTTCAAGGGATAGGTGGTTCTGGGTTTTTCTGCACAGTTGACTCTGGAAATAACCCCACAGTAGGTGTTCTGCAGGAAATTTCTGTCCTTATCAAAAATAGAGGGTATGCTTTAATAAACATAGAGAAGAGGCTGGATCGTTCTTTTGCTCTGTTTCCGGCCATTAGTACAGTTTCCCCACAGTCTGGTTCCACAGCAGGGGGAACACTTGTTACTCTTTCTGGAACGGGCTTTCCTGAAGAGGAGGACAAAGTTATCGTGTCCATAGGAGGGTACATCTGTCATGTGGATAGTTCATCATCTACAGAAATAACATGTAAATCTTCAGCTCAAACAGCGGGATCAAAGGATGTTGAGGTGACGGTCAATACCCCTACAGGCTCAGAAATCATGGCTGTTTGTAAACATGCCAGTGGTTTGTGTACTTTCTTATACTCTTCCATGGCAACTCCAGTGGTGACCAGCGTGTCACCTGATGCAATCACCGGAACCACAGAAACGACCTTGACCCTGACGGGTTCAAATTTGAAGTCGTCAAAAGAGGGAGCAACAGTCCTAATTGGAGATCATGAGTGTGCTGTGCAGTCACAGAGTGTGGATACCATCACCTGCACCATCACAAACCTTCCTCTGGGCCTGAATGATGTCAGCGTTGATGTTGCAGGGTTTGGCAGTGCGTTATCTTCCCTTACTGTGACATCACCAGCAGTCATTAGCAGCATGACCCCAGCCTTGGGCAGTGTTTATGGTGGAACCACTGTCACCTTTATGGGAAATGGGTTCACATCTGATGCCACCATTAGCATAGGAGGTGTGGCTTGTAAAGTGAAGAGTGCTAGTTTGTCAGAAATGAAATGCATAACCGGGGCTCAGGTGGCAGGAAGCTATCCAGTGAGTGTGCAAGTTGGATCAGTCTCTTACCCACAACAAAACTATGAATACAAGGATGAGATATCGCCGGAAGTAACAAGCATTACTCCCAGTAATGGAGGGCAAGGAGTAACAGTCACAATAGCGGGTCAGAACTTTGTATCTCCTTCAAAAGTAACCATTGGAGAGGCAGAGTGTACAGTGGTCTCAGAAACAGCCGTCCAAATCGTGTGCACCACTACTCCACATGCGGTGGGATCAAAGAATGTGGTGGTGGAAACTCAGCATGGTATATCTAACCATAATATCCAGTACGAATATGTCCTGAGTGTCACATCATTAAACCCAACGTCAGGTAAGGTATTGTGTAGAAATCTTAAATATTGTCAAGTGATCTTAAATACATCATTTTTTTTGGCTAGTGCTTACAAAATTTGTACAATGCAATGTTCTTGTAATCAGTAAAATTTAAGAAGATGAATATCATTTTATAAAAGGTAAATGGTTTTCATTTTTGTTGCTGTCGACAGGAAGTATATTTGGAGGCCAGGATATGAATATAGATGGTGAGGGATTTGATGAAAACGTTGAAGTAAGGATTTGTGATGAAATTTGCCCAGTTTACTACAATTCCCTGACTGCTTCCTCATTAGTCTGCGAGGTCCCTCCTTCATCTGACAGTAAGATTCCTATACATGTATATAAGCACTTAATTGAAATGTATGAAAATTGTCCACAAAAAGGTAGGATTCCCTCTAAAATGTTGTGCTCTACAGGTCTGTTCAAGTTATAATACTGTGCTACATATGTTTTTGTCATTACTGATTAAATAAAAGATCGAATGTTTAAAAGATATTCTTGTCCCCTGATGATATTATCACTGCATATAATATCATATCATTAGATGATGTAATTCTTGTTTATTACCATGTGGAGGTCTGCTCCTCTATTATATATTGTATTAAATATTACTTAGATTAAAACTCTGCTCAGATATGACCTGCAATATTGTAAATATCTGTATGTAAAGATATGCTCTCAGATATTACTTCTATCAAGTAAAGAACTAGTTCTCTTGTGGTCTGGTCCTCTTATCAGATGGTGTACTCTTCAATATACATCATTGGTTGTAATTTTACTCTTTGTAATGTCTACAATTTTTTATGCTTAAAACATGTACATGTTTTCCTCAAACAACTGATTCAGATCTACATTTGGGTTTCCTTTAGGAACTGCCAAAGCATGTAATGTTAAAGTGAGCTCCATTAGCATTCTTGTTAATGCTGGGACATACAACTACGACCAGTCAATGACTCCTTCCATGACTGGCCTTAATCCCACCCGGGGCGGGACAGGAGGGGGCTCAACCTTGACCATCTCTGGAACAGGATTTGGAACGTAAGTAAATCCCCCAAAAAATTTATTATGTAAAAAAAAATTATGATTAGATATGTCAGCTTTGATATGCAAGCAGTTTTTGCAATTTCACATTCTTAGTGACTAAGAATGTGAAATTGCAAAAGGACTATATATGGTTTGAGCCTAAAATAGCCCCCTTAAATAACATTGTCATTTTACTGTTATTCTTTGTTTTCTCGATACAGGTATACATTTGAAGTTTTTTCATAACTTTCATTTTGATTTAACTGCCCACATTTTTAAAATATAATCATAAAGTTTACCTTTTCCCGCCATTTTCGCATTTTTAGCATAAAACGGCTTGTTTTGAAGCAGTTTTTCTTTAAGAAAACATTGAGCGATTGCTTGAACCAAAATATTTTCACTAAAGATGTATCTATCCAGTATTTGTGACAAAAAGTTTGTCCCTGTTCAAAGCGTCACTCTATATTTCCCATTCAAAAAAAAGATTAGAAAAATGTCAAATTTTGTCTGATTTTGATTGAATTATAAAAATAGCGTCACTTCTGACATCATATACTGCCAGTGAGTGCAAATAAATCCAATAAATAGGCCAAAAATATAATTTATATCAACTCATCTGAAATATAACAATTTAATGTACCTGAAACACTTTAAAAAATTGTGAATTATGGGGGCCAAATTTGACTAATATCATATATAGTCCTTTGACAAATATACTTTGTCTATATCATATTAATTGTCTTTTGCTTACTGTGGAATTGGGAGGGTGAGCATGAAATTGTTAATGGTTGCCCTTGTGTTTATCTGTGATAACATAGACTGCTATAGGCAGAATAGGATTTTGTCACTGCTTTCAATACTTTTCATATTATTTTTGTTTGATTCAGTGATCAAGGTTCTGTGCTGATAGATGGCAGCACCTGTTCTATCAATTCTTGGGCAGACAATATCATCAAATGCACCACAGACTCACATGAAGAAACTGGGACCTACAAAGTTATGGTGCTTGTACCAAACAAAGGAATGGCCGACTCGGTAAGTACAAAGAAAAAGTGCAACAGAGATAACAGTTTGAATATTAGCCCTAACACTCTCTCTCTCTCCAATGCCACTTTAATACTGTAACAATAGAAACTTCCAGTACTTATTGTCAAACTTGAATCCATATAACTCAATTGCCTTTAAATTTGTAAATAATAATTGAAAACAAACTGTAAAAACTAGTAAATTATTTTTAAAACAAAGCTAATTTCATGAGCTCTAAAACAGAAAACTATGAAAGTTATGAGAAATATTTGAGGTAAATAGTCGGTAAACCAGTATTACGTTACAGGGTAGTTTACGGTTCACCTACATAGATGTGTGGTCATCCCCATGGACTTGGGGTGGTTCTATTCCAGTGGAAGGAGAACTCGTAGTAATCAGAGAGGGTCATACAGTGCTATTGGATGTGGATACTCCCATCCTAAACACATTACTTATTGATGGTAAGAACTCACTGATACCAGCTTATCATAAGTTCACATGGAAGATGAGTGCTCTAATGGCAAATCAGCTATGAACCTGCATATTTCACAAAGCTTCTTATTATCTTTGTCTATCTCTTCCCAAGCATACAATTTTTGGAAGGAATTCCTTCTGTCATTCATCTGAACATTAAACTACTAAAAATGAATCATATTTAAACTTATATTTCAGGAGGAAGCCTGATTTTTGATGAAAAGGACCTTGAGCTTCAGGCTCACAAAATTCTGATCACCAAGGGTGGAAAATTGCAAGTAAGCAAAAAGATATTAAAGTTCTGACATAAAGATATACAAAAAGTAAGCATTCATTCATTTTTCACAATTGCAATTTTTGTGTACAGGTTGGAACAGAGTTTGAGCCATTCTCCTGGAGAGCCTTCATTACTTTACATGGACATGTGCGTTCCAAAGAGCTCCCAGTGTATGGAACCAAAATGATTGGTGTTCGAAACGGCTCCTTAGAATTGCATGGTATGTTTACAATTTGATCTATGCATGTTAAACACATAATATTGAATAAAGCTATATGTGTGTTCGTGTGTTTAAGTAAATTTTAACTGAAATATTCACTTTGTAAAATTTTTGACCATTTTTCATTAAAGGCACTTGAGTTTCTAAGATCACTTCTTCTAAATGTTACTTTTTAAAAGGCCTTGGATTTTTTTATGTATGTATAGAAAGAAAGTAGATTTTTGATTTATATTGTAGACCTATAATAGAATTAATTTTTCTTTCAACAGGGAAAAGAATTGTGACTTCTTGGACACGTCTAGAAAATACAGTCAATATTGGTGCAACTGAAATTGTGCTCACTCACCCAGTAGATTGGGCTGCTGGAGATGTTGTTGTCATAGCAACAACCAATCACAGACATCGTCAGCAGGAGACGGAGCAGTGCACTATTGCTTCTGTATCGACTGACAAAAAGACATTGGCACTGGACCAACCGCTGACCTACAGTCATCTTGGGGTGACTGGGAATTATGGGGGCCAGAATATAGAATTCCGGGCTGAAGTCGGATTGCTCTCTCGTACAATTACCTTCCGTGGGACTCTTGATGAGCAGTGGAATGATCTTATTGAGCAGTGTCCAGATGGGTTTGATACAGGTCTGCAATCTTACTTTATTCCTATTATGCTCCCTAAAATCTGATGAAATTCTATTCATTGTAAATTGTGTGCTGTACTATTCCATGTTTTGAAACTTTATGGTAAATGCAATAAAGAATGAACAACACGGATAAATGTACAAAAGCAATGTTGTCTTTTGTAGGGGAATTTGCAGTGCGTAAATGTTTCAATGGTCTGTTTGGAGAAGAAATTGGAGTTGATCAGTTTGGAGCTCATATCATTCTTCACGCTCCACAACCAGATTCTGGAATTGTCCATGCCCACATTGAGTATGTTGAGTTTCAATACGTTGGGCAGGCTTTCCGACTAGGACGCTATCCCGTTCACTTCCATCTGAATGGTGACATGACAGGGTCCTATGTCAGAGGCTGTAGTTTCCATCAGTCTTTCAACCGTGCTGTGAATATCCATGGAACTCACAACGTTGTAGTGGAGTACAATGTAGCCTATAACATCATGGGTGGAGCCATGTTTCTGGAGGATGGAGTAGAAACTGGAAACACTTTCCAGTATAACTTAATGCTGTTTGTGATTGCAAGCTCCAGTCTGCAGAATGATGATAACAGCCCAGCTGCCTTTTGGGTGACAAATCCAAACAACATTGTGCAGCATAATGCAGTTGCAGGGGGCACTCATTTTGGCTTTTGGTATAGAATGCATAAACATCCTTCAGGGCCATCCTTTACAACCTCCATCTGTCCACAAAAAGTTCCTATTGGAATATTCTTCAATAACACTGTGCATTCCAATGGATGGTTTGGTCTTTGGGTTTTCCAGAAGTACACGCCCCGAGCAGGTGGAACATGTGGTTCTGGCACTCCTGAAGAGGCTCTCTTCTCTGATCTCACAGCTTGGAACTGTGAAAAGGGTGCCGAGATAGTAGATGGGGGCTCAGTCAGGCTTAGGAACTTTGTTCTTGTGAACAACAAACTATCTGGGTACGAGGGAAAGATGGTTTTGGAAGGCTCTCAGGTCATAGAGAATGCTTTGATTGTGGGACATGCCTCTGAACTGACTGTTGAAGAGCAAGGATGCACAAGGGATGGAATTAAGCTCCCTTATGGATATGGCTTTCATGTAAAAAATGTCAAATTTGTTAACTTTGATGAGGATGGGTGTGCTGCATTTGGAGTGACCAGAATTACGGGCACCTGCAGTGTGAATTGTGGTGGGTATAGCTACACTACCGAAGGACTGACTTTTGTCGACTCGCCCAACAGAGGGAAGTTCTTCTGGGCTTGGGAAGCATTGATCAAAGATTTAGATGGGTCCCTGACAATGGATGGTCCTTCGGCTGCAGCGGCTGGGAAAACGGTACTTCCTAGTACTGGCACTCTACCATCTACCTGCACAGCTATTGATTCATTCAGCAAGGGATCTGCACCAGCTGTCGCATGTCCAAGTGCACTTAAATATCACAGATTTACTTTCAATAATGTACCCAAATCTCTGGAAGGAAAGGATGCTGTATTTACTAATGCTTATGGAATTTCAACTCAACCTTACAGGAGCAAAGCTATAACCCACAAGAAGGGCTGGTTGATAGTGTTTTTGGATGGAATGGAATACAATATGGATTTCACTGACAGTCCAGGCTATACCAATTTCACATACAATGGAAGAATGTATAACTTTGAGGTAAATTTATGTGATAATTGAAGATGATTGTCATATCAAACAGTAATTTAGAGGGAAAATGTCAGTTCTTTTATAAGGAATAAACTGCATACAAAGACTCTGTCCCCCAACTTTCTGTGAGTCTTATATTTGTGACGGTTTGATTGCCGGTGCCAGATAGCTCAGTTGGTAGAGAATTAGGAGGGCCCAGGTTCAAATCCCCTTCTGGTTCGTCATTATTTCTCCTATCCCGTTAAATATTTTTAATAAGCACAAGATTTCCTTTTGATGGAGAGCCACTTTTGTATATATTTCTAGACCAAAGATGAGTATGTCATAGTGAAGCAGAATATTCAGCAGGAACCAAGTCGCTTCTTCATTGACTGGTCTTCAGGTCACATTCCAAACCCAGAGACAGCCATTGATGTGGCCACAAGTAACCATGGACACTGGGAATACTCTCAGCCAGGGTTGGAGCTGAAATACTTAGGTGAATGTCCTTCACAATTAGAGAATTTAAAGTGCTATATAAAAGCATTTTTATGTTTATATTCCATACAAATATCTGAATCCTTAAACCTTTTTTTAAATGTTGAAATTTAACAGATGAGTGTTTTTATTCACTACATCAAACTAAACTCTGCATCATGCATATATCAATAACTTCTAGAATAATTTCTGCTCACTGCAATGTGTTGAGAAATTATAGACAATGTATATTTTTTTTATCCTTAGTCCGAGGCTATAACCCATCCTCAGTTGGAGCAACTACCAAAAGAAACATTGTTATGAAATTTAACGTATATAAGTGTTTCTTCGAGAACTGTATGCCTCCCCCAGACCCCAACACAGTGCCCCCCGTGGAGGAACGCCCAGACGATGCTGTTTTCTGGTCAGAGAAAGAGACGTGGAGTGATGCTGAGGAGGGGTGGGGAGGGTATAAAGGGGAGGGACTGTATGATCTGCCAGTGGATGGAGACAGTGTCAAAATACCTAAAGGTAAATGAAAGTTACTGTAAATAGGAAAAATATTATTATTACTGCATGGTTCAGAGATTAAGTTTATATTTTTCATGAATATCTACCTAATTGTTTATAGGTAATAAAATTAAAAATAATTAATGCATCTATCATATCAACTGTTTTCCTTATACCATTTATATTTTCCATGAATATTATGCTACATGTATTAATACAAAATAATGCATCAAATTTGAAGCTGTCAAATTTAACAGCCATATTTGCCTATTTATGTAAAATTTTGCTTTAAAGTAGTAAGGAAAATTTTGTAAAAATGATTCTACTTTACCCAAGAACTATAGCTGCTGTAAAAATAATAATGAAAATCCCTATTTGCTACACCTGTTTCATTGAAAGGTAAAAAAAAAAAATGGTGATACTCTGTAGTTATACAGAAGTCTCTGCAGTTGTCTGTATAGGTATTGAACATTGTAGATAAATGGGTTGTGGGTGATATCACACTACCCCAAATGGAAAAACTGGTTCTCTATGGTGTTCTTGAATTGGACGATGATGGAGGAAACCGTAACTTTGAACTACGCTGTAAATACATCATCATTCGTGGAGGAAGACTTATCATTGGATGGCCAAACAAACCATTCCTTGCCAATGCCCTGGTCATTTTGGAAGGAGATCGTCAAACAGACTATTTTGAACAAGACAGTGGCCCAACTATTGGTGCCAAGGTTTTGGGTAAGAATTATACTTCCTTCTGTTGTGTAAAATGAATAAGATATATGGTTGATGCATATATGCAATTTGATGCAACAATCATAATTGAATTTTGATTCTTTTATATACATATAAGATTACATAGAACTGTTTAGGACCCCTCCAAAATGTCTGTCCATAATGGAGTGAGATGCTGTACTTTGACTGACTACAGATTATATCTTAGAAAACCTTAATTGCTATTCTCTGACAGTCATGCAAACTGACTCTTAACAGAAAAGCACTTGAATTCTCGAATTAAGAATTCATGGCGTGACAATATCATTAAACATCAAGATAGCGTGTACTAATGGTTGTTATTATTTGGTTTTGATCAGCTGCCTTCGGAGGTGTGGACATGCATGGTATACAGAAAGGAGACTCGTGGACTCGACTCGCTCAAACAGCCAGTCCTGGGGACACACAGATTACACTCGAGTCCGCTGTAGAGTGGGTGGTGGGAGATGAGATCATCATTGCACCCACAGGATACAAGCCTGAAGAAGTGGAAAGGTTTCACATCACTGCTGTCTCAGCAGATTCCATGACAATTACCCTGGACACTCCCCTGCAGTTTAAGCATATAGGTAAATGATGCATCAATGCTCTAGCTTTTAAATTATTATCACAACCGGGTTTGACACCAACTTTTCTCTATGTTAATCCAGACGGACTAGTGCCAGTTTATTTTAACTGTAAGTCTGCAGCCAATTTTATATGTATGAAATATAAACCAAAATGCATTACCATATTTTGCTGAATATTATACGCACTTTGACAATTATTGTATGTTATTTTTATGTCCATTCTTTTTTCTATTATAAGCAAAATTCTTATATTTTTTATAGGGATGTCAATTTTACTCGGTTGGCTTAGTCGATTAATCGGGGGCTTCAGTCGAGTGATAGTCGAGTACTCGTTCATTTATTTGAAACTGTGTATCTCTTTTAAATCAAATAATGCTACTGCCACATACATCTTATCTTAAAATATAAAAAAAAAAACATTTAGAACTTATAATACTGTTCCAGGGATGTATATACGTCCCTGTGTGTACTAATGTATTTGATTTAAAATAAATAAAAAATTATTTTATCTAAATACCCGTTTGCAAATGTCCTAGCTTTTCCATGTTTCTTGTGACGCTTACACAGAACTGAGCTCTATTTCATCTTAGGCAAATCAAATGTGACCTGTTCATTTTAAGTCATTGTCCATGCCTAACCACCGATTAAAGTTTAATGATTATAAAAACAAATGCCTTGAGAGACGATTATTGAAATGATTCAATTTTTGATTATACAAACATCTGATCCAATATCTACCTGATTAGAAGAAATACAAATTGTTCTCATCAAATATTGTCTAAGTAAATCAAAAGAGATCAATTATTAGCCGCTTATAAAAATACACCAGGGACACTCATGCCGAGAAAAGAAAACAGTTATTTTCATTCATAGCCCAAAAACTGCAGCATTAAGAATGGATAAATAAAATGTTTTGAATTTTGTTTACATTATTGCGAGTAATATTTAAGAAGATATACTAAGAAAATATTAAGAAAATTTTAGTCGATGATCGGTGTGCCCGAGCGATAGTCGAGTACTTGAGTACTCGTTGACATCCCTAATTATTTATTATAATTTAATATACATATACCAATATTTCTTTAAAAAATGAGCTGTTGTTCGCTTCCTCTTTAAAGCTTTATATTCATATCAAATATTATTGTGCATAGTACCAGAAGTATTGCTGAGTACTAATACTTGTTACATGTACTCACATGTAATTATTAACCAAATGAAATTTGTTATTCTAGCACACACTCATACAGCTGATGGTAAAACTTTAACAATGGCTGCCGAGGTTGGACGCTTGACTCGAAACATTCGCTTTGAGGGAGCTGTCTATCCAGACATAATGGATGAAGCCTTTGGAGCCCGGATAATGGTGTCCAGAAAAGTAGAAAATGGACAACTTTATATTGGTATGTATTGTGTTCACAAATTTTATATTATGAATTCAACAAGATTAACATGAAATAGATCAGTATAATCATGGGAGGGAAATGTGCTTTTGGTATTGGTACTATCTTTAAAAAATACCATTATGAATTCAACAATTAATAGAATGTAATATAAATGAAAACCAACAACAAGGTTACAAAGGGTGATGAATATTGTATTCAATTTGATATTTCTATAACTACTACCTGTTTAGTTATCACTGAGTTCTGGATTGTCAAAAGACCTGGGTCCAAACCCTGCAGAATGAACATTTGTCTTTATCACACATATTCCCACTTTACAACAAATTCTTACATAAATTTTCAGGATATGCCCGTCTCTCCAATGTGGAGTTCCACCTCACCGGGCAGGAGGGGTGGGTGGAGCGCGGAGATGCTCGTACCTCGCTAGCCTTCACTGATGCCGGAACCGTCAATCCAATCAAGCCATCTTATGTCAAGCACTGCTCTTTCCATAACAGCTTTGCCCCTGCTATCACTGTCCATGGTACAAACAACCTCCCTATTGAGTGGAACGTCATGGCAGACTCAGTCTGGTTTGGTATGTATAGTGCCTTTAAAAAAAATACTCAACGTACAAAAAAAAATTCGGTAATTTACATTCACATCAAGCTGTATTTTCAAAGTACATTTTAAAGTTTTATGTGCTATTTGAATATCAGAGCATAATTTTTTTTTTTTTTATTTGCCTAGTATGATAATAATCAAGATATATTTCTTATGACCAGCTTTGGAGACCACAAGTTCCAGTACGGTGATATCCCACAACTTTGTCACCAATGTTAGATGGGATGGATGCTTCAATGGTAGATTTGAAAATCTGAATGTGCGATACAATGGTGCCTTCAACTTGAATAAAGCCACTAAACTGGTGTTGAAGTATAATGCTGTGGGAGGAGCCCAGAGGGTGGGCTACAACATTCTAGGGGAGGAGTGTGGTGGTACATCAGTTTGGAAAGAAAATGTGGCCCATACTACACTATTAGGGGTAGCAAATTTTCAGCAGATGACCGTAATACCCGGTAAGTGACTTGTTTCTATGACAGATTTTCAGCCATTAGAAAATTATACAGTCATGTAAAATACTTAAAGCAAAAGTTTGGGTGTTTTGGTGATGGTACATTTCTTATTGACAGAGGGTATGGACTGCATACGAATTAACAACTTTCATGTGTGGAAGAACCTGGACTATGGAATATATTACAACAACTTGGTGAACTCAGTTATTGAAGGAATCAAGGCAGCAGACAATGGCGTGAACATCTTCCAGTTTATCATTGGTCCAGCTGCTGTCAGGCACCAGTATGAAAATAAATTTGCGAGAGTGGTTGATTCTCTTATTGTGGGTACCTCTGATGCCTTTGATTGTGGTACTGATGTCCCCAATACCAATGACTGCAACATTAAACTCAGCAAGCAAAGTCGATCTCACAGTCCCAAGAGACTTGGAGTTACCATGCCAACATTTTCTTCAGGAGGAAATAAAGCTCCAGAAAAACCATTTGCTGGCATAAAGGCCTACCAAGCCATTGGTGGAAGAAGCTATTTATCAGGTATTTTTTCAAAAAAAAAAAATATGAAGAGAGATGATTAAAATACACTTTGTATTTGTGAATTATGTTGGAACATGTACTTTTATGCATTAATTTAGTTCCTTATTATGAAAATGGCCTCTATGATTTGACTCCTTAAAAGGGCTGAATTTTTAGACTATGTCAAGCTCCTTTAAAATAAGATACAGAAAAATATTCAAATTTCAAAGCTAAAATATAAGGAGTTTCTGACTCAAAAATAATGTCTAAAATTTGAAGGTAGATCTGATAATTTGCTGATCATTTAGCCAACTTAATGGCAAGATTATCGAGTTGATGACAACAGTAAATGAGGTTTTATTTTGAAGGTGTGACTTTCTCCAAGTTCAGTGACCGTTGCTCAGCCGGGCGGGATATGGTGATAGCTCCAAACTTCCAGAGTGACGATGGTAACCATAGGATGGAGGTCTCCACCCTGACATTTGTAGATGTTGATGAAGAGTCGAAAATCTTTTATCCAAGATCCAATTTGGGGTACTCAGTTGTCAAAAGATACTATTATTTCTTCTTAACTTTAAATGATATGACATCAATTTGTGTAGTTGGCTACAGAAATCAGAAGAAAAACACAGCGCACTTAAATGATTTAAACCGTTTATTCCATTAGTCAATAAGTGAGACTGAGATCAAAAGTGAGCTTCTTTAGCACTTATGATCCAGAGTATTTTTTTTTTATTTTTCTGTTCACATCTTTAATGAGATATTTAAATGATGACATAAATCTGTATACTTGTGACTCTATGAGCTGATGGTCTTTCTTGCAGATTGATAAACCCATCTGATTGTGTGGACATGGCTTGCGATGCCAAGATTAAAGCCCTCCTTGTGGACACCGATGGTAGCTTCCTGGGTCAGGCTGGCTCAGTAATCCCCCAGTCTGAGTACCAGTGGAACGGAGACCCTGCCTACATGTTAGGGGACTACAGGGTGCCCAAGGAAATGCAGGTCACTTTGGATGGAGAGAGAATTCCTATGGACACTTTGGCTCCACACAAAGGTTAGAGTTGTTGCAAAATAGCTGTGAATTTAATAACACTGTAATTGTATTACATATTTGGCATATATGATATTTAGTGGAAATTAATTTTCAGCAAGTTAGTGTGGATCTGAATTACAAGTAGCTTCTTTTTTTTAGTGTACTTTTTTATAATCATAATTATATGAATGACATTTTGTGATGTACTTGATTTAGCGGATGCTGTTTTCAGTCAAAATTGCTAATTAATGTATTACATTACATGTAATTAGTTGCCATTGTTGGCAATACAACAGTGTAACTGTAAACATATAATTATATGCTGTAGAATTATTTGTGGTTTGCATTAATGTAATGTACAGTATGATTTTGCCATTCATGGTTCATTATGGAATATGAATCCATAGCAATAGACAATCAACCGTCTTCGCTAGCCAAGAGTTTCAGATCCGCACCGCTCCTCACGTCAGGAGTGGTGCGGATCAGAAACCCTTGGCTAGCGAAGGTGACAATCAACAGAAATCCCCACAAATTGCAATATATTTGCATGCTGTTACAGGTTCAGAGTAGGTTTTGTTGAAAAGTATGGAAATATATCGTATATCTGGGGTTTTTGCGTCTCAAAATTTGCGAAAATGGGGGAAATATGTAGCATTTTTAATTTGCGTCAGTCAATTTTTGTGATTTTAAAAGTTTCTTATAGAAAATAATACAAGATATAATTTCTGCATATTTAATATTTTGTGATTTGAAAGAGACTTCGCGAAAGAAGCGAAAATTAGGTCATCGCGAAAACTACAGGATGTACGGTAAGCAGCACTTAATTATGGTTTCCACTGGTTGATTGCAGGAATCATTCGAGATGACACTTGTACCTATGTGACAGAATGGCAAGCTTACAAGTGCCCAAGCTTCAAGCACTATACACTGACCATTGAGAGCATGGACAAAGATACGGAAACTCGCCGAATCTCACCTGTGGCAATTCTTGGAGATGGTTACCTTGACCTCATTAATGGTCCCCAGGACCATGGATGGTGCAGTGGTTATACCTGTAGAAAGAGGCTCTCAACATTCCAGTCCATTGTGGCACTAAGTAAACAGAACTAAGAATTTATTCTCGTTGAAAATTGATTTTAAATTATACAAGAAGTAAAAACAGGTAATGCTTATGATGAAATGTGGTAATAACGAACAGTGTTCAAAAAATCAAAAGTCCAAAGGAAAAATACAAAACAGGAGCAGAGCAAACACTGACTTCTAAAAAATTAGAGGTAGGATCAGGTGCCATGATATTCATAAATGTTGATATTGTATATAAATGTATTTTTCCCTAATTTCAGACAAGGATTATCTTTTACATTACACTGGGACTTCCCCTCAGCAGTCACGCTTTATGATGCTGGATGTCGATCAAAATGACTGCATTCAGCTTTCTATCTGGTACGCCCAGCCATGGCGCCTGGATGTGTATCATGATGGCCAGTACATTCTACCTGCCAATGCCAGACATGTAGGAGATGTCGGCACCATTGTGTACGACCCCCCTCCAGTAGGAGAACCAGACAAATTCAAGCCCAGTGCTGCCACCTGTGCTGATGTTTCTGGGTCAAATTTCTATGACAGAGAGGCTGGTGTACTTACTATCCTGATTAAAGGTCCAAATCCGGTCAGAATCGAGACTGTGGACTCGGTTATTGTGTCTCTACAGTTCCCACCCATGTCCCTGGAGGAGCTCTTTGGGGGAAACATTATCATGAATATAGCAGCCTTTCTAGATATTGACCCCAAGTTTGTTAGGGTAACCGATATCACACGTGAAAGTACAGGGGATAAACGAAGGAAAAGAGCAGTAGATGAAAACATAGTTGGAGCCACGATAGAAGTCAGCAACCCACCAGGTAAATTAAGTCAAGGCCATTCAGATTACTGAGAGTATTTTATGTTCATTATTTCAAAGGGGCATAACTTAGATTGAATCGGATAATTTAATAGATTTCAAATTTATAATGTAGTTGGGACAAGATTTATTTTTATCTTCAAAAGAGGAGTATTTCAATATTACACATTCAATTTTTTTTTAATGGTAGGTTAGTGTACAGTGAACATGAAAAATATCATGATATTACTTGGTACTTTGTTTTTTATCTATAAATAAAAAAGGAAACAATGTTTAGAGATTGTTAAAGCCAGTACACATGAACTTGACTTTCTTTTTGTGATTACTATTATACTAGTACTGTGTATTGAAAAATGGACACATTTCAGGTACTCCTCCTGATGCTGATAGTTTGACAAAAGATGACCTGGAGAAAGTATCTGTTGACCTCGTCAATGGAATACAGCTGACCAATTTCAGTGATGACATCAATGTGAATTCAAACACTTCCTACTCCATCTCCAGAAATATTCCAGAGGCAGACAGTCCGCAGTGGCAGCAGTTAACCAGCTCTGAGCCGGGTGGCTACTTGGTGGTGCAGATGGCTGACCGTATGATCTTCCACACTGAACTTAAGCCTCTGCATGAAGGAGCCCCATTCAAAATACAACCCAAGATTCAAGTGGTGGACAAATTGGTACTTTTGTAAATGTGTTCTCTTAATCTTAAACTTCAAATATGTAATGCATTTATTATTAATCTCCCTTATTTGACTTGTTAAGTACATTCAACAGGTTAATTTTGTAATATTTTTCAATATGCATACCGGTTTAAATCATATTTTGTCCTATTTCAGGGGGAGATAATCAAGGTATTGGGAGCTGAGGAGAATACATGGAAATTAAAAGCAACCATTCGTGAGGGATCAGGAAACCCTGATGCTGTTCTCCTGGGAACTACAACTGTCCAGTTTGTCAATGGAATGGCAACCTTCACAGATCTCACCATCTCCCACTTTGGTACAGACTACATTCTAGACTTCACAGTCACAGAGCCAGATGTTGGAGAGCCATTTGTGATGGCATCCGAGAAGTTTACCCTGGAAGGAAGACCTATAGTGGCAGTAGTGGAGTCCAAGTCCCCAGTCATTGTGGAGCGATCACCAGCTACTATAAAACTTGAGCTGAGAGATGCAGTTACAAACCAAATAATTGACGATATTGACTGGAGAGTAAGGACTTTTCATCACAAAACAATATAAAGCATTGTAACTAGTACATAAAATTTTATAAAATTAGCAGAATATTGTCATTCTCTACCACACATTTGCATTGTATTACACTATTGTCATAATGACTTTATATTTTAGGGTCATTCTTGGGAAGTAACGGCCAAAATTGGAATGCCAGAGTTATATGATGAAAATATCATGGATTCCAAAACAGCTTCATTTGATGTGAATTCAGGGCAGGCTACCTTTGACAATCTTTTGTTTTATACCACTGGGGTGTTTGTTGTACAGTTTAGTATTACATCAACTCCAGCAGATTACAGTATAGAACTCCAGGAAATTGTGGTGGTTCGAGGCATCAGTCAGGAAGAGATGACCACAGCGGTATCAAAGGAAATAGGCCTCAAGTTTGAGGCTGACTATGACAGCATTGTTGGGACAGACTACAATAAATACTTTGCAGCCATGGTTCTGAATTGGGTTGCCGGCACATATACTGATGTTATTCCAGCACCCAAACTTGTATACAAAGGTAATTCAGAGATGGGCATCAAATTTAAATTCATCTTGGGTATCTCTTAATATGGAAGGTCTCTCTGGTTAAAATGTTTAAACACCAATCCAGGAAAAGATTCATTGCATGGTAATTTTTCTGGTTTTGTAATTAGTGTATGTCTGTTTGCAGGGAGCATCATGGTTACCTTCAACATAGGAGGCAATGAGGATAGCATCACTTCCACCATCAGCAGCCTATGTACGGCCATTCAGAATGGCACACACTTCACCTTCATTGGTCAAGACCTCACCCTCAGTGGCTACATGACAGTGGATGGCAATAAATACTATGGCGTGTCCTGTGGAGAGGTATGCTCTCTATATAAATGTATCATGATTAATCTCAAACAAAATTATCTGATTAATTTACTTTTTAAAATATGAAGTAATAATTTGCTCTCAAGAATCTTTTCCGATACATCTACCCGTTATACAAAATAAAGTTTTAAAAATCTATGATCATGTTGCATTTGTTCTTGTGCAATTCCTCCGACAGCCAAAATATTTTTTTCGTTCTGCATGACCTGTTAACTACCGGTAAAACTTTTTCAATCTTTAGGTATCATCTGATGATGGAACGGACAGCGCCATGCCAATCATAATCATCGTGGCAGTGGTAGGTGGGCTTCTGATTATTGCCGTCATCATTCTTATAGCCTGCATGATATACAAGACTAAGATCTCCCCTCGAGCCAAGACCCACGACTTGGAGCAAGTCCTTCGGAATGAGAAATCTTTTACCAGTGTTCGCAGCTACAAACAACATCCTCCCAACTCCACCACACTGACTGGGGAGAAAAGAACTGCCGCCGATTACTGGAAAATGTGAAGCTTCAGCACAAAACCTTGCCATACTAGTTTCATGTTCATTACTTTATAACTTAGTCTGTTCATATTGAAAAATCACTCCTAGGGATTTGGATGATTTAAAATATATGACTCTTCTCTCATGGTGTGATGCAATATTTTCATTTGACTTTTTTGGTAGAGAACTTTACTTGTTACTTTTATTTCACATACTTTTTGATACCATTTTCATATTACTTTTGCTGTTGAATTTTATCTTGTTTTTGTCGACAATAGAAGGATTTTTTTAAAAGATCCATTCTTGCTGATATCTTTATATAGACTATACATTTTTCCGTCCATTGTTTAATGTTATTGAATCCTATTCTGATTTCTGAAATCATAAAATAAACTGTTACAATTGTTACTCGTGTCATCAAGGTTTTTTACTATTATTGTTCAACAAGGATTAATTTTCACATCATGCGATATTTACTACAAGCTAGCAGTAGATGTGTAGTTTATACAATTCTTTAAAAAGTTTTTTGTTTGGCAGTATGCATCCAAGAACAAGAGGCCCATGGGCCACATCGCTCACATGAGCAATGATAGACATAACTAGATACGATCTTGTTACGAGTAATGAGTAGGTCTTCCGTGCGATGTCTTTTTTAAATGATACCATGAATAATCGATACAATTTCAGAATTAACCCCCCCCTACTTTCAGATAATGTATAAAAAATCCCTTATTACGTAATAAATGGGCGTGGCAATGATTTTTTCAAACAGATGTTGTTAGGATCAACAACTTTGCATTTATAATGCATTACAAAATCTTTATCGTTTCAAAGTTATTTGTAGTAGAATTTACGAGTCATTTGACCCGTAATTAAAGGGCCAGCCACTTTTTCTTGATTTCGTTGGAAAAAACTTTTGATTCTCTTCCACTTTTGTTATAAATGTCTTAACAAAATATCAACTGATAGAAAGATACAGACCAAAACATATGAAAATTTTGATTCAAAATTCGTACCCAATTTTTGTGCTTAGGCGAGCTCCAAGAAATTGGACCACTGACATAAAACAACTTAATAGGGCACAACTTCAAACTATAGTCTACCTATCCTGAAAATCTCATAGACATATCTCTGATAGTTTATGAGATCAGCTCTGCAAAAAATAGGTCATAAAAATGTACAAAATGGTGGATAAATCGGTACCGGAAGTGACGACAGGAAAAATATCAAAGTAAAATAAAGTAAGTAAAACCATATATAATAACATATTTTGTAGATAATTCATAGATAAATTTAATTGTTTTCCTTTGTAAAATTGGACCCCCCTCCCCCCCCCCCCCCCCCCCCCCCCCCATGTAGCCCAACCTTAGTCCTGAAGATTATGATTTTGACAAATATTAATCTACACTATCTGAACTGACTTTTCTAGGCATTTCTGAGGTTACCCCCCCCCCCCCCCACCCCCATCCTACCCCCAGTATCATGATTTGAACAAACTTGAATCTTCCATACCCGAGGACACTTCCACACAAGGCTACAGCTTTTCTGCCCAAACGGTTTCTGAGAAGATTTTTAAAGATTTTTCTCTATATATTCCGATGTGAAAATTTGAACCCCCACTGTGTCCCCACCCTACCCCTGAGGATCATGATTTTATTAAACTTGAATCTACACTAACTGAGGATGCTTCCACACAAGTTACCGCTTTTCTGGTCGATCGGTTTCTGAGAATAAGATTTTTAAATATTTTTTCTCTATATACTCCTATGTAAAAATTCAACCCCCATTGTGGCCCCACCCTACCACTGGGGATCATGATTTGAACAAACTTAAATCTATACTACCTGAGGATGCTTCCACACAAGTTACATCTTTTCTGTCTGATCAATTTCAGAGAAGAAGATTTTTAAAGATTTACTCTATATATTCCTATGTAAAAATTCAACCCCTCATTGTGGCCCCACCCTACCCCCGGGGATCATGATTTGAACAAACTTGAATCTACACTACCTGAGGATGCTTCCACATAAGTTACAGCTTTTCTGGCTGATCAGTTTCAGAGAAGAAGATTTTTAAAAATTTACTCTATATAAAAATTTGACCCCCCCCCCCCTCATTGTGGCCCCACCCTACCCCTGGGGATCATGATTTTAACAAACTTGAATCTACACTACCTGAGGATGCTTGCACACAAGTTTCAGCATTTCTGGCCAAATGGTTTTTGAGAAGAAGATTTTTGAAAATACCAACAAATTTTCAATGATTTTTTTAATTATATCCCCTTGAAAGAGGGCGTGGCTCTTCATTTTAACAAACTTGAATCCCCTTCTTCTAATGATGCGTTGTACCAACTTTGGTTGAAATCGGCCCAGTGGTTCTGGAGAAGAAGTCGAAAATGTAACAAGAGGCCCATGGGCCACATCACTCACCTGAGCAACAACAGACATAATAAAATCAGCTTTATAGAGTAATATACAAAATATCTGAACAATGTCGTATAATAGATCCTGTATAAAAAAAATTCCCCTGCATATTCTTATGTTTATCATTGACCCCCTTTGTAACAGGATGATTTTACAGTCATAACACATATTGAGCATTGCAGTTCTCGAGAAGATGACCAGACCTAAACAATGGTTTATATATGGACTATAAACCTACATCAAACTTTGAACCCCTTTTGAGGTCCAAGAATTGTCCAGGGGCCAGAGTCTAAACAATTTTAAAGAATCAACAATATGTCAAAATGCTTGCATATAAGTAAATCCATATATAAAAACCATTTGAATTTTTGTAAACAATTTAAATGTTTTCCTTTGAAAAATTGGACCCCCCCCCCCATGTGGCACAATACTCCTGAAGAATATGATTTTGACAAATTTTAATCTAGACTATTTGAAGACTGAACTGACTAAAGCTTTTCTAGACAATTTGTGTTTTAGAAAGTTTTTCCCTATATATTCCTATGTAATAATTTGACACCCCCCCCCCCCTCAAATTGTGGCCCCACCCTACCCACAGGGATCATAATCTGAATAATTTGAATTTTCCCTACCTGAGGATGCTTCCACACAAGTTTCAGCTTTTCTGCCCAATTTGTTTCTCAGAAGAAGATTTTTAAAGATTTTTTCTCTATATATTCCTATGTAAAAACCCGACCCCCCCCCCCCCCCCCCCCCCATTGTGGCCCCATCCTACCCCCAGGGATCATGATTTGAATGAATTAAAATCTAAATTACCTGAAGATGCTTCCACACAAGTTACAGCTTTTCTGGCTGATCAGTTTCAGAGAAGAAGATTTTTAAAGAATGCCTCTATATATTCCTATGTAAAATTTGACCTCCCCATTGTGGCCCCACCCTACCCATGGGGATCATGATTTGAACAAACTTGAATCTACACTACCTGAGAATGCTTCCACACAAGTTTCAGCTTTTCTGGTCAAATGGTTTATAAGAAGATTTTTAAAGATTTACTCTATATATTCCTATGTAAAAATTTAACCCCCCATTGTGGCCCCACCCTACACCCGGGGATCATGATTTGAACAAATTGAATCTTCACTACCTGAGGATGCTTCCACACAAGCTTCAGCTTTCCTGGCTGATCAGTTTCAGAGAAGAAGATTTTTAAAGATTTACTCTATATATTCCTATGTAAAAATTGAACCCCCCATTGTGGCCCCACCCTACCCATGGGGTTCATGATTTGAACAAACTTGAATTTACACTACCTGAGGATGCTTTCACACAAGTTTCAACTTTTCTGGTCAAATGGTTTATAAGATGAAGATTTTTAAAGATTTACACTATATATTCCTATGTAAAAATTCAACCTCCCATTGTGGCCCCATCCTACACCTGGGGTTCATGATTTGAACAAAATTGAATCAACACTACCTGAGGATGCTTCCACACAAGTTTCAGCTTTCCTGGCTGATCAATTTCAGAGAAGAAGATTTTTAAAGATTTACTCTATATATTCCTATGTAAAAAATTCAACCCCCCATTGTGCCCCCACCCTATCCCCAGGGATCATGATTTGAACAAACTTGAATCTACACTACCTGAGGATGCTTTCACACAAGTTTCAGCATTTCTGGCCAAATGGTTTTTGAGAAGATCTTTAAAGATTTACTCTATATATTCCTATGTAAAAATTCAACCCCCCATTGTGGCCCCACCCTACACTCGGGGATCATGATTTCAACAAATTTGAATCTACACTACCTGAGGATGCTTCCACACAAGTTTCAGCTTTTCTGGCAAAATAGTTTTTGAGAAGAAGATTTTTGAAAAATACCAACAAATTTTCAATGATTTTTAATTATCTCCCCTTGAAAGAGGGTGTGGCCCTTCATTTTAACAAACTTGAATCCCCTTTACCTAAGGATGCTTTGTGCCAAGTTTGGTTGAAATCGGCCCAGTGGTTCTAGAGAAGTCGAAAATGTAAAAAGTTTACGGACAGACAGACAGACGGACGCCGGACAAAAAGTGATCAGAAAAGCTCACTTGAGCTTTCAGCTCAGGTGAGCTAAAAAAAACCTCTTTAGCTTTATATTTCAAAGAGAAAATTTTAAAAAGGACATCACAATTTTGATCCCAATATTTCAAAACAATTTGATGTTAAAAGTCAATTATCGGTATTCTAAACATTAGATCAGATATGAATTCATCAAACACTTGATATGCATGCATTTGGGTTCTCCTTAAAGCTGACATGAATTCATAAAATCATTTGGTCGCCATATATGTTTTCACTGCCACTGGGGTAAATATACCGGTTGTGAAAGTTACTGTCGGTTGTTTTCCTATCAAGGCATTCTGACTAAAGATATCAAGAGAAAAGCTGTCAATGTGAAAGCAAACTGGGTTTTCTTTCGTGTGAAAGGTACCCATAATTCATTTGTCACCCTGAATTGATTAACACTACCTATCCAGAGAAATGGGGTACTCTATATGCAATATTTTGCCAAAAAATAACTAAGTTCATCAGCTTGTATTTTTTTCACAAATTGTCAGAAATCAAAATCCTAGCAATAAGCACACCTCTGATTTATGTATAATTGATCTGCAAAAGAACAACTTCCTATCTTGAAAACTGTAGGAGGGTTTATCCTTACAATAGGGGTACCCTATATGCAATATTTTGCCAAAAAATGACCAAGTTCAACAGCTGGTATTTTTTTCACAAATTATCAGAAATCAAAATCCTAGCAATATGCACACCTCTGATATATGTACAATTGATCTGCAAAAGAACAACTTCCTATCTTGAAAACTGTAGGAGGAGTTATCCGTACAATAAGAGTACCCTTTTGGCAGCCGGCCGCCCGCCATTTTCAACATTTCAATAACTGGATTTTTTCCTCTGGAAAACCCGGTTAAAAATTGTACACTGTTTTAATGTCTCTTGATTTAAAACACAGACAAAATTAAAATGCTATCAAAAGTGTCTCGATATAACGTCAATTACAATGAATCATCATTTTATGAAAAAAACAATTATTTTGACTGACTGAAAGGACAGGGGCGTACAAGGCGTTGTATATCCCCCACTTTGAGCAATAAAGACGAACGATTTTCAGTTTCAGTTAAAATATTGATTTTTGGCTTGTAAACATTGTTTGATCATTTACTGTTCTAAATTGCAAATTTTAGGTATGAATGGGTCTTGACTCCATCCTAAAAGTACTTTTACTTAAAGGATCAGTTTTTATTTATTTTTAGTAATGATTTATTAAAATGGAGTCTAGATCCATAATGGGTCAAAATTCGTGGTTTTCACAAAGAACATTTCACTTTTAATCAAGTATTAATACATGTAATTGTCAAACAAAGTTATTCACCGTTCCTGTAGTGTATCAACGTACCTCAGTAAGATGTGCGGAGGCGTGTAGACTATCTTTATTGGATGAGAGAGTGTTCGAATCTTAGCTGACGTTTTATTTTTTATTTCTGTGGTTTTAACTAAATAATCAAAAAAAAATATTTAGATTTTTTTGAACAAATATTTAATACCCTTTAGATAACAATCAAAATTATGTAATGTTCATATTTTGTACACACAATGTCGCATAAAAATAGCGTTAGCACATATATGAGATCATGATGTTAATGTCTAGAAAATAAACTAATAAAACAAACGATAAGCACAAAGTATAAATGTATATTTGTTAATATGTCAAAGAATGCTGTTTTAAATTATACATGTACTGATGTACACTTTGAAATGTAAATTTCTTTTTATATGTACCGATGCCATTTCAACATTCTGGGTGCAGGGGATTTGTCTGGCATTGTACGCTCTTGTCCTTTTGACTCAAGTCTGAAATTGCTAATGATCCTGGGGGCAGGATGCACAGACTTGTAAATGCATGAACTACACATTGAAGCAATATGTATATGTAAATCAGAATATAAAGGAAACTACAATCAATAAAACATAAAAGTGGGTTTATTCCTTTATAAAAGAATTTTCATGGTATCTGCATTACCTTGCACAGATTCTATTCTGCCCTTCTTCGTGTGCACATTGAACACCCGTGTCGTTCATGCAGAGTGCATAACGTCTACATCATATTGTAGACCCAGCCCACTACATCCAACACAGTAGATAAGTGATAGTTAATCCCAGAAAGTAACAACGTAACATTGTTTTTATCAGTTTCTACAAAAACACTCCATTGAAAGTCCATGCCGTCACTGCAAGGTTTGCCCATGTGCAATGTTATAACAGTACGACACAGGAAAACGTTCTACAATGATCGAAGAATTTTTAAATACCAGTAGGTATGCCTGGATTTCGGTTTTAATAAAAACAACACCCCCAACACTCCCCTGTTCATGCTTTTTCAAGGACTGCAAGAAAACCCCCCAATATTTTTTCTGCTCTGTATACACTGTTTATATTTAGTTTGTAGAACACTGGAGCAACTATATTATACTTAAACTTCCAGTATGAAATTTAATAAAAATAACAAGGTGTGCTTTTTTTTCACATTTATTTATCTATGCATCTTCTGCTTCATCACCCTTGGTCACACGGGTGTAGATTAGCTGTGAGTGATGCTTGGACACCAACTTGATTTTACCTGTGGAACAATAAAGATGCTTTATTATATCTAAATGTTTCTAACACAAAGTTCTATCAATAACACTTGCCTTATTAGAAGATTTTACATTTCAATGACATATAAATAAAATCAGATGTCAAGCAGTTGCTCATCAACAGCAACCGAGAAACTGTGGTGAAAGAAGATATTCAAGATATACATCCATACCATCTTTACTCTATCAGAATAAAATAGTGGACAAATGTTTTATTCCAATCTCTACTACAATAAAGTATTTACAAAACCATTTATTGAATGATAGCTTTGATAATCTCCTATCCGTTTGAACAGACTGCATCAAACTACTTCTCGATTTCAGAGGAAAAACACCACAAAATGATATGTTCTAGTCTCCAGCAAAATTACATACATCACATATGGGGTTTTGGGAAAATTAAAATATTGCATGTTTAATATGGTATGTAAAACAATTATTAAAAGGTATTATAAATTGAATAAGCTGTAGTTTGTGCTTTTTCATAGCATTTTGTGGTGTGAAACAACTTTTCCTGTCAGCAAGCAATGTTTCTGATAGAAAAAAATTAAGGTCACAATTGATTTTATAGACAAATTATTTAAGAACAAAATGATATTAAACATTCATCTACTCTTTTTTCCTCTGGAATTAAAAATATCTTTCCTCTGAAATCGTAAATGAAATTCAAAGAAGGGGTGTACTGCACATAACTTGTGCCTCTGGTCCTTATGGTTTAATACTTTGAATTTTGAAAGAGTCAGCTTATATCAAGGTTTAGGAAATTTTGTTATTTCATTCACTTTTGATAAAATTGGGTAAAGTGTATTGATAGATTAGATATAGGCTGGCCTTATAACAAAGGGTGAAATTATTGTAGGCAAGAGGTATTTTTGGACCAGGCAACCCACAGTAATTTTTCAACTAAGGTTGAAATTATTGTAGGTCCGAAGTATTCATCTTTGGACCGGGCAACCCACAATAATGGTTCAACTATCAAACCCTTTCACTTCCTTTTCTACTATCAAGTGTTTTAAGACAGCTTATGCCTAAAAAAAAAAATTGTGTGTTTAGGGTAACACTGATGAAAAAAATTAGGTTAGGTAGGTAGGGATTTTTTTTTTATTTTATCATATTTTTTTCTGCATGTGGGTATATTTAAAAACAGGTTTTTAATGGAAATAATTTGAAAATCATAGTCAGATGAAAAAAGACATCTAAAAATGGTAGGATCGGGCATATTTGTAGGTTAGGTCGGGTTACCCTAAACACACATTTTTTTTTAGGTCTTATTAAAACGTTCTAAAATTAAATGACTATAAATAAGTTGAGAAAGAAACAATATATGGTTGAAGGTAGTTTTTTTGTATTTCAAGTAAAAGTGTCCAAAATGCAGAGCAAATTTCAGTACTATCAAGAAAACAATGCATGCTCTTCAAATAATGACAACTGTCTTTCCTAACAGCTTAGTTGAGTTATCACTGCTCACCTTCTTTGTGTAGGGCTCTGAGGGCCTGCTTGGCCAAAGATCCACGAATCTTCATTCTCTCAGAAACTACTGATGGTGTAATAAGTTTGTATGTGGGCACTTCTTTTGAAAATTTGTCATATGTTGCCTTATCAAACAAAATCAAGTTGTTCAGCTTGTCCCTGACTTTTCCCTTAGACCACTTCTGCAAATGAGAAAAAAATCATTTGGAAGTTAATATTGTGCCATCATATATTTCGATGCATTAAATAATAATATTAAAACAATAACTCCAGTAGAGTGCTTTAGTTATATATTTTGCATAAAGCGATTTTGGTCAATGCATTGTTAAATTTAAACAACTTGACTTTTTTTAATATGTCAATGGACATATTACCTTCTTTTTGGCCTTTCCTCCACCTCCTTCCTTCTTTTTTGCTGGGGCTTTTCCCCCCTTTGCCCCTGCCTTGGGGTCTTGTTTTTTGGCTCCCTAAAAGTACAAAGCTTATAATTTATATGTGAATGTAAGCAAATCATTGAAGCCTGCAGTTTGCACATGCTATATACCAATTAACTGTCACCCATCTTAATAGCAAATGTTCTGACCAGATTTCACACTCTTTACAACCTAACAGATTTATCAATTGTTTGCTGAAACAATATGTGTACAATAGATAATTGAGGTTAAATGTGTTCTTGCTGTCTGCGATATTTTACTCTCTATTGTGTGTCATGTGAAGCCTTTATAAATTTATCCTGAAATTTTTCTTTATACTGAACTAACACCTTTGGTAGAGAAAATCATCTTTCAATTTGATATATCAACAAAAACGGGAACAGAACTTCATTTTGAATCGACAAGATATTTATCATGCAAGCGCCAAAAAAATTGTGCTACGATTACAAGACAACATTACTTGATTATATGAAAGTCACAGTAGCAACTGGTCATTATAAAATATCATCAGTAACAAAATTCAGCCTTAGATTAACAGATAATTAATGAATAATTGTGCTACAGTACTGAACTTCTCATTAAAAACTTACGTCTCATTGTAATTTACGACTCGCACTAAACAGACGGGCCAGAAAGTCAAATTAACCTTTCGGAGAAGACTCATGCTCTTGATTAGTTTCCATTTCATAAACTACATTGTGAAAATCTCTTCAAGACATCTCATTTAGTAAATTGTGTGCAAGATACATCCCCCCTTTTTTCTGATAACCTTTAATTTCGTGTCCAAAAATAATACTATTCAGGGTTTAATAAGCTATTTGATGAAGATTGGCATAAAGTATATTTTTATGTATCTTAAAGGATATAACAAAGAGTAAAAACATATCATTTCAGCGTATATTTCTACGCAAAATTGGCATACCATGCTGCTCTTTGAGAACCACGTGAAAAAGAGGCCAGCATGTATCCCACAACGCACCTCTTTTCCGGAAGCTTATAACAAACAAAATATTACTAATCAGTGATATTAAAATATGCATAATATCGAATTTAAGCTTAAATAATGATTCATAATGGACATAAATTATGAGATTTTTACACATCAATTAATTTATATTGATATTCTTCAATTGTTTTTACTTTATTATTATTGATGTGAGCAACAGGCGCAGAAAAACTGCGCAAAGTATTGTGATAAATTTAGAATCTATGCACAAGACGAGATGTGTCTGATACGATGATAAAATACATGTTCATGCGTAACAAAAGGGAAAGATGGCAGATTCTACAAAAGAAATAATTCATGGAATTATACAAGGTTTTAGAGACAGCATATTAGGTAAAACGTATTCTCTATAACTGATCAAAACAATTTCTAAAAGTGAAACCACCCTCTGATGTATCTCAAATCCTGATTAGATAATTAGTGTACTTATGGCAAAATTGTAAACTGTTAATAGGTAACATTAAGAATGAAATATCATATAGGCTGAAATCCAGGAAAGCAGGAGTGGACAGTAAATAAGTGAACTTTGTGTTGAAGAGTTATGGGGATACAGAACAGCTGACAGAACTGATTATCCATGATCACTTAGCAGTCTGTAATCGATTACAGCTGATTACTGATTACCCCATCCCTGGACTAATAAACATTTTTAAAACCCCATTACTCGGCTCGATTTTAATTATTTACGAGTTGAACCAAATGATTCACTAGTCTCCCAACTAATTAATAAAACGATGATTTTGCTGCTCACTAATATCGCTTTTATGGGTCTTTACATCCCATAAACAGGCTGTTGAACACATTCTATCGAACTGCTGAGATTTGTTTTGATTTCGTGCATTTTTGAAATCTCGCGAGAAAACAGGTCAACAACACTATTGGTTATCAGTGTGATTATGTGCAGTAAAATTATATTTTAAGCTGTATTATTGAGTTTAAATATATATCTATTTAAAATCGAGCCTAGAATGCCGCTTCTAGTTGGAGGCGGTGAATTACCAGTTTTCATAATGGCGCCGGTTCTGACGTTTATCTGGCATGTAAAATATCAAAGTCAAAAGCCAGGAAAACGTCAGATATTTCAGACTAGGGTTAAAGACTGTATTTTTCCCAATTATCTTTCATAAGCATTTACAAAGGTCACATTGACCGATGTCAATTGAATCTTCAATTGTGGAATGGTCTGAACCTTCATAATCCTTGAAACCTATTCCCAGAAAGTTTTGGATGATGATCAGATGGATATGATCACAAAGAGCCTTTTTACTCTCTGAAACTGTTTGAGTAGATTAAATACAGTATGGGCATTTTATAGATTAGACAGAACCATGCAGTAAGATTTAGAAAGCAGTAGAATGAAAGGTCTACTTGACCATTGAAGAATATGTATAAATTACATGTGTACATCTTTATGGACAACTCAAGTTATTTTATTTGTAAAGATATGCCGTTTCAATTTATGAAAGTATTATTAAGAGGGCTGGATGGCCGTGGCCATTTTTAGACATTGGTCTCCTTTAGAAAAAGAGTTCTGTATAAAGATATAGGAAAATACTCAATTTAAAAGCTAAAATTTATGGAATTTTTCTTTACCATGTAGCAGTAAATTTATAGGTTAACAAATGATATCTTCAAATTTAAGGTAGATCTGATGGGTAATTTGTTGACCACCCAGGCTCCTTTATGTAGTCCTTTTTAAATTCATTTTTCAGGAATATCAAAAATTTTAAAATATGATGCAAGCATTGACAACAGTGAAGGTGAACTAAAGAAGAATGAACCACAGACTACATTGGCCCGCAGGAGAGCAGAAAAACAAAAATTGAAGGGAAACATAGAGATTAAGGAAAACAAAAAGTAAGTTCTGAGGATCGACTTTTACTTATTTTAAATTGTCGCCATTGTTTATCTGATTCACATTCACATTCACATTACCGTACTTCTTTTAGTTTTATTAAAACTACATATTCAATTCTATTAGACGTACAGTTATTAGTTTAACAATTGTGACTGTTATGTTCTTCTCCAGAGAACCAACCGTTAAGCAGAGACTCTTCCAGTGTTCTTTATGGAATGGAGGTGTTTTCTTGGTAATTTAATCAAAATTTTACAAGTAAAACTGTTTATTTTGTAACAGCTATTTTACAAGCACTGTGGCAATAATCAACGAAACTGGAATCAATTTTGTAACAACAGCTTAACTGTCTACTAATTGTTTGAGGTGCGTGTATTTCCGCACTCTAAGTGAAAACAATTACTGAAACGTATACATTGTGTATCATGTACATGTAAATATCATGTAGATACATGTAACTCATTCATGTATATCTTTTAAATATCTTTTGCATTTCATAGTATCAAGAATTTATCAAATCCATTTTCATTTTCAGACAAGCATTGTGTTATTTCATTGGGCCTTGCTTCCAATCCTGTTATGGTTCACCGAGTTAATTTTTGGTGAGTTTTTTTTATTAGTTTTCATAATGTTCAATATCTGATATACATGTATTACCTTTCTTAAATTTCAAAATGGGATTAACTTTAAATAGAAAATTGCAATCAAGTGTCATAAGATTTTTTGATTCTGTTTGTGTTGATTTTAGCTGGATCAGAGAATTTGAATATCACCTGGCTTTGGATAAGCTCCCTGCTCTCTTGGATCTTTGGAGCTCTGTGGATTTTGCCTCTCTTTGTCATCAGTAAAATAGTGAACTGCATGTGGTTTCAGGTTTGTTGTTATCGGTTTCTCTGCCCCTTGAGATCAGAATAATCAATATTCATGGGCATGATGTCCTGTCTGTCCTTCCCCCGGCCATCTTTCTGTCTGCCAAAATTCCAATATTTGGCTAAAACTTCTGATTTGTTGTACATCAAATCTGGAAGTTTGGCATGTATGTTTTTGATAACTAATGTCTTTTTAAATGTATGGGTACTCAGATCTAAGGAAGTGTGTTCATATGTTAATCAATGGTTTGTTATATTAATAACTACCTAATATTTTACCACCTGTTACTGTACTTTCAAATGGTTTATACACTGTATCTTTCACATGTATGAGTTTTCATATTTTGGGACTTAGTAATGCAGTTTGTATTACAGGCCTCTTATGTTACTTAACAATGTTAAAAAACTTGTTTATTTATTTACAGGACATAGCAGATGCTGCCTATGTGAGATCAAGGGGGCGCCCTACTCCTATAAATCTGAGTGTCTTGGTGGCAGACCTTTTATTTAGTGTCCTGTTACAAGCTTTCTTTTTAATTCAGGTAAATTTAGATCGACAACAAGTTAAGATTATCGAAAGTAATCTGTCAGAACAAACAACCACCCAACAACTAATTCGTTACTTCAAATATTTCATTTTTTTTTTAAAGATTAAGAAACTTTCATGATGGACATGTTGTTTTAAACAAAACTTAATAATAAATATACTGTACAATGATAGGATAATTTTAAAAGAAGTATTTCTGCGTATGTAAATCTTCGTGGATGTTTTACGCCTTGATGTTTTAGAGTACCCTGGCTACTTTTCTACCCATTCCCGGTGTGGGTTACCTAGTGGGCTTCATTCACATGTCTCTGCTCTACTCTCTGTATGCCTTTGAGTACAAGTGGTTCAATATGGGTAAGTCATGTGATACATTCTGAATTCAATTAAATAAATACCTTTTTTTCCTAACTAGATTTTCAACAAGCTTAGGATAGTGACCATTTTATAGACAATCTAACCTTTGACCTGTTGTATTTGTAGTTACTGTAAACCAATTTTCATTCGCGATGACTTTATTTCGCGATTTACTAGGGATAAACTGGTTGGTGACGACTTATTTTCGAAACAAGCTTTATCCAGACAATTTGTTTTATAACAACCATACGACAAGGACAAGTTGGCGACAATAAATATTTGCGATGGTGAGGCTCTTGCGAATGTCGCGAAAATTTCTCGCAGGTGAATGAAAGATGGTTTACAATTTTTGTAGAGATTAAGGTCAAAAGTTAGATGGCTTGTTAAATGTCAAGGTCATAATTGAATTTTTCAAAACAATTTTATTGGTTGATATCAAAAACGGTTAGGCTCTGTAGGATACTAGTAGTGTTTAACATTGCCCTCTCACTTTTCATACTATTTTAAAATATAACACAGGTTGGGAGGTCCACAAACGCCTTGCTTACATTGAGTCCTATTGGCCATATTTCCTGGGATTTGGCATTCCTCTGGCATTTCTGACTTCCATGTCAGCATCTGCTGTAATCAGGTAGAGTCACCAACATAAGAATGTGACTAGCTGCAGGTCTGTAGCTTGCGGTCTGAAAAAATTCGGATGGACGAACAGGGAGCTACAGTGCCACCCATATTAAAAATCTGCAATTTACAGCGCACAAAAAATTGCGCTAGTTTTGGACTGATTAACCTTATTTCCGAACACATTCTATACAAATATTTAATTCCAAAAAATTCCTCGGACATTTTACTACAGATATGAACACTTTACTTGCCTCTGATATTCTTTTAATCACCATCACCAGCCCGGTAAAGTGAAGTGGTGCAGTTTGTTTACATGTAAAAATGGCAACTCTCGATCTCGACGTGAATTTAACATATTTCAATTTCCGATGTTGGTTAGCTTGTTTAAGAGAAAGTTTGAGGCAAGTAAAGTACCGATATCAGTAGCAAATTGACTGAAGAATTTAATGGTAAATATTTTTTCCACAGAATTTGTGTGAAAATAAGGTTTAATCAGTCCAAAATTAGCGCAAATTTTTGTGCGTCGTAACTTGCAGATTTTTACTATGGGAGGCACTGTAGCTCCCAGGTCGTTCATCTGAATTTTTTCAGACTGTGAGCTACAGACCTGCAGCTAAAATGTGGCATGAAAATAATATTAAATTCTGATTGTTTGCCGTTGTGGAACTTGTGTTTGGCTGTTGTAAAGTTCTAGGTATGAATATTTTTTGATAATCAACAAATTCCATGGTTTCTTTGGAACTTTAGATAATAATAATTGAGTGCACCTAAAGGTGTAGATAAAGATTTCTTAATTTTTATCCTCTTGCTTCATGTTTAATAAATGCATTTGTGTTTTCTTTTAGTGGATGTATTTTCTCTATACTGTTTCCTTTGTTCATACTAAGTGCCAATGATGCAGAGGAGAGCTCCCAAATTTGGTAAGCTTTGTTTCATATTCTAGTATTTGTTTAAACTCTGACTAAATTAAGAGAGCTGGATGGTTTTTGCCATGTTTTAGACTATATTATTTTCTTGAGAAGGACTCTGTGTTAAGATATTGAAAAATATTTAAATTTCATTTCTTACATATTTGGAATTTTTATTTGATTAACAATATTAATAGTTATAAAACTCATATCTGGAAATTTAAGGTTGATCGATCTAATGGGTAATTTGTTGACAACCCATCCTTCTCAGTTTGAAACTTATGCTGATTTTAAAATTCATTAGAGAAATAATGGTCAATAAAAGCCTCTTTATTTGAAATTCTTTTCAGTCATTCTCCCTTGAGACTATTTGCTCCGGTCGTGATGATAACAAATATTCTTTTCCGACAATCGGTGAAATCCAAAAGCACACCCAATACTCAGCAGTCTCCTTCTCCTAAAAAACAGACTCGCATAACAGAACCTGCAACTCGTAGATAACAACTTAAGAAGTTAAACATCAGCTTGGTTTGAATGCAGTGGCGAGGGAAATTGCAATATTTGTGATTATTTATGATTGATGACTCTGAAACAGATGACCTTTTGTTTCTCTCAATTTGATTGTGAAATTTTTAGGGTTTTGTGACTGTGATGTTTAGTACCGGTATTTAGTCATGCATGTTGTACCTTTTATTTTATCCTGTTTACATTGTACATAAATGTATGGAAGAGTTATGATTGTGTAATAGTAATAAAGCAAATGTAGGATTTACTTTATATGATAGAATGATGACAGAATGATTGTGATATTCCAAAAAATTTCTGATAAAATTTAGATTAGTTTATATTGTTTTAGTTCACCAAAAAATTCTGAAAAATCTCTTGAAAATTCATGCAAATTAGTGTCTCTCATAATTACAAGCTTATGAAGGAAAGGGTTAAAGCTCAAGTGACCTTTCCTGATCACTTTTTGTTTGGCATTCGTCTGTTAGTCTGTCTGTAAACAACATTTTGTCAAAGAATATCATAGTCCTATGGGATCAATTAGCAGAGTTATGCAGATACATTACATATACAAGAATATAAGGGAAAGTTGAAAAGAACTTAACTGAATCTGCCAAGACTAAAATTAGAAACCTATTCAATATTTTATCTGCAAAGGAACTTTGCATGGCTTCTTTTAAAAATTGAAATGGTTAGAGGGGGTGGAATTTTTTTTTTACTATGTTTATAGTATTTTTAGGTACAAACGAACATATTGGATACAGAAATTTGTAGTGCATTTCTTGTGTATTTAGTACACTATTTACAAGTATATTGAAGATCTGATTTAGAATTTTTTTTCTTCTTTTTTAAAATTAAAAGATCTGTAGTGCAAAAGCCCATTAAGCTCCATTTTCGTAGCTATAAAATCGCGAATAAACATGCGTAACGTTCGCGAATAAACGAATTTGAAATGAGCCCTGCAGGACTGTTAGTCCCATAAGGGCAGTTCTAGTTTATGAAAATCCGACACCATAGAAGATTTCCACGAAAATCTGACTACATGTATACTATCAATTTTCCTATATTTTTCTTCGGAAGTACAACAAACTTCATGACGTATGAGGAACGTGCTAATCGCTGGAACTATTATTTAAGTGAGTCGTTCGCAGTGCTCCCTGTTATCGCGGGACCTTTTGACCCGCAGGTCATGTTCTATTAGCTTTGTATATTTGGTGACCCATCTATTGGTTAAACAACATGTATTACTGGAATATCGTATTTCTCTTTGGTACAGTATACATTATATTTTTTCTGTTTTTTTCCCCAATAATATCAGATTTATTGTTTTTACATGTATTATTGTTGTATTTACGAAACGTAATGAATTAAAAAAGAACCAACATTATTTCTAAAAGTTAACATTAACCCCTAAAATTTCAAAATTAAAGAAAAAATCCTCAAAACCAACCGTATTTTGATGATTAAGCACCTGCAAAATGTATGGGATGATGTCATTATTCTTTAAGTCAATGTGTCGATTTCATTAATCTTATAGTTTCTACACACACTGTAATTCTACTTCATCACTGTCAAGGTCATTACGGAACCACATGAGATAGTTAATTAGTAGTGCAATTTGTGTAGGGTTTTGATAGGGGGAATTATATATATTTCTTAGACATGGCCACGGGTCATGAGAACTTAGACGAAATGTCTAAAGATGATTTAATATTGGAGTCTAATGGACCGTCTACTAGTAAGGTGGACTCTGAGTTAAGCATTTTAAATGCTTTGTCATCGCTGCAAGGCAGCATGTACTCTATGGCCATGGGCATTTCTAAGATGGGTCAAGCTTGGACAACTTTGGCTCAAACCAATTCGGTCAAAGGGCCAGAATACTAGTATCAATCTCAAGAGAAAACGCAAGGCGGAAGATACTAAGAGTGATAGTGATTCAGACGTGAGCGACAGTGTCTTGTATGACGATGATATAAATAGCCTTATCAATGGGTTGAGTAAAAAAGAAGTAGAAAAAGAAGAAAATGCTGATGATAAAGATCAATGGTTGGATGAGATCGATCAATCATTAGAAAATGATGATGATATCGGCCCATACACGAATCCAAAGTTGGCGAATATAGCTAACAAGGCATGTTCAAAATTAACTTCTGGGGAAATAATAAAGAAGAAGAAAAGTACTTACAAAGGGCCTAAGAACTGTGAGAAGGTCGTGGTGCCCAGAATCAACAAAGAAATCTGGAGGCGCATGAAAGTTGGTTTCATGAAAAAGAGAGATATGAAGATGACACAAATTCAAACATGCATAACTAAGAGTGCTTTTGCTGTTATGCAGGTAGCGCAATATATACTAAAACAAGACAAATAAGATGCAGTGCGGGTATGTACTGACATCCTTTGTTTACTGGGTGATGCCTGTACTTCGATGTCTTATAGAAGAAGAGAGTTGTTAAGACCAGTCCTTAACAGTGATCACGCGGGTTTGTGTGACACTAACGTCCCAGTAACTTCACTGCTATTTGAGGACGACTTATCGAAAACTTTGAAAGAGAGCAGAGAGGCCAACAGACTAGGAAGAGATCCTTACCAATCAAAATTCCCAATATGCCCAAAACAACAAGAAACAGGACAAGCAAAGCTTCAAAAAGAAACAGAGAAAGATGTAGAAGAAACTGTACAGACTGTAAATAAGGTAAACAGTTTTACTAGTTTGCATGTAAAAGAAATTAGATCAAGTCAAATGGTCTGTAATGATAAGTATCAAAAGTTTGTTTCTAAAGCCTGCGCACAAGCAAATAGAGATATAAAGAATTTTAAAGGAGGAAGAGTAAAACAATTCTTAAATCAATGGAAGACATTAATATCAGATAATGAAATTCTGAGTATGATACAAGGTTTGCAACTGGAGTTCATTCCAAATCCACATCGGAGTAGAATTATAAGACAGAAAAAATTTTGCGATTCTGAATCATTGGAAATTGATTATGAGATAAAAAAAAATCTTATTGATAAAAGTGTTATTGTTGAAAGTCAACACGAAGAAAATAATTTTTATCACCAATTTTCTTGAGACCAAAAAAGAATGGGACATATAGGTTAATATGTAATTTGCAAGAATTGAACGAAAATATTGCTTATCACCGTTTTAAAATGGAATCATTACAAACAGCAATTCAAATGATGACAAAAAGTTGTTACATGGCTTCCAAAGATTTAAAAGATGCATATTATTGTATTCCAATTGAAGAAGAATATCAGAAATATCTTAAGTTTCAATGGCGTTCTAAGCTTTCCAAATTTTAGCATGTCCCATGGGGCTTTGTATGAGTCCCAGAATATTTACTAAAACGCTAAAACCAACATTTTCCACATTGAGACATCAAGGTCATCAATCTGTTGTGTATATTGACGATATTTATTTGCAAGGTGAAACTAAAGAATCCTGCTGCAATAAGCATATTAAATGTAGAAGCAACAGCTACACTTCTAACAAAAGTTGGTTTTGTCATAAATCCCGAAAAATCTGTTTGGCAGCCCACTCAATGTATTGAATTGCTTGGGTTTGTGTTAAATTCAGTAGCTATGACTGTGTCTTTAACAAAATTTAAAGTAGAGAGAATATCTCAATTATGCAAGTCAATATTAAAGAAAAAAAAAAATAATTGCAATTAGAGAGTGCTGTCAGTGTATTGGAACTCTCATTTCTACTCTGCCAGCAGTTCGTCATGGGAAACTTTTCTACAGGCAATTAGAGAATGAGAAAATAATAGCATTGAAACAAGCTTGTGGTCAGTTTGAAAGTAAAATGCAATTTTCGCGCACAGCTAAATCTGATATTAATTGGTGGCTTGAGAATATACATGAAATCTATGGCACGCCAAATTCACAAAAATGAGCTAATCATAGTTTCACAGTCGATAAACTAGGTTTAACAGTTGTAAACTATAGTTTACGGACAGAAAACTATAGTTACCGACGAGTACTATATTTCACATCTGTAAACCATACTTAACGCGATCATATATGTTTCAAAAGTGTAAAACTATAATTAACACTGAAAACAATCATTTGCAATTGCAAAACATAGTTTATCTGATAAATATAGTTTGGACGTATCATGTATCATGGCGCCCAGAACCAGAGGCATATGCTGTGGATGCGTTTTCTGTAAGTTGAAAAAATCAAACAATTTATATTGTTTTCCTCCTTTCAATATCAATCCAGCAGTTCTTCAAAAAATGCATGCAGACAAAGCAACAGGCATAGTGGTGGTACCAAACTGGCCAACGCAGCCGTTTTAGCGACACTAATGAAGATGTTAATAGACTATCCGATTTTCATAAAGTAAAGACCTTCACTTCTAACACTACCAGAAAAAACATCTGTACACAAAATATGGGACAGACTAGACTTGTTAGTGTGCCGTCATGTCGTCATGGAGAAAAGGAACCACAAAACAATACAGATGATACCTCAACAAATGGGAGATTTTCTGTAGTAGACGGAATATCAATTCAATTCACACATCTGTAAATAATGTGTAAATTTTTCGAACGGAATTATATGAGACTGGCGTCGGATATTCTGCCATAAATACAGCAAAGAGTGCGTTGTCGAATGTTGTTACACTTGCAGGAATGGCCAATGAACAATTAGGAAATCATGCACTTGTAAAGCGTTTTATGAAAGGAATATTCAATTGTCGACCTTCTATGCCGAAATATACTCAGCCAGGTGTGGGATGTTTCTCTTGTGCTTCAGTACTTGAAGTCAATTTCACATATCATTGAAATAGTTGACGTTGAAAACAGTGATGTTGCTGGCTGTTTTGTCTGGACAACGAGTACAAACGTTGGCGGTATTATCTTCTACTAACATGAGTTTGACGAACGATAGGGTACCGAGATCAACTGTCGGAACAAAATAGACCAGGAAAACATTTAGGATTATTACGATACTATAAATACCATGATGAAAATTTGTGTATTATAAAACACTGGAAGATGTATGTGGACAAAACAAAACATTTACGTGACTCGGATAATTTACTTATTAGCTATCAAAGACCACATATGCATGGTGCGGTAACGCCTGAAACAATATCTCGTTGGACAAAAAATGTGTTGGCAGCAAGCGGTATTGATACATCTGTATACCCCGCTCACAACACGAGAGCAGCTTCGACCTCATCAGCAATAGCTCAGGGGTGTCCAATTGACGTGATTTTAAAACAAGTGGGGTGGCCAAGAGCAGAAACATTTGCAAAATTTTATAATAAAACTACTGACAATAATTATGCATGTAATGTTGATCAGAAAGTGTTGGAAACTATTTGAAGATATTGTACAGTGACAAGTAACAGAACCAAGACATTTTGATATATGATATATGCATACATGAATGGTTTATTGGATTGTTGGTAATCAAATTAAATGATATGTAGCTAGAATTTGTCTTTTTGTTTTCGGCATCCAATGGCCAAATGGCTTTAAAATATCATGTGGTTCCGTAATGACCTTGACAGTGATGAAGTAGAATTGGAAATTAAACGAGACTTACCTGTAAGTTGAAGTTTGATTGGAATTCTACTTCATCACTGTCGGGAATGGAGGAATCACATGCCACACCCTGATTAGCTTACCCACCCTTTATATTTAAAATTTTTTGGGGTGATTCTTTGAATTATTTGCCCATTGGATTAATTGGATTCCGAATGATACCAATTTATTTTGTAATTTAAATAATAAAATGCTTTCTTTGGTGATTTATGCGGGATATGAAGGTGGCGACATTGCAGAAAAAATACAAAACCCGTGTTAGCGGGTTACGTAAATTTTTTCTGCAATGATCGTAAAAAGGGAGTAAAATTCACTAAATTACTGTTAATGACATCAGTACGTTGGCTAAAAGAAACAGCCAAATCGTTTCCTACGGGAATTTGAGTTTGACATCATCATGATTATTTCGTGCAGTCCGTGATATTTCTTAGGTCGCTGTACGTTTCGACCAACCGATAAACGGGGCGTGTAGATTTCTATAGAGCTATGAATTACTATACGTTTCCGTAAGAAATAGAGGGAATCATACTCGGTAGATGTAAATATAAAGGAATAATCAGTGGTCGATTTTTCTACATGTTAGAATGTTCAGCTTTAGAGGAAATAAGGAAAAAATATCTAGACATGAGATATTGTAAAAGATCAATTTTTAAGAAGTTTTCTGAACTCATGTAAAATTGCGATGCCAAATCTCTGAGAAAACTACATGGTGCTTATTTGTTTCTATTTTTTTTTCTGTGTATTTGTTCCTCTTGTACCAAAATGTTTAGTTTGAGCAAATAAACTGAAATTGAAACTTATAGTAAACCACTACTCTTGTCTTTGGCACACCCCGTTTTATTTCCAGACCTGGCCGCTGTTTGGTTATTGGTCAGTACAGCCGCTCAGTCACAGATTTGTCAGGAGACCATAGCCCTGGGGTGCGGCTCCTACCAGCAGATTGAAGCAGACGAGACCGTGTGTGGAACAGACGGCTCTCATTACGTCAACTTGTGAGTTTCAAAGTTACGCATTCTTTGCCAACTTGTGTGTTAATTAACTACCGGTTGTACTAGTATTCGAGGTGTTAATTTTCATGGATAGGTCAAAACATACAAATGTAATTTTCATAGATTGACGATTTCATAAAGAAAAAAAAACTACTAACTTTAAGCAGTTATTTTAGAATTTCAAGAAACAAAATTTACATGAGTTATTAGAACACATTAAATAAATAAATGAAAATAAATTTTAAAAAAACTCGCACGAATTATGGTTCTTGTTTTAAAGATCACTTCATAATGTTTTTCCTCACAAGCTGAGAGTGGTTATATAGTATATAATTATATATTTATCTGTCTTTGTACAACAAAGCCAGTTGAAAAGCTTAAGGTATATTTAAACACTTGTCAATTAAATACAAAAATGTTTTGTTGAATTAGAAACCAATTGTGATTAAATGCACTTTTTACTAATATTTTACACACTAGATTAAACTGATTGTTTTATTTCATATTTTCATAGCTGTGAATTTAGTGTAGCAAAATGTAAAAACCCTTCATTGGAAATCGCCTCACTGGGTCATTGTGGCCCAGGCCAAACAACAACAACAACAACATCGAAAACTACTACACAGACAACAACAACCACAACAACAGTACCAACGACAACAACAGTACCAACGACAACAACAACAAAAAGACCAACAACAACAAGTACCACAGTACAACCCTCCACAACTAGACCAACAACGCTCGACCCCAGCCAACAGTTGTTTTGTGATAATAAGGATTTTATCACGTGTCCATCTACTGTAGGTCACGTGTGTGGAAATAATGGCGTCATCTATAAGAATGAGTAAGTTGGAACTAACTGTTGAAACAGTCTAACTTTACAATTTTTTATATTTTCAATTTTATATCAGGTGGTTTAAATTCAATATAAGCAAAACAAATATAAATCAGCGAACAAACATACACAATTAATTTTTTTGGGAATAAAACGTCTTCTGCATATCTAGTTGTGAGTTTGCCAAAGCCAAATGCACTGATGGTAGTCTGAGTATTGAGCGCGAGTCATTCTGCCACCATACCACCACTACTGCTAAGCCTACAACCCTGGACCCCAACCAGCAGCTGTTCTGTGACAACAAGGACTTCATAGGGTGTCCAACCACTGTCAAACACGTCTGTGGAAGTGACGGCGTAGTATACAACAACGAGTAAGTGACGTCACAGATGCCCATTCATAATCTTACTTGAAAATCAGGATAATGTTTATTAAGACTGATAAAAATATATTGGCATGTTGTGGTGTTTAAGTATTCATAGTGTCATATAAAATATGTGCACAGCTATAAATGATGAGTAAAGGTTATAATTGTACATATACATGTATATTAACCATTTCTTGAAGTAAGTCACCAATTATTTTGTTTTGTTTTTGGTAAAACTTCACTGTCCGTCAATAATTTAAACTTTTCTTTTGTAGCTGCGAGTTTGCTAAAGCGAAGTGTACCAATGGCGCCTTGTCTATCCAGCCTTCGTCATTTTGTCACCACACACTCTGAGCTTTGCAGTACTTCGATCTTGCCAATTTTTGAAACGCATAGTAATAAAATTAATAAATAATATTGTTTTTATTAGTTGTCATCGATTTTATTAATGCCAGTGTTGTATTAATTTTAGTACCCCCCCCCCCCGGAAAACCGGCTATATAGTAGTCTTTCCCCCAAAAGCTTATATATGGTAGATTTTCCCCCATAGTAGGCTTTCTTCCATTCGTCTTCGGATCAGATTTTAGAAAAATATTGCTAGTCAAAATTTTTAAATCAATGTGGTTTGTTTTTTACATCTGGTTGCGTTCAAGTTTATTACTACTGATAGCTCTATGGGGCCGGGGTAGTGGGGATGATTAGGAGCGCTGCTTCTTATATGTCAATCAAAGTAACGTAAGTTACTAGCATACAATATATATTATAAACCATAAATTAACTGGTATCCTTTGGACTTGAGCCTTTTCTATTTAAAAAGATTATCTGGAAAAGCTACTGAACAATAGCAATATAAAATACATGTAATTTTAAACTGCTACTTATATATAGGTGTTTGTTTTTTTTGGCGAGTAGCCGTTCGGGGAATAAACCAAATTAAATAAGCAAGTAAATAAGATTAGCCAACTCTTGAAACTAACAAAAACGTTCATAAATGACAATCCTATTCAAACCCCGGGAAAATATTTTGGTAAAAATATCGCTCAAATTTAGAAGACAAACAAAATGAAAACAAGTAAAATCTTGAACAGATAATCTATCATTCACAAAAATTTAGATTCTTTTAAATCAAAGTACATGACAATCCCCGAATTTGCCCCTAGAGCTACACATACATGGTATGTGTTTATTTTGAGACATATATCTTTTGAAGCGTCATGACACACAGCGTACTTTTTTTTGTCAAAACACAAATAAAAATTACAAAAATGATAATCTTTTTAATATTGAATAACTTTTGCTCCAGTGAGAGCCTCTGTAGATAGTAAATAAAAAAAATCCTTCATCAAAAATGATAGACAACGTCATTTGAAGCAAGTAGTCAATTGCTTACAAGAAGATCAACCCTCCACTTCTGGTATCGATCATGGGCTTTAAACCATGGACACATCGCTTGTGGAGACAGTATTCAGTTTACCTGAGGATGAAACGTGTCGTACCTGTACAAAATTTCAGACGCAAGAAAGTTTTGGTAACCGGTTGTACGCTCATCTTCTTCTTCTTCATCATCACCATCTTCATCAGCGGTAAGATTCGGCCAACTTATGTCACAATTAGTTCTTGCTTGAAATCCGACTTTGGCAAAAGTTTAAAGATATCAGTTCCACACGATTCATTTTTATGTAATATTTTGTTCTGGCTCTCTCAGTTTCTCTCAAATACAAATTCACATTGGCCAATTTCAAGTTATATTCCGTGAGCACACGTGCTCTGGCTACCAAGTTTGCTCGTGCGTTATTGAGATGTAAAAAAAAATGTCACACCATCATTCGAACTGGAAACGTCCATATAGTAATCATAAAAACAAGGTGAGAGGCGTTTAACTGCTTCTTGGCAATCTGTCATTCTCTTGCTAAAGCCACAGTGTATTCCGTTTGTGTCCGTATTTACTCATTTGTCTACATATACATGTACCTGTTGTATGCAGTTTCAAATTGACAATGAATTTTACTTTTACGAAAACAAATGGGAGTTGCATTGCTGTTTAATGCCTTGGCACTTTCAAAATAAGAAATTCATAAAATCAAAACTCAGAAGAAGAAGTATCAGGCAATCGAAGTTTGGAAAAATCTCAACAAATATAAAACGCTGTGGTTCTCATAGAAATTCGTTGAACAGCAATTTTCATGATTAATTTTGTTGTTGGGTTGATCCACGAAATCAGATATTCATTTTAGTAACCTATGTGACAACAGCTAGGGTCCTTGTTCACAAAGTTACCATCCAAACAGAGAGAGAGAGAGAGAGAGAGAGAGAGAGAGAGAGAGAGAGAGAGAGAGAGAAAATTGATTTTCATATATACACTAGTTATCTCTAGTGCTATAATATTGAATACTTATGCTTTGACATATCGTTTTTGTCAGACCTCAGTTTAATGTTTTTGAATACAAATATAAGAGTAAGTTGTTTAAATTATATACTGATATAAATTGACAAAACCTAGTAACTATTAATTTAAACATGGCTTCTTTAGTTTAGTAGGCGAATTATTGCATTTGCTGGCGTTGTATTTGAACTACGATCCGTAAGAATTATAACGCCGACATAAATCAAGGGATTAGAATAAACCTGATGACTTTTATTTCTACTGTCATAGTTCTATCGCTCTATCAAATGGGATAAAGCGACAGATCGAAGAACACTCAATATATCTATCTCCACGAAAAACATTAAGATATGACCTGTAGTATTTGTGAAAATGACAGAGAATAGAATATTACAAATAAAATATGTTCAAATCAATAAAGTTCTGAACGCTGCATGCAAAAAAGTTTACGTTGGGGGATAATGTGTTCTTCACGTAAGTTAAATTAGACCCACAGAAACGTTTTATCATATTCAGGAGGGCAGCGTATCACAAAGAATGTCCAAGACTCAAATGGCTTTTAAAAAACTATTTTAAGATGAAAGAAAAAGTAGAACAGTAAACAAGAACAACGTTGTTAGAAAGAAAACGAATTTCTTTGCATTCTCGCACCTTATGCATTTTCAAGATACAAAACTTACTAATTCGTATAACTTATGACAAGAAAAGACATAAAAATATGTTTTGCAACATTGATGTCCTTCTTACAAACTTACTACAATATTGAAATGAAAAATGTTAATACTGAAGACTTTAAAAAGAGATGGTCATTATGGAGTTGTCTCCTTCCTGTATAAATATTTAATTTACACAATAATAACATAGGTTGTAATTTTCTTCTTTTTCTTGAGAATATCTGTACTGTGTGTATCTATATCTATATATGTAGGTGTATATCTATACATGATGCCGACTTGCTGTGTGTGAGAGTCTGTGTGAAAGTAGTGCTCTGTCTGTCTGTCTGTCTGTCTGTCTGTATACTATAAAAAAAATATAAAAAATTAAAAAAAAATTAAAAAAAAAAAACTTATGACAAGAAGTGGTTTGAATTTGTTGTGTTATTTATTTAAAATAGTTGGATGCCAAGGGAAAACATCACCTTAAATATACGCGAATATCACCTTAATTACGCAATAACGTCACGTGACGTTAACAGAAGTGGGGGATTGTACCTTGGTCAATAATCGTAATATTTAAACACGTGTGTAGTAAGCTTTTAGATTAAAGTAGTACAGACCAAAAAAGCCAACATTTTCCTATAACTTAATTTTCTGAAAATTTGATATTTTTTCTTTGGAATGAAGCTGGTTAATACGCGTATTTTAAATTTGAAAAAAATCTTACTTCACAATTTTTGCCCACATCGCCTTACCTACAATTTCAACCTCCTTTCAGTGGAGCGTTAAATGGAATAGTCAGTATAATAGTCATCAAAATATTAAGCTATTATTTTGTGCATTTGAAAAAAAATATTTCAAATATGGTATAACACGCTTATAACGAAGTGCCAGGGGCAGACAATTTTGCTTCATTGTAAACGTAATTCGTTATATCCGTACGCGTTAGCTACACAATATGTTTCAAACCCACAGGGAATGAAAATCACTTCGCTGTAAGCGTCCATTCACGATAAGTGTGTTCGCTATAAGCGTTCTTTACTGTAATAATACCTTTTCTTATATCTCTTTTCTGGTTACGGATCAGGCTATTTACATTTTACCTATATAAATTATATATACTTTACTCTGTCCCGAGTTTTTGCTTCCACCACTTTTTGCTTGATATTTCGATAATCATAAATACCTTTGTGCTCAAAGTACGTTCATCCACTAATATATAAAAAATGTCCAGATTATCTGTTTTGAATCGCCCCCTCTACCGCTTCAGGTTTTAATACACAAGCCAAAATAGAAAGCCTACGGGGATTTTGCATTGCATCTGCCATGAAATAGCCCGGATGGTAACGTTAAAAAATTGTGCGAGGTATTCCGAGTACTTCCGAATGGAGAAAAGATGTAAACATTTCCCATTATAAATCTCCGTAAGAAATTTGTTTTCATTCCTGTGAATAGTTATGAGTGAAAAAGGAAAATGTGTCAATGAAGATATCTTGGATATTTTCCCTTTTATCGATTTCAACTATATTTCTTTCACAGGTATGTGAATTTTTACTTAAAATCATCAAAAAGTGATGGAAGCAATAACTTGGGACAGACTATAGTATATATATCTCTAGTAAGTGCATATCTACTAGTATTAGTGATTACGAAGGCAAATTTTACATTAAATTCTAATGTACACAGCATAAGAATATGTGAGTTTTTTTTCATTAAGATTTTGAAGATGAACAATGAGTTATTTTTTTAAATTTTGAAATGTTCTAGACCCCATGGTTACAGAATAAATTCCATATCAAAAAGTACTATTGATGTAGACCTAGAGCTATAATCTTTGTTTTAAAGTGCATGTGGACATGCAAAAACTTTGCTTCTGACATATATTTTCTGTATTAGATAATCCTTCTCTTCTGTGTATAGTGTATATAGTGGCTTATAAATTAAATAAACTCAAACCAAAATAAAAAAAATCATCTGATATCAACAAAGAAAAATTAATGTTTATCATTCTTCAAAAATCCTCGTTACCCGTTGATTTATCGTGTACTCTTCTCTCGTTATATAGCATTCACATTTATGAAAAAAATTAACATGCACTTTAAAAACGCCACAAAGTGACAGCAGACATTGCGAATCGCGACAGTCAAATAATTACTGATTTTTTGCTGAATATTTTAAGGTATACAATTAACTTGTTCTAAGAAGTCGTCGCTTTAATTAATCGGCAATCATTTATTGTCGTTTGGTTAGCATTTTCCTAAAGGGCTTCACTTACTAATTCATACGCAGTGAATACATAGGAATGATCGTGTTAGGAAGTGAATATTCTTTCATAGAATCCTTCTCTGTCCTGTACATCCATGGTTTACAATGAGCGCTGTTTATTTCTTCCTACAACGGGCAAGAAGGAGCAAGTGTTTTTTGTTCGGATTAGTTCTAGTTCTGTCGATTTTGATTTTGTCAACGAAAAGAGAGAGCAGTAAGTTGTATATTTAATTTTTTTTTATTCATTTGGGCCCTTCTTCCCCTACCCATCAGAAATTTATTTTAGATTATGGGGTTTTTCCTCCCACATCAATGACTCCCCTTACATTATTAATCGTGCTAACGAGAGATATTGTTATAGGTTTTGTTTGTCAAATATTGTAAAAAAGTTCATTTTATAAAAATCTCAAATTAAAATTTTTGATAATCGAATGTAAAAAAGTCAAAGAGGGAAGTAAATGCATTTTCGGTGTTATGTCTAATATTCGATACTCTTTTTGCAGTTGCCATCAACATTTTGATAGGACATATATTTTTTTTAAAATCAAAACCATGGAACAAGTATATGAGAACAATTAATGATATAATTTATCTAAATCGTCACGCTATTTTAATTAAAAAATTTTCAAGTATGAAAATGTTTTTTTTTTGTCCTGTATGTTTGTTGTTTTTTTTTTGCCCCCCCCCCCCCCCAAAAAAAAATAATAATAATATGACACAATATTCAATCCTCCGATATATTTCCAATTTATTCAAAGCATTTGGCTCAACAAATCTAGTTGCAATGAATACCAACTCAAATCGCAGACACGAAGATCTCTAGACCAATACACTGTATAGGTTTTAATAATCAGTCGTTAAATTTAATGATCTACGTGAGAATGCAACGCATAGGCAAGTACAAATTTCATTTGTACCTAATCGACACATCATTTGCATATATCTATTTGACTTATACATGTCATTAACATCGGCCATTTCCATTCATTTTTTATACAAAATCAACATTAATGCAAAACGACCCATTACGGTCGGTAAGAGTTCAAATTCAGGCAATGATATGCAATCATGTTTCGTGTTTTTCAGCTGTTTGATTTTAATGATTAAAACTTAAATCTATGGCTTACAAATTCAATCGAGGGAAGAAAATACTATAACTGTCTACAACGCGAGTCGTGAAGTTAAAGAAACTGTTTACCGCATTAGAACATTAATATATAATTTAAAAAGATTAGTCTCTCAATGCAACTTTAATGACGAGAATTAGTTAAATGCAAAATAGATTCTGGATTGCTAATGCATTATTAACATCATACAAACATGGGCCGGGAAACCAAGACACGGCTCCTCACTCTGGAGTGTCATTTACACACCACTGTTAATGACATCTGTCTTAATTAATTACCCTGTAACAGAATTTCGTTAATCAGTGTGATGTTACATGCATTACCATGTCATAGGGCCAGAATACGACATCGCCATGAGGTCAAAGCTACATTTACACATCGTCAGTAAACAAGGGTTATCTGAGTTTGGGGGTGTTGAATGAGAAAATATGGCGTGAATCGTGGAAAATTTGGACTAACATGGCATTAGTGTCGCTTTTGCCCAGACTCTCGCTCTCGAGACTCGACTCATGCAAGTCTCGAGAGCGATAGTCTATGCTAGAGCCAAGTCTCGAAAATGGGAGTTTTTGCGAGAGCTTAGTCTCGAAAACGAGAGTCTGTGCGAGAGCCAAATCTGGAGTACTTGTCATTATGTCGATTTTGATAGTATAAGAAAATGAGATAAATTCGAGGATGTTTGTACGAACAAAAAACCTACTAGGGTCATCGAGCGAGGCATTTGCCATGTTGTCAAGTCAATATTATTAATCTAAAGGTACATTTGTTTCGTTTTCTCATGATATTACTCTGCTGCAGTTAATATCCTTAACTTTTCAGATAACTCTGTCATTTATACCCAAGGATATGTGAAATCCTTCCAAGAATGGCAGAACAAAGCATCTCTGGAGTTGAAGTACTTCACAGGTACATGTATATTTAATGGGCTTTCTTACTTTCTTCATAGTTCATGTTAAACTTCATCTTTGCAAAGACGCTTTCGATGATCATAGCATCTTCACAATGTCAAGGTTTTGTTACCGTATCTTAAGATTGTTCTGCAATTCAATTTTAATTAATTTCATTGGCTTGAAACGAGAATTGCACAAAAAAAATTCTTGGACCGAAATCATGAAATACTTAGACTAGTATATCATTATTTTTCATTATTATTATTATAATAATGTGTAAATGTTTTAAAATGGTATCAGGCAGTGGTCCTATTCCCGTGGTGATTCTGACGTATATGAGGAGCGGATCATCCTTTTTCGGAGAGGTTCTTCAAGTCAGCGATGACGTTTTCTATCTATTTGAACCACTGAGGACTATTCAATTTCATTTAAGAAAGAGCAATACTTTTTATTACCTTAACGGCAACAACAGGTAAATATTATACTCGGAAGGTTGGAAAGATAAACTTATATAAATGATGGAAAGATAATATTGTTTAAAGGATGAAAAGATAAAATCTACTAAAGGTTTTGCCATTTATATGTTGTTGTTGTTGTTCAAGCAAACAACAAACCTTCGTGTAACTAATGTACAGACAAGCTGACGTAACTTTAAGAAACTCCTGATCTTTTTTCAGATCATATACAAATTTTCTGGATCTTGCAGCAGACGTTCTAAACGAAATATTTCAATGTAATTTCGAAAATCTGCCTCTCCCCTTTTTTGCCGATGGGTTTTTAAGCAAAGGAAAAAAAGCTAAAGAATTTCGAGTGTGCATGCATCACAAAAAAAATAATACTAGTATAAATGAAGCGACGAAGCAATGCGCCCTGATGATGAAAAAAATTTGCAAGGCTTCAAAATACATTATCCTTAAAATAATTCGCATTCCACTGAAAATTTTGGTCCCGTTTTCGGAAGTATTTCCGAAATTTAAGATTCTTCATCTTTTACGAGATCCACGAGCCACTCTTAAATCACAGTCACGTTTTGGCGTGGTGAGAACACAGTATCTGCAGGAAAATGCTACAAAGTTTTGCAATCGAGTATACACTGACATTACAACAGCTAGGCAGACAACGTCCATAGCCTCCGGTCGGTATTTTCCAATTTCGTACGAAAATTTGGCCAAATTTCCGTTTGAGATGGCAACTAAGGTGTACAATTTCCTTGAAATGGACGTCAATGACAATATGACATCACGTGTGGAAAAATTAACAATGGCGGCGAAGACATGTGGCGAGTCGAGAATTGCCAAAACAATGTGCACCAAGTCCTCCAATTCCAGCGCAGACGCCGAAAAATGGCGACAAACGATTCCATATCACTTTGTTTCTGTTGTAGACAATGCTTGCCAAATGCTTTACAGCATAGTTGGATTGCAAAGCATCCCTGATGAGGTTCATTTACGGAACTTGTCGTTTTCATTAAGGCGGGAGACCATTAAGGACTTTGGTGATTTCAGATTCTCATAACAATGGTCCAGAACTTTGATGAAGGAGAGAGACCATTAAGGACTTCGCAGTTTTCAGATTCTCATTAAAATGGTCCAAAATTTTGATGATTTCAGATTCTCATTTCAATGGTTCAGAACTCTGGTGATTTCAGATTCTCATAACCATGGTCCAGAACTTTGGGGATTTTAGATTCTCATAACAATGGTACAGAACTGATTTTATTTAAGTGATTTCAAATTCTCATAACGATAGTCCAACACCTTTTTTGGTGATTTCAGATTCTCATAACGATAGCCATTCTTAAAAGTTCTTTTCTCTGCGCATGTCAAAGGAATAAGGTAGTGGTTGTTTTTCGGAATTCCAGAAAAGCTGTGATTTACTGTATTAGTTTTGCATTTTTAATCAACGTGTGCTTGAATCGTGTGTGACTGCTATTTAAACTGCATGTTCGTTTTGAAGTGAAAGATATTTCCTCTTCTTCAGTAATCGAAGAACGTGAAGTATTTGGAAATTTATACATTTTGACGAGTTTTATCGTTCATTCATTTGTGCTAACATACATGCAAATTCTGTTACTTGTTTTGATTTAATAAATCAAGAAAATACATTTTCTTTATTATTTTGGGATGGTTTGAAAATTTACGTTTCACATTCATGAATAAGTACATTTGCGTTTGTTTGCGTTAAAACAGTCGTTTGAACAATAATACTGGCTATAAACACATGCACCTGCCGTTATTTATTTTTCTTGTAATTAATATTATACCCCTTACCTAGGTAAGGAGTATATTTTTTTATTACGAGAAAACTATATAACGTCAGGTGTCTGTATTTATTAAGTACTTTCTACCTATAACCCCCCCCCCCCCCACCCCCAGTCTGACAAGGACAATCGTAGTAGCGCATTCATTTCTATACGTTTGAATTTATACTCATTTACTTTTCATATTTTACGATCTTGTGCGAAGTAGATTTTTTTCTCTTTTTCATTAAAAAAAAATGCCGTTTCATGGAAATGTATAAAGTAAAACATTAATCAGAAGACAACATCTACTCTGACTATATGAACCGCTGGTCTGACGTTTCCTTATTAAGACTGAATATTTTAATAGTACAACAGAATACAATAATTATTGTTAGATTGGCCTAAAGATTAATTTTCAGAGAGAGAGAGAGAGAGAGAGAGAGAGAGAGAGAGAGAGAGAGAGAGAGAGAGAATCTCAAAACCGGTGCATATAGAAAACAAGACTTAGACACTGTCAATAGTTCATGAAATAACAATTCAACAACCAATATACTAAAGAAACAATATATAATTACATACATGTTTATGAAATAATTAAAGGAATGACTAGTTGAAAAAAAAATGTGTAGTATTTTGTTGCAGGGATGGTGTTTCTATTTCTGTGAATAAAAATCATAAGAATAGAAAACGAGTCTCATGATTAAATTGAAAGTATGATGAACATTTCGTTAAAAAAATTAAAATGAAATTAAGATATATAATCAGTAAGTAGTGCATATCTGAAAATATTTTCAGGCGATGATTGCACATACAAATACCATGGCAGTATTTGCGAACACTGACTTTGTTTTTACCAGAAAGCAGATTGATATAGTTTAGTATGAGTTCTAGACATTTTCGTACGTATCGGACAACGTATCTTTGGCGCGTTGTCTTTCTGTGACGTCATGCTGCAATAAGTTGAAACGTTAGTCTGAACTTCGAAGGAATAATTTGAATTTGGAGTTAAACTTCATGGATAATGCACAGCGTATACTCAGAACACGAAGGTAAGATAATTTTGTACCGTACTGACCCAGTGTGACAACTTCTCGTGTTTGACAAATTGATTGATCCGTATCGGAATCTTAACGTTACAAGGGGTGTAAAGTTGTGTGGATTTATTTTCAAGTTTCAAAGACAATTTCATTTTCTCAATAAATAATTTGACAAAATGACAAACTATTTTAACAAAAAATATTAAAAACAAACATAAAAATAAAATGAACAGTAGAGCAGAAATTGGTGTGACGTTGCCATAAGTGACGAGAGATGCATATATATAAGGCGTTGCGTTGTGGCAACGTCTCATAGTTACGGCGCCATTCGCTAGCGAACAGACGTGCAAAAATTCAGAGCGAGAAAATTTGAAAATTGACAATGAAACGGGGATATTCAGTTGACGAATTCTGTGTTGAAGGAGCCATAACGGTACACAATACCAGAATTGATAATCATATGTATATAATACACTTTAGTAATTAAGATATTAGATCTGATTATTATCTACAAAACACTTGATATTTTCATACAAACCAGCTTATTGTTTTGGTAATTTCCAGGCATCATCGTAACGATAAGTTATTTAATATCAAACCACAAAAACTCTAAAAGTTCATATCAGATAGATATTTTAATTTCGAAATTAAAAAAAAATCATAAACAAAAACATAAATGGATAAAGTTTTGTCAAAGACACCGCTAACTTTAGACTTTAAAAATTATTGATCCAAGTTTCATACTTGTTCCAAATACACAAATGTACTATCAGAATACAGATAAACAATATTTTTTGTGTATTGTGGTTTTGTAGGCCAAAAAGAGGAAAACTAGACGGGAAAAAAAAGACGGGAAGAGACACCGTTCCCGTGTGTCCCGGTCCCCTGACTCTTTGACAGAGCCGTCTGTGTCTAACTGTGCAACTCTGCTTCAGTGCAACACGGACACCGTTGCAAACTCTCAAGAGATAAACAATGCAGAACAGTACATGTATATACGACACGAAACAGTGGTTGCTGTCGATTCAAACGTTGCTCACAGTAAACTACACGACTCTCCGTCTAATTATGACTGGACTGTCAGTGAACCGTACTCCAGTGCTGACATTATCTCTCAGGATGAGTTTCTCGGAGTGTTACACGGACTGTGTAGTTCTTACAGTCTGGGGGATCTAGCTCCACAGGATCAGTCTCTACAATTGGTCGTGGACACTGGATATTCCACGTTCCTTGTTGGTCAGCATGATCAAGTCTTTCTGACAGCGGTGCCTGAAATTGTCGAGCCGGAGGTCTCCACAAAGGAAACACCAACTCTGGTGACCACAGAACCAATCACTGACCTCGTCATTCAGCCCTCCGAGAGCATAAGCTACTCAGTAAGTCTCTCTCATCCTTCTCTCTCTCTCTCTCTCTCTCTCTCTCTCTCTCTCTCTCTCTCTCTCTCTCTCTCTCTCTCTCTCTCTGATTTTTCTTTCACTGCAACATTATTTTTTTGTTTTTCCTAGCAACAGTTCTCTACCAAGTCTTTTTCTGATAAAATAAAGGAAAGACTTGAGAACTGGGTAAGATACACATTTTTGATAAACCAAATTAATCCTATTACATATTGAATAAAATCTCGTTAACCTATATGTTGGCTAGTTTTCTTGTTTTGTACAGTGTTATTTATGAATATGACGGACATTTTTTTAAAAATTAATTTCATTTTAAAAAATATCTCGACGTGTATTCATAATCTTTGCTTTTTATCAATATGGACCAGTATAATAGTTTTAGTGTATTCTATTCCAGTATTTTGCGACAATGGACATTGACGACAAGGAGGCTGCTTTAATGAAATATCCCTCTCACCTGGTAATGATAAAAAATATGTCAAATTGTGATTTAACACTCATATTTTGATATTAGCGGCGTAGAAATTAACTTAACCTTTTAATTCTTAATTGAAAATATAACAAGTAACATGCTGGACAAATACTGACAATTTTCATTTTCTAACCTTTTTAGCTTGAATGGTCGGAGCGTGTCAAGTTCACGCATGCGCGGAAATGGCAGCAGTTAGAATACCACGCACCCGACTACAGCAAATTTGACTGAAAAGCTGTTTCTGTGCTTTGAAAAGAAACTGACTATCTTATCATGAAATACACAATTCATCAATCATGTTTAAATTTCTGTGATTTTAATAAATCCAGAATTTTTATACTCTAAAATACATGTTGTGATGTACGATCGATGTTTGAATCTAATATGAAGGTTATTCTTCATTACTTTTAGATTTTATTGTCAATCAGAGCTATAAGAACACCAGATGTGTTTATAGCTCAGTTAACGCATCTGCAATCATCAGAATAAAAAAATTAAAGTTCAACAATAAGTTTTATCATATGATCTTTATACACTATACATGTGGGATACGCTGTAATTCACAAGGCGTACCAGAGACATAAATAACATTTATGTTATGTCTCTGGGCGTACGTATATATACGCAAGTGTTTTTAAATCAGTTGGGGAAAAAAGATAATTAGATAAAAAAAAAAAAATGTTGTTTAAGCGACATGCGTCGACACTGCATTATGATGGGGCAAAAAAAATGTCGTTCTTGATTTAAGGAACTTGTCGTTTTTCGTAAGGAGAAAGAACATTCACGACTTGGGCGATTTCAGATACGCATGACAATAGTAATCAACCAACTAACACGTAGTAGTATCCACACATTTTCATGCGTATGTCAAGGGAAAGAAATTTAAGAAAAACAATGATTTACTGCATCTTCGTCAACATGTGCTTAATTTGGTTTTTTTTTTTACCTCTTAAAGTGATTAGAAGTGAAATATTTTTTGACCGTAAGCGTCAGCTTACAGGTTTTTGGAAAATAAAAAAAAATTGATGAATTTTGACACAAATTCCATAATATGCTTTATCCTTTAATATAATCCTTGAAAATGTTTTCTTGTATTTGTTATGAAAAAATTGAAGTCACATTTTCTTCCTTTTTTCTGTTGATTATTATTTTCAAAAAGTGTGATTTATGCAACCCTTTTCTGCCTTTTTATTCTCCCCTAAAACTGATAAAATATTACACAATGCACACAATTTTTATTACACAAATTTTTACTCTAATTTTCAATGAAGTTTTGTTGTCGCAAATGTCATTAAATGTATATAGAAAAGGTTCTAAACAAACTGGTAGTTGCAAAATGAACTCGATCAGAAAAAAACACGATAATAATATACAACGTGTAAAACGTTGCATTATAATTTTCTATCATCTTTATTCATATTCGGAAACTCTATTCTCTTGCGAAAACATATCATTCACTACTCTAATCTTAATTGTTATTTGTATTTGATTTTCATGTGAATTCTATTAGATAATTTTGTTGTTCGTATGCGACAATCTTGTAATTCATATTCAAAATTCAAAACATGCAATTTTTTTTCAAAATGTTTAACGTTCTTTATCTTTGGCGTGTATAGATATTGATGCACGGGAATCTTGATGTCCTTTTTCTGTTGTTTAAAATATCAACAAGTTATATTATATATAGTTAGATAACATACCTATATTTCAAGAAGGAGAAGAACAAATTTTTACTTTTGTGCTTTGGTAAGGGTATTGCAAGAAACAAAACGATATACATGGTTTAAAATAACCGTTCGATAAATAAATTACTATAAATGGGGCTCGATGGTCGTGGCCATTTTAAAACTCCTTTATAAGAAGAGCTCTGTATGAAAATACCAAAATTTAAAAGATAAAATATATGGATTTTTTTTACATTATTTAATTATTTATAGCTTAACAAATCATATCTTAAAATTTAAGATAGATCTGATGGTTAGTTTAGTTGACCATCCAGCCTCCTTAAACTTTAAAAAATTTAATCAAAACTGTAAAGCGGTTTTTGTCAAACGTTCTTATTATGTATAATTGAATTTATACATTAACTTCAAAATTCACAAATATATCCTCCAAACTTTTTTCCACATACGGCGTTGTGGAATTTGTACCCGTCTCCTACGTAAAATACCATGCAGTCTTGGGGGGATTGGTTGGTTCCGTTTGGTTCTCCTGCTCCAAAAGCAAAATACGTCATCTTGGTCATAGTTCCGTTTTTGATCCACCTCCAATCTCCCCCTGGTTTTCTTCTGTTTATGTTTCTCCCACCCACAAAGTACGAGATTCCTGGCGATATGTAAGGTCTTAAAACTTAAGGCTGACAAGAATTCATTAAAGAATTTGGTCGCTATTTATTTTAGGCATTCTGGTTTCATGTCTAAATGAGGTACACTTTGTAGTGGTATCGTTTTTAAAATATGAAAATTGCAAACAGTAGAAAATAAAACGAAGCATTTTGTAGACACAAATTGCCCAGGTATTCAATTTTTTTTAAAAGATAGGGAAAGGCAACCTTACTTCGCGATCAATTCAAACATTTGTTTTGTTCATACTAAGCACATACTGTTTGCATCATATTGTAGACTAGACATCCAACATGGTATATAAGCAATAATAAATCCAAAGAGTAGCAATATTTGGTCATTTTGTCATAATGTGGTTTAAGAACAATAATCATTTGTAATCATTTGTAAATTTTTTTCTTTTTTAATTTTTTTTCAGGTTCTAAGAAATATTCTAACTTGTCCAAAACAACAATACTATAGAGCATGATTGAACAAAATATGATCTTACCTGCTTTTTCAAATAAACAACGTTGAAGGGAAAATACTAGACATTATGCTATACATGTTTATCTCATATGTGTGGTGTATACTACCCGTGTGATAAACCTTTGCTTTATCAAACGGGTGATGCTATATCAAATACTTCCGGTCCGAACTATTTTTGACACAGCCCCTCGCTTCAATGCTTCAGTGACCTATTTTCGAAGACTTTCTAGTATTTTCCATAAAGCTATATCTACTACCAAAAATTGATTTAAAATGGAGTTTGTCGAAGATTTAAATTACAAATATAAAGGAAAACACATAACTGTGAAGTTTATAAAACTGCAGATCTAGATATATAGCTATCAACGAGTTCATTCTGACGACGAAATGAAAACAGAACGCTTTGGCTGTGTTTTTATACAAGAACTTACCGAAATAATGTCTCCCAAGACTTTTATTTCACCAGCAGTAAGCATCCTTATTCAATATTTTCAACTTCGAATCATTAGGCCAGTGTTCGTATTATAAAACATCAACAACTGTTCCTCGTTCGAGTCAATTCAAACTAACGAGCATTCGCAACTTTGTGTATGTCAACAAACTTGATTATTCAAGTCTTCTGATCAGTATTTCCATTTAATTAAGTGATTAAGCTCTAAGAAAAAATATTTACAGATAAACAATTATTTCAAGGTTTATTTCAGTGAAACTTTACATTAAAACAGTTATATTTATCTCCGAAATGACGTACTAAATTGTATTGCGCAAGGTCACAATAACCACATTACACAACGTTGCATCATCGTTTAATCTTTGAAAAAAATCAATTCGGGTCATATTAGGGGCTGTCTCAAAAGCTTCATGATATAAATCAAATTGTATGAGATAAATAGAACATCTATAATTGTGTGATTTTATATTTGCTTTATCCAACTCGTTGAAATGGTTATATTCGCTCGGCAAGCCTCGCGAATATATACACCATTTCAACTCGTTGGATAAAGCAAATATAAAATCACACAATATAGATATCCTCTATATATACAGAAGTATTAGCATAGACTTATTGTACATTAAAATGGTACGATATATACCTGCATTCATTGTGGTCAAAGTATTCTTCATTAGCATAGCCTCCTCTAACGTTTCAAAAGTGGCTAGATATCCACCAAACTCAAGACACCTGGCCTTAAGATAAACTATTTTAGTAAATCATGATAAATATGTTTCATATGTTAAACGAATAAATATAACTCTTCTTATGTTGCACATAGTTACATAGTTACTTACGAATGCCATGTCTCCGGATACTTTTTCATTCTTTATTAGGTAACAAGAATTGCCGTAATGAAGAGATTTGTTTCCATAGCATTGTCTTTGAGCATCTACAGAACCGTAATGACAAAAAAAAAATAACATGTAGCTGTGTAATTTATCTTTCATTGACTGAATAATGAAATCAACTTCATTTTGATAAATCTAAAGGAGATACTGCATATTGTACCTCCAACAATCTCAACAGCATCAATTCCTACCCAGGAGTTGGACACAGAACAGTCAATCTCAATTCTTAGTTCATCGAATGGAAACTTGACTCTCTGGATTAAATTAATTAGAAAACGGAGCTATTTTCCTTGACATGATGAATATATATCGAACGATATATTTATGCTTAAAAATAATAAAGGTATACTTTTATTTCGGGAGAAAATTTCCTTGCTCTCTTGATGTGGAGGGCATGGGGTGTCCAGAATATCTCAACCCAATGGTCATTTGGACTTTTAGCCGAAATTCTAACGACTGCTCCAGAATTGAGGGTTTCGTAAATATTGACACGGGTAACATAGATCTTTTTTCGAAATTTCATCTGAAGAACAAAATCAAACTTATCAACTTTTTAAATTTCCCAAAACACTGATATATACAATCAGTCGTCAGTAGAAACTTATTTGCAGACATAAATATAAGGTCATAACATATAGTCACTCACCTCCAGATATTGTAATTTGTGATTTTGACCAGCAGCCTGTATCCAACTGCGATCACTCTCCACATATTGAGGATAAACGTTAGGTTTACCTAAAATTTGATTAGCAGAGTACCTGAAATAAAACGTTGATTCCATTAGTTTAAAGTAATCTTACAGCTATCATTGTAAGATTATGTTTGATAGTTTAGGTTTTATTTTAATGCGATAAACGAACCTTCCAGAACTCCACTGGGAGGAAAACCTGGTTATCTCGGAGGCCCACAGATGTATTCTGGTTTGGCTTGGATTGGCTTTAATTCCTTGTCAAAATACCATATCATAAAATAATGTATAAGAAATTCTCTGATATTTTCGACAACAATACCTTATGTATATGTTGATAATCATCAAACTGTTTGTTTGCTTTGTTCTTTGAGAACACAAGTAAAAATGACTTTTTTGATATTTAATAAATATTTGATCAAATTTCGACCCACTGGGAATCTGATCTTAAAAACTCATTTGTTAAAGTCATTGCTAACTTTGGAGAAAGAAAAAAAAATCAGAAAATTTTCACAAATAGTGTGACATAATTCTTATCCAGCTCACAGTATAGATAAGTTATTGAAATAAGTCCAAGCGTATCTAACGTTTTGGATAAATAAAAACAATCTAAAAATAAATAGAACGAAGTGAACTCTGTTGCACGAATTTATTAATGACAAAGCATTATTTAAATAGAAATTTTAAAACATTTTTAAGCATCAAAATCTCTAGGATGCTTGTCAACATTGGATCTGCTTCCCTAGGAAGATCAACGAAATGCACAAACTCACTTCATTTATTTCGGTTACAAAGTTTGAAATCATTGACATCCATACTCAGTCAAATAATCCTTATCGTGAAAATTATAACCAATTAGCAACGAACAAATTCCCCCCAGATTTACCGGCGTGGAATCACACAAATTGGATCTGGAGTTCGTTGTTATTATATAGAAGTTTGGATTTATGAGTGAAATACATTCTTATCAAGTTAACCATGCTTTAAGAATTAATCAATATATAGACTCTTAATACGAATTATACAAATATGTAACTATTGTGTAATATCTTACGTTGGAGCGAAAAGAAAGTCCATACACATATGTATATAATCAATTGAGGGATAGTCATTGTTTCAGGCTGGCTTGAACAATTTGAAACTTGGTCGAGCTGTTTTTATAGACTTGAATTCAATGTTTACATGTCATTTTAAAGTGCTATTGTGCATGATATATTGTATTAAGTATATTTGTAGAAAATTTTCACATCAGATAGGATTTCAAGAAAAAATCATTAAAATGTATTTACCAATTGCAACACCTTGTGTGTAAATCATTTGAAGCTCACCATAAAGAAGCGTACCAGCTTTAATCTCCTCTATGAAATGTAATGCCTCATATGAAATTGTTAGACTCTTTAAATACAATATTTTAACATCATATTATTTTAAATTACAAATGCTTTTCGTCTAATTAATCCGTGTGTAAATGCATTTTTGCTATGTCTTTGAAATGTCCATTGTGTGAAAGACAGTACAGTTTGTGTGTGCGTCATAAAGTCATATCCCTAGCTTGGAGCTCCTGGCAATAGAGTCATTATTTTCCATTTTTTACGAGTATTAACTGGATGTATGTAACCAAGGATTTTTAAATGAGTAAATGCAAAAGAAACGTTAATCTTTATTATTTTTGATGTAGAAACATAAAAAAGGTGTTATAAAATCTCATAATCCATTAAATACATTAGAAGTACATTTAACTGATAAAGATATTAACTATATGTGGAAATGAACGTATTGGAATTATGAATTTGAAAATGACTCTTTCTTTCTTATTTGTTTGTTTTCATCTTATTTACATGTCATGTGTAATAAATTTGCTTTGCCATATTGCAATGTTTTCTCGATATTCTGTACATTTTATTAAATAATAGTTTATTTAACTTGCCTTTATCTGTATGTTACCGCACCTGAAAAGTTCATCCGATTCTTTTCTACAAAAACTATAAAAACAACAAAACTGCATCTACCTACATTTTTATCAGCAATACGTATGTTATTAATACAAAGAATTCGGCTTGATAACTTTCAGTGCCCGACCTTTATGGCCGAAAAATTTAGGACGGAAATTGGATAACGTCATCTTAAGGATTTGAAATTTTTTATGATATTTTACTTCAGTTTTTGTTTACTTTACTACTTAATTATTCCCAAATGCCGGTGTTTACAAAAGTGTATTTTAACCTATGCTCATATGGTTTAATTCCGTTTGGTCAAGTAATCAAGTGTCAGATAATCGTGTTTTTTATGTTACTATCTTCTGCAAAATCAATATTTCAAACTTTTATATTTTTACATTCACAATATTTTAAACGTTTTGAATCGATATATAAATGCTAGATTTAATGAAACATTCAAAGTTACCTAACTTATGTGATATGAAAAAAATTATCGTTAAATCAAATCTATCTCACCTAAAAATAAGTTTTCCTCCTTAAGTTTCTGGCCCTTTATTTTTGCCTTCGGTCGCGTGCTAAATAGCATGATTTATGGCTGTTCTACGTGTTATTAAATATCTGTGACAAACAGTTATATCATGTTATACCGACGATATCCAAAAATACATTGAAGCTTGAATAATCTCAGTAGTTTTAGTTGGCCTTATAAACTGCAAATCGTCTTTAACAACCCTGTTTTGTGAGGTTTTAAAATCCCTAATAGCTGGTCGTACATATTTTTTGCACTCCTCTAATGTAAAAAAAAAAAGGTTAGAACGAATTTTTATACAGCATCAAGGGACTTTTAATGTTCTTCAGACGCAACACTTAGTAAAAACAATTTTATTTAAAAAAAAAAAATCATGGGTCCCATTCCACAAACTACAACTTTTCCTGCGAAGTGACTATCACAATGATCTGTAATTTAGAACGTTGTGATCCAAACATTTTTAATCACTCACTTAAATAAGAGTGAATTGAAAGCCTTATGTAGATTTTGATTTCCAACATCTAAAACGAATACAACAAATATCTATTAAAAATTGAAATAAAGCTTTTCTTGATTTTAAACATTAATTTTATTTTAAATTTCACAAATATATCCTCCGAGATTGTAACCATTGTCATAGATGACGTCATGGAATTTGTATCGGTCTCCAGCTGAAAATAGCATACAGTTCTCGGGAGATTGCGCTGTTCCACTTGGTTCTCCTGGTGAAAAAACAAAATACATCATTTTGGCCATAGTTCCGTGTTTGATCCACCTCCAGTCTCCTCCTGGTTTTTTACTGTTAATGTTCCTTCCACCAACGTAGTAGGATATTCCTTAAAAGATGTAAAATATGTAATATGAAAATTCTCAAGACCTTATTATGACATGTCTGACGTATTTCCATTTTTATTTTTTTGGAAAATGTTCATTTGTATTGTATAAGTGTCTATTTATTGCATTAAAACAAGTATTCAAAATATTCTACAATTTTTCATTTGTTTTTTGTAATTTAGTTTTGCTTATATTGTACATTTTGTAATCTTAAATTTTCATTGTTATATAATTTTTTACTAGTCTCGCATAAATCCAAATTTTCTATTTGTATCATATATTCTTCTGTATTTGTCTTTATCTTTTAAATAATTTGTTTTGAATGATTTATTGGTTTAACATTCGATTTATAAACGATGAGTATAAACAAATGTGGGGGTAACTCATGATTATGCTGGCGTTCACATTTTAGAAGTTTGATTTGGTTAATTTATAAATAATTTGTAATCTCGAGACAAAATGCATATTCCTCATGTATCTGCCGTGTAATTTAAAATTGAATTTATTTGCAAACATAATTTTCATTTACATTTACATTCATTTAAGATTACCTGTCTTCATTTTCTTTAACTTGGCCTTCATCAGCATGGCCTCTTCTAGCGTTTCAAAATTAGCCAGGTATCCACCAATTTGAAGACATCTAGCCTGTAACATAATAACAAAACGCTTGCTATTCTGGACAAAAAATATTTCTGTGTGCATTAAATTCAACAAAGGTTAATACTTGAGTGTTATGAATTCTATTGTTCTCTAGTTCTTTTGTAGAGCGAATCAGTGCTTGTTTCAAGTATAAGTCTTGTCTTAAAATGTTCAAGCTAGGACAATAAAAGTGGAAATAGCCGCAGATTTGTAGCTTGACATACAGATCTGCAGTAGATGAAAATTACAAAAGAATTTGTTATTACTCACAAAGGATTTATCTCCAGACACAGTGTCTTTCTTTATGAAGTAACAAGAATTTCCGTATTGGAAAAAAGGCAGAGGGCACCTTTCTGAAGAAACAAATAGACGGTGGCTGATGTTGACGAACTAGATATGAAATAATTTCTTCTGATTTCATTGACATGGATAAAATAACATGCAGGTAACTTAAAATTAAATACCCCCAACGATTTCAACGGCATCAATTTCTACATAATTTCTGGACGCCGAACAATCAACCTCGATTCTCAGCTCATCTGTAGGAAACATGATACGCTGGAATAACGTGAAGAAATAAAATCAATTAAAAATAACACTAAGGGGTTCATTTTGTATTGGGTCTTCGTGCTATTCTTTTAAAAAATATGTTCGAAGTTATAGAGAAATTGCATGATCGTACTTTTATTTGGGGAGAAAACTTCCTTGATTTCCGTATGACATGAGCATTAGTGACATTGAATATATCCATCCATTGGTTCTGTCCGTCTTTAGTCGATATTTTCACGACCGCCCCGGCATGATATGTTTCGTAGATGTTAACTTGAGTTACAAAGATTTCCCTTGGAAATTTTACCTATTATAATAGTAGTGAAAATAAACATATTATTTTATATGTTTATGATTCCTGTAAATGGATATAACAAGAATAAAATTCCAATATCCCTCGATTTTTCGATAGCATTTAACTCCGACCCTTAGAATTTTATTTCGTCGATTTTTTTTTTATATTGACAGGTTAAAATATTTTTGAAAAATATAATTGAATAAATAATATAATAAATAAAACTTTATGTCACAAGTAACAGCATGTCCCAATAACGTGTAAAATGATGGAAAGAAGAAAAAACAGTGATGTTTTATCTCAGTCATATACTTTATGCACTCTCATGCCAGGAATCTTTTCATTGAAAATGGCGATTCTAATTTCAAAGGCTTCCTTGCAGCAAATATGCATTAAAAATGTAATAGTTACGAAATGTAGATGATCACTTTCATCCTAAATAAAGGATATATATAAAACAATGACAAACTTAAATCAAAACTATTTTAATTTCTAGTAATACGTAGGAGATCCTTTTCTTTTGAATTATGAAAATGAAAACAAACATTTGATAGCCTCTGTCTGAAGAAATTAACTTGTAAGTAAATATAATGCTTAAAAACATTGAACTAAACAAAAACAAACCAATATCTGTTAATAACATTTGTAATTCATGAATTAAAAATATTTGGCTTCAGGAGTCTAGAATTATATAAACAAAAATTCTCAATCAAGAAATGAACTAAAAATGACAAAATTAACATATTGAATGCACCTCTATAAAATGGACCCTATCTAGTTGGTCATTCGCCTGTGTCCAAGTGCCACCAATGTCGCCATACCGAGGGTAGACGTTAGGTTTTCCCAAAACTTGCTTTGCAGAGTAACTGGAATCAACGTCCATAAATGAAAAGCACACAAACCTAGCTAACAGGAACGAAAAGGATATTTTACTGGGTTTTTTATTTGTTCACCCTGCGTTATTATACTGGGTGGAAAACTTCGTTACTTCGGAGGCCCAAAGATGTATGCTTGCTTGGATCTCTAGTAATAAAAAGGAAAATAATAAATGTATATATATATATATATATATATATATATATATATATATATATATATATATATATACTCTTTTCTCATTATATCGCGAGTTCAAATATCCAAACAAACTTTGATGAAATAAACTAAACAAAAACATAATTAAATGCATTTTTCATTTCCTAATCAATTTTATTGCTTTGTTTCCATGAGGTAGATAACTTAACAAAATGAAACTCTATGCTATAGCTAAACCGGGCTTCCAATGCCGCGATACAGTGCATTCTTGTCAATGATCGCTTGCACTCCTCAATAACGGAGTGCAGGGGATCATGGGACAAGACCACAGGCACCTGGCATTATATAGTTTTCTCATAAAAATATATATACCATTATACCTAATAATATTATGAGGTATAGGGTATGTATTTTCATTATGAGAAAAATATATAACGTCAGGTGCCTATGGACAAGACTACAACACAATGGAACTCTATTTTCGAAGGTACATAAGACTTGTGGTTTGAAAATAGCACATAAATAAACAAAGCCAGTCTAAAATAAGCATTATTAAATTATAACGAAGGGATATTGAACAATTTTGAATCATTTTAAATTAGTTGAATATGTATTGCTAGATCACAATGAAAGTGAATTGAACCAAATTGACATGACTGACAACATATAAGAAGCCGGTCATTTTGCACCTTTAACTTTTTTTGAAGAGTTATCTTCCCTTGATGAAAAGAAGAAAAATTTAATTTTGTCCAAATATCTGCGTAAACGATTCAATTTATTTCATATTTTAATAAATAGAAAGTTTATAGATATATTCACCAAGAGATTTGTTTGAAATTCAAGTTACTTCTTACAATATTTTAATAAAACATGCGTTGTCCATAGACTTCAATGTAAAATTCAAGGTGCAATAATCAAAATTCTGAAAATTCCTTTGGTAAACTATTTTTTTCTGAAAATAACTTCAAAATGATATCATGGTTAAGAATGAAGTGGTGATAACGAACAGTGTTCAAATTCAAAAGTCCAAAGGAAAATTACAAACCGGAGCAGAGCAAGCACGGACCTCTTAAAAAAAAGTAGAGGTAGGATCAGGTGCCATGGAGGACTAAGCATCCTCTGCCGACCGGTCACACCCGCCCAATATCATATCGTTGAAAATGTCATTATCTGGGATATTGTCGTAATTTGGGAAAAATACCATGATCGGGAAAAACGGAGAAAATCCGTCAACAATTCGGCATTCAAATAAAAGTCCAAAGCAGAGCAATCATGAACCTCTGGAAAACCTCAGAGGCAGGATCAGGTGCCATGAAGGAGTGAGCATCCTCTACTGACCGGTCACATCTGCCGCGTGCTCTTTGTCGTAATCGGGAAAAACTGAAAAATCCGTAGACAATTACTCTGTCCCGAGTTTTTGCTTCCACCACTTTTCACTTGATATTTCGATAATCATAAATACCTTTGTGCTCAAACTATGCTCATCCACTAATATAAAAAATGTTAAGATCATCTGTTTTGAAACGCCCCTCTACCCTTTCAGGTTTCAATACACAACCCAAAATAGAAAGTCTAGGGATTTTGCATTGGATCAGCCATGAAATAGTCCGGATGATAACGTTGAAAAATTGTGCGAGGTAATCCGAGTAGTTCCGAGTGGAGAAAAGATATAAACATTTCCCATTATAAATCTCCGTAAGAAATCTTTTTTCGTTCCTGTGAACTTTTAAGAGTGAAAATTGAAAATGTGCCAATGAAGATATGTTGGATATTTTCCATTTTATCAATTTCAACCGTATTTCTTTCACAGGTATGTGTATTTTTATTAAAAATCATCAAAAAGTGATGGAAGCAATAACTTGGGACATACATTAGGTGATTAATTATGGTCTAACAATTAATATGAAAAACGTCAGTCAGCATGCGACCCAGTGGAAGATTGTATTTGCTGACGAGGTCGTTTTATCGACCATAGAACTTACGAAAAGATGACTGACTTGAAACGAGACTGTTGATAGTCCTGTTTAATCAACTTGTTTGTCTGTAGCTTGCCTCGCCTTAGAAACTGTTCATACGAAGAGCATGCCATTGCATATGGAATTAATTGAGAGACAAATAACACCATATGCAGGTGATGAAGGTATATTGCTGCATAAGTAAGGAAAATTGACTATAGAAAAAATGAAGTCATCACGTTTATCATGAAGTTTTGTTGTTAGACCAATATCAGACCATTCATTTATTCGGTACAAAGTTTGGTCGTTATACATTAAATATTTTATTAGCAATTAAAAAATGACAACGTGGAATTTCATTTTTAATGAAAATAGATAAGTGATGTGAGACCAGTATACCTCATAGATATGCATCTATATATATAATATGATGTCTTTACAAATATTTCCTTTAGTTAAAATCAACTACGGTAAGCATGCTGAGTTGATCATACAAGTTTGAAATGAAACTCTAAGAACCAATTTTTTTACCTTGAAAATACAAAAAAATCCACACATATATTAAAACAATTTGTGTATTAGAATTCATCGCTAGACTGTCACTATAAATGTTTTGAAATTCGATCACATTGTTTTACAGAAAAATTGAAATCTATCCTGTTTATTCCCAAGTTTTGCGGATAATATTTCAAAATGATTTTAACATTGCATGCTTTCACTATACGGCTAAAATTTTTTTTAGTTATTATTTACATGGTAAAAAAAAACCCCAGTTGGATTTATATTTTGTTTAATACATGGTAATACAAGCTATGGGTTACAATTTAGTTGTCACCCAATCTAAGTAAAACTAAATAAAATAAAATCTAACCACCTTAGTTAAGTATCCATGTCTTTCAACGCAAAAACTACTTGCAATAAAAAAGCCAATCAAAGTAAAATATTATCAATATTCATTTTGTGAATAATTACGGAAGCCTACACTTATACATTGTCATACTTTTAAACGTTTTGTCAACATCTAAACTATTATGTCGTTTCATTTATGCAAATATTTTGCATTATATTGAGGTGAGTTTACATAATTCAAATCACCTTATTGTAATTGATCAGTTTTCTTGCTATCTGTTATATCGACTTAGCAAAATATGGGGTTAAGAATAATAATTTAAGAATGAATTTTAATTATATCAAGAAAGAAATGTTGACATGGAACAATGTAAATGTATACATAATAGGTATATAGACATAAATTTGTTTTCATTTCTTGGGAACATATGGCGAAAATATTGTTATCAAATGAATTTCGCGGGGGTGGGTATTGCCACCTCACTCTGAATCTAGCTGTAGGAAACACATGTTGACTGACCTTTGTGGAACATTTGTGGAATCATTGGAATTCGTGTATGCTCAATCTTCATTGATTTCGTTAATGCTAATTTTCTTCTTCCGTGAATTTAAATCCACAACGATTTATGAGTAACAGATTAATATATATATATATCGTACAAGTAATTCCACGAAATGTTGTTACCATTAACCTATGAAAAAATATCAATCTACGAATATTGGCTCTATAAAATTCAATCCACAATAAAGGAATTTAAATTCTAAAATTCAGATATTTCTTTTAATGTCAAGCATCCAAATATCTGCATTTGTAATCGCAGTTAGGGGTGGTAAACATGAGCAGTCCTACACCCAAATAATGATCATGTTTCAATAATCACGTTTTTACAACGATCTCCCATCAATGAGGCTTGTTTCACCCACCTGTCTTCACGTTGATATTACACGATCTCGAAGCAATTTTATTGGATGATCACCCACCCTCTCAACTACAATGTAATCTTGATACGATACCAAATGCTATCCTGCATGAACTAAAAGCATGAGCATTGCATTTTCTCAGTACCATAATTTGATGTGATCGTTTTCTTTATTCGCGTGATGAAAAGACTCGCATCAAATCATGATAATGAGAAAATGTAACGCTCATGTATCAGTTCATTCATAGTATCATTTAAAAGCAAATACGATTATTGTATATATTTTTTCGACGCTTTGGTAAATAAAAAAAATTCTTGAGGGGGGGGGGGGGGGTAATATAATACGTTTAGGTAAAGGGGTTCAGGTAAAATGTTCAACTATCTGTCTCAAAACTCATATCACCTGTTTAATTCAGAGTAACCCAAACATAGAAGATCATAACGAACTGTTTAAATGTAAATCCTGCAGCAATCCTGTAAATACGAAATCAAATACTAATATTAATTACAATTAATATAAAGTAATTACTGTTCTTTGTTGTTGTTTTTTTTAATTTATATCAAACTATCGATGTCGGTCTATATGTTCAGTCTACAGCTAGATTCAGAATTCAGTGACGTACATGCACCACCAGAACTCCCGCGCCCGCGAAGTTCATTGGATGACAATCTTTTTGCTTCATGTTCCCTAAAACTGAAAGCATATTGGTATCGACAAGACTATAATGCATTTATTTTACTGTTCTTTGCCTAATTTTCTATCTCAATATAATTAGTTCACATTCTTGACATGAATTCATAAAAGCATTCGGTCGCCATATTAGTTTCGATCATTCCTGAACTGCCACTTGGGTATATATACCGGTTGAGAAAGTTACGGTCGGTTGCTTTCCGATCGAGACATTCAGGTTGCACGGACTTCTAAATGCATGAACTACACATTAATAGTAAAAATTTTGTAAAAAAAAATAAAAATAAAGGGAACTACAATCAATAAAACACAAAATATATTTATTCTTTGAAAGAATTTTCAAGGTATCCGTATTATTTTGCACAAATAGTACTGTCTTACTTCGCATGCACATAGAACACGTATGTCGTTCATACATAGTGCATAACGTCTGCATCTTTTTGAAGACCCCGCAGCACTGCATCCAACACAGAAGATAAATGATAGTAAATCCAAGAAAGTAACAACGTAACATCGTTTCCATCTGTTTCTGCATAATCACTCCGTTACTAAAATCCATGCGGTCATTGACATTTATCGATCTGCCACAGTGTGTGGTTTGCGCATGTGCGATGTTGTAACATACACAAGAAATCGTTCTACAATTATCTTAGAACATAACCCAGTTATTCAGCCAATCAAATGTCCCCAATTCTCGCTAAGAATGCAGTATTCGTGGTGAAGAATTTTTCTTTTTCTCGAATACTGAAGAGTTTTTGATTGGTGGAAACTTTGAAAAGGGGCGTTTTGGAAATTCTTCATTGAGCGACTTTATCCCCCCCCCCCACACACACACACACATCAGAGAAAGATGCTTCATGTATTTTAAATCACAATGAATTAGTGCAAGATTCACACATTTAATTCTTTTTCTTTTTAAATTGCACACATTTATTGTCACCTTCTTATGTTCATTCACATGATAAATTTCCTTCATTTTTCTCGCAAACACAGTTGTCATGAATATCGGATACCAGCAATGTTTTTAAAGACTGTTTGGGCATAGTTTTCGATGCAATGATATTTATTAAAGAAAGAAAACGCCTTTTCCATGTATTTGATTACCTAGCTGCAGGTCTGAAAAAATTCGGATGGACGATCTGGGGGCTACAGTGTCTCCCATAGTAAAATTCTGCAGGTTACCTTGTACAGATTTAAGGTATATTTTTAATCATCTGTATAGATTTAACACCTAAAAACGTCAATCTCAATATCCCATTTCATCAAAACCAATATCCTTTAAATCACATTCATTTTAACACGACTTGGTTGGAAGTCTACGAGAAAAATACGCGTGTTCGATTTTCACGTAAATAAATACACCGGGCTCCATACATGTCAATTAAGGCACGACAATGTTTGGACACAATAGGGGGCGGTGTATTTTCCTCAAATTTTTGATTTGATTGGCTTGGGTTCTGTTCTAAGACAGTAAGATCATATGAAGAGAAATCTTCGTCATGAAGAATGGGCAACGCTTCGCTTCGCTCCGCTCCGCCCATTCTTCATGACGAAGATTTCTCTTCATATGATCTTACTATTACGAAGATTTTTGAAATATGTGTGCCTGGATTTCAGTCTGCCTTGTTTCGTCGTTCATCGGATATTCCTTACCAGTGCAGTGGTTGTCGTATTGTTTTTGTTCAAAACGTGTTTCTACAAGTTTTTTCGTCCAATGTAACGTGTTCGGGTGAATGAAATACCCGAATGCGGTGAAACATGAAATGTGCTATCGGCCTTATATAGGGGGTGTGTAGCGATGAACAGAACAATAGAAATCGACAACTAATATGGCGGTAGTCGGAGATAAAAGGGAAATAATGCGTATTTATGAATTCATGTCAGCTTTAAATCAAGATTTCAAACTTTATATTTTGTGAAGTCGATAAAATTCTATAAGGTGATTTAAATTATATAGAAATCACAAGATAAAATTCAATACATTTGCATAAATAAGAGGTTACATTACTTTATTGACAATTCAATAAAAAGGACAGCTTATAAGTTGAAACACAACAAGTGTAGGCCCCGATACGCTTCCGTACTAGCAACATGTAGTTAAGTGTTATCAATTCAGCTGCTAGCTCATGTATGTATATTTTTTAGGGAAACATGTTAAAAGTGCCAAATTATATACAAAAGCATGATGGAAAACAGTTACAACAATTCGCATTCATACACTACATCAGCCAGCTGCGCTTTGCAATTAACCTTGAACTTCATTAACATAAATAATAAAAAAAATCTTTAAAAAAAATCTTGCAATTTAGTTTACTTTAATTCTGATTTTAGACATGCAATTTCAATTTCGCAAATATATCCTGCAAGCTTTTTTCCACATTTGGCGTTATGGAATTTGTACCCGTCTCCTGCGTTAAACATGAAGCAGTCTTCAGGGGATTGGTCTGTTCCGTTTGGTTCTCCTGCTCCAAAAGCAAAATACTGCATTTTAGTCATTGTTCCGTGTTTGATCCACCTCCAGTCTCCTCCTTGTTTTCTTCTGTTAATGTTTCTTCCACCCACAAAGTACGAAATTTCTGTATATAAAAGATGTTCGGTGAAAAAGATTTTGAGAGACCATTCAATTAGTACACAATTTTACATAAGGTGAATTGAAATTTCAAATTCAAATCATAGACAAAGGTTATAAGGGAAATGAAAGGGTAACCCAAAATATAGTTATAGAAATTATGTACAAAAGGGAATTTTAAAGAAATGTACAAGAAGCATTCCATTTAGTAATGCTTATTGTATTATTTTAATTTTTAATGTCTACTTCCTATGATTATGTCCTGGCCTAAAATGTAATTGAGAGCAAAAAACTTCAGATGTATCAAGACTGGCAAAAACTATTAATAATTCTACATTATTTTCATGTTTATTTTTTTTTCTTATGTTTATGGATTTTTTTCTATTCATACAAAGTGATAATTTAATCCAACATTGATTTAATATTACCTGTCGACATTTTATTTAACTTATCCTTCATAAGCATTGCCTCTTCTAGCGTTTTAAAATTAGCAAGGTATCAACCAATCTGAAGACATCTAGCCTGAAACATTAATGTAGTTTGCAAATACATTACGGAATTATAGTTCGATAATCATTTCTTTACAGTCAAATTTTCAACCAATTTCTTTTACTCACAAACGCTTCATCTCCAGATACTGTGCCTTTCCTTATCAAGTAACAAGAATTTCCGTATTGGAAAAAAAGTGTAGGACATACATCTACAATAACAGGCAGAGAAAAAAGATAACAATAATGAAAAAATTTACCAGTGCTAGTATTTCTTTTTATATTCCAGTATAATGGAAGAGCTCACATTATTGAATCAATTAGTAAAAACAAGAAATACCTCCAACAATCCCAATGGCATCGATTTCTACGTAATCGCGGGCCACTGAACAATCTACTTCGATTCTCAGCTCATTTACAGGGAACATAATCTGGGATGAAATGAAAAATGAACCAAATAATAAAAAAATAAAAACACTGTTTTTGTGATCAATTTCTTTATTTGTTTCTTGTTTATTGCTGTATTTTGTTATTATTGTCATTATAGAAATATCATTGTTGTATTTTTATATTATTATTATTATAATTATACAATGTATAAATATTATGATCTTACTTTTATTTGGGGTGAAAACTTCCTTGCTTTCCGTATGAGATGAGCATGCTTGACACTGTATATATCCACCCACTGATTCTGTTCGTTTTTAGCCGAAATTTTTACGACTGCCCCGCCATTGTATGTTTCGTAGATGTTGACTTAAGAAACATAGAGTTTCCTTGCAAATTTAACCTTCAATTAATGATGGCACAAAATAATCTCCTTTTAATTATGTCATACATGATCAGTGTATTTTGCTTTAGTAACTAGTTGTTTTTCACGTACATTAAATTTGAATTTTATTTTGACATACTCTAAAATATTAATGTTTTTAGGGAAAAAAAACATGCTCATTTGGAAAAAAAATATATAAAATGCATTCATTTGTATATCAATGACAGCTAAATATTTGTCAAATCAAGATAGCAAAAAATAAACACTTCTATTATGTCATATATGATGAATGTACTTTGCTTTCGTAAATTATTTTACGGTTATTTTTTCATTTACATAAAATCTTATTTTGACATACTCTCAAATATGAAAGTTCTTTTTAAAAAAAACATGCTCATATAAATAAAGAAAAAAACACCCCACAGATGTATTTCAAAGACCGTAAAATGTGTTATCAATCAAAATGGTTATTATTATTACTGAAAATTAAATAAGAACGATAAACTTTTTCTTTCCTGTATTACTTTATATGGAAATCTGATCATCTGCCATTCTTTTGGAAATTTATTGCGATAAAGTTTTAAAAACTAGGTATTATAAATTAACAAAAAAGTTAAAAATGATACTCGGGGATTACCAAAATCGTGTAAATGACTTGAGATAAAGATTGAAATGTCTTCATTCTTAGGCCGAAAATAAAAAAAATAGCAATGATAAGTTTAATGCAACCTTGTAGTAAATTGTTCAGCTTAGAGAATGAGGTTTAAGAATATGTAGAGGATCCCTTCGTACTTCGTCCTTAAATTATAAAAACATATATTTTGAAACAAAATGGGATCATAAATAAATTACTAATACTAAAGTATAATGAATGCATACCTACTTCTAGGAAATGGACTCTATCTAGTTGATTTTTAGGCTGTGTCCAAGTGCCAGGAAATCCGCCATACCGAGGATATACGTTAGGTTTCCCCAAAACTTGCTTTGCAGAGTAACTGGAATTAACATTGTTTCAATAAAAAAAGCACTCGAAGTTGATACCTTGCAGTTGAACGAATACGAGACGTAACTATTTTTTATTTCAATATTTGTTCTTTACCTTCCGCTGTTGTGTTGAGAGGAAAAGTTTGTTACTTCGGAGGCCCAAAGGTGTATGATTGCTTGGATTTCTAGTAATAGAGATGTACATTGTATACATACGTCATAGAAATATCCAACAATGTAAACATTATATCAAGGAGGATGGATGGTCAACTAATTAACCATCAGATCTACCTTAAAATTTTCAGATATTTGTTTAGCTATAAACTATCACTTAGTAATAAAAAATTCCATATGTTTTCGCTATGAACTTTGAATATCTTGTTATATCTATATATACAGAGCTCTTCTTCTTAAGGAGATTAATATACTTTAAAAATGGCCACGACCAACCAGCCCTCTTAATAAATTGCACAAATCTCATTTATTTTTACTTTTTTAGAATAACATTGCATGAAAGAGTTGATCAAACAAGTCAGAAGTGTTTACGAGTCTCCAATTTCGTGATCCAATGCGAACCAAAATTTTACCTTGAAAAGACAAGAAAGTCCCCACATACATTAATAATGGTATACGGACATTCATTGTTAGACTTTCTCTAAAAAGCTTTTTAAATTTGATCACACTGTTTATATAGAGAAATTTAAATCCATATTCGCAAGTTTTGCGGATACTGTTTCAAAATAATGTTCATATTGCATGTTTTCATCACGGTCTAGTCCGAAATATCTGACGTTTTCCTGGCTTTTTTAACGATTTTGATATTTTACATGCCAGGAAAACGTCAGAACCGGTGCCATTACGAAAACTGGAAATTCGCCGCCTCCAAGTGGAGGCGGCATTCTCGGCTCGATTTTAAATATTTACGAGTTGAATCAAATGTTTCACTCACAACTTATTAATAAAACGATGATTTTGCTGCTCACTAATATCGCTTTTATGGGTCCTTACATCCCATAAACAGGCTGTTGAACACATTATATCGAACTGTTGAGATTTGTTTTGATTTCGTGCATTTTTGAAATCTCGCGAGAAAATAGGTCAACAACACTATTGTTTATCAGTGTGATTATCGAAATGTGCAGTAAAATTATATTTCAAGCTGTATTATTGAATTTAAATATATATCTATTTAAAATCGAGCCTAGAATGGCGCTTCCACTCGCATGTCAACATAAATATCTTGCATGTTAACATAATAAACTCGCATGTCAACATAAATAAGTTGCATGTCGACATAAATATGTTGCATGTCTACATTATCTCGCATGTCAACATAAATAAGTCGTATGTTGTCATAATTATGTTGCATCTTGCATCTATGATGTCAGAGTCCAGCATTAGTAAGTCATTTTACCCACATAAAAATTAGATCATCTAAAAAGATTTGTAACTTGCATGTCAACATAATTATTTTGCATGCAGACATAATTATCTTGCATGTTGACATAATTTATTTTTTCATGTAGGGGGCAGAAATATGCCACCATACATTGTTGTTTTGGCTTCATGCAGTGAAATAATTATATGCAATGCATGCACATGATTTGCAACATTATTTTGAAAGCAATGATTATGTATGTTAAGGAACCCTTGACATCACTAAATGGGAAAAATAAGTATTTTACTGAAGAATGCTGCTACAATCCAGACAAGCAGAAACCGAGTCATCTTAGCAAAACCTTTTGTAGGACTTAGTTGACATGGTTATATGTAAATGCAAGAAAATCTATTTGAATTACTTTTTGGAAGGCTTGATGAAACAATTTTAATTAACATTGCTACTTTGGGGTAGTGACAATTTCTCTTAAAATACAAACTGCTTTATTTTTTAAGCAGTTCAAAACTTTATTAAAGAGTCTGGCAGATTTAATAATTAATTTCATTTTTGTTATAGCTATTTTTATACTGTATATTGACACGATTTACAATAAAATCACAATTATTTTGTAAATGCATATTTATGAATATAATTATTATAAAGTCAATAACTATAAGTAGCATGTTTTATCACTATGACAATTGTATATATTGTATGTATTACCATTAGGAGAGGAACGTGTAAGTTGAATAAGGAACATGTTTCCAATCCTCTTGTGTAATTTACACAATGAAATATGTTAAAAAAGATGTGTGAATAAGGGGTGTAAAATGCCTAAGATACTGTAGAATTAAATTATCAAAAAATCTGATTTCTTTTTAAAATTATTAAAAACAATTTATATTTAACATAAAATCGATTTGTAACCCTTAAATATGTTAAATACTTTGAATATGTTGATTTAAACTAGCGTATGCGTGTAAACAAAACTCTAAATAGTGTCATTTTCTAGAACTTCTATGCGTTTTCTTTTGTAGAGAGGGTCTGAGCTCCATATTTTTTGTCATAGTCTAAATAAGGTTTAATGGAAATCAAACCGAAACGTGGAGAGATGACCCACTATACTTTAGAAATATAATTTTGTTTATCAACAATTGAACGTTTTAGAAAAATAATACAAGTCCTTAAACTGGTGGCCAAAGTCGCATATAGCGTTTAAACACCGCACTTTGATGCGATTGAAATGGCTCAGTGGTTAGAGCACCGGACATAAGGTAACCTTATAAAGCTAGGGTTTTTAGATTGTGGGTTCGATACCACCAAAACTTTACGGTTTATTTGTTAAAATATTCAAAATTGAATATAATAGTTAGAAATTGTCCTTTTGTAATCTTGTATTATAACACTATCAAATATATTTAATTGGAAAAAAATAAATTTGAAATTGTATTTAACGACTAAACCAAATGGGCATTTGCGCTATCTTATTCCCCCTATCTTCTTTATATTTTTCTCAAAATATATACCCTCTACCTAATAATACACGTGTATTATTAGGTAGAGGGTAGAGATTTTTATTATGAGAAAAATATATAACATCAGGTGCCAGTGGATAGGACTTCAATCAAGATACTTGATGAATATCGATCAACCATTAAATTCTCGACAGGTATATTTAATTGATTGGTGTTTAACGTCCCATGGAGGTATCGAGACGTATTCAAATCCAATATTGAAGGCATATATATTTGTATCTTTCTTATTTAGCTTACTTTATATATAGCTTCTCAAAAAAATAATGCAAATTCACATCAGTTTTTAATTTTCTTTTTTCAGGATTTAAGCTTTTAAAAATAATTAAATGGCAACTAGTCATCGTTGTGATGGTGACCATCTCAAAGGGTCCCTCTTAAATAATGGACATAAGTATGAAACACATTTCAGAGGACTTTGCTGTGACCTTAACCTACAACTTAGGTAGCTTCCAGCTGTTGTAGAACTTTAATTCTAGCTGGATGCACATCCATTACATTCTTTTGGTTTAATCTGAACAAGATTAAGCCAAGGGAAATAATTTATATACAAAATAACTAAGTACCGCCTGGTAAAAGCCAGATTGGGAGAGAAGATATGTTTCTGACAAACCATCTCGGATGGACAGACAGACTGTTCACTATAAGTGGCAGGCAGAGCAGGGCCTAATAATTCAGCTGCTAGTTCACGTACATTTTTTCTGTCAAAATGAAGTACTTAAGTTAAACATACAATAGGTTGAAAACAGTTGATAAATAAGAACTCCTTCGATGTTGGGGAAACTGTTCATGACTAACCTAAAACATATCTTTATTTACTGTATGCTAAGCATTTTTTGTCATGATAAATCATGCATATCTTAATTATGGTCAAGGTTCTAAATTAATTTTTTGTTAGTATTCAGAGAACAGTACTCTCAACTCTAAAATCCACATTGTATTAACTCTATAAATAAATGTAAAACCACTCTTGATCATAGCAATTGTATTCTATTGCCAGCCCAATCACAAAGAGTGTTTCTTCACTGCATAACAACCCTATGCTGTTTGAAATGACTGATAACAAGAAGGCTGTTATGTACACTGTGATCTCTTTATTCACAGAACAGGTGAATGACAAGTTTACTTCAGCTTCTTCTTGGGTCTGATGTTGTTGGTGTGTCCACATTTCCTCTTGCGGCAGTTGGTTGCTCTCGGGTGAAGACGTGCATAGCACCTATTGAAAATAAAATATAATACAAATTTTCAAATACTGACCATTTAAATCAAACAAGGATCTATTGAATATCTGACTTTTTTGCACAGGGAGTTAGCTCTACTTTGTAAACCCTTGGCACAAATAAAGTTATGTTAAACATACAACTTCATTGAACAATTAATGCTTTTATCTTACTTTCTGCAAATCATCTTGTCACAGTTGTACTTTGAAGCCAAAATTCTCAAACTTGGCTCGATGATGCCACCTCTCAACCTCAGCACCAAGTGAAGAGTGGACTCTGTCAAAGGAAAAGAAATCCTGTTAGAATTCTGTCAAACAGTAGAGATGTCTACATATCATATGCAATTCTACAGTTCTGTTAAATCAGATACAGACAATAGATGCCTGGAACGGATGCCTCAGTCAGGATGTACTCAGAGAGGGCAAGTTCCTATCATCATAACAGCAAACCTTTACATTGATCACTTTCAATTCATTGTACAACTTGGTACTTATATTGACACATCTATTTCACAAGAACTCTAGGAACAAATTTTTTTTTTTAAATTTAATGTATAATTTTTTGTGGTCAATTTCAGTTCATACATGTGGCACAAATGTACATCATACATGCAAAACAATTTTCAAGGTAGCAGATATGTACTCCAAACTGACCGTTTTAGTTGCTTGTCTTAATCTTGCTACTAACTTGCATATCAAAACTATTATTTAGTTAATTTACTTTAATTTAGACTAAATTTTTTTAACATTTGTGATTTATATATTTGGTGAGCTGTTGCATTCATCTTGTTTATGCAATCTGACAAATGGGAGCAGAGATTATATGTATGTGAAAATGTGCAGCTTACCAACAAACATACAAGCAATTCCGTTAAACTCTACATCTTCTGATTGTTGTGAACATAATACAATGTATGATTAAATCAAAGATTTTAATGTATGTTGCAACTACACAATTCTACGGCTGAATCAGATACAGACAGTGAATGCCTGGAACGGATGCCTCAGTCAGGATGTACTCAGAGAGGGCAAGTTCCTATCATCATAACAGCAGGCTATATATACGTATCAATACATTTTTTCTACTAAATGCAAAATCATTTATTCACTTGTTCACATCATATGGACAAAATAGGCATTTAAAAAAATAATAATAATAAATCAAAGTTAAGTATGTCATAACAATTATCTATTACCTGTGCAAGTTTAAGGTTGACCTACACAAATGCACCATAAAATGATTACATACGCCTTCAATTTTGTGCATGAAAAATGCAACCATTTTTTCACAGTCTTCTGACAAAAGAAACCCTGAGATTGACTTATGTTATTTAGATGCATACATATTTGTTGTTTACATGAATACTGCCCTGTGAATCTTTGGTTGATGGAGAAATTTTTTTTTGGTATCCTAGAGATTGTAATAACATAGCATAGTTCACTATAACTGTATCAGATACAGACAGTTAATGTCTAGAACGGATGCCTCAGTCAGGATGTACTCAGAGAGGGCAAGTTCCTATCATCATTCACAGTAAGCTATTTTAACACGGGATCATTAGAAAGTGTTGCTCTCTTTTACAACCAAGCACAACAATGGTAAAATGGAGTTTTACAGATTCCCATGGTACCGTATTTGTGTTACTTTTTCAGCTTATATTGTTATTTACGGAACTATAGAGTCTAATGGAAAAATGAAATAAAAACGTGATTTGCAAAATCGTGTGTGGATTACAATGTACCACTCTTTCTGCCTAAAATCTGCTCTGAATTCAGTTTTCAAATTCAATGTAGCAAAATTGATGCATTACAACCATAATTTGGGTTTTCTCATCAAAGATATTTCCAAAAGGCTTAGTTGGATAGTCTTTAATGAGTGTGACAAAAATATCCACAAAGATGGTAAAAATTACGTAAGACATTTAAAATTTATGAAAACTTTCTGAAATCATGACTTATATAAGAATAATAATGATTTTATATATCACAATATTGCTTTAAAATATAAAAGTTTTATATATCACAATATTGCTTATAATATAAAAGTTTCAGCTCAGCTGAATCAGATACAGACAGTAAATGTCTGGAACGGATGCCTCAGTCAGGATGTACTCAGAGAGGGCAAGTTCCTATCATCACGAACAGCACTTCACATGATTGATACAAATACCTTATCCTAAATATTTACATCCAAACAACAAGTTCTTTAACTCATTCCATATGATACAAAACTCTCCCTTTTTAGGAAGAGAAACTGTACCTTTCTGGATGTTGTAGTCGGAGAGAGTACGGCCGTCCTCCAACTGTTTTCCAGCAAAAATCAATCTCTGCTGATCTGGGGGAATTCCTATATGGGAAAACAGATTCAACATTCATTTCATTAATTCAGTCATCACATTGGGGTTCAAAATCACATTTAATCAGAAACTAGGAACACTTAGCACTGTAAATCATACCTTCCTTGTCCTGAATCTTTGCCTTGACATTTTCAATAGTGTCAGAGGGTTCCACCTCAAGGGTGATGGTTTTACCCGTCAATGTCTTTACAAAGATCTGCATGACGGTGCAAAATCTGCAAAATACAATTCATTTAATGAACATTTTTATTAGAAAGCTTACAGAAATTTCATTTTAGTAAATACTAAATACAACATGAGTACTTGTATAGGAGCTTGACCACCAAATGGAAGTAAAACCCGAAAACCACCCAAATGTAGACTGTGAACGGTTATTAAATGTTTACTCAATTTTTGATATCCTGATCTTCATACCCCTGTTCTCCTAATGTAGTTAACTGTACTTTGCTACTTTGGTGAAAAAGTCATTTTTTATTAAAGTAAAAAAAAAAATAGAAATGTTGTAGGTTGTTCAATGCTAAAAAATTGTGATTGTGAGTTATCTTTTCGAATCAAACACACATATAAAGTTAACTTTATAAACCTTTACTGTTTAAAATAATATAAAATCTTCTAAAATCGAAGTAACCATCTACAATTAACTATCTAAAGAACCCTAAAAACACGTGTGTGTCCGCCATTACCTTCGTAACTCTTGAAAAGACCGATAGATGGCGTTGAATGTGATATTATAAATTTCAAGTTTGCGACCGATGTAAATCCGGAAATAGCGTAACAAAAAAAATATATATATTAAAAATATTTATGACGATGATTTTCATTCAACAACATTTTTTTTTTGTAAATAACATTGAAACGTTTATTTAAATGAAAATATGTAATGTTTAATTCTGATATGATTGGAATCCCGGAAATATCATAAAGTTTCTTCAGATCTTTCACTTACATGGCTAATATTGTTTCCGATGTTGTAACACATGTTGACAGGCTTTCCAGTTTTCTTTTTATTTTGATATTTAAGAATATAACAAGAACTGGTCGGATTTTTCTGGTAAGTGTTTGATATAAATTCTTTATATATTTATTTCTGACTGGATTAATCTTAAGAAGAAATCAGAGGTGTCGAAGAACGTTGTTTTCTAGAAACATAGTGAACATAATTGACACTGTATTCTTTCCACTCCTTAAAGCTCTTTCAGTTTACTGAAAAAATATGCATGCGTATAAAGTCAAGATGATACGATGTATGAGACAGACGTATTTTTTTATTTTATATATATATTTTAATGAACAGTCTGTCGTTGAATTATTGATATTGTAATATTAGGCTGAAGAATTTCTAGAATATTCTTTTAGTTGGTAGAAAATGCTATTTTTGGAAATATACCATGATACATTAGAACTTATTATATAAGGAGAAGAAAATATATCATGCTGAAGGAGAAAAGAGTATATCATACTGACAACTTCTTCATTGTCATGTTTACTTCCCAAAATAATTTTGCATGAGTCCTAACAAGTTTTCCAATGTATGTTTATTCCAATTAAAATAATTGTTATAAAAAAGCTTAAATGAAATATAAACAATGTTTATTAAATATTATAATAGTAATTAAGATCATTGGTAACTGACAATTACACTTTATTGATATCTGAATATAGTTGAAACCACAAATATTTAAAACATAAAAATAAGATACATCTGCACTTACTTCATATGCCAATCTACCTGGTATTTGTCTTTTTGTGCAGATTCCCAAAATCAGAGTACCATAATGTCATCAGAGAATACCAATGTCTCCAAACCTTTATATAGAGACATTAATGCAGATGATGATGATCCAGAGGTTATGGAGCTTGATAGTTACTGTGTGAATTGTGAACAAAATGTAAGAAAAGGGTTTCCATTTATCATTTTCTAGACAAATTCATCTCTAATTCTGTCATGTTATAAATAGTGAAAAAAGATGCATGAAACCCATATTTATTTTTCATGTCATGAAAAGCAAAAAAGAAATCATCATATCTTTTTGTCTATTTGTGCTTATACATGTATTACTAATTGGACAATTTTTGTATAAACATTAGGATGGTTATGCATGGAACTATAAATTATGCCTCAGAAGGATTTTGACAATGTTTACACAATGCATGACATTGCAGGGGAAAACCAGACTGTTCCTGACAAAGATTCCATTCTTTAAGGAGGTTGTTGTTTCCTCCTTTACATGTGATAACTGTGGTCTCCACAACACAGGGCTGCAACCAGGGGGCAAAATTCAGGAGAAAGGGGTCAAATATGTCTGCAATATTAAGGATGCTAAAGTGAGAATCAAAATTAATACATTTTCAAAAGACTAACTTTAACTGAAGACATATTTTTTATGTACTGTTGAAATACTGGTTTATGTGTGCATATAAAGCTTTAGCTTTTATTTTTCTTGTACATATATTTCAAAACATTCAAAGTTGCTTATGCAATTTAATTGAAATGAATTTTAAGTTTGAGAATTCGGAAAGTAATTTCTTCTGATGATTAATTTATATCTGAAAAATTTTCAGTAAAAGAATACATGCACTAAAAAAATGTTGCCTTATTTCAATAAATTTGTCACCCTAAAGTTGTAAACCAACTTTTAATTGCTTCCAGTTTTTTGGCAATACACCAGTGATAAATTGGTTTGAAGCTAAAAGTTTCTGCAACCATGTTCACATGGATAATCTTTTGTAAATATGAAAGATAATTAACGGTTGATGATGAGAAATATAAACAACAATGTTCTTGCCAGCATGTAAACATTGTCTTTATTGTATATAAATGAGGTTTTCAGTCTGTCTCATGTGTATACCTTGTAGAAAGTGTTATATTATTTTCTCTCTTTTAAGGATTTAAACAGGCAAATAGTGCAGACTGATAATGCCACTGTGTTGATTCCCAAACTGGAATTTGAAGTTCCACCAAGTAAAGGAAGTAAGATTAATGTTTCTTTCATATTTCTGACAAAAACTGATATCTAAATTGTTCAGTAGTTAGCAGATACATTGAAGATTTTTCATTATTGTTCATTTATTTTATGATTATTTAGTAGCATTAAATCTGAAAAATTCAATAAATTATTGATATGTTTGTACATATATATAATTAAAGACTATAGTGTCCTATTGTTCTACAGTTGAAATCAAAGACTTACATATAACTCAAACTGCTATTATCTTAACAATAAAAAGGATATGGAACGTGTAAATTGCAAAATTTATAAAGATCCTTGTTGTATTGTTTTTAATGCTTTGTGTATTTGTACTATCAACCTCATTGGTATAAGGCTGTCAAATCTTCATTCAAAATATTGTGGATTCATTTTCTAGCATTGACCACTGTGGAGGGTGTAATACAGGCAGCAATTGATGGTCTGGCTCTAGATCAACCTGTACGCAAAGTTAGTATCCGTTCTGTCACTCTTATATAAATGCTCAACATTTGTATCATTTTCTCATTTAACATCTCAAAGTAAATTTAATTCAAAAGCATTGTATGGTTTTTGAAACCTGTCAGGCTGTGTGAAAGTGCAAACATAAAACTCCTAGCTTATCACTCTAGATGAAATATTAAACAAAACATTTAATCAAACTAAGTTTAAAAAGTCAGTCAGATTTTTCGTTTTACCAGTATTACAAGTGATAAGGTTATTGCTTTTTTGGAAAACAAAGCTACATATAGAAAGTCTTTGCTTAAATCATATTGATATATTGAATTTGAATTTCTTGTATTTACATATTTGTATATACATGTACATGTAGGACCGATATTACCATGGACAGCTTTCAACATGCATGTAGATAAAACTATTGAAATAAAGTGTCCATATTTAATCACATCTGAAGATAATATCATGAAATGTTACCTGGTACTTGTCTAAATCTGTACCCTGAAATTTGGATTGTTTGACAACTGCACTCCTGATATATTGAGATTTTGTATTCATATTAATATAGATCCAGAGTCCTGAGGTTGCCACTCAGATTGAGGCCTTCATTGAAAAACTAAATGACCTAAAAGAACTGAAAGAACCCTTTGAAATTGTGAGTTTAATTCTTTCGAACAAATAGTTTTAACAGCTAGCATTCATTTATGAAGGTTGTCCTAGCGTAGACAAGTAGATTTAATTTTTGGGGTTTGTTTGAGAAACTGTCATGGAACAAAACATAGTTATAAGATAAAATTGCAGTGAACAGATTTTAAGTTTTGTATTCTGTCTACATAATTTTGGGACAACCCTCGTACATGTAGTTGTATGCCATTACCATACTTGTATTGTTATGAAGAAACATTATCATGAAAAATCAAGATACATATTCTTATAATAGTATCCGATATCAGTTCATTTCAACATTGAAAACTCTTTTATTGGTGATGCGGGGAGGTCAATACTGAAATATACAGTAAGAACTGGTTCGACTTAAAATGAACATTTGAAAAATTGCTCATTGACAAGTAAAGAATGATTTCTTAATTTGATGATCTTGTGTTTTAGATTTTAGATGATCCAAGTGGGAATAGTTTTATGGAGAATCCATATCCTTTACATATTTCACAATATAATTCTGATATGAATATGTGATATTCAAATGATTGAACTAGATTCTGACTCTTTGTAATGTTTGTGATTTCCTTAACTTTGGCTACATATGCACCTAACGTAGACAAGGACATGACGATCCACTATTACATACGGTCCAGAGAGCAAGATGAACAGCTGGGTCTACTGGAGGTAAGTAAAACACCACAGTAATGTTACTTACTTGACCTAATCCGCTGCGTCGCATGGGGGATATAGGGCGGCTACAGTGGCTCTCCATCTCCCACGTCTTTTGCGATGATTTTTGTTTCTCCCCAGGTTTTGTCAATTTTCTTCATGTTGGATGTCAGTACTCTGCGCAAGGTATTATAAGAGACAGTTAATGTTCACACATCTAGTATTCCCATGTCACGTTGATAAAAAAAATTCCCGCAAACGAGAAATTACTTCATAATACATATTCCATGTTTATGCTACTAAAACCTTTCACAAAACACTCAAATTTTGGATCACATCCGTACAACTTTTAGTGGGCTTTAATACATATGAATATTAGAATGTCTGCTACTTCACTGAAACTTATCATTAAGATGCCCTGTTTGTAGGTATAGGTAAAAATTAATTAAGTTTTCATTCATATTGGTAAAAATGATTGCTTATTTTTATTCGCATTTGACAGCAAGAAGAGGCCCAACAAAGCTCACAAAAAGAAGAAGTCAAGGAGAATAAAGGGGACAAAGAAAAGAAAAAAGAGGAGTTCTTTGATGGAAAGAGTGAGGTTGGTACCAGTCACACAGTTATCTTTGTACACATAGCTATTAGTTTTTAAAGTTTTGATTGATGAAATACGTACTGCAATTTATTGTACTGGAAAAGCTGCCTCTACATATCATGAATATCTTTTTCAGGTGGCAACCTTCAAAACCAATTGTCCAAACTGCAATGTGCCATGTGATACAAATATGAAATTAGTCGGTATCCTTTTGAATTCTTTAACTGTTACTATACCCCACGCAGCAAAGTTTGTTAGTTATGCCCTTTATCAAATTATTTTCTGTATTTAATGCTTACCTTGCCATTCACTATGTGAATCATTGTTAAGAATAAGGGGAGCGTGGGATATGTGAGCTTGCTCACTTTTTCTTTTATTAAACTTACAGCTTTAACTAATGTGAAAGAACAACTCAAAATTGAACTGAATACTCATGATTTTATATAAATTTTGTCATTAGTAATCATTTTTCCATTTTAGAATGAACACCTTCTAAATTGTTGATACCAAATTTTATCACAACAACAACACAACAATGTGCAATTATGTGTGTTATTCACTGTCAGATCAGACTTAATAATCTATAAATTTGAAAAATATTTATGCTGCTAAGATTCTGTCTACTTTTATTTTGACTACATATCCAGTTAATTACTTAACGGATAAGACATCCCACATTTTAAAGAAGTTGTAATCATGGCCACAGTCTGTGATGCCTGTGGCCACAAGGACAATGAGGTAAAGGGAGGGTCAGGAATCGAACCCAAGGGGACCAAAATCACCCTCAAAATCACCGACCCCTCAGATATGTCCAGAGATGTCCTAAAGGTATTTGCTGTGTGTAAAGATTCATAAACCTGCAGACAATTGTTTTATTCATTCAAATTACATGATACTGGTATCCTAGGTTTACCTTGTTGATTTTTACACACTGTACACTGATATTGTTTTACTTAATCTTTCTTAACTTTTACAGAAACTTTTCAATCAACATTACCGGTATATCTTGATTTTTAGGCATATAAACAAAATAGTCAATAATAATTTTGATACAGTGCTGGGTTGATATATCGTTCACAATTTCATCATCTATAAACATTAAATTTAATATATACCATTTTACATGTGTAACTTATCCTTAATCCTTTGTATGCTTAATATCAAACTTATTGCATCATGGATGCTGATTTTATCATGCCTGACTCAAAAATTTTAGATCACCTCTCGTATTATTTTTTTCGTAGAGTGACACAGCTTCCATGGCTATCCCAGAGCTGGATTTCTGCGCTGAAATGGGGACCTTGGGAGGGAGGTTCACGACCTTGGAGGGGCTCTTAGAGGGCATCAAAGAACAGCTGAGTGATTCCAACCCATTCTTCAAGGGAGACAGCAGTGATAAGGAAAGGGCAAATAAAATCGAGATATTCTGCCAGGAAGTGCAAAAGGTATCGTAATGGTTGTCTTTCATTGCTCAAAGAACCATTGCTAGAATTGACTGGTATTTGTGTTGAATAATCAGTTGTAAAAAAAAAACTCTTGTGAATTGATTTAATCAATTACATGAACTAAATACTAGGTACACGGTAATGTTTATACAATAAATTTAAAGGTTCTGATTAAACTGCCACCAAAACATATACGCTGTATAAGCTTGGAGTAATACTGGTAGATAGACACTGGTATCCTATGTGCAAAGTATTCAATTGTCTAAAAATCATTTTGTGCACCAATTTATAAGATGAAATTTTAGATTTTTGATTGATTATTTTCTTAACTATCATTAGATAAGAAGTTCAGTCAGAAAAGTATTGATTCAGGGTTGTGAATATGAAGTGAAGGCTACAGCTATGTACATGTACTGGTAATCCCTCCTGCACCTTGGGATAGAGAGTCTAGTGTTAGATTGGACAAATTATCAGGTTAGACTGTGTCAAATGGAATGAAAGAATAGAACTAGGAACTCTGACTGGAGTCGGAGTGGACATTTTGATGGATGGTACAGGTGTCAAGATTTGCTGGTTTCCATGATAAAATAATTGGTCAGCACTTTGCTAACAATTAAGATTGTGAGCAATTTCTAGTTATCACAGACAATACATGCAAATAATATATTATAATGCACATGTGAATGTGTTCTTACCCTAAAAGACAATACAAAGTTCTTTTACTCTCCCAACATGAACAATCTTTTGAAATTATTTGACCAACACAAAAGTCATCACATATATGTTGCACTCCAGCAGGTACAGTGTGAAAGGTTAGTCATTGTGTGGATCATCGTGACTAACAGTTACTAGTATTTAATGTTTCATCCAACTATTGTGACTTATTTCAAGCAAAAGAAATCTTTATCATGAATGTCCTTGATTGAAATTGCAGTTTGTAAATTCAGAAACTCCTTTACAATTTATTTCTTATGATCAATAACTCTCTTCTTAATTAGTGAAAGTTTTGAATATGTTTCTTATTCACAGGGATATATTAGGTTGATGATAAACATTTTACATTAAGGGAGAGTAAAAATAAGTCGAAATTTTATTCCCCCAGTAAAACAAACAATTGTTTTATGTAATAGTTATTGATCTCTGCTTGGCGTTAGGACAATTCTCTAAAGAAATGATTTTAGATTCGTGCAGTTTAATTCAAGACTCTTAAATATAACAAGATTGTGTATCGATATCAGCCTATTTTTAGTGGCGCTGGTGCATACTGATATTTTAGCAGTCTATGCTTTGCAGTCGTTCCGTCAGAATAACATTACTGGTACTTCTTGAGGTTGCTTCTTTGGTGAATGATCATTGAATATTTCTCTGTCTACAGGCATTCGAAGTAAAACTGTGTTAAGAAAATTCAAATAACAGGTAGAATCTAGACTCCCTTTTAGATATATGATGTTAGAACAAAATATAGCAGTAGAACTTCTGAATGAGTTGTTTGATATCTAACAATCTAGGCATAAGAAAAAACAAAAGGGAGATGAAAAATAAAGAAATATATATATATATATTTTTTTTTTTTAAAATGGGTGGGGGTGGGGTGGAAGACCTTCCCAAAATCTTAAGAAGTCTTAAAAATACAAAACACATGGTCAATCTTCAAAATTCAGTATAAGTTTTAATACTAGCTCTTTCAAAAAAGGGGGCATTCGTTCATCAAAATTCATTTTCTATATGTAAATGTAAGAAAAAATTTTTCAAAAAGGTTCCCCCCACCTTCCATCAATGCTACGCCCTTGAAGAAAAATTCTTAACAATCACTCTCTAGCCTATTCTTGCATTTTTTTTGTTGATGATGTAACCGTCCTGTCTGGATTATTTATCTGTTACCTCTCATTCTTCTGTCCATCCATCCATCATTCTGGGAATTTTTAATACTCAAGAGACCTGGTATGCTTGTGTCAGCTTAGATTCTAGATCACAACTTGCCAATAAGCCTCGTGATTGATATCTTGAATAAAGGATTATTTTTTTTTAAAATCTTCATCAGAATTTAATTTCTCACTGGAGAAAGAAAAAAAAAATCCAAGAATGGCTCTAAATAACCATTAGGGAATTCGAATAATTTTACTGATCTAAACCACTAGCCATTGTTTCTGAATCCACATACACACTTTTACTTGGTTGAAAAAGAATGTTATCACTTTGGTAGACTATAGATTAGAAAACACATCAATTTGTGTTTAATATCTTTTGATATGACATATTTATAAATATGGCATATTACTGCAAATTACTGCCCTCGTGTATTTCCATGTAGAAATATCGATTTGCAGAGAAGAATTTTGATGTTCCAACGGTGTTTAACTGAAATAACATGTATTTATGACATCGTATTTTCATTGTAATTACACCATGGATCTCATTTTATTTGAGGCTGAGCTTCGCCAAATGCCACGATAATTGTGAGCCTCTTAGCCTGAGGCTCTGCATTTAACCTGATTTGATTAGCAGGATTCAGCCCTTTTTTTTTTAATATTAAGTTGTGTATGATAATTTTGATTTCTGTTTATTCTGTCATAAATTTACAAGTCTCATCAGTATTTATATTTGTTTGAGGCATGATGGCATGACCAAACAAGGTTATATGAAACATTATAGAGTTTCAACCTTTTTTTTTGGCTTTTTTCTCTGAAAATACATTTAGTATTGCCAAGGTCATGAATTCATGCATGCTGTTGTTACAAAATGAAAAATGAATTGATTTTCACTAAATAGTGTAGTTATTTTTGGTTTCATTTCCATTCTCTAATTTAAACATTAACATCTTTTGTGTTTGTTTTGTTATACATAAATACAAGTACATTTACTTAGTTTGGGCATTAATGTCAGTTGGATGAGCAATCAACTTTTTCATTTAATGGCCTGGTCTGATTTCCGATGATCTATCTCAGTGGCCATGAACATTACCTTGATGTTATCATGGCAAATTATACTAAAAACGATATGTTCATGCAGCTAAATATTGTGTTCCAAGCCACAAGAGCAGAATAGCACTTTTACCTCAGTATTCCTGTATGATACTCTATGCAATTTAATGGACCTTTTGTAGATTATATCTGGAGAGCGACTAGGAGACCATTTTATTCTGGACGACCCCGCTGGGAACAGCTACCTACAGGTCAGTGTCAAAGGTCATTTAGGCCAAACCACACCTCTCCCGGCCTCCCCCCTATATTACTCTTCGTAAAGGGGCTAGATAGGACTAAAAAAAGAGGCTATCACCCACCCACCCCCAAATCTATTTCTCTCTTTAGAACTATGAAATGGTTTACCTCATGCAGAAATGTGTCAATCTTATCATAAGTACTTGTGAATTAAACATGTGACGATAAATGGTAACAAATAAAAGAGGTTTTGGTTAACAATGGTTAACAGTTAAGGCATGGTTATCAATGGTTAACAGTTAAGGCATGGTTAACAATTAGTGAAGAGTGTAACACGACAGTGTAAACAAATGGCCATCAATATTTTTTTTTGGACTAGCATTCTTCTTTTTCTTTCGATGTTTACTCATTGTATTAAAAGTTTTGTACGATTAGCCATGGAACTACTTGTATTGTATCATGTAAATTGTAGAGTGTTTTTACTTTATTTCAAAATGAAATCAATAGGGTGATCAACTCATCAAAAAGGAGTTTAATTACATAACTATAGTCAAGTTGGTGCAAACTTAATGAATGATTGATGTTTCAATTCAGTTTAAATGCCAGGAACAATTGTCAATAGAAATTAATCTCCATTTTTTTTACTGTACAGAATGTGTATGCCCCAGACCCCGATCCAGAAATGACTATCGAACAGTATGAGAGGACTTACGAACAGAACGAAGATTTGGGACTGAACGACATGAAAACTGAAAATTACGAGGAGTCATGACCTTCGCACACTTTGCGCCAACAAAAGAACATAAAATCGAGGCCTCTGTGTCATTTAAACAGTAAAATTATTCATTGTTCACATTAGTGGATGCTACAAACAAATAAAATGAGAGGAAATACTGCAATGAAAGTTCACAAAACAGTAGGGGGTGTGTGTGATATTTTGGAGTTATTTTTTTTTTTTTACCATTCTTGATTGATATTGCAGGATTGGTTTGCAGTACCCACATTCACAATTGTTTATTATGGTTGGTATACACTCATTGTTATGTTTATAAGCTGTGTAATATATTGTATATTTTATATGTTTATCATTGGTACATGGATTTTGTTTCTGTCTCTAGAGAGTAATGATGCCATTACAATAGAATGAACTTATTCAGAATTCTGTATGACTTGAATCTTTTATGAAGCTTGTACAAATTTGCTTGTAATTATTATTATATCACATTATAACAACAATTATAAAGAATACATCATGCAAGAAAATGTGTGTATTTATTGTAGTACAAGTAGTTACGTTTTAATACAAGATTGTATCAAATGCAACTAGAGAATTACATGTCATGCAGGCAAAATGTGATTATTTTCAGTGCTGTCTGTGTTTATCCACAGAATTAATTTCAGAGAACTGTGTTCGATTGATAATCAATTATGCTAAGATAAGGATGATTTGTCCATTCCCCTGGACTTAAATGCAGGAAAAGATAAGTCCTTATGGGGAGAAAAAGACACAGAAGAATGTTGATGAACTATAACCACGATACAACAATGACACTTTACGACGGAATCTAGCAAAGCACTAGATTCTGGCAAAAGCCACTGTACAACAGCCAGGTGACTGATGTTAATTACTGTATGTTCATACATGTATATCAGTGCACATTTTAAAAGTAATTGTGTGGTGAAATGTGTAAAAACATTAAATGTAGATGTCTTTTACATATACTGGTACAAAATGTATATGGATGAGATTGAAAGTTTCTAATGGAGATGAAATTCCCTATTTTTCATCATAGAAGGATAAATGCTGAAGACGTTTTTGAATGACAAGATGTTGTGCAGTTATATTTTTCAGGATGCTACAATTCTGAAGTTAGAGTGTGTTTAAAGTTTGAACAAGTTCCATAGAGCCCAACAACATGTACTATTAACCGACTGTTATACCATAAATCAAGCAACAATGTGAAAGTAAATACCACTCTGGTCTTATCCATCTCTTCAGCAGGCCGAATATAACTATAGCAAACACAATCCATAAAAGGAGAGAGGTATTCATTTAGATATTTCTGTTTTCATGAGCATATGACCCAGACACATTCAGATCAATCAAATATCACACTGGGGCTAATGTGACATCCCTCTTGTGCTAACTAGTGGTGATGGATAGGACGACTTTTCTCTTCAGAGGAAGATAATATCGAACAATCTGAGAGATCAACAATCATCTTTATAATTAAGTGACTATTGTTGAAAATATGCTGACTTTTTTTTACTTTGCAGCTTCTGAGTTTTCTGAAAATAAGAATCTACAGCCAAGAAAATTGTATTTACTAAAAATCAGGGTCCCATGCCTACTTTCGTCCTCTTCACTTGTTTGATAATGGAGACATTTCAAGATTGCTTAATTCTCTTGTGAACACAATTCAGTGGCAACATACTATGAATGTATCATTTGTAGATTGATTATACCTTTGTTTTGTTTTGGATGCTGTTGTATGATTACTAATACGTAAAAAAAGTAATTTTCTTTTAAAGCCTACATGTACTGTACTATAATGCTTTAATGATAAGGCCTGTCAGCCAGACCCAGAGCAAATAGCTGCATAATTAGAAACAAGAAAACCTATTTTGATGGAAAGTACCACAAATATATATTAAAATTATCAATTTTCAATTTACCTCCTTCTAACTTTTTCTTGAACAAAAAACCGGCACTGGGCAAATCTTGATTTTTTTTTTAACACTAGTATTTGAAGGGGGTGATGTATATTTAAAAAAATGGGTTCTTTTTTTTTTTGGGGGGGGGGGTAATTATTTTTTTCTCCTAGACACATGGATAAGTTTAATCTTATAAATCACCCAGAAGTTATAGCCATGCATCTTTAAACATTAACAATTTAGGTTTTAGCCTAATTAAAAAAAAAAGATAAAATATCTCTTTGCTGTGTTGCTATATACACAGGTGAGCATTAAGGCCCATGGGTCTCTTGTTGTTTCGATTTGGGTTAACGCTGTCCTACTAGGGCTTGGGAATGTCTCGGATGCTCACCATAATGTACAGTCCAGGTAATTTCTGCAAAAAGAATTAAACCCATTACATGTGAACTAAAATACAGTCCAGTCAAAATGAATCAAAAGATAATCGGTGTTGCTTCATTCACACTACTCGAAACTTTTGATATTTATTAACGACGGCATTGAATTGTATTTTTCACGAGATTTGAAGCGTTTCTCCAGGTTATGTCGACTCATGAAAAAGATTGATATTAGACCATATTTAAAATATGTTACTAATTGTTAATATCTCCACGTTTTAAACATATTTAATACATTGCCACCGAATCAAAAGTTTCAACGACTGATTGTTATGCTAATCTGCTTCAGATATTTATACATCTCTATCTACGTTCGATTATATCCAGGTAATACTATCACCAGTATTTTATGGTTATATCTGTAACAGATATTCGCTGTTGTTAAAACTGAAACGTCAGTACTTAGTGGATCCATCGGAAGGGGGGGGGGGTGTCCATACCCCTTTCCCTTTCTAAATTCTACTTATATAGATGTTTTACTTTATCATTTACATCGTAATTACAAGATTGGTTTAAGTTTTACATCCCTACCCTGGGAAAATATCCTGAATCAGAACCTGATCGGGGGGGGGGGGGGGCTTAGCCTTTACTTTTTTCCATCTATAGTAAAACAAAATTACTTAAGCCAAATGCCCCATCCCCTTTATTAGAAATTTGAGGTTTGGTTTAAAAGTTGTATTTGTGTTTTTGTTTCTAGGATATAGGGTTTGGCTCGTCAAGATATTTTGGGGTAGGTCTGCCCGCCACCCCTCCCTCACCAAACCACTTTTAAAAACGATGTTGTTATGCTAACGATAGGTGTATGTCGCTTAAGATTGAAAGGTGTGTGTAACCTCACTCTACGACGTCCTCCCTTCAAGATGTTGCGGCCATCACATCGTTAACAGGTAACCGGTAAAGCGACCGGGCCAACAGCTGGGGACATTAAGTCAACCCCAAACAATTTCTGTCATCCTCCCAATACTTATTTATATGCCTGATAAAACAAATTATGACATGTTCAAATATAATTGCAAGATTTATTTTCTCTGATACAAAAAGTATTTTGTCGAGATTTATCGATAGTTTTTGTTCTATATTTGGAGGGTTTACACTACAACACTATTTACACCACCACCACCCAAAAAGGAAAAAAAGTTCAGCTATATCATCGATTAAGCATATTGTACGTAATCTGATCTTCAACGTAAATAACACCACGTGTACCAATATGTAACGTGATTCAGTCTGATTCAATGTGGGGTGAACTTGACAAAAAGAGAATTATTGATCGAAGTTCACTGCCAGAATGATTAGTTAAGGAGCTAAAACTTTAAAATATCATAGATGTATTTAATTTTATTGAAAGGATTTCCCCATGTGGATTTATAAGAGAGAGAGAGAGAGAGAGAGAGAGAGAGAGAGAGAGAGAGAGAGAGCATTATCCAAACATCCCAGCTTCAGTGAGAAGCTTCAAATGAATTTACGGTTGGAGATCATCCTTGAAATTTGTTTGTGGAAGATTTTCATCTTTTATTCATGCATGTACCAGTAGCCTGTAACTATTTGAAATATAAATTAATAAATCTTACACTCTTTGTTTTTCCTTTATAGTTTAGATTTTTGCATTTATTTCCGAAACCAAAGCAAAAGTTGACTTCTGTTTTGGTTTCTGCTTATAGCAACACTAAAACATTGGATCATGCGTCTGGGATTTGAATTTTAAGATCGAACATATTTTTCATAACATATCAGGGCGGCAAAGAAATAAATTTCGTGTGTCACCAAATCCACATACGGGTTTTCGTGATTCCAGTGCCCGACCTCGCGAAAAAATGCTTGCAATTCTTGTAACAATTTTGTTCAATGTACATTAAAACAAAAGCTTTGCCCAAAAGCTAGAGCAATGCGCATTTTTTGGACATTCTGTATCATTTCATTCGCCGTCTCTTTAAGGTATTCAATGTACAAAGACCACGTTTTGTACCTAATAAACGAATGGTTTAATATTCTTAATAATGATATAATTTTTTTAAGGTGTTATCAAATGAAAATACTCCACCACCAAAGAAATTTTCAAAATGTTGATTATTGTCCATTGAATTGCACCTTGAACTTTACATGGAAGTATATGGACAGAGCATGTTTTATTAAGATTGTGTAAAAAGTAATTTGAAAATTATGCAAATCTCTGGCTGAATATATGCATAAACTTTTTCTTTATTCAAATTTCGAAATAAAATGAATCATTAACCGCAGATAGTTTAACAAAATTAAAAAATATTCTTTCCTTCAAGGGGGAGATAACTCTTCAAAAAGTTTCAGGTGCAAAATGGCCAGCTTCTTATATTATATGCAGTGACATTTAATATCTCCTTGTTAAGCGTAACTGTTACATGTTTTCAGCAATTTGAATTTGGTTCATTTCACTTTCATTGTTATATAGCAATATATATATTAACTAATTTAAAGTGATTCAAAATTGTATCAATATCCCTTTGTTATACCGGTATACATTGAATACCTTTAATCTGAATATGTTGATACTCCTCTCTCTCTATGTCTGACAGACAAGGGGGCATCAATCGGTGTCCAATTCCCTCTTTGTATGTTATAGATTTATTCCAAAATATTTAATTGATTGTAAAAAAAAACCCAACTTGTATCTTATCCGCTCTGCTCTCTATGACAGATATAAATAATACATATATATCATACGCGGATCCAGAAAATTTTTCCAGGGGGGAGGTGGGTTCCGAAGGATAATTGTGTTTGCCGGGGGGGGGGGGGGGGGGGGGGGGGGCGAGGCATATTTGCGACAATTTTACTATGTAAATTTAATAAATTTTCATATTCAAGGGGGGGGGGGGGGGGGTCCATACCCCCCTAACCCCCCCCCCCCCCCCCCCCCCCCATCTAGATCCCTCAAGACCTCTGTGATTACATGCATAATGATTGAAACTGTGTGCAACATGTTTTGATAGAGATCACCTTTACACGATTTATTAAGAATTGCAAATAATTTATATGGGTAGGAGAATGGGCGGCAACCAATTATTTCTTAAAAATACTTTAAAATTCTGAAATAGATAGGAAAAAAGGTTGTTCATCAAAAGACAAAACATGATTAAAAATAAGTTAAAATTATCAAAATTATTAAGTGAAACGATCGAAATGGAGGAAAAATCAAGTTTAACAATTCTTTTAACTAGTATCGAGTACGATTTAAAAAAATTTATATATATATATATATATATATATATATATATATATATATATATATATATATATATATATATATATATATATATATATATTTTTAGGGAAACGATCGGGATAGGGGAAAAGTCAAGTTAATTCTTCTATAGTATCATGCCAGCAAAGACAGTAAATTGTCGCGTGGACCAAGGGTGGTCAGTGCCCAAATAAGTAGACTATTGATACTGGACATTGATTGCTCGAGACGGACGACCGCGACTGTTGATGATATATAGATCTATATGTGTCGACACTGGATGTATCAAATAAAAAAAAAACCTTCTGTGATCGTATTTCTGTAATTGTTGTCCAAGTGGGCTTGATTTGAAAGAAATTTCTAAAGAAAGTAATGACGAGTTACTGTTGCTGAGACAGAAAATTCGTGTGATGACTCTTGTGGGCGTCTTGTGTCTGTTGAAAATTTTTACGAGCGGTCTGGTCTACAGAAGCTTCGACAATTTGTCGAATTCTACATTGCCATACAGTATAGACAAATTAAAGAAACTGTACCGGAGAAAAAAAAGCTTATTCTACAACCGTGTGTGCTATGTAACGCCACACAATTTAAAATCATTCATCCAATATTTCATTGAATACGCAATTAACCCACCTTTACCCAAATTTATTATTTTAAATCGTTCCTTTTTAAATGTAGAATCACTAGAATTCGAAAAATCTTTCTCGAGCTAGGTCCATTGTTACCAGCGTCGGCGACCCGCCTTTCACCTCGACGGGCACCTGTTCCCAAAGAATGCGGACATAGTAAAACTCATTGAGAACTTCAGCATGAGAATTGGGACACACGCAGAGCCGGGTATGGTCGAGCGTGTTCCTGATTGGTGGAACGACAATTGCAAACCAAACAACGAATATTGATTGGCTAGTGGAGATGCGAGCTTTATTTTTTTTCCCGCACACCTTGCTTTAGCGGTGACTCTGTGTTCGCCGACTTTACGAGTGCCGTCGCTCTCACTATGAAAAAACATTTTTTCGAAGTTTTAGACTTTCCATGGATTTTCAGTGAGATGTAATGAAGGGATTGCCATGGTTTTAGTAGCATCATGTTTGCTCCTGATGCATTTGTTGGGGTTCGGAGCCAAACGAGGTAAGTGCAAAGAGTTATTATGTACCCCAATTTCCACCAATTGATGAGCCTTTACAATTAAACTGCTTAAACTTTAAATCCCATTTCTGGAGT